>CM036250.1:11080999-11680999 GCA_020698575.1 Bostrychus sinensis
CCTTGATATCTAAAAATACATTCGCCATTTGAAGCTAATAAATACAGTTTAAAATACTGCCCTAGCTAGATTATTTTATTCAACATTTACAATATACAGATGTTTGGCAACGCATGAAGTGTGTTAAATACAGAAGATGTAAAAGAACATAACAGACCCAGACCGAGCCTGGACCAGAGGTGAGTGGCTGCGATTCAGCCCGGACTCAGTGGAGGAAGGCGGAGGCGCGTATTCTGATGTGGCTGAAGGTGTCTGCCTGAGGAGCGCTTTCCCCCCCGACAGGCACGCGCACGGAGGACGAGCTAAGCACAAACATCGCGGAACCTGATGAGCCCGGACCGGGATAAGCCCTTCTCAGTCCCGGCCACGTCCAGGTAAACACACGGCCAGTCCCGCGGCGGAGAAAGTTTGTAATCTGTTTCTATCTAAGTGAAGCACTGGCCTCAAACTGTCCCCATCCAAAGTTTACTTAAACATTAGCCCATATAAAAGTAGACAGCGGTCCTTTTTTGTGAAGAAACACCTGTCTCTCCGGGACCGTCATTGCGCTCACCGCTGCGTGCTGCTGCTGCTCCCCGGTCTAAGCGTGGCTGCTCCGGCGTAACAGTGCACGGTGACCTGGCTCTGAGCAGATGGCTGCAGCGTGCAGCGACTTAAATTCTAAGTTCTGTCTAAAGAGCTACTCTTGGCAGTTTTTGTGCTTAAAGCAAACTCAATTTCCAATTTAGATCTGGACAATAATTCGGCATGGGAAATGTAAAGCAGCCTCATCAAAGCAATAGCTAAAACAACACATAAACTTGACTGACAGCTCGTGCTGCTCGATACATATGGTCCAAACAAAAATATTTTTAAAATTCAATTTTTGTTCCGCACCAGTGTAATTTTGAGTAGACTTAATGTGACAATGCGTTTTATGCTCTTATTATTTTCCCACGCAGCTTGGCGTTGCCTTGAAACTGGCGAACACCACCTCCTGACCGGGCGTAGGATATGAGTGTACCTACGCCCACGCCCATATTAATAAATCCAGAAACTCTCGTGGTGTACGCCCATTTTACGTAAGTTTGATAAATGAGGGCCAATGTGTTCTGTGTAATAAACACGTCTATTGTTTCTCTCAGCATTTCTATATAAATACCATTCCCTTTCCCTGTAACCAGAACACCTGCTCTCAACAAAATCCTGTCTCACAGATCTTACTAATAAACTATCTCAAGTGTCATAGTGTGAGCTGAGTTAGCTGGAATTTTCAATATGTTCACTTCCTTCCGAGAATGTACTTTGTCAGACAAAAAAAAAAAAAAAAAACAAGTTCCTCCTGACACAATGATATAAATAGCTGCTCAGTGAACTCTGTCAGTTCATCTGCACCTGGATCGTCTGTAAGATATTCTGCTTCCCACTCATCACCACAATGTGTGAGTATAAGCTACTTCATGTATTTACACTAAATGTATGCATTTTAATAATGTATTAAACACCTTTCAGGGCTGGCTGCAACGTCCCTGCTCATAACAGTAGGTAAGTGTTCAATTTAATGGATCACTGATGCAAAGTACACTGAGGGTGTGCCGCGTTTGGTTCGCTTCAATCATACTCTGGTGCGCTTCTTGGCAAAGTCTGGTTCGTTTGAGCAGGTGTGAATGAGCAATCAGACTCAGTTGCGCACCAAACAGGCGAACTCTTGTCCTCCTTAAATCAGAGGTCTCAGTGCGGTGCGCTTTGAGCCCTGGTGCGCTCCTGGTCTGGGGTCTCATCTATAAAGCTTGCGTACGCCCAAAACAATGCTGAAATTGGCGTACGCAGCTCTCTGCGCCAAAGGTGGAACTTATCAAAAAACAACTAGACGTGAAACCTTGCTTATCCCTACGCCAGTTCTCACACGTGGGTTAGGGTTAGGGTTTAGGGCTGCGCGTTTGATACAGTTCACCTTCACTTTATATCTCTCAGAAAAAAAAACAAAAAAACTAAGGATTTGATTCAGGCATCATTATTTAAACTAGTGAGTAAAAGTGTGGGGAGGTCATATGATTTTTCTTAACTTAACTCAGTATTCTTGACAATTAAGCGGTTCGTAGCCGTGCACGCCCGTGCACGTTCACAGGGCGCTGCACGCTGGCTCCGTCAATGTCCGCGGTGTGAACACAACATCAGTGATCTCTGATGAATCCGTGACTGGATTTATGAAATAATGATCGGACATGAGCATAAACAACTCCTACAGATGGTTCATATTAGAGCTGTGTTGTTTTAATGAAACACAGAGTCAAAACGAGACTGAATAATGATAATGATCTGATATTTGTCTTTACGCAGGACATGCACCTGCACCACGGCTCTGTCCCCTCTCTTTACACACAACCTCTACTCAGACCTCCGCGTGCACGTACAGCGTCCACAGAAAAGTGATATCCATGTGAGAACAGAAGATCGTGATGCTTCCCGCACATTTTATGCTCTTTCATTTATTATAAGTTTCAATTAGGGTACAGCGCGAGGAAATCCCCAAAAGTGATACCTGCAATAATTCAAATAAATCATTTGTTACTTTTTAAGCTTCCTTTTAATGTTTAAAAGTTGTCTAAATTAAGAAGAAGGGGGCGTTCATTGTGTCATGGCACTAAATTTTTTTTTTTTTAAATCAGAAAAGCGGCATGCTCTTTCCAAAACAGATGCACGTGTGTGCGTAGTGCTGCGTGGAGCGTGTCGTGCCTCCCACCCTCTTCCGTGTCTCTCGGTGAAACTCTCATTAGCGGCTCAGATAAATCTCATTCAGAAGTCACTTTGCATTGCTTTCTTTGGTGGATTCGAGGCGTGGAGAGGGCGTGATGTGAGGTGGGTTCACGTGCGCACCTTTCTACTCCAGGTAGGATCTATAAAAGGGAAATTGCGTGCGCCCAGTTTTACAACTGTGAATATTTACTAACGTACGCAGCTTTTGGGTTTCTGGCATACGGAGACCTTTAGTAAGAATCCCACTCACAGTTTTATAGATGAGACCCCAGGGTTTCACCGAGAAACACGGAAGACAGGAAAGCACGAAACGCCCACGCAGCACTACATACAAGTGCACCTGTATTGCAAAGTGAACACTGCTTGTCCGACCAATATTGTTACAATCCTTCTATGAATCCACTGCTCTTACCATGTAAACATTTGAAAATAACATTTTAAAACATTAAAAAGGTGTTTAATTTTTGTTGATTGCAACATATTAATTTATGATTTTTCTGCGCTGTTTAGACTTGTAGCACATGGAAGAGCATGTGTCTTCCAATTCACACATTCTGGAGTACAGTTTATTTTATACGCTGTAGGTGCACAGAGGTCTGAATATGTGCGCGTGTACGGGGCAGTAGAAGTCCGGGTAAAGGACGCGTAAAGGGAGGGGGGCATAATGACAACAGTCCAGTTGGGTCTCTAGCGTCATGAAAACCACACGGCTCTGTGTGAACCGTCTGTAGGAGCTGGTTAGACTTATGTCCAGCTATTGTTTCATACAAGCACCCAGTTATCATCCCTGCTTTCCGTCTCCAAGGCTCCAACCGGACGCCGCTGCGCTCGGTGTACGTGTACGAGCGCGCACGTCTTTGAAACCCTATAATGATGTTACAAGTGGTTGCACAGATTATGCGGAAGACAAACACATGAATGAAGATTACTAATATTTATTACATATAAAGAGTGGGTATTCCTGTTTCATATATCCGGTTGTCGTTTGCACAGCATTGTTACAGAGCCGAATTAATTTCCCACACCACTAGGGCGGATAAAGCCGCCGTAAACCACTGCACACTGGTTACTTCAAGCAAAAGAAAGTTACAGCAAAACACTGCAAGTCACCACAGATGCTCACTTCAGACAGGATCGGATGTAACACTGTTGGACGAGAGGGATTATATCGACCCGGGAAGTGACCCAAAATAAAAACAAGACAAACAAACAAAAAGTTTAAAGTAGTTAGTCCGCTGTCCACTCTTAAAAGCGGACTACCTAAACCCAAAACACTCAGAAAAGGACAGCAGGTATCGGTACGTGAATAACTGCAAACAAACAATACAAAAAGAATCAATCACCTGCTAAAATAAACGTTTTACTTCAAAATATTAAAAACAGTAAAATACCGCATACCTGTAATATCAAGCACCCACACGCAACAGGTCGCCCTCACAAAACCACGACCCTGTCACATAAAATACATTTAAAATATAACCCATCACTCATCACAATGACACAAACACTTAATAAATTTAATAAAAAGTAAACACCTTACATGTGTTTTAAACACAACGACCTGTTTTAAACACATGTAAGGCGCTCGTGATTAAATGCTCACATCTTTGTGTAATCATTTGGTTTTCTGGGGGATATAAAGTGAAAGTAAACTGTATCAAACTCGCACCAAACATGAAACTCACGTCACTTCTCTCCTCTCCTGCCTCTTTACGAAAACTGAAGGGTTTTAATATTGATCGTGAGTTTATGAAAATGTTTTGTGGATGTTTTGTTGAATCTGTTCTCGCCTTCTCTTTTCTCTGCTGGTTTGGTTTGTTAAACCTGAAAAATCGCAATCGTTTGTACAGTATTATCAAAGAGTGTGGAAAAATCATTAGTACACAAAATAGCGACATTATGGACTTATTTAAGTCCAGGTCAGTAATTAAAGCCAAGAAAATCTTGGCGGACCCCACTCATCCCCTGCATGCACAGTTTAAGTGTAGAACAAATAGATTAAAGAACTCCTTCATCCCAACTGTCATTGGCCTCTTAAACAAACTGTAGAGGCCTGTTGTTTTAAATACCTTGCTGCACTTTATTTACTGATTGTGTCTGTTCTAAGTTCTAAGTATTTATTTGTATTTATATCTTAGACTTATTTTTTCATATTGTTTTTATTCCTTGTCTTGTGTGCTGTTGTATGCTGTTGGCTGTTACTACTGGCTGCACAAAATTGCCACACGAGGATTAAATAAAGTTTGATTTGATTTGATTCTGTGCTGTGTCTCTACGTACACAAGGTCGAAACATTGCGTGGAGCTATGCAAGGTTTCACTCTAGTTTGATTTGGCGCAGAGAGTGGCGTACGCAAGTTTCAGCCCTCGTTTTGGGCGTACAGCTTTATAAATGAGGCCCCTGGTTTGGTCCTGGGGCACCGAGTCCTGCGGACCAGCAAGTGTGAACACACCCTGAGAAGGATATGATCAGCGTTCTGTGTTTTTGTGTTTCCACATATTGTTTTGCATATTACACTTCAGTTAAAGAGTAACCAACAGAGGTGTGGACTTGAAAGTCATGACTTGGACTCAGACTCCAGTCGCTAATTTGATGACTTTAGACTGGACTTGATGAAATGGACTTAGACTTGAGACGCGACTTGGACTCGAACACCAATGACTTGGGACTTGACTTGGACATGAGCCCCATGGCTAGAGAAGACTTGATGCTTTTCAAAGAAATAAAAGTACGATTTTTGATAAGTGTGCGAGAAACAATTAGCCTAATTAAACTCCTGGCACAGTAATGAGCGCTTTCGCCTCTCTCTCTTTCTCTGCGCATGTTACTTGTGCGTGTTTTCTTATGCACATTTCAAAGTGTATTGAGCTGTAGCAGCACATAACATTTTGACATAATGACAGAGGAGATTTTAAGCTTTATGTCAGTCTTTGTTTCGTGTTGATGGACTCAGAAATCAAGGAGATATTGAGCGTTAAAGTTTTACAACCATCAATGATATCAAATATACACGCGTCTAATTAAGGCTATCGGCGCGAACACACGGACTTTTCAGATAGTTCCTCTGATGTTTTATTCCAAACACGATCATACATTTTACACTTATAAATTACAAATTAAAATTATAAAAAACTAAAACAAAATGAATAAATAAAAAAATAAAAATAATAAATGACCCTTTGCCATACAGGTCTGAAGGTGAATATGTGGAGTCTGAGAGAGACTTGAATCACATGACGCACACTCGGTTTTATGTCATTACACAGAGGAGATCTTTACCTGTGCACAGTGAGCTCTCTCTGCTTCAGACAGTAAACAGTGAAAAATGAACACCAGCTGGAGTTTTCTGCAGTGATGACTCTGTGTTTGAGCTGGAGCTCATGGCTCTGACCTTACATCACTCACTGCAGTCCTCCTGTTGTCCACAGGTGTCGCTATTCAGTAAATCGTATAGTGGCAGTATTCACTTTGTAAATCTTTAAATGTGATAGAGTGACTCTTACTGAAGCCTGTGTAGTGTCTGACAAGGCCAGCAGAACACAGTTTATTGATACAGTTAATATACAATGAACTGCTGAGGTATTTAGCTTTAATGTAAATCATTACTGAAGAACTTGGCTTTACTTTTAAAGCATTCAGAAACCTGTTCTGTGTGTAGGCCTCTTCTAGTCTTAAGGTGTTCAAATAGTACAGCTAACAATTTACCATCTGTTCATCATGTATTTATTTTTCTAAGGCAGGACATGAGGGTACATTCAACAATATAAAATGTGACAAAAATTAAGTTTGGAGTCCTAAGAATTTAAAAGACTTGAAAGGACTCAAAACTGAAATTGTAGGACTTGTGACAAAATGTAATACGGGATACAGACCGAAATTAAGATGTATTAACTTCAATAATAAATAGTGTACTAACCGTAATTATAGTGTACTAACTGTAATAAAGATGTGCTAACTGTAATAATAGTAAACTAACTGTAATAATAATGTACTAACTATAATAAAGATGTACTTATTGTATTAAAGCTGTACTAACTGTATTAAAGGGGTCCAGCAGGGTGGAGAGAGATTAACATAAATACAGTAAAATTATGTTTATTATTAATTTGACTTTTTAAATCAGCGAGTTAACAATGAAATTTAAAGATTAACCAAGCTGTTTTGTTTTTTTTAATCAAAGTGCAATGTCAATTTATATCCAAGTACAAGTCAGGTACAATGTATTTAGTTAATGACACAAATGCAAACATAAAACCAAGGACTTGTGACTCGACTTGGACTTGTGAGGCATTGACTTGGGACTTGACTCGGACTTGAGGCCAAAGACTTGAGACTTACTTGTGACTTGCAAAACAGTGACTTGGTCCCACCTCTGGTAACAAATAAATAAATAAACCAAACAGACAGCACATATTTCGCTTTTTTATTTCAGGCCTTTCTGCAGTAAAACCGACTTTACCACAACCTTTACAAACACCATTGTCAACAAACAAAGTTACCACCTGTGATTCCCTCTACAATGTTCAGTATCTCAGCTGTGGTAAGATAAAGTCCTCTACTGAACAATAACATTGTTACATATTGGATTTATATTACTGTGATGTGTCTTGACGTTGTCTTCACACAGCTTCTGGAGTGATTGCTATGCAGTCTGCTCTGTATGGACGCATGGACAGAGAGACATGTAGTGAAGGCAGACCAGAAAGCGAGCTCACCAACACACACTGCTCTCAGGACGGCACTCTTGACCTCATCAAGAAAAGGTACATCACAGTCAAACATGAGCTCAAGTGAAGGGGAAAAGCTCAAACTCTACTTATATTTACACATACACCCACAGGTGTGATGGGAAGGGGGTATGTGAAGTGAACACAAATCTTTTCCGCTTTTCTGATCCCTGCTTTGGCACCTACAAATATCTGGAGACCACTTATGCCTGCATTCCAGCCAGTGAGTATTTTTCTGTCAAACATAGCCCCCAAAGTCTTTCTGAACTGTCTAACCTGATGTCACTGTTACAGCCCACAGTGTGACATGTGAGCACTCTATTGCCCACCTACAATGTGGTATGTTTTTCTGATATACAGTACTACGTAATGGCTCGTGATAATGGCAAAATGTGTGTCAGTATTAGTTTCCAGTGTCTTTCTGCATCATCTTTCCTGTGCTCACAGATGATGGGCAGGTGATCCATGTCTATGCAGCTGATTATGGCCGACATGACCAAACCACATGTTCTTTTGAACGACCTGTAGCACAGGTCCAGAATGTGGCCTGTACATCACCTACAACTAAAGTGGCTGAAATGTAAAGTGATGGCAAATCATAAAATTACTATGACTCTGGTCAGTTCAATGTTTGTAACCTGTATCTTTCACATTACTCTTCACAGCTGTAACGGGAAAAGCAGCTGCTCTGTGAAAGCCAGCAACTCAGTGTTTGGAGATCCCTGCTATGGCACCTACAAATATCTAGAAGTGGCTTATGGTTGCAATTGTGAGTGTTTTAATGGCTACAGTATGTGACAAGTTAGAGTCTTCTCCACAGCATACTTTACAGTAAACTTCAGTGAAATCTATTATCAATTCTCCCTTTTTTGCAGATCCATCGGTGTGATCCAAAAACTGCTTTGAGGCACTGTGTGAACCCTACACAAACGATTTTATTATAAGCTTATGATATAGACATCTTAAAATGTATATCTTGTAGCCTTTTTCTTATTTTTTTATACTATATTTACTATACTATAATTACTAAAATTACTTGTGCTACTTGTGAAGTATATGAAGCCTTTATTTTAGATCATTTTTTACATGAATTTCACACTTTGCCTTTAGACTTTGTGTTGTAAAGATACTAAGTTTTCACCTTTAGTTTTTTACATTTGTTTAAAATTCCTTTACAACATAATTTAATCTCTGTTTATTGTCATTTTAATTCTTAAAATGCCATTAAATTCTTATAATGAACATATATGCGTATTACAGTATATGGTTGTTGTCACACTTTTATTGAAAAACACTGAACCACATTCAGGCCCTCACATGATAAATATTACAGGACATGTTTCACAAGAATAAAGAGCTACATAAAATTATAATGAACTTTCACATTGTTTGTTTTCAGTGCTTATGCAATACAGAAAAGTTCACATTTAGGCAATGAAAGGTCTATATTTAAACTCACTTTACTATTAAAAGTTAATTTCCTTTTAAGTGTATTCATGAATAAATGTGATCTTAGTAACCTTTCATTACACAGGAACTTGCAGGCTGTAATCTAAACTGTTACCAATACTTTTCTCTTGTTCCCAATGAGCCATCTTTTCAGAGAACTGCAACCAAAGGCCAACAAAGCAGTGACCTATTTCTTGAGCCAGCTGTAATAAGATGATATATCTCACCAGGAAAGATGCATTTTGCGCTTAAACTTTTGCGATCTTTTTGTTCTAAGTTTTCCTTTCCCATCCCTTTCCCATGAGACTCTACTGAGAATTTCTAATTGTTCACTGCCTTAAAATGAGACTGTACCTTGTTTAATGAAATTGATACTTTATTCATACTGCATTCACATATTTTGAGAGACTTCAGGGGGTATTTAAGCCACTGTCGCAGCATATTGAGGTTCAACACAAGCAGCACTCTGAACAAGTCTGAATTCATCTGCAGCGGGATCATCTGTACCAATGTTCTGTTTCCAAATCATCGCCACTCTGTGTGAGTATATACAACTGCATCATCATTTTATATGTCTTTATGTATTTACACAATAAATCAAATCCATGTGTTTTAATCATGTATTAAACACTTTTCAGGGCTGGCTGCAACA
The DNA here is from genome assembly GCA_020698575.1 of Bostrychus sinensis. Lineage (NCBI taxonomy): Eukaryota > Metazoa > Chordata > Actinopteri > Gobiiformes > Eleotridae > Bostrychus > Bostrychus sinensis. Next base: position 11,090,564 of record CM036250.1, read on the forward strand.
TCGCCGCTGATGATAGCAGGTCTGTCACTGTTCAGTATGTTGGCTCATGCATGCATTCATAAGGGTACTGGAGAGGAGAATTCGGCCGATGGTTGAACCTCGGATTCAGGAGGAACAATGCGGTTTTCGTCCTGGCCGTGGAACAGTGGACCAGCTCTACACCCTCTATCGGGTGCTCGAGGGTTCATGGGAGTTCGCCCATCCAGTCCACATGTGTTTTGTGGATTTGGAGAAGGCGTTCGACCGTGTCCCTCGTAGCGTCCTGTGGGGGGTGCTCTGGGAGTATGGGGTCCGGGGCCCTTTGCTAAGGGCTGTCCGGTCCCTGTATGACCGGAGTAGGAGCTTGGTCCGCATTGCCGGTTGTAAGTCAGACCTGTTTCCAGTGCATGTTGGACTCCAGCAGGGCTGCCCTTTGTCACTGGTTCTGTTCATTATTTTTATGGACAGAATTTCTAGGCGCAGCCAAGGGCCGGAGGGAGTCAGGTTTGGGAACCACAGGATTTCATCTCTGCTTTTTGCGGATGATGTTGTCCTGTTGGCTTCATCAAACCAGGACCTTCAGTGTGCACTGGGGCGGTTTGCGGCCGAGTGTGAAGCGGCTGGGATGAGAATCAGCACCTCCAAGTCCGAGGCCATGGTTCTCGACCGGAAAAGGGTGGCTTGCCCTCTCCAGGTTGGGGGAGAGTTCCTGCCTCAAGTGGAGGAGTTCAAGTATCTTGGGGTCTTGTTCACGAGTGAGGGAAGGATGGAGCGTGAGATCGACAGACGGATCGGTGCAGCGTCTGCAGTAATGCGGTCGTTGTATCGGTCTGTTGTGGTAAAGAAGGAGCTGAGCCGAAAGGTGAAGCTCTCGATTTACCGGTCGATCTACGTTCCTACTCTCACCTATGGTCATGAGCTTTGGGTCATGACCGAAAGGACAAGATCCCGGATACAAGCGGCCGAAATGAGTTTCCTCCGCAGGGTGGCTGGGCGCTCCCTTAGAGATAAGGTGAGGAGCTCTGTCACACGGGAGGAGCTCGGAGTAGAGCCGCTGCTCCTCCACATCGAGAGGAGTCAGTTGAGGTGGCTCGGGCATCTGTTCCGGATGCCTCCTGGTCGCCTCCCTGGGGAGGTGTTCCGGGCATGTCCCACCGGGAGGAGGCCCCGGGGAAGACCTAGGACACGCTGGAGGGACTATGTCTCTCGGCTGGCCTGGGAACGCCTTGGGGTCCCCCCGGTAGAGCTGGAGGAAGTGTCTGTGGATAGGGAAGTCTGGGCATCTTTGCTTAGACTGCTGCCTCCACGACCCGGTCCCGGATAAGCGGAAGAAGATGGATGGATGGATGGATGGGTTGTACCCCAACCCACATATTCAGTTTATTCCCATATATGGGCAAAGTCCAGGACCTGGCCCAGCAGTGTATACAGAAGTGCGTGCCGTAAAGGAGGGGTTCCCGTTTACTCAATGTGTCTCGACTGATCACCATACAGACGTCCCCAAAGTTCATGACCTAGCTTGGTTTCACTTCTTGTTTATTGCACTCGCATCTGCACACACCGGCTGGCTCACTTCCTGTTATGACAGCAACACTGCAAATAATATAACACTTTGACATTTAAAACATAAGTCACACGATAAATGAAAAACATTCTCAACACTTCTTATTATTACTCCATCAATAAAAAATGTTATTAAAACATGTTGGAATGAAATCTAAGTTTATTTCCATTTTAATTATTAACCTGTCTGAATCCATTATTATTAAAAATTTATTTGAGTATGCATATCATGAACATATGTGTGTCTTATAGTAAATGGTTGTCATCACACTTTTATTGGGTTCACAGCAGCAAAACACTGAACCACATTCAGGACATCACATGATAAATATTACAGGACATGTTTCACAAGAATAAATAAATAAATAAATAAAATTATAAGTACTTTCACATTGTTGCTTCAGTGCTTATGCAATACAGAAAAGTTCACATTCAGGCAATGAAACGTCTTTACTTTTAAAAGCTCACATCACAATTAGAAGTTAATTTCTCTGAAGTGTATTTATGCATAAAGTGGACTATAGCTGTGCAATCGAATTGGTTCTGCTCTATTCACAGACACTAATAAAACTGTAAACACACATATTTAAGTTCACCAATAAATTGCATTTCGTATAATTCATAAACTATTTGTCCCTCATATGTACAATTTGATCCCTTTCATGTAGGAAACATTAATAACATAAACGTTGCTCTTTACAGCACCAAATGGAACGTAATGCTATGAGTGGAGACAGAGTTAAGGGGAGTGGAAGCATAAAAGTCAGGGCTAATTGAGGGAGAGAGACAAGAATGTGTTTTACTCTGTCTGGGGCACAGAGATAGCAGGGCCTTTGGGGTCATCGAAACGATCCATCGTACGGAGCTTCATGATCATGTGCAGGCCATAGGTGAGCACTAGGACCATGAGGAGACTTGTCATCAGGCCCATCCAGATACCAGGAGAGAAGAAGCCCTGCACAATCACTGGCATACGAGAACTCACCACCTGTCACATTAAAGCCCTGAATCTATAAGGACAAGAAAACATTAAAAGGACATTCAGAAAAGCTTAACAAAGTGCTAAGGTATAACTACAAATATGAGTGTTTAGTTAGTTCGGGTCTAAAAATCTCACCTGGAAATCCTGGAAAGAGACCTTCCACTGATTTGCTGGATCTTTGGATGACCGAGGAAAAAGCAGTGGCCAGCGGAAGTTGGTGACCGACTCGCAGCGGAAGGAATACTCAGCAGGTGCATAAATGTTTCGGCTGCCATTGAATGTGGCTTTGGTCCCGTCGTACTCAAGCTCGACAACATCAAGTGTGAACCAGCGACGTGCAGACACTTTGTAGTGACGCTGGCTCATGGCAAAGCTACAAACAAAAACATAAACACAAATATTTATTAGAACTATTACACTATTTGAGACACAGAACATTCAAGTATAACGTATCAGAGGTGGAACCAAGTCAATTATCAATATATCAATATATCAATTGTCAGTTATGTTTTGCAAGTCACAAGTAAGTCTCAAGTCTTTGGCCTCAAGTCCGAGTCAAAGTCCCAAGTCAATGCCTCACAAGTCCAAGTCGAGTTACAAGTCCTACAATTTCAGTTTTGAGTCCTTTCAAGTCTTTTAAATTCTTAGGACTCCAAACTTAATTTTTGTCACATTTTATATTGTTGAATGTACCCTCATGTCCCGCCTAAGAAAAATAAATACACGATGAACAGATGGTAAATTGTTTGCTGTACTATTTGAACACCTTAAGACTAGAAGAGGCCTACACAGAGAACAGGTTTCTGAATGCTTTAAAAGTAAAGCCAAGTTCTTCAGTAATGATTTACATTAAAGCTAAATACCTCAGCAGTTCATTGTATATTAACTGTATCAATAAACTGTGCTCTGCTGGCCTTGTCAGATACAGTACACAGGCTTCAGTGAGAGTCACTCTATCACATTTAAAGATTTACAAAATGAATACTGCCACTATACGATTTACTGATTAGCGACACCTGTGGACAACAGGAGGACTGCAGTGAGTGATGTAAGGTCAGAGTCATGAGCTCCAGCTCAAGCACAGAGTCATCACTGCAGAAAACTCCAGCTGGTGTTCATTTTTCACTGTTTACTGTCTGAAGCAGAGGGAGCTCACTGTGCACAGGTAAAGATCTCCTCTGTGTAATGACATAAAGCCGAGTGTGCGTCATGTGATTCAAGTCTCTCTCAGACTCCACATATTCACCTTCAGACCTGTATGGCAAAGGGTCATTTATTATTTTTATTTTTTTATTTATTCATTTTGCTTTAGTTTTTTATAAGTGTAATTTGTAATTTATAAGTGTAAAATGTATGATCGTGTTTGGAATAAAACATCAGAGGAACTATCTGAAAAGTCCGCGTGTTCGCGCCGATAGCCTTAATTAGACGCGTGTATATTTGATATCATTGATGGTTGTAAAACTTTAACGCTCAATATCTCCTTGATTTCTGAGTCCATCAACACAAAACAAAGACTGACATAAAGCTTAAAATCTCCTCTGTCATTATGTCAAAATGTTATGTGCTGCTACAGCTCAATACACTTTGAAATGTGCATAAGAAAACACGCACAAGTAACATGCACAGAGAAAGAGAGAGAGGCGAAAGCGCTCATTACTGTGCCAGGAGTTTAATTAGGCTAATTGTTTCTCGCACACTTATCAAAAATCATACTTTTATTTCTTTGAAAAGCATCAAGTCTTCTCTAGCCATGGGGCTCATGTCCAAGTCAAGTCCCAAGTCATTGGTGTTCGAGTCCAAGTCAAGTCTCAAGTCTAGTCCATTTTATCAAGTCGAGTCTAAAGTCACCAAATTAGCGACTGCAGTCTGACTCGAGTCCAAGTCATGACTTTCAAGTCCACACCTCTGTAATGTATATATGAGAAAGCAAATTTGTTTTATTTCATGCAAGCCTTACATCAACTTGAAGCTGCGATGGCCTAGGACATTCTCATAATTCAGAACCAACCTAAAAAAATTAAGAGAAAGATGTGGTTTAAGTAGGTTGGTAAGTAAAATTAACATAAAGCTGAGTTATAGTGACATCTACTGACAGAACTGGTGCATTGTTCATTATTGCTTACAGTATCTAGTACATTATTCAGTTCGATTCAAATTTTTCCCAGACTCATATGGTCCAATAATGATATAAAAAACAAACAATACAAAAATATAAAAGATACAATTGTTAAATTCGACATTTTAAAAAGGCAGCTGTACCAGTGTCTCCATAACTTTGACTGGTAGCGTATTGCAGTAAACTTGGTGTTTCTTAGTGACAAGATAAATTCATTTTCAGATTTGTTTAATCTACAGATAAAATTATACATGACGTTCCATAAACAAGAGTGTAAAGTGTTATTTCCTACTTGGTACTTTTCACCTGCATAACAAACTGTAATATTTAATTCTAATAATATATTTATTAGCACATTTAAGAAAGAAAGACTGCTTCAAAAGATTATAAAACAATAAATATATACTCTATTTAACCTTACTAGTTCCCATTAAAACAAATAATAAGTAAAATCAAATAAGAGCAATGCACTAAAAAAGCAACAAATCAGTATAAAAGAACACAGGGAGAGCATGAGACACAAACTTAAAGGTGCTATGAGCAGTATGTTTTTTATATTTCATAAAACATTACCCACCTGTGCCAAGATATGAGGTAAACATGTTTTAATCAAATATTAGTTTTGCTGATAACAATGGTACTGTTGAGTTATTAACAATTAAAATAAAAATATATTCCAGATAATGGCTAAGTTGTTTTTGTCTACATTTTTTATGGTTCTAAAACTGCATTGTCAATCAGAAAAGTGGAAAGACTGGCAACCCACAGACCACTGTTTTGATTTAGACTGCAGTACCATTTTCAATCCAGTATGAGTGTATGCTGCTTACAGTACCTTTAAGCAGTTATGACCTACCTTGCTTTGGTTTTATCACAGCTGGAGCCATGAAGTTTTGGGTTGACATCCTCACCAAAGGTCGATGAAGTCAGGTCATGGTCCTCCCAGCGTCCACTGCGCAGAATGCTCACTGACAAACCTTTGGCCCACATGAGGATACAGGTGTTTTCATCCTCCTGAGGGAAAGCACAGAAGAAAAAGGTTACTTACTGTATAATAACCTCTGAACATAAGGGACGGTGAAAAGTGAACATTAAATAAACCTTAAACTCCACGGGCGCATAGACTCCAGCTCTCTCCTTGGGCTTACTCTGCCTCTCTCTTCCTTTGTCCCTCTGTCTGTATCTGTCTCTGGACTGCAGCAGAGAGCGCCCTCCTCCAAGACCAGCCTCCAAAGAGAGCGATGCTGCCTCCTAAAGATAAGAAAAAAAAAGAAATAGTCAAGATAAAAGCATAGACAAAGAAAGCACCAACTCAGTGGCGGTATGAAACTTGTTTAAAAAGACACATAAATTCTTACCCTTGAGGGCCGTAGAGCTGTGTAAATTGCAGTGTATGGTACAGCCTGGGTCTTCATGATGCTCATCACTTGGCCAATTACCTCATCTGGAAAAAGTATCCCATACCAAGTAATTATCTTCTACTGCAATTGTGTTTTTGTTAATTATTAAGTAAATATTGTCACAGAATCATCCTATATCTGTTGGCTTACTAACCATTTTCACTGAGAATCTCTTTTGCAGACATCAGGTCACCTCTAAAAGACAGCAATACATACTCATTAGTAAGGCATAGTTATATTTATTACATCTTCAGTAACATTGCATGACACTGATCATTACTGGTGCAGGTGTGCTTACCCAGTGCCATAAGGAAGCCTAAACACCAACAGTGCTGGTGAGGAAGCGTTGAGTCTGAGCTGACTTAGAGTCTCAGGGTCCATATAAAGAGGGGATGTTTCTAAATGGTCCTGCAGCTGACCAATCACTGCATTAGAGGCAGGCCAGGACACAGCAGGTAACACTAGCGGCGACGTTGATGATCTCAGAGCACCCTGCAGCATAAACACATGTACTGTATGTGGTAAGTGGGTATAGAAATCACCTAACATCAGACAGCACCGGCATAAAAAAACATTAACAAAAGTGTCTACATATGTTGTGTTACATACTCACCTCTAGATTTGGAAAAACACTATCTTGCTTATTTCCAAATGCACCCCCATACATAGTGAAGTCTTCGATGCTCATCTGGAAAAACAGCAGCAAAAGAAGATTTATTAATGCAATGCAAGGCTACTATAGAGTCAGAAAATGTGCTGGCCTATGTTAGTTTGTGTACCTTGTCCTGTAGAAACAGCACCACATTCCTGGGCCCCATATTCAGAGCCTTCTCCAGGTAAGAAGACAGCTGCTGCTGATCAACAATGTGGCCTGCAGTAGGAGGTGACTGACTTGGCATGGATATCCTAATTTATATATATGTATGTGTATATGTATACAGAATTAGATTGATGGTAGCAACATATTATTTTTAAACAGTTATTTCATAGTAAGAAATCACATAATAAGGGCTTAAAAAAATAATCATATAATTTATTTTTAATATAACAAGTGAAAAGAGGCATAGCAGAACCATTTAAATATAGACAAAGCAATTCATATATTTAATTTAGCCTGGGTGATTACCCTAGTGGCTAGCGATGGTATTTGTTAGCGTTATATGATATGGCACCTGATATAGTGATATTCGATATATGCAGCTACATAAACACTAAGTGCTGCTAGAATAATACATTGTTGTTAATTTCTACATCTAAATAAATATAGCAAAGTGTGTAACCTGAGAAAGTGCGATGTTTTTTCACCTGCCCTTGCTCATAAGACAGAATACCGCTATCCCGCAACATCATGTAACGCTACTGTATTTAAGTACCTGGAAATAATTACGTTAAATAATACAAACAAAAATAATACCCACCCTTCGCTTGTCCAGAGAATAAGCGGCACCTGTTCGTCGCAATTGCCAGTGTGTATGATATTAAACAAAAGCAGAAAAAGGGCCAAACACGGAGGGATGCGGCGAAGATGCAGGATCCGTGCGGACGCCATCTTTACTCAGCGGCAGCAGGTGACGTCCTCCACGGTCACGTGACCAGCGTCAGCTCAGAAACACGCTCCCAGTGCTCTCAGAAATCTGTGAAAAACACTGTATTATGGAATTTATATCTTAATAAATTACAATAACATGCAAAAAAGAAAAAAAAAGGTTGTAAATTGACATTTACACTATGTATGAGCGATGTACTGCGTCATAATTCAATAATTACAACGCATTATTATTATTATAGAGTTATTATTATAGAGTTTACATCCTGACATTACACTTGTTATTTTAAGGTTTAACACCTTAAAACAAAACTAATAGTAAACTATTTCAGTCAAAACCTAACAAAGTATAATTTACAAAATAATTTATTGGCATTCACAAAGTTTGGCAGTAACATTAAACATATAAAGACATTTACAAAACTACAGGTATCCTCAGTATCACCGTCAAATCTCATAATACTAGATGTACGTACATTTGTTAATTATCAGAAATTCATAATCAATACAAACTGCTGTAGAAATAATTATATATATATATATATATATATATATATATATATATATATATATATATATATATATATATATATATATATATATATATATATATATATATATATATATATATATATATATATGAAATTTGATTTACATGCTTTAATCTCAACATTTATAAAAATGACCAATGTCTCCAAGTGTCCTTCTCACCTAATGAAGAATAAATCTAGATTTATTTCATATACTCATTGTGTAACAGCAGCGGCAGGCTGCATGTAGCATGCTTTGCTTCTTTATTACTAGAACAAACAGTAGATTGGGTTTTCCATAATAATTAATTATTATTTTAACAAGCAACTATATCAACTGTTGCAGGTGTTTATTCCACTTGATTGTTGATGATAACAAAAAGTTATCATTATTGCATCAGCTGAACTATAAAGAAAATATCAAATGAATGTTTCTTTTTAGTGGTTCGTAAAAACATAGATGTCAGAAACAGTTTTGTGTATTTTTGGTACACAACCCACTTGTGACTGTAAACTATGGCCAATATATCACACAGCTGTTGAGAATCAGGACTTAGTTTCAATCTGTTTGTGAAGGGCTTCAGCTTGAGCTTTCAAACTCCAAAACTCCTCCTGGATCAAATCTGTCAAGGTCTTCCTCATTTCCAACTAAAGAGAGATTTGGAAAGAAATAACATTACATACAACGTTCTGACAAGATAATGAAGTAATAATGAAACACAAGGCAACATACCTGAGTCTTGTTTTCAGCTCTGAGGGATTCAACAAGATCTTTAACAGTGAATGGTTTTCCTACAAGTACAGTGATCCTCTGAAAGATAGGATTCATCACAGTACACAAATATAAACAATATATATTTATATATTAAGCCAGTACATGTTTAAATGTGTGTATTATTGCTACACTACGTTCCTTATCAACAATCAAACATTGAAATTTCAATAATTTTAGACTTTTAATTAAATCTGTCATGTGTGTAAAGTACTAGTTTTAAGTTAAATGTTCCTGCCTTTCCAGTTCGAGGAATGTAGGGCGTCGCATTGGGGAGAACATCAGTCAAACCTAAGAACAAAGCAATTATAATCTTGTGTGGAAATACACATTAATAAATATTTAACTAATAATACAGCATTACTCACCCACATGCCAGAGAGGGAGTATGATCGGATTCAGGGAACACTCTGCTATTAGTCGACCTACGCCTATAAAACAAAAACAAATTTTAAACTGTACTGTTGTGACTATGTACCACATTAATGTCTATTTATTTACAGCTGCATTAACTGCTTACCCCATTTTAACCGTATCACATCCTCAGTCATGTTGACTTTCCCTGTTCAAAGTGGTGCTACTTAGTGTTTGTCAAAAAATGATATATAAAAAAAAGCAATAAAAGCTAATGTGCTTACCTTCTGGAAAAATATGCACCCATTCTCCTCGATTTAGTTTCTCCAAAATAAAATCCATGCCTTTCTGATAAACACCGTCACCTAAAGATGTAACCCAATCTACTTATTAATACTGTAATGTTTTGTACTGAAGTTGAAGAATAAAGTAAGGTGAAAATTATAAATCTCATGGTAGTAAAGCCAACCAGGAGTTTAAGGCTTTTGCATTTTACCTCTACAAACAGGAACACATTTGCCACGGCTGAAAAATTTGGAGTACAGCTCTTTTGTAAAACAGATATCAGATGCAGCTGGGGTCCTGAAAGGTAAGTAAAAGTAATATAAGAAGTTTAGTGAGATGTGAAGTTAATAAAAATTGTGATAACGTCAGCTAACTCACCAGCGCATCGTGTTGAAATTCCATAACTGTCTGAGCTTTAGGACACCTGTAGAGAATAAATAAACATTTTCAGCTTTATTTTAATTATATAAAATATGATCATCATAGATCTGTGCTTACCCCAGATATGTGGGTCATCCATACAAGACTGATGATTGGACAGAGTGATGAGCGGTGTGTCAGAGGGCCTATTGTCAAGCAGGTTCATCAGAACTTCATGGTTGTGGACAGTCAAGCGGTTCATGTATTCTGAGGAAGACACAGAGAAACATGTTTGAGAAACACATGTCGCTTCAAATGTAAGTGATTGTTACATTTTACAATAGAGTTCTCCAACTTACTGGTCCAGAAATAAGAGTAGGATCCAACCATGCCCATGACCAGTGAGCTTGAGATCCTCCATGCCAATGCAGGGCATTGTGGGAATGGCCATTTGACCTCCAGGGGCATGACAGCACTACACAAGCATTAGGCTACATGCATGCACCTGCCTCCATTCAAATAAAATAGATAAATTATAATTTAGAGGTGAAAAGTATAGACCTGAATGCGTTTTAAATATGTTTCTAACCATTAAATAAGAACTGTGAAAGCACTTTCTTTAAATAACAAACCTGTGCTGAGGTCAAACGGGGCAGTGCACGGTGCTAGCTGGTGGCTTTACTGACTTCTCCTGACTGATGTTGGCTACTGATCAGTTAGCTAGTGGCTAATGTTTAGCTAACGTTAAAGCTAACTGAGCTTGAAGGGAAAAACTGCATCACCAAAATGAATTGCTGCTGGTTAACAGCACGTGAAAGAAGGCACTGCAGTAAAGTGTAGCGTTGTGTATTTCCTTTCAATAAGTCACAAGGTTCATAAAACGAAACTACAAATGTCCACATTCAATGCTTGGTACGTACATAAAGTAGAGCACAGCCACAGTGAGCCGCGTGTCCTGGTTATTTCTTACAAAAAACAAAACAAAAGCAAACAGTGATATTTAACTCACTTTCTCCTCTGTTGGTCAGGACTTCCGGAACAGGAAACGCAATGAATTGTGGTTAGTGTAGTTTACTACCGCTACTGGGCTAGTTATCTTTTATTAATCATTATTCATGACACAAACATTAATCCACCTTTACACAGATTAAATATGCACACATTTTTAATAAGCAATTCGTTTTTTATTAGGAATACAAACAATTGTTACATCATTGTCACATTTATTTTAAATATATTATAATCATTTATAGTCTTAAAAATTACTCACATAAAAATAAAATAAAAACATAAATTAAGCACTGTAATCATAATACATAAATGACAGCTCAAAATGGAGTATCAAAAATTCTGTCAAAGTGGTAAAAATAACTCAATGTTTGATGGGATGTGCAAACACAGATGGATAGATTGTCAGAGTGAGCATGCCATAAAGGCATTTTACCAACTAGGTGCTACCCAGTTCAAACCCTTTAATGCCACTTCAAACCCCAAGAAACAGGCCTAAAAGCAAGAAAAAGAAAATTAATTACATGTAAATTATATTTAATAGAACTAAAAAATAATTTAATGTATAAGTAACTTATTACAGCATTGGCAGGAAAGGCTCGCAGAAAGACAGCATTAAATCCCTTATAGAGTCCTTTAGGTCCTTCCTCTCTCAGTAGTGTTCTCAGGACATCCACCAGACCTCGGTACTTTCCATCTGCAGCTACAGACACACAAAAATACACAACAGTGATCTTTCTGTCTTACATTGTAAAACTGTCTTAAAGCAGCAATGCACTGTTGAAAATCAGTGTGTTTTATGTGTGTTGTAATGTCAATATAATATGATTGTCCTGGTCTTACCTGTCTGGAAGTTGGATTTGAGGACATCTGGAGGCAGTGCAATTGTCCAATTTAGGATTCCAGCAACACCACCCGCAAGTAAAATTTTTGGTGTACTGAGTTGTGAAACACTAAAACACAAGCAGATTAAATGACGTGTTTACAAGAACTATAGGTTAGTTTGCCATTTTTATTATGACTGACCTTTGCCCTTCTGGGGTCAGAAGGTTTTTGAGGTGTTCATATGTTAGAAAGTACAGCCCAGAAGAAGGCACATCTATAGGAAACACAAGGGCTGGTGTTGATCTTCGAAAAATATATTTGATCATAAATCATGATATTCAATTCACATATTCCCATAATATGTTCAACAAAGTAATGAAGGACACTCAGGCAATAAACTATACCTCTGATAAGAGTAAGTACTGTTCCTTTATAGACACTACGAATCCCTTGCTCCTTGTAAAGCCTAAGAGCACAGTCCAATGGACCTGAATACTTTGCCCCTCCACTGCTGGCCTGGACCTGCAAAACAATATTTTATTAATATTCATTAAGATTTTATTATTAATTAACAACATACTTTTGTTACCTTGCACACAAAAAGCATATTTACCTGAAGTAAACATTTAATCCTTTCTCCTGGAGCCACTATCACTGTTGTGAATATTCCTGCCAGACAGCCAGACAGGAATATTTGAGCGTGCCTATGGTGAAGAGGATTAGCATAGTCAGTCAGTATGATATGGGGGTAATATATAAGTTTAATCAATATATCCTGCTAAGTATAAAAACTAGTTCTATGCATCACCACCATACATTGCAGAAGAATAGTAATATCCATTGGTATTTGGTTTAAATAGAGGACAGAGTAATATGAAGCTAATGGGAGTAAAGGGGGTGTGTTACTTTAAACGAATGATGGCAGAGGGGTGGACACTGTAATGTTATACAATGTATAGCACTCATATTTCATATTTTCAGTACATACTGTAAAAGACATACTTAACAGGACATAAGATTGGGAGTTTGTTGACATATACAAAGTTTAAAAAATATCAAGATTATATAATATGAATAAATGATTACTAACGTTAGAGACTGGCTAGGGTCTGTCTGCTGGAGCTGCTTCCCCAGACCAAAGCCAAAGAAGCTGATGGCCATCATGGGAGCCACACCTGCCAGAGGGGCACCCATACCTTTGTACAAACCAAGGAGACCCTAGATACATAAAAAATATCATAGGCCTGTAGTTATGTGAAGTTGTATACATTCTGTTTAATGACATCTATTGCGGTTGCAGTATACCTCCTTGGATACGGTCTTGCGGAAGCAGTCATATGTTCCTGTGTAGAGAACATACCGGGAGGCTTTAGGCTGCGTTTGTAGGCGAACCTGTATCACAGAACTTAAGTTAAATGAAAAGAAAAAAACACACAATCACTAACATGACAGTTGGAAAGATAAAGGCAACACCCAACACTGTGTGAGAGACTTTGTGCCTGATAAAGACAAGCCGTTGCAAGGATTATAATCATAGGCAATGATAGTAACAACAAGAGAGAAAAGTGCATGACATTATGTCTCTGCCATTTATAAGAACACTGTGTTGTTTCTGTATTGGCGTGTATAGAGAAGCACACAACAGCAAACCAAGTGTTTAGGCAAAGGCATGGAAAGTTTAGCTATGAATAGAAATGCCACAATGACCCCTCATAACTCAAAAAAGATCATAACGTCTTACTAAACCTTTGTTCTTCTGAATCTCCTAAGGACAAGTAGTACACTATTACAAAGAAAAAAAGATTCCACTGGATTAAGATAGTGTCAGTGTAGTGGCTGAATTAGTTCACCAGCTTGGGCACACACTTAACCTTAACCTTCCTTGTTTGACACTTTGCCCTCTCTTTTCTAGTAGTGGAAATGGTTCCTAGAAAGCACCTACAAAGATGCTGGTTTCATAGACTAAAGCGATCAAATCTGATGGTACAATGTCTTATTCAACTTTTTTGAAATAAAAGAAACTGGCTATACATTTCTCACAATTAACCTCTAACTCTAGTTCTCTGTAATAGTAAAACTATGACTTTATAAACATACTATACTGTCCTGGCTAAATACGAGCCCCTATTTAGTTGAAAAATCTTTAAAATGGTATTTCAAAATCTTAAATGAAATAAATGTTATCCCACTTGCTGGGCTGATACATAAACACATTTTCCAAACAATTACCTTCTTTGCTCCTGGCTTCTAACAAAGAGCCTTAGTGACATTTTAAGCTGATAATCCTCTCTCTCTCACCTACAGCTGATCACTGACTTTGTAAGGGTTAATGTGCACGGCTTTTCTCTGTTTCACTGAGGTCATTCCAACAAATTAAGGTATTTGGTTGCGAATGCAGACATTTTAATTCAGCCATTAAGTAATGCGTTGTATTGAGTTTTCCAGACAGTGTTCACCTTAATCGTGTCCAGGGGGTGTCCAGCCAGAAGTAGACAGGCTCCCCCGAATCCTCCAGCCACGAAGTTCTTGAGCGGAGAAACTCTTTCAGTGGCGAACTTCTCTTGCCCCATCCTTTTCCCTCATGGCCATACAAGTCCACTCTCCGTGATGCACAGGGCTAGAGCTGAATACAAACACAACACAGACACACACACACACACACACGCTCTCTCCTGTCTCACTGAGGACCAAGGAAGATCATGACACTCGCAGGGAGACCGCTGTCTGTCCCTGCTTGACACGCACCGTACGTCACATGGACTTTGCCTCTGCTGAGCTGACAAAAAAAAAAAAAACAAGTTCAAAGCAACTTTGCAAAAAAAAAAAACAACAACAAAAAAAAAAAAAACGTATTTAAAACCCACAATAAATCCCTACACTACTTACATCCACGCTTGTCAACTCGTAACCAAACAATTTGCCACATTTTGCTGGAGATAAGTTCTGCCAAATCTTTAATGCGAACGTCACCAAAGAAACAGCAACCTCTCGTGGTTACATTGTATGCTACAGCTAACTTATTATTTACTTTTATTTATTCGAATCCGTGTGAGTATAAATATGTAAATACAACATAGACCTAATTTATGGACGTGTTACCAATTTTGTTTGTATTTTTTATTATTTATTTATTTATTTATTTATTTAATTTTGTGTTGAAGGCGAAGAAAGGCGGGCGCACATTTACGTCATTAGTAGGCGCCGCAGTCGGTCAAGCGGGAATTCGACACTTTAGGAAATAAGTCGCAGTTTGTTATAGCTGATTTTTTTGCCACTTTCTCTTGGCAAATTTGTTTAAAAATCAGGTAGTATCCGAGGAGTATTACCGGAGAATAATATTACACATTTGTAGTGTGTAAGAAACCGTAGATTGCTGTTGTTTTGTGCCATGCAGTTGAGCTTTTTGAACGATAATAGTGAAGGCGGCCACTTCCGTATTTATTGTTTTTGATCATTTTTGGGGATTTATTTAACAGCAGCAATAAATCAAACCAGTTGCTTTACTAAAGTTTAATTTCGTGCATAAAATTAATCTGCCATGACTCAAAGGAAAAGACTTTCAAACACACAGAGCGCATCTCAGAGCAAGGTATGTAATCAAACTTGTGGAGTGTTTTTTGGATTCGCTGTTAATTTATTTTGCATGAGTTTTAACCATAATAAATCCACTTTTTAATGTAGAGGCGCTCTGAGCCATTAGATGAAGATGACAGCGACATAACTTTTACCCAGCCAAGCACATCACAGGTCCAAAAAGGTCTGGAAAAGCTCACATCTTCACAAGTTGACCAGAAGGTAAAATATAAAAATAGGTTTTATGGTGACAGTTGATGCCATTGATAAAAACAACAATTGTATTTGTGTAGACAGCTGAGGTGGTACAGTACATTTTGGTTAAGGACCAGAAGAAGATTCCTGTTCGCCGAGCAGGTAAGCAGCACACACCCAAAGACACATAAACATATTTAAATATCAAGTGTCTTCGTGTTTTTTATTTTTTTTATTTTAACGCTTTGTCTTTTAGATCTGGTAAAACATGTGATCAAAGACTATCGAAATGTCTATCCTGAGATCATAACACGCGTAATTCAGACCTTTGATCAGGTTAGTTTTGTTTGGGTTGTTGAGGGGAAAAATACCCCTTTACAATGTGTTGTAGTGTTAATTGTTCTCTCCAATGCGAAAAACAGGTATTTGGTCTTAAACTGGTGGAGATTGACACCAAAAATCACTTGTACATACTGATTAATAAACTGGAACCAGTTGAAGATGCACCTGTCAAGTAAGTCTCTGTGGCAAATTTTTTATTTTACCTCTGGATATTGTTAACTTAAATTTTTTTGCGTGTGTTCAGTGCCCCCACCAGTCCAAAGATGGGGCTGCTCTTTGTAATTTTGAGTGTTATTTTCATGAAACGAGGCGCTGTCAAAGAAGGTAAGTACTGTCTTACAAATTAATGCTTTATGCAATGCTTTTATGCCTTATGCATTTGTGTTTGTGTTTTTATTAGGTCTTATTTGGAATACCTTAAAGAAACTGCGAGTGGACCCTGGGTACTGTTTAGTCTTGACTGCTTTGACCTTATCAATAACCTTTTTTCAGATTATTCTCATATTTTTGATTCTTTGCGTTTTAGTGAAAAACATGAAGAGTTTGGTGACGTGAAGAAATTGGTCACTGATGAGTTTGTACGTCAGAGGTGAGCCTATAGAACTGTTGCATCACATCTGTTTTTTAAAGCTCCACCCCTCTAATCTGAAGATGGCTATGTGACCCTTCACCCAGCTGATAGGTCAGTTATCTAATCTGCTTGGCCTCAAGTCAGAAGGTCGCAGGATCAATTCCAGCCTGGACGATAGTATGGAAACACTGTACTGGTGTGTTCAGAGCCACTGTCTGTCAGACCATAGACTCTGGTTTATACCACACCACAGAGCAACAGGAGAGTGGCTCAGTGAAGTCAGAGCACTGGAGAAGAGTGTCTGAATCCACACAAACTCCTAACATTGCTAAATAATTATGCCAAGCTTTCCACCATATTATAACTGTTGTTTCCTCATCAGAAACATACATGGAGTTGTGTTTCGCTTCATTCGCCCCTGTTTGAGTAATCCCATATTCTCTGGCACGGCTGTTCTGAGGCCTCAAAACACTTTCATGAACCCTGCCCACTCCAGGAAGCACTGACCAATCAACAAGCCCACTACATCCAGTCTGCTGTCATTCCTTTTTTTTAAAACTGTGTGCAGCTCTGTTTCCATTGATTCTTCTTGTATTATAATGGCATACATTTTTATTAATAGATACTTGGAATATGTACGGATCCCTCACACAGAGCCAATAGAATATGAATTTCGCTGGGGGCAACGGGCTGACATTGAAGTGTCCAAGGCCAAAATCCTTGAATTCATGGGACAGGTGAGTGTTGGTGTTGTCACAAATGCATTAAAAGGGTTTTCCATAAAAGTCTCATATTGCTGACATTAACTCATGTGGGACAAAGTGACTTAAAACTAGTTAAGGAGTTAGTTTGGTCAGGTTCAGTGAGTACCAATGTTATTTTTAGCTGCTAGTTGGAGTTGAGCAGTTTCACAAGTAGCACTGTGGTATAGCTCAATTGGTAGAGTTGGGGTGCATGTTCAGGGAAACAACAGGCGGCCTCTGCATCGTGGGTTCGAGTTTAGACTGACAGTTTTGACAAATGTCTCTTCCTGCTTTCTCCCTCATGATTTCCTGTCATTACTCACCTGTCCTATCTAATAAATCTGTGAAAAAAAAGTATTTGACATTTAAACAAACTAATAAGAATGCACAGTCTCTGAGCTGCTTACAGACATAAAATCTTTATCCCAACAGTAGTTAGTTTTTGGGGGTAGCTTGTCTCATAGAAGAGTGATTCAGTTGCATGTAAAATGTAAGAAACATGGAGCCTTTCTTCTGTTTTATAATGCATTTGAAGAGAGATTTAATGGTGGATGCACATGTATTTCAGCTTCATGAACAGGATCCTCAGACCTGGAGTCAGCAGTACAGAGATGCCCATTCATCACAGAGTTCATCCCAGGCCAGCAGCAGCAGCCAGAGATGATTGTGTAGTAGTTTAAAAACATTTGTCTTACTTTATTTAGTTTGGATGATAGTACAACACACTGTTTTATATTTTTACTAGTTCCTTTAAACAAAGTTTAGGATCCATTCAAAGCTTTTATCTGTCTTATTCTGTGCTGTAATATCTCTGGATGTTTTTAGTCACTTTTTTAAACAGAAACGCACAATACAGTGACATGAATAACAAAAAATATCACACATCACACCAACTGTCTGTTACCACAATGATTTTATTTTATTGCCAACACTTCATTGTCATTTTTATTAAATTAAAGCTTTTCAAAAACATTAAGCATTGATTGCCACTGTTTTTTGTTCACATTTTCATTGAGCCCTGGATAAGGCACAATTGCACATAAGGACAGTACATTTGGATTTTAATACTTACATGAGAGCTCAACGTGTTTAGGGTGACCGTATTCCCTGGACCTAAATACTGGAACATGTATTTTTAAACAATTAATATTGCAATTAACTTACCAAGTAACAATTTTTTTTTTTTAGAAATTCTCACATGAAGCTAGGGCACAAGGGGAGACACTGCAGGTAAAACCCATTATTGAGATTTTGGGCCAGTTTGCTCCCTTTAACATGTAGCTTTCACACTAATAAAGAATGTCAAATTGTCACAATAAGGTGTTTATTTCATTACATTTAGTTACATGTGTCCATAGATTTCTATCTGAAATACTAATTTTAAAGGCTGTTTCCTCAAAAGTATTTTTCTCACACTCATTGTCAGATATTTGGGAGGGATTTGTTGACATACAATTTCTAGCCTGGTTTATTGGGCATTTTACTCCAAAAAACAAGGCAAAATGTGATTTGTTGTAAGATGATCATTAAAGATGTATGAAACTTTATTTTTATCATAGAAAATAGCGCTCGAACACCTGCAAATAAATTTTAACCCAGCATTTAAATGTTTTGCCTCCTGAGCTTATTACGAGCAGTGTTGGGAGTAATGCGTTACAAAGTAATGAGTTACAGTAATGAGATTACAATTGTCAGTAACACAGTGGGTAACGTGTTACTTTTGAGCCCCCAGTAATAATATTACAGTTACTAACAAAATACCCAATTAGTTACTCGCGTTACAGTCACTACAGTCAGTGACTGTAACGCGAGTAACTAATTGGGGGTGTTCATGAGTTGTTCACACCACTATTTTGTCGGCCACAGTGTGGAAAACTTTGGGAACCCCTGATCTAGTTTTCTGAAACAAAATATTCATAACCCCCAGTGTGAAAACCTTTTCATCTGATGTGTCGACAAAGAACCAAGAGTTTTAAACCTGGCTCTTTCCAATATTCGCATAATGTTTTTGTTTTTTTTAATGTCAGCAAATTTGTCAGTTTTTATATACAAAATGTCTAATTTTCATATGAAAACATTAAATGACAAAATTTGCAATACTTTTTTCATATGTTGAAGTCAATAATCTACTGGAGAAGTTTTACATTGATATCTATTAATTCATAAAAATCCCTATTCATCTGCAGAATCTCAAAGTGAATATTATGGATATATACTGCTAATAACAATGACAGGGTAAATAAATTGACTAACAAATCTTTTTGGTTGTTTTTTCCCCTGTGCTCCTTGTATTAACTGAGTCACTGGGACATATTAGTGTTTTTTTACAAATATTTGTTGGGACATGGGACAAGCAGCCTAAAACTGGGACATATGGTCACCCTACACAAGTTGAAATGCTGGACCATTTTAGTTGTAGGTGTGCAGATCATACCAAATATAGTTTTGTGTTGGTATTATTGGAATTTAAAGGTGAAGATCCCCCTGAGGTAAGGTTTTTTCTATTGCTACAACAGAGTACTAAAGGCTAAAAAAGACACTAAAAGTTGCCCCAGATCTGTGGATCTAAACTCACAGCACAGCTACATTAACTACACAGATAATGCACTTTACCGTCTGCTGGTTCTGGCTGTCATATTTCATCATTATTAAAATAAAATAAAGTCTAAAATGAAGCACCACAACAGGTTTTAGTTCTGCACAGGCTCATAAATATTATAATAGGCCAGTATTAAGGTGTTTTTAGTGATTATGTGTTGTGCTGTTTCTAAATAATTTAGATCTGGATTAAACCAGTTTTAGTGGTATATTAGTCCTGGTTTAGTCCTGGCTTTGTCCTAATTAAGTCCTTTGTTTTCTTTAGTTCTGAGGTAGGCCAGTTTTATCCTTAGATTTATCCTGGTTTGGTCCTAGTTTTGTCCTGGATTCACCCTGGTTTAGTCCTGTCTTTGACCTAATTTTTTTCCTGGTTTAGTTTTATCCTTGGCTGGTTTTGTCCCGGTATCGCCCTGGATTAGTCTTGGTTTAGTCCACTGTCTTTGTCCTAATTCAATCCTGGTTTAGTCCTGGTATAGTCCCTGTTTTTGTTCTTATTTACTAATACTTTTTTCTGTGTTAATCCCTTGGTTAGATCTGGGTTGGTCCTGAGTCATTTCGGTCCAGTAAAGATGGTTCTTGGATATTTTCTGAGGTGTAAAAAATGTGAGACCCACTGCATTAAACACTTTAGATGGCCAAAGCCGACAGGACAAAACAAGAGTTTGTGTGGTTTAAACATGAGCTAATACACACAGAAAACCGATGTGCATATTAAAAAGAACAGTAGATCAGTAGTAGTCATCTTGTCCTCACATTAAAGGAAGCATCTTCATATTGACCTGAGCCCAGCATTATAAAGTGCATTTTACAATGAAAACAGACTACCATAAGACGACTGTGTTGTTTTGTTTTGTCACAACAGTCAGTGTGATGTGTACAGTTAAAGGCCACTTTAAAGGGCAGACAGAAACCAACCGCACATCCGGTCATTGTGCCTTTTCTAGATGTGCTCTGGGACAGTCTCCAATGCCTCCTCTGGGTCTCTGTCCACAGTCTACATTCTGAGGAAATAAACAGGAATATGGTTAGCAGTGTAAGCAGTATTTTATTCAAGGGGTCATATGGAAATCATTAGGAGTGTGACAAGATCTCGCAATCTCAATCAAAATGTCTCAAGATTCTCAGGAAGGTTAAAATCTGTTTCGTGAGCTCAGAATCAGGTTCTGTTCACACTTTTTACAGGGGAGTTTGTGGCAAAACATTTGTCAGCTTACATTATATTGCCAAAAGTATTCACTCACCCACCCAAATAATTGAATTCAGGTGTTCCAATCTCTTCCATGGCCATAGGTGAATAAAATTAAGCACCTAGGCAGCAGCTTTGTGGAAAACTTTGTGGAAAAGTTTGGGGATGGCCACTTCCTGTTCCAACATGACTGCGCACCAGTGCAGAAAGCATGACCAATAAAGACATGGATAAGCGAGTTTGTGGAAGAACTTGACTGGGCTGCACAGAGTCCTGACCTCAACCCAACAGAACACCTCTGGGATGAATTAGAGTGAAGACTGCGACCTTCTCATCCAACAGTGTTTGACCTCAAAATTCACCTTTGGAAGAATGGCCAAAAATTCCCCAAAACACTCCTAAACTTTGTGGAAAGCCCTACCAGAAGAGTTGAAGCTGTTGTCGATGCAAAAGGATGGGCCAACGTCATATTAAACTGTATGGATTAAGAATTAAGAAGTTCATATGCGTGTAAAGGCAGGTGAGCAAATACTTACTAAATAATAAACTAATATTACTAAAGTAATTCATTACAAGTTGATTTTAAAAATGCACCTAAATAGTTTTGCATTTTTTGGTTTTCAGGTGAATAAATTACATTTTTCATCCATCCATCCATCCATCCATTTTCTACCGCTTATTCCCGTTAGGGGTCGCGGGTGACTGGAGCCTATTACATTTTTCATTTGTGTAAAAATATATATTTCAATAGTGTAAAAATCTTGCCTTGTCTTGTTAACCCAGTCTCATGTCTTGTCTCGTCTCATGGGATTTGTGTCTTGTCACATTCCTAGTAATCATATTAGTTGCATTTTACATTTGCGAATCCTTTCAATAAAATATTAGCATGGTCCTCTCCAGTGTCCTCTCCAAGTCTAGAATAGGTCTCTAGACTTGTTTATATATCACCTTTTCATACATACAAGCCTTTCTAATGGGAATAACTGAATTGACATTTTATCAAAGAACAAAACAAGTTTATTGTGCTGATTAGTACCCACCACTGGTCTGTCTCTGTGTGTGTTGACAGCTTCAATGTTGAGAAAGATAGACTCGACTTTACAACCTGACGAGGAAAAAAAATAGCGTTAGGGTTAAGAAATGGTATTAAAGGGAAGGATAAGACGCACAAAAATAAAGGCATCAAGGTAAATATTGGTGATAAACTGACCGTATGCAACTGGGGTGAGTTTAAGAACCGTGTGAAGAGGGCACTTCAAGTAGGGCAGCTCATCTTTAAAATAAAAAGCATATATACAGATTTAGTTTATAGTTTTTTACATACATGAAGTATTATAAGTGTTACCTGCGCTCTTGTCTAAGAAGTAGGCGAGCAGACATCTCATGACAGCCTGGTGACAGATGACCAGGACGTTCTCCTGCCTCTCCAGCTCCATGATGACTGGCTCCAGACGATGCACCAGGTCCTCGTAAGACTGCAGCAAACACAAAATTATGACGTATACAGCTCAGTTAATTATGGCATTATGTTAGCCCGGCGAGCCAGCCTCTCCTACTTTCTTTCCGAAAGCAGGACAGTTTGGTTTCTCACTCGCAGCAAAACGTTTCTTCCCGGTGGATTTGGACCCGGCCTGTCACAGCCGTGTGTTACAAATACAGAAGCTAATTTCCTATCAACAGTAAGATGACTCCAGAGCGAATTTAATACCTTCTCACTCGATGAACGGCATTTAGAGTTTTTCTTTGGTTGATTCTCTGTGGGATTTTTTTGCTTCGTCCTGTTTCCATTTTAATCACAGTAAAGTCCCGCAGACGTCCAACGTGACGACCACATTAAAACAAACCGACTTTCTCCACAAGTCTTTGTACAACCTGCTTCTGCTGCTGTCCCCATTCAGAAATAGGTACACAGCTGCTCATAATATGCCGTATTCTGGTGTTTTAAGGCAAAACTAGCAAGAATCCACTATGTTTGTTTTGATTACAGGTCAGCGGAGCACTGCTTACATCCTGCCCTTTGTTTCTCTGATTGGTTACTCCATCTGTGATTGTTCCACCCATAAAACTGAAACTGGCGCAAAGGGATATCAGACTTACTTCTTTGTATAGAATCAGAAAAGAGTTTGTCTGACCAGCCAGGCTATCATTACGTAGCAAAAAAATTAAAATATCTCACCTCTCCTTTGGGATAGCGGTAGCGATACTTGTCTTGGTCCCTCAGTGCAAACTCTTCTGGGTGGTGCTCCTGAATCTCCTCATAGGTCAGCTCCTCGCAGACTCCCTGGTGCAGAAAAACAAATTTAACGTCAACCAAAAGCATAATATACAGAATATATTGTAGATGTAAATACAGGTATTACTCACAGCATCGATCTCATTGATAGCTTTCCACTGTTCGTACGGGACTCCCAGTGCCTCTGCCGTCTGGATCGTCCTCTTCATGTGACTCGTCCACACCTTCAGGTCTTTGATGCTTTGATCGCGCATGTATTTCCCGAGAGCGTGGGCATACTAAAAACACAAAACAATAAATATACATAAGTGGAGAACATTATTAGAACACCTTCCAAATCTGAAAATATTAACCACTTTTTCTGCCTCCATACCATGGTTTCATTTCCTAATTTTCATGAAACGTGCACGGAACGTGCAGGGACAACTGAAGCCCTGTTTAGGATCCGATTTGTTTTTGTAAATCCAACTACAAACCAAAAACATCGTAACAAGGGGAATTTGCCAAAACTTTTACTGAGCATTAATATAAGCTCACCTTTTACCTTGTATTTTCTGAATATTGACCTTGTATGGATAACAGACAGGTGAATAAGTGGGACAATATAAGGGAGAGGGGGTCCAGGAGTCCTCCCAAGGAATATTTGAACATTACATATATGATTTCCTGTTTTCTGGTGCATTTTTGATGGTAAACAAAATTTTAGGCTGGCTACAGTTTATGGTTTGACTTCTTTCCAGATAGGGTCCTTTTACCCTCTCCAGGCAGGCGTTGCAGATTTGCAACAGCTAAATGCTCATTACCTAATTACAAAAAAAAAAAAAAAAAAAAAAAAAAAAGCCAGAATTGTTTATTACTACCCCATATGATAATGTCCCCCAAATATCAGATTTTTCCTGTTACTAAAACTTAATTTGAGAGGGTTAAGGTGAATTCACTTCAGGGTTCAGTCACTTGTTTTCCATTGCTGAAACAGCTTGTTCACTATGTACAGGTAAAGGAGCGTCCTTTGGGGCCCCCATTCAGCTCTGGGCCCTAGGGAGTTGTCTACCTTGTAAACGTTGTTGTGATGGCTCTGCTTCTTGCTGTACCTTTGCTCCTCGGCTCGATAAGCCAGAGTCTCCCCCGATGCGTCCCAAGAGGTTGAGGTCGCTCTCCCCGTGGCGGCTCAGATAGATGGATCTCGGGGTGACGTGGATGTTCATGAGGTAGTAGACTATTCGGCTCTGAATGTGGTCCTGCACTCGGTTCACCAGGTACCGGCTGCCCACGTTGAAGATTTTGATGTAGGACAAACTCCTGCAAGACGAACAAAGATGTATGAGTCACTGACACAGTTACACTGCCATCTGATGAAATAGTTTAGTTGAAATATAGCAATGATCATATGATTGGTAATATTTGGAACCTGGTAAACAGCTTTGTCCACCAGGCTGTCAGGATGCTGAACTCTGTCCACTGCCTCCCCCCTCTGCCCCCTCTGCCCCCTGCCACAGGACAATAACTCACACTAGGACTCTACCTCAGCCATTGTTCACAGATGGCCCCTGCAACTGTGGCACATAAGGTTTTTAAGGACCTTTTGAACACTACTACATTTATCCACACACAAAAAAAAACAGTTATTTTGCGCTGCTCACTCATAAATGCTGCTGTTGGTATTTGTGCCAACAGCAGCTGTTTTCTGCGCATAGGTTTTGTCTATAGTTTATATTTAGTGTATGTTGCTTCTGACACATATTTTGTATTTAATGTACAATGGGAAAAAAAGTATGTACCCCTTAGCATTTTTCCTTTATTGTTGCCTTACAACCTGGAATTTAAATAGATCATTCAGAGGTTCATGTCAGTCACTTACATCACATGACAACAACTATGAAAATGCAAACATTCTTTTATTGTAAAGCAAATTAGAAATATGAGTGAGTGAGGGGGGTGAATACTTTTTCTTGCCACTGTACATTGAAATTATTGTAGTTTTTATATATTCTATTTACATATTTTTTATTTTAGTCTATTTCTATCTTATTGCATGTTGAAACACAGTAAGAAGAGAGCAGAAACAGCATTTTGATTATCCTGTGTGTCTGTAGATATAGAGAAATTGACAATAAAGAATCTTGAATCTTAAATAATGTTAAGGCTTTATTAAAATTTAAGAAGCGATACAAGACTCGGGACTCAGAACTGGACCTAATACAAACTTACTATAGACTAAACCTGGTCTAAAGTTAGGATTGATGTGGGACAAAATCATAAAATATAATAATAATAAATAAATAAATTTAAGGCTCCAGACACTTATTTTGATGCTGTCTTTTTAAATAATTTCTGTATAACATAACATTATTACAGATATTGTTTATGCCAATATTGAATATATAACAATAAATTCACAGTACATTGTGCAGCCCCAAATTACATCAACAATGGTATAGGGCAGCAGTAGCTCAGTAGGTAGAGCTGTTTCGCCCATTAACTGTAAGGTTGGGGGATCAATCCTCACTATCAGCATTGCATACTGCCGTTGTAGCAGTTCACCACCACCAAGTGTGACTGAAGAGTGAATGAATAATACAACTAACTGTAAGTAATTTGACTAGAAAAGGCTATATAAGACTGAAGCACTGTTATTATTACATTATTTTGTAAAGCTATGTATACGTCATGTGTACTAGTCTTGCAGTTTCTGTCACCTGTCCTTGCTGTCATCCAGTGGGACGTAGGTTTGTTTATAACATTCGATCCGTTTCAGGAAGTCAGCTACGGCCTCGTCTTTGTCGCAGTCCACATAATCAGGGCTGCTCAGCTTCACTTGCTATTTTGTGAAAGATAAATAAACATCACAAGCAGGGAGAGGTTTAGTGACATGTACTTCATGGTTAGCTCACACATGTGTAAAGTGGCTTAGGTAAACCCAATACTACTGCAATACTTGGGTCAGAAATTAAGTGAAACACATAGACGCTGCTTACTTTAATGTTCTCTTCAATGATCTCTGGGTCATCACAAATAGACTCCACAAAGAAAACCTGGAGGAGAAAAAATAAACATTAGCAGGTTTAATAATGACTTTGCCCCACTTTAAGTAACGAGTTTGAACTAAGATCTGACCTTATAACCATTTTCTTTTACAAAACCCAGGATGAGTTCCCTGCGTTCTGGGGTTGTGTTGGTGGCATCAAAAACCTGAAAATGATGACTGAAAAGTTAAAATGCAGGATTTGTCTGATACAGTGGTTTTTAGCTGGCCCTGGTCCTTTTATAATCTTTTTACAGAATCAAAATTCATTCATTCATTTATTCATCTTCTTAGGGGTCACAGGACCTACCCCGCACCTGTGGGCTTCAGGCAAGGTACACCCTGGACAGAGGTCAGTTAGTTGCAGGGCTTTAATGTTTGATAAATTATTTTCTTTATTATTATTGGGACTTTATTTATGCATACAATAATTTTTATCCAATAACTGAATATATTATGAAGAGTATATTATTTTGTTATTTCAAAATATTCATACTTCACTACTGCCAAATAAGTTATCTTAACTGCAAAAAACAAAAAAACAAAAAAAAAAAACATCTATGCAGAATGGTATACATCTTTGTCAGAGACAACCTCGTATGATTATGAAAATATGATTCACAAGAGAAATGGTCAAATTACAAATAATATTACTCAAGTAGAAGTAAAAGTATGGTGTAATAAAACTACTCTTAGAAGTACACTTTCTCCTCTGTATTATTGTTATGTATTGTAAAGTTACTTACTGCAACTTGACCCAGGTCTCTGGTGAAGTATTCACACACATCTTGTAATGCAGTAATGGCACAAGCCCTGTTCACAGAAGCACAAATACATGTTAGTTCTTTTTTTTTTTCTCCATATTTAAACATGTCACACGCGACACGTTCGTACCTGCGTATCTTCATGGCCTCAGAGTTCTCGGGCCTGAAGAACTCATAACTGTTGTAGGTGCGAGTGGCGTCTCTCCGGTACTGGCCCACATTAAACACTGGAAAGTAAAAGTACATAGGGACAGTGTGAGACCGATGTGACATTTTGGTGTGTTTCTGTACTAAATGGTATATGGTCATCATTTATATAGCGCTTTTCTACCTTCATGGGTACTCAAAGCGCTTTACATTAAGGAAATGTTCACCCATTCACACTCACACACCAGTGTGTGCAGACACTGGAAGCAAGGTGGGTTAAGTGTCTTGCCCAAGGACACAACGACAGTATGCAACAGTGGGAGTGGGGTTTGAACCGCCAACCTTCTGGTTATTGGACAAGCGAGCTACTGCCGCCCACTGAGCTACTGCCACCCACACTACCATGTGTTACCTTTTGTTGTGACACCAATCCAGTTCAGGTATCGGGTGAGCTTTTTGGAGATGTATGTCTTTCCTCGAGCTGGAAGTCCCACCATGACAATCAGAGTCGGGGAGTTGGTGAACTGCGGCACAGAGGCTAAAAAACAGAGAGACAAACCAACATAGGTGATTTTTCATTCATTCACCTTCTTCCGTCTATTCCATTTAGGGGTCGCGGGTACTGGAGCCTATCCCAGCAGCTCTGGACCTTAGACAGGGTAGGCCTGACACAGACAGACAACTATTCACTCTCACATTCATGCACTCAGGGCAAATCAGGCTATGTTCAGAACGTGGCCCATATCTGACTTTTTTGCCCATATGTGACCTGTATCTGATTTTTTTTTTTTTTTTTTTTTTTTTTGTGACAGTGTAAACAGCACAAATCTGACTTTTTCACTATGTGATTCAGGCCACTTTCATATGTGGCCCTATGTCAGACGCCTATCTGATTTTTCTGTCTGAAAGGCATAACAAGTCACATTTCATCTGCCTTTTACTAAATTATAATGAGCAGACGCCACAATTCTGCGCTGGAAGAGGTGGGAACAGACCTGATCCAACAGTAACAGGCCTGGCAGACAACAGTGGTGGAGCTGATCAGTGGAAAAGTGAGGTTTTGAACTTAATTAGTATTTTTGGTAGAGATCTGACATTCATGAACGAGCCGGATGTTTTGAACGGCTTTTCAATGAGAACGGAGTCAGAGTGGTGCGGGAGTCTTTTTACTCTTTTTTTGTTTTCCAACCGCAGAAAAACCTCATAAGGAAAAGTAGAGGAAGAATACAAGCTCAAGGAGAACAGGAAGAGACGAGGAGAGAGATGAGCACAGACACAGTGCTCATGCTCTGATGCACATTAGTCAGAAGGTACTTTAGTAATAGAAGTACAAAATTACTGCAGTTTTTTAATCTGTATATTTATCTATTTATTATTTACAGTGTTAGTGTTCTTTATTGTGAATTCTTTCATTTTCTTCCGCTTATTCCTGTTAGGGATTGCAGGTGACTGGAACCTATCCCAGTAACTTTGGGCGGGCTACACCCTGGACAGGGGCCAGCTTGTTGCAGGGCTGACACAGAGACAAACACAGACAGACAACCATTCACTCTCGCATTCATTCACTAGGGGCAATTTAGAACACTAACCACTCTGCCACCACGTTATTGTTGCCTGCTTAGTTTTTACTGACATTTTTTGTATGAAGTATTCTATATTTTGCACATTTTCGGCATACTGTGCCTTGCAAAAGTATTAATCCCCTTTAGCATTTTTCCTTTATTGTTGCCTTACAACCTTGAATTGAAATAGATCATTGGGAGGCTCATGTCAGTCACTTTACATCACATGACAACAACTACAACGATGCAATATATATATATATATATATATATATATATATGGTCAGAAGCTTCCGTGTTTTCACATCTGTGGTCTGAATCTGAAGGAGGTAGAGGACTGGTGAGTGTCAGAACCACTGTCCAGGATGAAACATCCAAGATCCTTGAATACATCAGGAAGATGGCCTCAATGGACAAAGTGCTCAGTGAATGTCTCAGGCAGTGGAAAACAGAGGACGAGGTGCTGGAGGAACCATCATGGGAGGAAAAGCCCCTACATGGGATGTACCATCGACAGATAACTGAAGTGGCTGATATCCAGAAATCCTACCAATGGCTAGAAAGGGCTGGACTGAAGGACAGCACAGAGGCACTGATCATGGCTGCACAGGAGCAGGCCTTGAGCACCAGAGCAATAGAGGCCCAGATCTACCATACAAGACAAGACCCCAGGTGCAGACTGTGCAAAGAGGCCCCTGAGACAATCCAGCACATAACTACAGGATGTAAGATGCTGGCAGGGAAAGCATACATGGAGCGTCATAACCAAGTGGCTGCTATAGTGTACAGGAACATCTGTGCAGAGTACAGTCTGGAAGTCCCGAGGTCAAGATGGGAAACACCTATATATACATATATATACACCTATATATATATATATATTTATTTATTTATTTATTTTTATTTATTTTTTTTTTGGGTGTGTGTGTAGCATTGGGGCACAGTCAGGTGCTAGGTTTGCGCTACACATAGCATCTAAAATGTAATGTGCACCCAGAGCGTTTGTGTGACGACTAGTCCAAGGATCAAACTCACAACCTCCCCGCAGTGAGCCAAAAACACTAACTGCTCTGCCACTGTCAAAGCTAGATATAGCCTTTCTCAAAATGAAAGTATAGTAAGCTCTTATAACAACAGACGTATTGCCAGGTGCCATAAAATCTCTCATAAAGTCACTTGAGGTCAACCCTTCCCACTTAAATGTGCACAGAGTAACGCTGTTTCTGCGTCACTGAGTATTAGCATATTATGTCTTTCTTTCTTACACATCAACAGTGAAATATTTCTTTAACCACAACACGCTATTACAGGTTGTACTTGTTAAGGTTTAATCTTTTAATCACTGTAATTTAAAACTGAGCACATCAGATCATTAGTACTCCTGGGCAAAGTGATCTCAGAAAAGCACAAAGTTCCATAAATACTACACGGCCCTCGTCTGTGAGTGTGGGGTGAATGTCCGACAGGTCAATATATACACTGGACATTGTGCTCAGTAAAGTTACAACCAAAATTATCAGTAGAAATTTCTTAGTTGATGGATCTGTTCTGGCTGGAAATGGCACAACAAAGTGGCAAAAGAAATAAAAGTGGTCTCAGTAATCATTGCCAATGTCTTTATTTTTCGATTGGGGATGTCAAATATTTTTGTTGACAAATTTTTTTGCACATTTCCATTGAGATTTTGTACCACTCTTCTTTTGCATAGATCTCCTGGTTATTGGTGTTAGAAGGCTTTCCTTGTCATTACTCTGGTCTTCAGTTCTCGTCACAAAATCACAATGGCATGGTTCAGGTCTTGGACTCTTCAACGTGTTATCAACCTTTCCAACATTTTGACAGTTTTTTTTGGGTTGTTGTGCAGAGCCATAGTATGAATAAATTTGGGCTTACCTGCGTGTGTCTGGGTGTGTGAGCCCAAAGACATGTTAACAGTTGATGTAATGAGCCGTCGTGTGCATTCCAGTTTGTGTTGTTCACGCACCAACAGCTGACAAATAAAGTCACATCCCCTACATGTCATAAACGGTGTGATCTGCATAATACTCACAGCCTCTCCGCTTGCTCAGCCTGTTTTTCATCCATGGCACCCAAGTTTTCTCCAGAGGATTTTGAGTGAGAGTGACTTTTCCCTTTGACATGAGCAACCAGCTGTAAATGTCCCACTGATTATATAATTCAGGTTTATCTAAAATCTACACACTTGACACAGAAAGAACAGAGCAACAGACCAGTGTCCCAGGTGAACAGAAGATTTTGAACTTTCTCACTGTGGCGTCGTCACGGAGGGGAGGAACCTTGGTCGGCTCGGCGCTCCTCCTCTCACCTGTTTGGCTAATGATAAATGATCAGAGAGGCTGTGATTGGACAGACAGCCTGTCAATCACACGACTCGACCGGGTCATGGCCCAAATAACCCTCAGCTACCAATCACACAGAAGGACTGAGGTGTACTTTTTGCCTCAGCACATGACCAGTGGCACAGTGCGACAAACCAGTGACTCTCCAGAGAAGCACCTGGTTTGATTTCATTCATCTGGGATTAAATATCAAGAAAATAGGGCTATTTTATTTGTAAATTAGACAAAGAAATAAAAGTGAGACTAACTTTTAAGAGCAGCTCCTTATATTATTATATTTGCCACCCTTGGCAAACGTGAGCAAAAAAGGCTGAAATTGTTTTAAAGAAAGGTTTTCATATTTTCATCTTTTGCTCAAAACATTTACCAAAAACTCTGCAGTCATTGAAAACTAGTGTTACTAGTAACCTCTGGGGTGATAGAGACATACAGTACATAGGCAGCAGTGTAAATAATATGGCCATGCCAATATGTCTGTGAGTTTAACATGTGCTCCGCTAATGTCTAAACTCTTTTTCAAAACTTTTTGCTCTTCTTAGTGTATGCTGCACACTTATGGCACACAGCTACAAAAACAGGAGTCTGCAAAGACTGGCAGTGGTGTACAATGACTTTATGAAGGTCCCAAGACACTGTGGTGCCAGTCAAATGTTTGTAAATTATGACTTATGATGTTGTGCATCTGTTATACATTTTATTTATTCATTTATTTGCCATGAAATTATCTATCTCCATCACACAAGCTCTGGTCTGTCCCAAGATAAGCTCTGTAAGACGTTCTGGCACCCCTGTGAATTCATTTTTGTGTGTACACCTGGTGAGAAGGAATAACAAATATTCCAACCATGCCTTTCTAACATTAGAGCAATAATTAAGAATTTCAAGAGAACTGGAAGTGTTATGAATTAGCCAGGAAAAGAACATGTCTGGTCTCGTCCCAACGTAGTGGTTCAAGAGGCTCAAAAATCTCCATGAATCATTGCTGGAGAGCTGCAGAAGTTAGTTGCCTGACCACAAATTTAATCAAGGGTGCCAATATCAGTGAAAGGCACTGCTTTCCTTACACACCAGTAAAAGACGAAGGAGATGGTGTTTGACTTCAGGAGATGAACAATACCTCAGACACCGGTGAACATCCACAGTGTGGACATTGACAAAGTGGACAGTATCAGCTTCAGTGACATAGCAAGGCTTCATGGTCACGGGGGCCAAAACTAGTCCCTATTTGAAATATATACTGTATATAGGGGGATTGCTTTCAGAGGTTTTGTCCAGAGCCTGTCCACGTCTGTCAGCTGTCCCGCCAAAAGGATCATGCAATACGCACTTTTCACTGCAACCACCTCCTCCTTCACCATGTAAGTAATATGGTCTATTCGTATTTTTCTACTGGAGATATATATTTCTTTGTTACACCTTTTAAATATTAAAGGTTGCACACTTTTGCTTTCTGCACTTCTGTTTTATGAGTGGTCATAACAAGTGAATGTCCCTGCAGAGGGATCAATAAAGTTTTATCTTATCCCTAACTAAAAGATTATACAGTAGTTTGGCCCATACAAGGGTCATTTTATCATCCCATTGTATAGGCTATAGACCCATTGAACACCTTTTGTTTTAAACTTGTACTATGCTTTCACAACCTAATTAAACTATGGCACGATATGACTCAATATAGCGTCTTAAACAATGATAACAAGGCAGCGCGGTGGCAAAGATGTAACTCCTGCCTCACAACAAGAAGGTAGAGTGCAGGGCTTTTCTGTGTGGAATTTGCATGTTCTCTCTGTGTCTGGGTGGGTTTTCTCTGGGGACTACGATTCCCCCCCATCAAATTACATGCACAATCTGGAGAAGGGTCCCCGGGCACTGCACTGTGGTCGCCCACTGCCCCAACAGGTTGCCCCAGCAGCTCTGAAGGATGGGTCAAATGCAAAGAACAAACTTCCCCACAGGGACAATAAACTATGCCTTAATCTTAACCTTAACCAAGGTTTTCTGTGCTGTTCTCACACATCCAATCACTCATAACACACACAACTGCAGCCTTCTTTAAACTGACATCCATTTTTGTCAATATCCTCCTATTGATGCTGTTGAGTTAGGTTTAGACCAAACTTAGGTTGAAAAGATATTACCTGCGAGAAACAGTGGATAAAGGGAACTGATTCAGTTTCCAGACAGACTGCTGTATGGTTTTGAACAATACTGCCATCCCGTGGTCATGAAGAGAACATTTTCTATATGTCTTGCTACAGACATATCTTTTAAAATTTCTTAACCTATTTTCATACGCTGATCTTACATTTTTGATGATGTGAATAAGATATTATACAATTAGGAACCTTACACGGTTAATTTAAAAATAATCAAAATTGTGTGTTTGTCATATTATAGGCCAGCTATTCCCAAAGTCAAGAGAGTTGCAGCGCCCACAAAATCACGTCAGGTTTTTCCCCATATTTCTATAAAAATGTTACAAAAACACTGACAGTTGGCAAAAAAATGTTTTAAAGTAATATTTTTAAACAAGTATATAACTAGAATTCAATTCAAACTCAATTTCTTCTTATGTACTCTATATAGACAGCCTCTGGGTCCCCCACTGCAGTACCTTCGCGGACCCCACTTTGGGAACCACTGTATAGGCTATGAGCGTTTATTATTATGGTGTTTAACTGATTTCCGTGCTCATTAATAAAAACATGCAGTAATAAGCACATATAGGATCAGACTGTCGAGGTGCGTTTTTACCATTAGTCTAAATTTGTGTGAGTGGCTTTACGGGCTGTTGTCATTTACTAAATAAAATATAAGCGGCTTCATGTCGTGGTGCGTTTTAACCAATGAGCCGTGAAGAAGCGTGGGTGTGTGACGTGTTAGCCAGGCGTATCAGGATGTAGCTGTACAAGTGTTTATTTGCTAGATTGCCTTTCTGCTGCGGTTAAAGCTCACCTGTGCTCTCGCAGCGTCTCCGCGGCCGTCTCACCGGAGCTGCTCTCTGCCTTATCTCCATTGAGTTTGTGCACAAATCGCCAGTTGGGTCTCTGTTCATGCTACTACCTCCCGAAAAAAACACATACACCCTACCCACCCTTGAGGCACAGCTGCCATATGTCTTCTGCTGACCAGTGCTAACAAGTATTTCCCCTGTCCTGTCCTGTCCTGTGCTTTGCTCACTGATGACTAAGCAATAAGGACATCCAATACCTCCGCAAGAGCACGCAAGAGACACACAACAGGCACATGGACTGCACCGCTCCAAAAAACCTCCTAGGCTCCGGGCAAAACTGCCACTACACTTACATAATACATGGGAGACTTAAAAGGTGACTGCAGCGGATTCTGTGCGTCTGTAGAAAGCACGCACTTGGAATTCATTCACAGTTACGCAGGAGAAAGCGATAATGATGATGATGATGATGATGGTGATGCAGTGGCCACTTATCAACAGAAACTGAACAGATTGCGCCAGGACGGCTGCTCTCTCTCGCCATGTGGCATGAAACACGACCGACCCTTACAGTATTATCTGGACATGTAGCCTGTGGTGCATGTGTGGCGTGTGTCTCACCGCTAGGACGCTGAAACCTGAGCGTCCTCTCCGCGCCCCCCTGCGACTCCGTCCTGGTTTGCATAAGCCCCACTCCGTTCATCCTCGGCATGTACGTATTTTTAGAGCTGAGGGAAATATGCAGCCCGCGTTTCCTCGATGCACACAAGTTGCAGCCAGAGCCAAATGGAGCAATGATGCTTGTTGTTTGTGCCGTGCCTCTGCTGTGCTCCGTCACATGAAGGAAAACTGGCCCTTCTGGTTTAACTCCTACGCTCCCCACCTCGGCTAAATCTCTAGCCTACTACATGCATAATAAAAAAGCAAAACCAAGAAAAAAAAAAAAAAAAAAAAAAAAAAAGGGCGACGTGGAGTCTGTGAAGTAATTGTCCCCTCCGTCACGCCTTCAGTGCCCCCCTGTTGTCCGGCACGCACATGATAATGATAATGACGCGCGCCTAAACTTTACGACGCCTCATGTATAGACTATTCTACATTTAGGGACCCAAACTGGCATCTCAATAGTTACTGTAATCCTCCACGTTAGAGTCACTCCTACATTTTTTTTTTATCAATGAACTAGTAGGGTGACCACCTGTTCCATTTTTGGTTGTACTGCACAGCCATTTAGGCTTCTGTCCCTCTCTGTCCCACTTAAGATAATGTTCCGCTTTTTCATTTGTGCTCAGTAGATTTTATAAAAGGTGAGATTCAAGTTACATACAGCCGACAAAAAGGAAAGACCTGTATTACTTAAGTAAAATGTAGAATACTTTAAATACTACTTTGAGGGCGTCCTAACGTATTCTAATGATTAAAGTTTTAGTAAAAAAAAGCTTTACTTTGCTAAATGTGTGTTTGTTTTTGGG
Organism: Bostrychus sinensis; assembly: GCA_020698575.1. Classification (NCBI taxonomy): domain Eukaryota; kingdom Metazoa; phylum Chordata; class Actinopteri; order Gobiiformes; family Eleotridae; genus Bostrychus; species Bostrychus sinensis. Next base: position 11,126,005 of record CM036250.1, read on the forward strand.
ATGAAAACAACACATGAAATATAATGTACTGTAACTGTAGCAACTTGTAGCTTTATCTAAATGAGGTTTAGACTTAGAAAGCTGGTAAGTTAGATCGAGTCTGTCTCACCTTGCCCCACCAATAGGCACAACCTTTCCCATTTTAGTACTTTTTGAGATTATCACCCGAGTTTATTTTTATATTGTTTTATGGAATTAGTGTCTAGATTACAGAAAAAAATGGGATTTTGTAACAACCGATAATGACAATTACGTTTTATTAATTGCACAAAGTGAAAAAACAAACAAACAAACAAACAAACAAACAAAAAACACGTAATTTCTGTAATGTTTCTTTATAATGTTTGGACATTTATAACAAGGCCTACCTATTAACTTGACCTTTGACCTCTAATGTTTTGACCTCTGTTTAATGCCATTGTAAGTGAAAGGGTTTCACAATGCTAGGAATTTGCTTTGGTCATATGGCGCAAATATAAAACAAGTGACGTATAATATTATTAAACATGCAGAATACGATAAAGTAAAATAAAATGAAGTAAAATAAGCTATAAATGGAGTAATCTATATTTACAAAATATACAGATATGAACAAAACAATGTGTTCTGTAAGCAGCATGCGCTCGTACTGGTTTGGCACCGGTACTCCAGTCTAAATCAAAACAATGATCTGTGGGTTAAACATGTTTACCTTATATCTTGGGACGCGTGGGTAATTTTTATGAAATATAAAAAATATATAATGCTCATAGCACCTAAGTTATGTGTGTTCATAAAAGAGGTATAAATAGGTATAATAGGTATATAAGTATATTTTTATTCTAAACAGAATAACAGATGACTATAAGTGGGTATCAGATATAATTATGTACATAATAGTACAAAAAAAAGTTGGATATTAATAATAGGTATAACAGGTGCATGTTAAAGTGACCATTGACAAACAGTTGAAATATTAAAGGAACAACCTTTTGATAATAATTAATAGAATAATAAATTGGTAGCATTTTAATCAAAGTGTATGATCAAAGAGGCTATATTAGCATTTCTGTTCAGGATTCTTGTGTTTTTAAATAGTCAGAATGCCACTTTTCTTTTTTAAGTTAAACTAAACCTTGTGAAAACCCTTTTATGTGCATTCTCTTATGACAAAAAATACACTTTTGAAAACACTACTTGCTGCAATAAAATACTAATCACATCTCATTGACAATGACTGATCATTTGTGAATACAAAAAGTAGTTTTGTCTTCAACACCTTTTTTAAATTTAGAGAAAAAATGACAAGTGTTGGCCGGTTCAGGATACGTGTACTCCATGTTTATTATTAGTTGAAAGTCTGGGGTTAGTTTGTCAGATACAGTACAGCGCACAATGCAAAAAGCAGGTACATTTTCAGCACACCTCAGTATTGCAATACAGCTTCATCCCTGCCAGATCCATGTCATTGTGTTACCGATGACAATACAACACGTCATAGTAACCCATAAAAGCACTGTTCTCATTTAGCAGTATTATTATTCATATTAATACCTACATTTTTGTTTTTACAAGATTTTTGTTTTGTTTTTTTTCCAAAGTTGTTTGTATGTATAAAAGAAGGCTGCGACAGACAGGCAAACAGAAATACCGACAGACCGATGGACAGTGTTGGAGCAGAGAGAGAAAAACAGCTGGACGAGGTCCCGGAGACAAGGCAACAAGTTGAGGTTACATTTAAAGTTATTACATTGAGTGCAATAAATGCTCGACACCTTGTAATTAGTTAGTATTGTTATTAGAAGACACATCATGAGAAAGCGAGAAAATTATTGTTATGGGTTAAACGGGTGACAAATAAAGCTTTTGTAATCCTAAGCACAACCTGAACGTAGTCTGTAATTTTGTTCGGAAAGACATATTTTTGCAAGAATTTATGGGGCTATTATTGCAGCAAAAAAATTTGTGCGTGTTTAAATAGATATGTCTGTAATAAGATGTGCGTGTACCAAGTTTTGTGTGTGTACATTAAGATTTGTATGTATGTAATGATATTTGTGTGTGCATTATACAATTAGTGTGTGTATTAAGATTTGTGTGTGCATTTTACAATTTGTGTGTGCGTATTACAATTTGTGTCTCTATTAAGATTTGTGTGTAACTACATTTGTATGTAATAAGATGTGCCTGTATTACGTTTTGTGTTTGCGTAATCAAATTTGTTTGTGCATACTAAGATTTGTGTGTGTAAAATCTCTTACGAACAAAGCTCTAATTACACACAAACCTTTTTGCTACAGTCCTGCCATGACAGATCTGTATGTCTTCGTATTTGTGTGTCTTTTGCCCTGAGTTTAGACTTGCAGGCTGTCGCCTCCCAACACACCAACAGATCGCAGTAGTAGGTGGTTTGCTCTGTATGCAGACACACAAATCTAATTGCACACATATAAATCTTAATACACACACAAAACCTGATACACATGCATCTTATTACAGACAAATCTATTAACACATGCAGAAAGGTTTCTTCTACAATAATAGCCCCATAGAATTGACTTTGGCTTTTGACTTTATTAAATGTTTACAGTTTGGTCCCTCTCTGCACCAAATGCCTTGAAACAAAACATCAAATCTCTCTCCCTCAAAACTCTGAGAAATTCTAGTTTTGAGATCCTGCTGCTGCACACACTATTTTGATTGCATTTATGTCATTCATTATGAAAAAGTACTGAGTGCAAGCATCTGTCAGTCCAAGGCAACTCGTCAAATCCTTGGCACATTTAGATGAATTTCAGTATTAGGCCATCCAGTGCTGCTCAGGGGATAAATGCGTCTTCAGAAAGCCTTGCCTCGGCCAGTCGTGTTAACATTAATGGTTTTTAATAGTGTCTGCTGCACTAAAAAGGAACTTGGTTGGAGTTTTTTTTTGTTATGTTTGTTCTAGACTCTTCTAAATTTCTCTGGACTACGAAGCAACAGGAGCGGAAAGGCTTTTAACCTTAAAGTGTAGACAAAGGTGGGGGTTTATGATACAAAGGCTACAGCCGCTCACTGCTGCGGTACAAAATCAAACAGAGCAACAGATAATAAAAAAGTTACAATTTGATCATCTTATAAAAGAAGCCATGAAAATTAAAAAAAATGACAATCTCGAGGTTCTATTTACATTCAGAGAACAATACAGCTGATTCTCTATTCACTTCCCTTCCTTGTTTTATTAGTTTCTCCGTCTCCCCTCTCTCATTCAAGAGGGTCCAGTTCAGGTTTGCTACAGAGGACCCGCTCCACCCCGATTCCACATACCTCTGTTACTTAACGTACGCACCTAATTTGTTCATTTTATATGCATAGGAGTGTCTTTCTGTTCCCATTCACGTCCCCTATTTCCCTAGGGGAGAAACAGGAGGGCGATAGAAAAAGCAATGGGTGCAAGGAGTAATGGATGATTGAGAGAGAAATGATCAGAAAGAGGGAGGAGAAGAGGATCCACTGGACTCTCTTAAGGCAACGTTTCTCCCATCACTGTGTGTTTTCACCACAGAGATGCACAGTCACACAAGTACACACACGCACGCACGCACACACAAAATTAACAGCCATTCTTCAAACTCAAATGCTAAGTATCGAAGTAACTATTTCCGATGCCTCTAAGGGGCATGCATCTTAGGTTTAGGCCGACAGTCTCACACATATCAACAAAAGATTAAAATCATTTTCAGATGCATGCACCTAAATATAAATAAATAGTGCTCAAACAAAGACACATACTGGTGACTTAAAAAAGACTGCACAAAAAGTGAAAAGACTGAAAAAGAATTATTTCAAAGCGTCAATAAAATATCTATACAAGGTGAAATAACATAGATGATAATATAGTTTTCAAATAAACAAATGTGTCCCTTTTTTCCCTTTTAACTTGCTTCTCCTGTCCTACACATCTTTCCGTCTCTGTGACTGAGGAATGAAAAGGCTTTTTAGATTTGTTTAAAAGCATGAGATTGCCGTGTCTTACAAGGGGAAGTGTGTAAACGTCGGGAAGGCGAGATATCCTGCAAGTAAACGGCGTCACTGCATTAACCTGTGGAATGTACGGAGACCGAGCTGTGTGTGGTGTGTTTTTTTTTGTGTTTTACAGGCAGTGGAGTCGGGAGGAGTGGCGAGTGGCATTTGGGTGTGTCTAGCTGGGCCGGTTGAGGACAGTGGACATAGACGGAGCGATAGGCGGAGGCGGGACTGTGTTGACGGGAGAGGCGGGGCCGGAGCTCTCGTTGCCGTGGGGGACGGGTCCTCTGCCGCTGTACTGGCCAATGAAGGAGCCGTCCTCGTTGAACTGGATGTCCACACTGTCCCCGTATTCGGCCAGGGAGTCGTCGCTGCCCATTTTACTCTCGCACAGAGACGGCTGGCTGTCCGAGCGTTTTTCATCTGCGTCACTGGGGAAACAAACAAGGAGAAGAGTAACAATTAAAAAATTACATTACAGTTATTAATTCATCTTTTTACTCTGCAGGTACTGGAGCCTATCCCTGTAACCATGGGCCTTAGGCGGGGTACACCCTTGACAGCGGCCTCAGAAACATATACACGCAGCCAGTCACATCCAAAAGCGACAAAATCTCTTTTCTAAGCTTCTCTTCAGTGTTTATCACATCTTGTTCTGTGATTGGTGGTCACTTCGGGGATGTCGCTCAATATTTGTATAAAGTTGACTTCAGTTCAACTTCAAAACTATGGTCAAGTGACTTGATTTGCATCCTCAGCACATTCGAGACGCTTGTCGCCTCCATACGCATACATTGGAAATTAATGGTTGCTGGTTGCTTCAGTCGCTTTTGGTGTGAGTTTAACATAATACATGCATGTCTTTGGAGGAAGCCGGAGAGTATCCACAGTAACACTGAGAGAACATGCAGACTCCACCCAGAGAGTTTGTTTGATGGCTGGTCTGGGAGGCTATAGCGCTCACTGCTCTGTCACTGAGCCCTCCCAAATTGTAGTCATTTAAATAATAACTAATGACTACTTTCTTGATATAAAAACAGAAAGAGAGAACATCATGAAAAGCTACATAATGATGCTTACATTTAGCACTTGAGAATATTTTTGCACAATGCAAAGACCACACAATTCATGCACATATGTATCTTTCTCACCTCTCCAGTGATCTATTGGTACAGCATGAAAGGAAGAGAGAAATAAAGCTAGGTATATAAGAGCTTTCAGATTAAGGAGAAAGAAAGAAGAGATGCTGTATCATTCATTTGAAATGCATTATGCAAATGTAGTTGATAAAAGCACCAGAGAAGGGTCGATTAAAATAGCCCCTCCTTTTAATTGCAAAGTACTCTGTTGTCATTGTAACAAGGCTTTTAGAATTTCCAGGCAACATCTATACGTACAGCCACTGCCTACTGCATAAACCCTTATGGCTTTTGGATCAATGCTTTGTTATTTTGTGTGCTTTATATTGACTTTGGTATGCTTTCGGTAACATTATTAGCACAGACAGACAAAAGTCACATCAGCAAAAAAATCACTTTTAGTCATTATTTTAAGACATTATGGTGCCTCTTCTGTTTTTATTTAATACTCCTCTAATTGTGTAATGTATGAAGTATCTGGCATTTGGTCTGTAGTTTATAGTTATTAAAATTCTTATTTTATGTTTTTTCAGGTCTTTTAAAATAGTTTTGGATACCTCTGCATTAGTATTTTACATTTTATAACTTAAAATAATGCATATGTATGGAAAACATTTTCTTTTGGGGAGTTGTTACTTTGACTTTGCAGAGACCGCTTAGATTAGGTGTCTGTCGCCCCCTGCTGGTGACGGTGGGGAATTTACAGAGCATAAAATGGCTATTTAACCGAATGAAACAATATACTACTCATAGTATGTTTTTGAGGTGGAAATAATATTATAACATGATTAAAAGCTCAAAAAAGTTGATTTTGCATAATAGGGGACCTTTAAGTGTAAAATTGACTCACCTATATTCTCCAAATGTCTCATCTTTCATTGGCCGTGCTTCAGAGTCCACTTCTTTGTCTTCTTTGTCTTTTACTGTGAGAGCAAAACTGGGTTAACGTTTGAACACAACTCATGATAGACCCAGCTAGGCAAACATACCACCACCAAGGTTTAGCGCTGTTTCAATGTTGTGTATGTGTTTTAAGCATCTGCGTTACCTGCATATTTGCCTCCTTTCCGGCGCTTAATAAGACACAGTATGAGGAGTATAAGCACCAGCAGAATAATAGCGCTGATGAGTCCTATGAACCAGCCCTTTGTGGCAAACCCTCCAGGCATCTCCGACAGCTCTGAGAAACAAAGACAGACACATGGCACATTAACATTAAAACAGTACTCTTTTAATGTAATTTTTAATGTGTTTATTAATCTTCATTGATTCATAATTACACATCCTAACCGCCTATATACTAAGGCTTCTTCTGCTGGTACTTAGGAGCAGAGCCGGACCTTCAGACTACTCTAAGTTGCATAGGGCCCCACAGCTGTTGTGGGGCCCTGCCTCCTCCGCTCTGTGAAAGTCGTGACCAAGCTTCTGTTTGTCCATCACTTAAAGGTAACAGGGCCCTGTCTGATCTCTCTCCAAATACCCTCCTCTGATTAGTTTATGCGTTTGAATCCTTACAGCAGAGTCCGTCCTATGTACTGTCTACTACTGGAGCGCCACCTGTCCCTCTCCAGCAGCACGTCCTGTGCGCACTCCTCATTTTTCTTCTGTGAGGGGAAACTCTGGTTTAACTCTTCCATTGTTTACTCCTCTCGCCCCTCATCTTTCTCGTGTCTCGACTGGTCTGCTCTGCACTAAATAGAGGTGAGAACTCTGGGCTATGTTGACCAGAAAGTCCTCCAGCACCATGGACGCGGGAAGGGACTCCAACACCCCCAACTGTTGGGGACCTTGGAACTGCAACTCCAAAAGGTTTACAAAAATAAATTATATTATACATTTTCAGATGAATTGCGTCCTCTTCATTAGTTATAAATATTGTAATTTACCAGCGCTGTTTAAAGCCCTGTTGTTGCTGAGCTATTGAAGCGTTTTAATGTTCTCCGGCTTCATCTCAAAAGACAATGGGCCGGATCGTCCGCTCTTTCAGGTGTGGCTGACATACAGAAGTATGTAACAGTTTACAGTATAGAGTTTACATCTTTTTTTTCCCTTTGCTTTTTAGCACAACGGAAAAGCACGACAGTGCGTTTAAATAGCACGCCAGATTTAGTGCCATTTTGCTGCCATCTCAACGCATTTTTCACTTTTTGCATCTCTCATTTGTCTTCACAGACATCTTTCTGTTAGGTTGATGGGGTAAACCAGAGCACCCGGAGGAAACCCACCAAGACACAGGGAAGACATACAAACTTCACACAGAAAGGCCTCGCTGCCCAGTCCAGAAATCGAACCCAGGACCTTCTTGCTTTGACATTGGTTACCACTTTGCCAATGTGCCTAAGTTCCACAATGTGTACACATTGAAGTGGGAAAAATTTAGCAATATATTTTACACATTCACACAGAAATACCTGGCCCTTGGGTCTGTACCACCTGCTCCCACTGTGTGTCGTTGCCATGCTTGATCACAAGGTGGTAAGTCGTTCCGGGCTGAAGGTCAGTCAGTGTGTAGAAACCCTGTGTGGAGTTCACCACTTCTGACTTCTGACAGGTACCACCGACTGCATGTGTACATAAACAAATGAATTATATTACAGAAGACTCATTTCCATTAAATAGCACCTTTTCAAACAATTCATACCACTCTTGCAGCAATAGTTGATGTGAAAGCCATGATTTCGGTCTCGTTCACCAGGAACCCAGCTCAGGTTGAGAAAAGTATCCCCAGAGAACATAGTGATATTTGATGGAGGGACTGGAAGACATACAAAAGAGAGCTGTAATAAACAGTAAAAGTTTCACAAGTTGGGTGAAAAACTAGAAAGGAGTTATCACCTCCATCAAGCAGCGTGGCGCTCCGGCGTGTAATGGGAGGTCCGTCTCCAGCTGCAGTGCGTGCCATCACATTAAAGGTGTAATAAAACCTGGGGTCCAATGAGTCTAGTTCAAAGTGAGTGATGCTGGGGTCTCTGATCAGCTCCATCTCCACCTGGCTGTTTCTGCTGTCTACTTCTGCGATGAACACTTAGTCAGATCTGTACAACTTTAAGTACACTTAAACTCTTGTGTGAAGTCTTACCCTGCTGGTACTGCAGAATGTAACCAAGCAGAATGCCATTAGTTTCAACAGGTGGGGTCCAATACAGAATCAAGGATTTATCTGTCGGGCTTTTAAATGTCAGCGATGCGGGGGGTCCAGGGGCTTGGAACAACATTTTTTTATAGTTTAATTACCATCTATGCACAACTATTTTAAATATATAAGTAGTATAAGTAATAATTCACAGTTTAACAGATGATGGCTCACCTCCTTCTGGAGTCTCAAAGCTGTGCTCTGTAGAGCGAGGGCCCTCTCCTTTGCTGTTGTAGGCTGTGATGGAAAGCTCATACAAAGAGTAAAGTTTGAGACCAGTGATCTCCTTTGAAGTCTCCATTCCGGGGACGTCCACTACTCTGTCATTTTCCTGCTTTTGCCCCACTGCCTCCTCCTCAAATTGCATTTCTGCAAGGGACCTCCTGCGGCGCGCTGTTTTAGGACCCAACCTCCTGATGTAGACCTGCAAACGTTGAATAATGCATAAATATTTTAGGACCACATAAAAACCATACAAGTTATAAATGTTCAAAATGTCACAGTTTTAGCGTTTTAAAGTCTAAATTTAAAATGTTGTTGGTGAGATGTAAATTTCCTGCTGACACTGTTACCTTGTACCCCAGCAGCAGGCCTCGGACATTCTGGGCTTCGTTCCACTTTACTCTCACCGTGCTGTTCATCACAGTTACTGCTATTCCAGTGGGAGAATCCAGTGGCACTGGAGAACAAAAGAAGCATTTCAAGTCACCAATTAAATAGGAAAATATTAATACTTAAAAAAATTAAACTAAATGTGATAACAAAACCCAACAATTGCAGTCTGCAATAGATAAAAAATAGTCCTACCATCCTCTCCCGAGTGTCCGATCTCAGCTTCAGGTAAAGGTCCTTCTCCAATTGAGTTCACAGCCTGGACCTTGATCTCAAATGGTGTGTATGTTCCAGAGTTGCTCACAATGAATGGTGGTGATGTGGTGTAGTTACTGTCCCAGTTCTTCTCACTGGCCTTACGCCATGACACCTTGTACTGGAAGCCCTGGCCATTGTGTAAGCGCTTTTCCATCTCCTATAGAGATAGGACACAGATGAATTTACATACAACAAAGACTGGTTACAAATGCACACAGACTGAAGCACTCACATCCCAAGTAATGATCAGAGTCCCTGGCTCTTTGGAATCGCTGCGGACGCCAGAAGGGTTACTACTGGGAACTGGAAACAAAATAGACAATTAGCGAGGAAAGATTTAATTATAGTTCTTTAATTTAAAAATAAAATATCTAATTTTATATGCTGTAATCGACCAGGAGTAACTCACTTGCTGGTGGTGTGCTGTAGTAGTCTGAGGGATCGCTGGCCTCGCTGCGGCCTAGATCATTGACAGCAGTCACACGGAAGCGATAGGTGCAGTAGGGTTGAAGTTTTAACTCTATTTCATTAAAGTCCCCAGGCACTCGTTTCCACTCCTCCCATCTCCATCTCATTTCTTCTGTGTGCTGCTCCTCCCGAGCCTCCACAATAAACTCTGAGATAAACAAGCAGCTAGTCAATACTAGTTTCTAAAAGAGAAGAGCACTCTCAGCAGGAAAAAGGCCCTGTTCAGTGCAATCAGGTGTCGAATGGCTGTCTCTATCTTTAGCTCCTACCCATATTTTAGAGATATTATGCAGAACTACACATATTCAAATGAAGAGTGTGAGTTTTCTACCTGTGATGGGGCTATTGTGGGCATATCCGGGAGTCCAGCTGAGGGTCAGGGTAAGATTGAGGCTATGAGGATCAACCTCAGACAGAGAGAGGTCTTTTGGACGATCTGGTGGAGCTGAAGGGTACAAAAATGTCAATATTAAAAATATAAAATAGAGAATTACTATTTATGATATAAAATGCTGTGGTCCATACCTACTACACTGATGGATCCACTGGCCTGAGCATGGTCCAGTTTCGTGATAACTTCACAAGTATAACCACCATTGTCATCTGACTGCACATCAGTCACTCTCAAGGTGCCGTTTTCAAACATGGTAAACCTATGAAGCATATATCAATGGATTAAAAACAGAAATAATTTCAGAATAAACAAAAAGCTTTATCATTTCTTTTCTTTTGACTTTTGTCTAAATTCCATTGACATAAAAACCTATACCTTGTTTTCTGATGTGTGTGTATGCTTACTTGTCATCTGAGGAAGACTCTTGTATTTTGACTCCATCTTTTCTCCAGACAATCTGGCGATCCTGAGCCAGCTTTGGGTCTATGTAGGACTGACAGTCCATCAGAGCAGTTGTTCCTCTGGGAGCGTGGACATGCTGTGGGCTCGTCAGTATCACAGTTGGATCTGGCAAGAAACAATCAAAACATCTTATACTTTGATCCTATTTAAAGGGGATATTTTATGCTTTTATTCATATTTTTAAACCAATCTCGGTCATCTCTAGATCAGTGTTGCAGTCTTTTGAACATATAATCAAAGAAAAAGCATTTCACTTCCTTAAACTTTATATAGGATGCCATTTTACTTCAAACTGAAAAATAGGTGTGAGGAATCAGTGGAAACAAAGTTGTACGCTGTTTTTTTGGGTAAATGAGCAGACTGGATGTAGATGGCTTGGCAAATGGTCAGTGCTTCCTGGTTCGTGCAACAGAGCATTTTGAAACCTCAGAAACTCAGCGCCAGAGACTACAGGATTACTTTTACATGCATGACTGAAGTAAATCACAACTCAAGATATGTTTTTAATGGGGGAACAACAGCATAACATGGAAGAAAGTTCAGAAAAGTACCATAAACCTCCAGGTGTGCAGTAATGTTGATGTCGCTGTCTTGGACGGAGCAGATGTACTTTCCACTATCACTCCGACTGACGTTGAAAATTTGTAATGTACCATTGGTCATAATAGAAACATGAGGATGGGATAGCAGAGGAGCCATGTCCTGGTGTTCCCTAAAATAGAGACCCAAATGAACACACACAGACAGAAAATATATTACAACTGCTACGTAAGTTTATCTCACTGATTTCCTTCATTTGTTTCACAAAATAGTCAAGGAAAACAATGGCAACTTATTTTGACCTTAGCGAGTCAAAGTGTATCCAAAAACAGAAATGTCTCCACATATCTAAACGAATGGCGTTTAAAGTAGGGCAGCACAATATATCGCTAATTTATCGTTATTGCAATATCCATATCAAAGAAACTTAATGCATTGCAATAAAGTGATGGTCCTCCATCTGACAGAGATTTACACTGTCAGGATCATTTTTGTGTCTGAAATTAAACAATGTTATAAGTCCAGACTTTGTCATGATTTCATTCTATTTAGTCCTAATTCAGCCTTTTAGTCCTGGTTTAGCCTTGGTTTAGACCTGGTTTAGCCTTGTTTTAGTCCTAGTTTTTGTCCAGGTTTAGGTCGGTTTAGTCCTGGTTTAGCCTTGGTTTAGACCTGGTTTAGCCTTGTTTTAGTCCTGGTTTTTGTCCAGGTTTAGGTCAGTTTAGTCCTGGTTTAGCCTTGGTTTAGACCTGGTTTAGCCTTGTTTTAATCCTTGTTTTTGTCCAGGTTTAGATCAGTTTAGTCCTGTTTTAACCTTGGTTTAGCCTTGTTTTAGTCCTGGTTTAGATGGTTTAGTCTTGGTTTTGCCTTGGTTTAGATCTGGTTTTAGTCCTGGTTTAGATTGGTTTAGTCCTTGCTTAGTCTTAGTTTAGATCTGGTTTTAGTCCTGGTTTAGATTGGTTTAGTCCTTGTTTAGTCTTGGTTTAGATCTGGTTTTAGTCCTGGTTTAGATTGGTTTAGTCTTGGTTTAGCCTTGGTTTAGATCTGGTTTTAGTCCTGGTTTAGATTGGTTTAGTCCTCGTTTAGCCTTGGTTTAGATCTGGTTTTAGTCCTGGTTTAGATTGGTTTAGTCCTTGTTTAGTCTTGGTTTAGATCTGGTTTTAGTCCTGGTTTAGATTGGTTTAGTCCTCGTTTAGCCTTGGTTTAGATCTGGTTTTAGTCCTGGTTTAGATTAGTTTAGGCTTGGTTTAGCCATGTTTTAGTCCAGATTTATATCGGTTTAGTCCTGGTTTAGCCTTATTTTATTTCTGGTTTAGATTGGTTTAATCCTTGTTTAGCCTTGTTTTAGACCTGGTTTAATTCTTGTTTAGCCTTGTTTTAGTCCTGGTTTAATTCTTGTTTAGCCTTGTTTTAGTCCTGGTTTAGTCCTGGTTTTAGTCCTGGTTTAAATCGGTTTAATCCTGGTTTAGCCTCGTTTTAGTCCTGGTTTAGATTGGTTTAGTACTGGTTTCATCTTTGTTAAGTTTTGATTATGACACAGTTTTGACTAGTATACTCAGAAACAAAATGCAAATGGATAGACAAACAATCAGACAAAGCATTGCATTAAACCTGCTCCATTGAACATTAATGGCTAATGGTCAGGAGGGATTGATTGTGGAGAGAACTGTGTTGAACAGAGAGAGGTTTTAGGCTCACTTTGTATTTCTAGAAAAGTGAACAAATGTGGTTGGATGACTAACCCTAAGCGAGACAAACGGATGTTTCTGCTGTAACCACTGGAGGGCGCCAGGATATAAAATTAGACTAAATATACCATGCAGAAACACACATTTGATTTTATGGTTTAGAAATGCTGCTGTGAGATGATATGCAATGTACAAAGACATAGTTTGAAAATAAATCCGGCGGGTAACAGATTCACTGCTTATATTCTGCTTGCATTTTGATGAGTATAAGCCCTCAGTGCCGTCAAATAAAGTGTTTATGAGTGATTTGTACCATGAGACATGTGGCTGTGGGGATCCAAAGGATTCGCAGTGAAGAGTAATGTCTCTCCCCTCAGTGACCTTGTACACCAGACCATCAGGAGTCAAGATCTGTGCAGGGAGCTCTGACACACAGAAGACAAAATACAGAAATATAATCACCATATTTCATACATATATTATTATAAGACTTTAGTGTTTGATGTCCGTACCAACAACATTGATGTAGGTGTTGAGAAGAATGGAGCCATGTTTGTTCATGGCCTCACACTGGTACACTGCTGTGTCAGTGACTTCAACATCCATCAGCTTCAACACGCCTCGCGTCACAGTGCGGCGAGGATCAGCATCCACTTCTACAGGAGAGAGGGTGAGGAGGAAATGCACAAGAAAAAAGAAAGACAAAGAAGAGAAAGAAGAATGCAAAGTTACAACAGCTATAGACGCTACTGAACTAAGGAGCCATTATGTGAACATCCTGGAGATATTTGTCTGAGAAACTGAAGACAAAGCAGTGTTTGTCTTAGACCCAGACCCCCAAGCAGCTGTTACGAGTCATGACCTTTTCTGTGAGCGTTTTTACACGCTTCAACTTCTATTTCAGAGCATAAACATTGCCAATATTTCATATTTACAAGCTTGTTTCACACATATATTCTTAAATAAGAATATATTTGCTTGATACTAGTACAATACCTAGTTTTCGACACTGGTAACTGGGCAATACTTTTTCTGATACCTATGGTGTGCTAATTCATCTTCTACAATCATAAAACACAATAGCATTGAATAAAATACCACATTTTGGAGCAAAATGTTTAGCTGTAAGTTAAAACCAGTAGTTTGTATGATTTATTCTGTGTTATTTGTTTAATTCATACATGCAAAGGAACATTAAAGGTCCCACTAGGTATTGAAACTTGGATACCAGCAGTATCGTAACTTTTCTTTCGATACCACAAAGGTATTGTTTAATGATACCCAGCCCTACTGATAAGTGGAAATACTAGCTTTTTCCTGAATAGGAGGCATAACACTTGAAGCTTTGAAACAGAAACCAAATTAATCACTAAACTTGTGCCAGAGGTAACATATACCTGTGTTTCCCATTAATTCAGAAGACATGAATAGAATATTTATACAGTAACAGAATATATAATAATAACTTCTAAATATACAAAGTAAGTTTCTAAGTCACTCAGTTCTGACCTTGAAACAATGTCAATACACTAATGGATAATAATTAAGAACATGCAAGTAAAAAAAACTTTAAGAATATTTGAAAAAAACTATAAAAAAAAAAATCCCCAAATCTTAATAATATAAAGGAAGGAGAGAATATACAGGAATAATATATCTTTTATTTGCCCCTAACGAAGCTGCATGCGTAAATTCAACCAGGAAGACTGTGATTACCCTATCACCTGTCACTGTCAGTCAATCACAGCCTGCCGTCTTTGCCTCTCCTCTAGTCAACTCTCAAGCCATTCACATATACACGGCCTCTCCCCTCAGTCATCCTGCTGTTTCAGCTAAGCGCCGCAACCCTCCTCTGTCCCCAACTCTGCCGCAGCAGCAGCAGAACCATCAGTCCCCTCATCCTCTCCTTCTCCTCCTCTTCACCACCAACAGTGTCTCGGCCCCGTGAGGATAAAATTTTCCCAAACTAATCTATCAAACTCTTCCTTCATCGCATCGCTGACATCTCTACCTGCTGGGGTCTAGGCTTCTAAGTTCATTAAATCATTCGTTTCACATTTGTCTGTATTTGTTTTAAGTCTCTCCTGATTGAATTATCCCCATGGACTCATCATAAATATGTAAAAAACTCTGCATAAACAATCAAGCTATTGGCCATTTTCTTTCTAAAACTGTTGTGTGCTTTACCATATAAGGGTTGTCCATTGATGCTCCATGTGATGATGGGAGTGGGGATGCCTTCAGCCTGGCAGTCCAGTCGCACATTTTCACGAGGAGCATACATCAGGTTCTGGGGCTCCTTTACCCAGTATGGAGCAGCTGATGTAGTGTAACATAAAAAAGGCAAAAAATACAGCTTTAATTTCAAAATATCATGTATGACTTGCAGTGGTGTAAGTAAATAGGCTACTTACCCTCAACAGTCACAGTAAAGGAGTGCGTGGTGGAGCCGTGGTCATTGTAGGCTCTGCACTCGTATTCGCCGTCATCACTCTGGGTTACGCTCTCAAAGTGAAGCCAGCGACCATGGTTTGTTGATTCTCCGCTGGTTTCCTCCAGTTTGCCGTCCTTCTTTATCCATTCCACTTTTGGAGTAGGTCTATAGAAATAACAACAACACAAATACAGTATGAAATATGTACAGGAAGATAACTGGGAGATAATTCATTCATTCAGCTCCTTCCACTTATTCCCTTTAGGGGTTGCAGGTACTGGAGCCTATGCTAGTAACTTTGGGCTTTAAGCGAGGTACACACTGGACAGTAGTCCACAGAGCTGATACAGAGACATCACTCTCACATTCATTCACTTGGGCAGTTCAGGGGGTTCTCAAACTGTGGTACAGGTACCACTCATGGTAAGAGGGCTGCTTCTGGTGCTCAGGAGTATTTTGCCATTCAGCTTATTCCTGTTTTAGTTCGGTTTAGACCAGGTTTAGACCTGAATTAGTCCTGGTTTAGACCTGGTTTAGTCCTTGATTATTCCTGATGTAGTCCTGGTTAAATTTAGACCTGTGCTTAGTTCTGGATTTGTACTGGTTTAGACCTTGTCTTGGATTAGTCCTGGTTTAGTCCTGGTTTAATTTAGACCTGGATCTAGTCCTGAATTAGACCTGATTTAGTCCTGGTTAAATTTAGACCTGGTTTAGTTCTGGATTAGTACTGGTTTAGACCTTGTTTAGTCTTGGATTAGTCCTGGTTTAGTCCTGGTTTAATTTAGACCTGGATCTAGTCCTGAATTACACCTGATTTAGTCCTGGTTAAATTTAGACCTGGTTTAGTTCTGGATTAGTACTGGTTTAGACCTTGTTTAGTCTTGGATTAGTCCTAATTTAGTCCTGGTGTGAGAAGTTTGAGAACCCCTGGACTAGGGGTGATTTCCAGTCACCAATTTACCTAAATTTCACTTTCCCAAAATTTCTAATCAGGGGTTTGCCAAATATTTTAAGGCTAAAATACTCAAATTCATCCTTGAAATGAAGGAAGGAGATGTGGTGTACATGCAGATTACTGCTACTTATTACATTTACAAAATAACTCTTGCACACTCACGGGCTTTCTTCTTTTCTCTTTGTAAACTGCAGTATGTAGGTAGGTAATCCAGAGTATCCCATGCAATATATTTTGCAATGTATCCCCAGTCGGTAAGACATGTACCCAGAGCTAGCTAAATAAAATCCTATCAGCCATCTGCAATCTTCCCACCAAAAAAGCAGAGTGATATGAACTGACAAAGAAAATGTCTAATTATTGACTGGTTTGTATCCAGCATCACCCACTCCACTCCCATATTTTGTTTATATAAAATGATAACATTTAATAATGGGGCAGATAATTACATTTTCCATCAGTCATCAGTACAATCCTAACATTAATTTGTTCAAAGCAAGCAACTAGATAATTTAACAAAGAAATGTGACCGAAGTTTAAATAAAAGCTTGTCATCAACCATCTGCACTACTCCCACCAAACAAAGTGGAGTGACGTTAGATGTCCAACAAAAGGTCTAGTTATTGATTGCCTTCGAAATGAGCGTCTTCTGGTACATTCTGCTTATATAAAGCTATCGGCTTTATGGAACAGCTCAGCATTAAAAATGAAGAGCTTGGTATATCTGTTATTGCTGCTCTGTCTCTTTGAAAGATCAGTGCAAGAGGTTGACCAAAATCCTCAAAGGAAGGATGATTTTCTGGTGAATGACAATGAAGAACACCATAAAAAAGATCTGACAGAATCAGACTCACAGACCAAAGGCACCACATGTGACATCTGCACTGAGTTGAAGGAGCTGAGAGATATGGTGACTGAGCAAAGACTGGGGATGCAGATGCTAAAGGAGAAGCACAGTGAACAAGATGCCACACTTAAATCTACTCAAGAGGAGCTGAGTGCGACCAAGACCGAACTTGAAAACCTGAAGAGAGAAAATTCTGCACTGACCACACAGTTGTCAGCCATTGAGTCCAGGATGGGCAAAGTTGAAGGGACACTGGAGGAAAACGCAAAACAACCAAAGGTGGCCTTCTCTGTTGGGCTTACTGATTCTGGATCAGTAGGACCCTACAATGCTGTCACAACACTCATCTATGAAAAAGTCTTCTCCAACGTTGGCCAAGCTTACAATCCAGTAACAGGCATCTTCACTGCACCAACGAAAGGCGTGTACTACTTCCGCTTCACTGGTTTTGACTTTCGCCAGAATATTGTGACAGGGATAACTATGTATCACAACCAGAAGAGTGTGCTTCATGGAGGAATTCAGACAAGCGGACGAAATGCATACTACTCAAATGCAATTGTTCTTGAAATGGAGGAAGGAGATGTGGTGTACATGCGGATCCCTGCTAGTTATTACCTTTATGATAATCAAAATAACTCTTGTACACTCACAGGCTTTCTTCTTTTCTCTTTGTAAACTTTATATTTGCTAATCTAGAGTAAGTAACTTACTTTTTAGAGTAAGTGCCCCATTCAATAGATTTTAAACCCAGGTGTAGTCCTAGTTTTTTACACACATGAAAAAGTCCTAGTTAAATAAAAGCCTATTAGCCATCTGTACTCTTCCCACGCACAGTGATGTGAACTGACAAATAAATGTTTAACCATTGACTGATTAGCATCCAGCGTCATCTGGTACATTCTCATATTATGCTTACATAAAGCTATTGGCTTTAAGGGACATTACAGTATTCAAAATGAAGAGCTTGGTCTTTCTGCTGTTCCTGCTTTGTCTTTTTGAAAGGTCAGTGCAAGAGGCTGAACTGAAGTCTCAAAAGAATGATGGTGGTCTGCTGCATGACAAAAAAGATCCTAATGAAAAAGAGCTGACAGAATCAAACTTTCAGACCATTTGCACGGCCGGTGACATCTGGGCTGAGTTGAAGGAGCTGAGAGATATGGTGATCGAGCAGCGACTGAGGATCCAGATGCTTAAGGAGGATCTTGGAGAACAAACTGCCACGCTGAAATCTACTCAAGAGGAGCTGAGCGCAACCAAGATGGCGCTGCAACAACAGAAAACTGAACTTGGTGAACAAGCTGTCACACTGAAATCAACTCAAGAGGAGCTGAGTGCTACCAACAGAAAACTGAACTCGAAGACCTGAAGAGAGAAAATTCTGCACTGACCACACAGTTGTCTGCCATTGAGTCCAGGATGGGCAAAGTTGAAGGGACACTGGAGGAAAATGCAAAACAACCAAAGGTGGCCTTCTCTGTTGGGCTTACTGATTCTGGGTCAGTAGGACCTTATAATGTTGACACAACACTGATTTATCAAAAAGTCTTCTCCAACATTGGCCAAGCTTACAATCCAGTAACAGGCATCTTCACTGCGCCAACAAAAGGCGTGTACTACTTCCGCTTCACTGGTTTTGACTTTCGCCAGAATATTGTGACAGGGATAACTATGTATCACAACCAGAAGAGTGTGCTTCATGGAGGAATTCAGACAAGCGGACGAAATGCATACTACTCAAATGCAATTGTTCTTGAAATGGAGGAAGGAGATGTGGTGTACATGCGGATCCCTGCTAGTTATTACCTTTATGATAATCAAACTAACTCTTGTACACTCACAGGCTTTCTTCTTTTCTCTTTGTAAACTATTGTGAATATATTCTAATCCAGAGTATCCCATGCAATATATTTTAATACACAGGTGTATCCCCAGGCTTACACACATAATTAAAAGAGTCATAATTTCTTGTTTGATTTAAAAATATCTACTTGTATTTTTTATGCAAGGATAAATTTGAAAATAATAAAAAATTAGAGGAACTCGTAACGACATGTACCCAGTGCTGTACTCTTCCCGCCAAAAACATGGAGTGACATGAACTGGCAAACAAAATGTCTGATTATTAACCAATTTCAAACCAGCGTCACCTGGTACATTCTCATATGGCACACAGTTGTCAACCATCGAGTCCACGATGAGAAAGGTGGAAGGGACACTGGAGAACAATGCAAAACAACCAAAAATGTCTTTCTCTGCTGGTCTTTCATGGCATGGGTCAGAAGGACATAGTAATGTTGACACTACCCTGATCTATGAAAAGGTCTTCTACATACAACAATGGCTGAAATAACAATCCAGTAACAGGTATCTTTTCTACACCAAGGACTACTTCTAATAAAATGTTTTGGCTCAGAGTTCTGCAATTAAAATGTATCCCAACCAAAAGCAATGGCTCCTTAATTGGGGTCCTTATACAGATGGAAAAAGGGGACGTCAGGTACATGCAACTCCCTGCTAACTATAGTCGATTTGATGATTGCTCCTTTTCATTCAACTTTAATTTGAATGTGGTCCTATAGTTTTTGTAACTGTATGTAATTCAGTAGCTGATGGTAATTATGCTATGGAATAAAAGCATCAAATTACAGTGATAGTTATCTTTGACTCCCACACAGAGGGATACTTACAGACCATTAGGAATACATTCAAGGGTCAAACTGTTCCCCCTTAGAGCCAGCACAGAGCTGTGGGAGCCAGTGGGAGTGAAGAGGTGAGGCTTTCGGCCATGAAGCACACTATTGCCTGACAAAAGAAGAAAAGAAGTACTGAATATTGCTCAATAACCAAAATAAATAATGTCAGTATATTTGAATGTAACAGCTCAAACCTAAGTAGTGTCTGTACTTACTGGGCATAACAATAAGGGAGACAGCTGTGACAGGAAGAACAGTCATGGCAGCGGTGTACTGTGCATGGCAGATGTAGTCATTTTTAGAGTCGGTCCTCAGAAGATTAGAGAAGTACAAGTTCCCATCTAGACCTGCTATAACTCTTTCATTTAGTTTTATGTGAACCATTCCTGAGAAAAACAAACAATATAAGGAGGATCAAAGATCAGAAAGTTTTCTTGACAACTATTTTAACTGAGACACAGCTGAAAGCAGTGCTAAAAGCATTATTGAAAAATGAGGGAAGAGAAATATGAAGAGCAGAGAGACTTCAGCTGAGTGCTGTATTTATTAGCTTGAGTGAAACTGCTCTGCAGTGCAGCACAGTGTTCCATTAGTTCAATTCAATAGGGCTTTACAGAAGCAGACGGTCAAAGAGAGAATGAGAGTATCCCACAGTAGTTCATACGCTGAAAGGCAATACAATAGACTTACTCTTATCCATCCAGTGAATGAGTGGAGGGGTGGAGCTTTCAGGAGGGCTACAGGAAAAGACCAGACCTTCCCCTTCATATTTTCTCTTCTGGTCTTTCTTCTGTTTCTGAAGAACTGGGTGGCCTAAAACCCAAAGATTGATCATGGTCAATTTAAAAGTTTTGAACAAAGACACAACATTAAAGTGAGAAGAAGGTTTTTACTGTCTCATGCTACATTTGAGTAAAAAGAGATTATACAGCAGATGCTGAAGCTATTCTGCAGACTGCAGTGAGTCAATAGCGTGGTCTGCAACCTGATTTGAAGAAGCAAGAATTTCTTTTAGCAAATATAATTTGCTGTTCAAAAAGTACAAGATTATTTATCACTGACTGATCAAACTGGCACAAGAGGATCCAGGATGGATATAATAAAGGTCTTTAGTTATTCCTGACAAATAGGCCATATTCTGGTTAAAATGTGTACCTAATCTGCACTAAGTGAACTCTCTGTCTGTGAATTGATCTGTGATGGTGGCTGCGCCAAGTGAAACTCTGTCATGTGTTGACCCCCCGTCGACCAGTGACATCACAGCACTGTCAGAGTAATGGTTTCCATGGTAACGCAGGATGAGAGCCGAGGCATGGCCCGCCTCCCTGAGTCACTGAAGTGTGAGTGCGTGGGAGGCAGAAAGAGATTTACTCCACATCCTCATTCGGCCACAACGTCACATGTGAATCAGCATGTTTCAGAAATACAGAATGCTTCAGAAATACCGTAAAGATTCCAATACCTCACTACAGTAATACGTCTAAGTCTGTTACTCACGCTCCACGATCACATGTATGGTTTGTGTCACTGCTGTCCCAAGTGTGTTGGATGCGTAGCAGCGATAGGAGCCGTGGTACATGTCCAAGCTGTCATTTTTATCTGCATTTATTGTCCCAGAACCAATCATCTTCATGTCCACTGGCTCCCCGTCTTTCATCCAGCGGAAACTAAACACAAAAAACAAATGATTGGTCTCATTGCTGTGGCAAAACCTACTAGTATTTATATATATTTGTTCCTATGTACATGCCTTGTATTGATTGTATTAATTGTATTTGTATGACTGTGACGGTGCATCAGACAGATTTACATTCACACAAATGTAAATAAAATGATAAGTTGAAGTGGAGAGAAAAGAGTAAAGACAAACAGAGAGATGATTCTGTTATTGCGATGATTATATTAAAGGGACATTTATTTCCATGCCAACAGAAAGGCCAGGAAGTGCACAAACAAACAGACACTGTCTGACAATGAGACGATGTCTCATTTTTTATCATATTATTATCTCCTTACATATCATAACACACAAATACACATAAACTTGGTAAATAACAGTCGGACTTTACAGTACGTACGTGGGTGTAGGGTTACCGCTGGCCTCACAGGGGAGGTGGACATCGTCTGATGAAAAGGCTGTGAACGATGAGGGCATCTCATACAGCACCGGAGGCTCTGATACTGAACAAACAAACAAAAGCGCTAAACACATTTTCTGTATAATGTACAACTTGAACAGAGGCAATTAACACAGTGAATGATGTCTGCAACTTTGTATTACAGAGGAAAGACTCATTTATCGATCTGTAGTCACCTGAATTAAGATGAAGAGAGAAATAAAGTGGTAAAGACATAAATTAGGCAGCAGTTGATAATTAGAGCTGTGGTCAGGTTTATTTTTCTATTAATGGGACTAATAGCCCAAATTATACTTTATTTATTTATAGTAGTATTCAAAATACTGTAACCACATCTGACTCTGATTGCTGGGCTGCATGATTTTAAACTGAGTGGTGCATAGAGAGAAGGTAGTCCATAAAAATCACACTTAAATGTGAGGTGAAGAAATATTAGTAGGGCTGGGTACTGTTCAGATATTTTTGATACCAGTACTTAAATGATACCTTGTTTTCAATACTGGTACCTGAGCGATACTTTTTCTGATACCTATGGTAAGCTAAATCATTTTTGGAGTGCAAATCTTGGATGTAAGTTAAAGGCAGTAGTTTGTATGATTTATTCTGTTATTTATTTAATTCATACATGCAATAGAACATTAAAGGTCCTACTTGGTATTGAAACTTGTTATTGAATAAAAACATATTTTTTCAGTACCAGTAGTATTGTAACTTTTCCTTCAATACCACAAAGGTATCATTTAACAGTACCCAGCCCTACATATTACAGTGTACTGGTGAGTAGGACAGACAGAAAAGGGGAAAAAAAATCAAACCAGAACCAGAACAACAGAGTGGACACACAACCTAGATATAATTACAGTAATGATAAATACAGGGTTAAAGGCAGAAGGAGCCACCTCTATGAAGAAAAGCCACTTACTGTTAAGCATTGTATCTATTTGTCCATATGAAAGCAGCAAAAGTAGCAGAAAGAAGAGAATGTGAAGTTAGTGATCATGCAGTAAATAGATAAACACATGTAATTTGTTAACCTTGTTGTAAAAACTATTACAACAGCAAATAATAACAGTCATCCTACTCTGTTACTGAATCAGACACACTGGCGTCCCATATCAATTTACATCCTCTCTACATGTTTTTCTTTTCCATTCTTCACTCTGTATATCTCTCTTAACCTTCACTGTCCTTCTTCTGCATCTCTGAATCCCTGTCTCTTATTTCTGTCTTTTCCATCCCTCAGTTTTCTTGTCACGTCTCCTCCTCTGTGCCACACCCAGAAGAGGAGTAGAGAAGGTCCTTGACTGAAGGTCAGTGCTAAACCTGACTCCTCCTTTTATCCGTTCATCTTTTGCCCTTAGGGACACCACACACCATGACCACACCAAATATTGTTGACCTTTGAACTTAACCTCATGTGGCTAGAGGTCAGCCTAACCTAGTTTTTGGTAATGTGTAAGTGTATCTATGTGTTTGCTGCGGCAATTGGTTTATTTTATTTCTTGCATTCAAAGTGACAGTCAAAGTAAGCCCATCATGCTGCAGAGAGTTTAAGTATCTTACTCTTTACAGAGGTGGAAGTACTCCCAATGTGTACTCAAGTAAAAGCACTGTTACTTCAAAATATTATTAATGAAGCAGTTGTAAAAGTATGTTTTAAAAATGTACACAAAAGGGACATTTTCATGTCTCTATTTAACCGGGACAGTCCCATGTCCCAAGACATATCTGTAAAAACACTACTATGTCCCAGTTTAACAAACCATGTCCCAGTTGTCCCCAATTTAGCTAAGGGAAAAGCACAGGAAACTAAAAACACTTTTGTCTAATGACTTTTGTCACCAAAATTATTATCATTATCAATATCACTGAAATCATTATTTTTGTATTAATAAATTGCTACTAAATTTCAAAACATAAACCCTGGCCTCATGTACTTTAATTCCCTGACAGAAAATGTTATGAATTTCAAAAGCATTTTTGTTTTGTTGCTTTCTAAGTACAAATGCACTGTGATTAGTGAAAGAAATATGTGTCCCGACTTCCAGTTTTTGGGTCTAAACATCTGGTTACCCCAGACTTAATCCATTTGAATGACCTCATATGGTCGTATTTCAGATAAGAACACAGAGTAATCAAGTCAGCGTTTAGCTAAATTATGAATACATTTATAATATGTTTAAGCTTATATAATGCTCTGAAAAAAAATTAGCAAAAGTAGGGCTGTACATAAACAAAATGCTGTAACCAGCAGCACGTGTGGTAAAGGTGAGTTAGCAGCTTTAGCTAACGTAACTCAACTAGCAACCTTAGCTAGGCTATTTGTTTATTTATCCAACTTTTTAGCATTTTATATAAAAAAAATGGCTCGTTGCCCAGATTTAAAAACGTTTATATACCTACTGTAAAAGCATAGCATTTTTGACAAACTTTTAATTTAATACATCTTTTTCTCTCATATCCAAATTAGCTTAGTCATGGAACATAGCTTGGTTAAGCAAGCTTCTCTGATAATACTGAAGATAGTACTGAAGATAATACTGAACTGAAGATAATACTGAACTTCATTTATCAGGAATAATCATCGTTGGCGATAATTTATAGATATTTACAGTAATGGGAAAAAATAAATACTGTGAATAGGCTTGCCTATAATAGTGTTATAAATAGGTATTAAATAGTTCTTTAATTAAAAGGCCACTAATTAACTACCCCTCACACGGTTAAAAGGAAATTTACTAAATTAATTTAACCCAGGATGATGACTTTTTAATAGGCCTAGCTGTTTGTTCTAATACTGTTAAAAGACAATTTATTACACAAATAGATAATATTCTAAGTTGGTGGTAAATACAACATGAATAATATCATTGCTTTAAGCCCCCCAGGGCCCATGAGTAAGAAACTGCTTGTTAGACTACTACTACTACTACTTCATATCTATGATAGGCATAGTGGGGACTTGCGCAAAAGAGAATTTGTGTACTTTTCCTTGCATGTTCGTGGTTGCATTTTGTATACTCACAGTTTTTGGGGATGTGGAGGGATCCCTGAGCAAACTGTGGCATGGAGAACAGGAAGGACAGAGGGAGGAGCAGGAGAAGGAGGAGGGTCTGGGAGCACGGCCCCCTACAGCCCATCCACCAGTGCTGTGATACACACATCTCTCAATGTCCCATCAAAAGCGACGCAGAACACACTCATCAACACAACAAAAACACACACGCGCCACCCTTTTGTGTGAATGCGCTTCGCCAGACACACTCTCCAGGGAAGTCCCTGAACCTCAGAAGTGTGAAGAGGTCTCAGCACTGGGGCAGGTTTGTGGTTGGTCAGTGTAGTTCAGTTCAGTGACAGCAGCTTCTGATGCACAGTTCCTTCTCCAAGTAATCACTCCAACTGTGAAGAAGAGGAGAGAAGGAGGAAAGGAAGAGAGAAGGATGGGACAAAAGGAGGTACAGAAGGAGGGCAGAAAGAAAGGAAGAAAAAAATGATAACCATTAATTTTATCAAACATCACAAGACTCAAGTTATAATTAATGCAAGTAGAAGAGTAAAGAAAAACCCTAATTAACTTTAGGGTCATGTGTGCATAGGCCAAAAAACCATTAATGAACCTAATTACAGATAAGAAATCAAATCCAAACATTTCGACAAACATCACCGTGTGTTTGTATGTGAGTGTGCACAGAGGCGAGTGCGCACGTGTGACTGCAGGATTAGATCATTCTGATGTAGACAGAATATCTGATCAAAGCAGCAGGAAACAGCTTCTCCGCTAATGACATTACAAAGACGTTCAGTGTGTGTGACTGGGCGTGCGTTTCTGTCGACTGCCTATCCATTCATCTAAACATCTCCTTCTTTGTCCTTGCTTGGTGACTGAACGCTGACCCGTGACGGCAGGGGTGTCGAGGTGAAAGGAGACGCAGATGGATCAAGCCTTCTGTTTTTGTTCCGTATATTGCTTCTTCAGCAGACCAAAACCTCTCCAACAACTCCATATTTGGTCATTTTTGTGTGTGTTTTATAAGTCAGGAATTACCTGATCCACTTTAGATTTGAGATAAATCTCCTTTCAAAATAAGAGCTTCTCTAAAGAATCTGACTGCCATTTTATAGTCACACAAATCAGGCTACTGCTCTTTTTATGTGAACACAAACATGAACAAATAGGAAATTCTTTTGTATAAACATGGACCCATTAAATGAGCAGGGATTTCTTGACCTCTTCTCTTTTTGAAGAACTGATCTGTGCACTACCATCATAGCACACCCATAGTAGTAGCCTGTCCAGCCAGCCCCTCTAACTGTACAAATACTGCTGACACTAGGCACGCTTTCAAATAAAATTAGACATAAAGGGCTGAGGAGGTTACAGAAAACGTCATATTTTATCAGTTTACGAGGGTAGGTCTTCTGCCAAAGCTCGTCTGAGATCCTGGCCTTAAAACCACATAGGGGTGAGGGGCTAGGAGTGACAGCTGGCTAATGTAGACCCCCTCCTACATTCAGTAATTACGCAACCTGTGCCTAGTACACATCTCTCTAGCCCTTTCTCTATCCTACACACACACAGAGAAAACATACATGACCCCCAATTTCTGCTGCTATTGTTGTCAGGTCCTCACCCATCTTGTCTGCTATTGGTGTCAATTATGAGTCCAGAGTCGCACACAAACACACACCTTGCCCCTGGGGCGGCTGTTACCTGCCAGGCTTATTTACAAAATAAATGACGCAAACAGAGCAGTGGGACATAAGGGGACACTGTGAGGGAGCGCTAACGACCAGCAGCGGGGATTCCCGAATGTAATGAGGGCAGACAGTAGCGTATCTAAAATGAATGATGGCAAAGCAAAATGCCCCAGCTTGTTTTTATTCTCGTCTCTCATTGTGTGTCCACATGCTGACAAGATGTGCAGTGAAGATGCTTTGTAAAAAAAAAAAAAAAAAAAAAGAGGTTATCCATGTGGACATCCTTAATTTAAATATTCATAAGCCCCCTACTGTGGAGTTGAGTTAAAAAGGGGGGCAGGGACAATTCTCATTAACAAATTAAGTCTTAATCTGAAGCATATGAGGGTGAATTGTCTTCTTTTTGGTTCATTGTGGCGGTAGCATAAGTGTACTTGACCTCTGCTGACAGGAAATTCACTGGGATGTACTGTATTGTTCCCTTAAATTGTCCCATTGTCAGTCAAACAATAATAGCTATTATACGCACTGTAGCCACTTGAATTAAATCAGGCAGAGGGGAGTCATTTCCAATTTAGTGACGGGTGATAGGAGCCAGTGCTATATCAACACCCATAGTCATCAAGTATTACTAAAACAGAGATAAATCCTAAAAATAAATAGTGGGGCTTCCGCATTGCCTGCAGGCAGCTGTTCTGTCCCGTCTAACACTAAACATACTCTACCAATTTCCTCTGGGTTGCCCCCCATGCCCCATCTAGGGATTCAGAACCTGCAGGGCTTAAAGGGGCGGGCAGGTGGACCTGTCCACTGGGAGGCCTGGGGGTGCATACAAGAAAATAAGGAGGGGGTGCTGGTGGGGCAGTCTGCTGGGATGCCCAAGGCAAAGGGGATTGGGGGGGATTGGTACAGAACAGAGGTGCAAGTGGATGTATAGTGCTCGACGGAGCGAGAAATTAATTCATTGATAGATTCCGATCTGTAGAAAGGAATTGGGCAGTGTGGATGTGGAGATTAAGGAAAGGCGAGGAGGAAGGTGGAGAATCCCCCCGCAATGCTCAAACACATATTTTTTTGTGTTACATTGAGAAAAACAATGAACAAAACCTGAACAAAAAAGTTTAATCAAAAGCCTTACAGCAGCATAATTTGTAAAAAGGGCTTATTTTGTCTTCACAGTCAAAGAGAAGCGTACAAAAAGCACCGGAGACAACAAGAAAGAGCTTTTCACATTTTGGCCCTCCCAGTTGGCCACATGACCTAAATTCACCCAAATTCATTATTCATTATCTCACATTTACTGTCACTACTTCTCCACGTTCCCAAACACACACACATACACACACACACACACATACACACACACACACACACACATGCTGACTCTGCTGTAGCCTGGAGCGACAGCGTGAAGGCAACCAGGAGGCGAGTCCATGATACATCCATAAATGTGTGTACATGTGTGTCAAGTCATAGATCATGCTGCTGATGCTCTCCACATCCGGGCCTCATGAATATGTAATAGTTATGTCATTTTAATAAAGTAGCACTGAGTTAAACAGCGCATGGATAAGGACCAGAGAGACACGAGGGTGCGATGTCTAAAAAGTGCAGTTTATTTAATGACTGCACTTATCTCTTGACTTATCAGCGCTCAGGAAGCACGCAGGCCCATTTCACAATCTGTTTATGGTACTGTTCACAGCTGCTCCTCTAGCTGCAAAATATTCAGTTCCTGTTTATATCTTGGTGTCTTTTTGGACTAGATGTGGACCAAACCAAGTAAACATTTTTATTAAGTGAACAGTCACAACCAAAGCCTCTGATTTATGTTCATGGCTGGGTATATATTACTCTAGACAGGTTCAGTGTTGAAATATAAGCCATTATTACCACATATCGAATTCCTGGCTTCCCTGCTCTCTGCCTGGGAAATGACACATGCGTTTTTTTCTTTTTTTTTCTTTATGACCTCAAGACACCCCCAGCTCCTGCGCCTGCTGTCATCATCAGCTCCTCCTATTTTTGTTAATTGACCTCAGCTCAAAGGACGCTGAGACAGTAGCACCCACCGCTGCCGCCGCCACATGCTGCTGGTGTTAAGCTGCCTTTGTGTCCATCCTAACTAGACTACCCGTCCCTGTGGAAGAGGGGAAAAAATGAATAACTCAATAAACACGGGGAGGTTTCTGACCCCTGAACAAAGCTCCTCTCCTGACAGGCGTCCAGACACCCGCTGCCATCTCCCTTTTCCCCTCTTTCTTTGGGGCCTCCCTCTGCATCATTACTTTTTTTTTGTTATTCTGTTTGTGCATCACTTGGGTTTGGCAGCACCCAAGATGTGTCTGAAAATGCTCTAGGCAGAGAGTTACAGGCTTTTATTCATATTCAAACAACCTTGGTCACCCCTAGAACAGCATTGCATGTTTTACAACCTTTAAAAACATTATGTGAGCATTTTCAATAATTACTTTATTACTGCCATAGAGAAACACATTAAGATACAAGAAGAGGGCAGCAGAGGGCATAGCTGTTGTGCTCTTTTGAACAGAATCATAGAAAATTTCCTGTATGATGCCAATTTACTACAAAATAATAAAAAATAGCTGTGAAGAATCAGTGAAAACACAGCTGTACACTGTTTTTTTATATATATATATATAAATGAATGAGAGCAGACTGAATGTAGAGGGTTTGTTTGTTGGTCAGTGCTTCCTGGAGTGGGTGGGAGTTTGTGGGAGAGGCAGAGCTTTGTGGAACTGAGCGTTTTGAGGCCTCAAAACGACTGTGCTAGAGAATACAGGATTACTCAAACATGCATGAATAAAAAGAAACTCACAACCCTAGGTATGTTTTTGATGAGGGAACAACATTACAACATGGTAGAAAGCTCAAAAAAGTTGATTTTGCATAATATACCCTCTTTCAATTGTGTGTGTGTGTACAGTATGTGATTGGGCATTTCTGTCACATCGACTGCCCATCCATTCATCTAAACACCTCGTTGTTTGTCCTTGTATATAGTTCACTTATAATTGAACTACTGAAATTAATTTAGTTTTCAACTATGGTATTCTAATTAATTGGTGAGTGAATTTTAAAAGAAAAATAACACTGAATATCAAAATGTAAAACAGTAGACTTTAGTGAGAACCAGCTTAATTTAAATAATAGGAATAAGGAAATCAGGACAAATGTGAATATCTAATGCGTGCCTATAGATATTTATGTTTGTCTTACCCAGCTAAATTATGCCAGTGTGTCAGTTGCTTTCCACTTGGTTTGGCTCAGACTTCATCCTCTAGTCCCAGAGCACACCCCAGTTCAATTCAAATTCAAATCAGTTCTTATAGGCGTGACAGTGTTTAGCCACCTCTGGGTTACACCACCCATCCTTCCACAGACACAAGGCTATTATTGCATGTTTGCCTGAGACGTCTCTCTGCACACGACAAACATGCATAGGACTGCATAAATCAGTCATTAGTGACGGTATGTGGCTGGATAAACACCGGCGCCCGCTCTGGGTGGCTCTCGGGCCCAACTGGGGTATTTTAGATTTTGCTGAGGGGCGAATGGCACCAGCTGTGAAAGGCCAGAGTGTAACAGATCTCTATGGGCGGTATGCACAAGACCCGCGGCCATACATTTATCACTGCATTCAGACAGAATACACTCTGAGGGTATGAGCTCAGAGGCCTGTAGAAGTCAATGTGGGTCATAGGATAATTTAACTACAATGAATTTATGAGAATTAAATAATAAAACAAGCCAAATTAGATGATATAGAAGGAAATCATATTTGAAAATGTAATCCTCGTTAAGTAGTAGTT
Source organism: Bostrychus sinensis (assembly GCA_020698575.1). Lineage (NCBI taxonomy): Eukaryota > Metazoa > Chordata > Actinopteri > Gobiiformes > Eleotridae > Bostrychus > Bostrychus sinensis. Next base: position 11,156,284 of record CM036250.1, read on the forward strand.
CATGAATCTAATTTGAGTAATCTGGATGGCATTAGAATTTAAATCTGTCTCTGTTATTGGACAAGAACCATACTTGCAGGGCCCTGCTGTGGTAACAAAAGAAAAATGGCCCACACACTACTATTGTGTCAATCAATACACAACATGATCTGGTGTCGTGTGTATGCCCAGGCAGACCACCGCATCAGACACTGCTGACCTGCAATATCCCTGTAAACAACAGTCTCTACACTTCCTTATGTTGTTTTTCCTCATAAACATTCAAAGTTTGCTACACATAAAATGAACATGAACTAAATTAACTCAGATCTAACCATTCACATATGGACATCAAAGCTTTACAGCCATCATTATTAGAGTGGTATTTACTTTCGTGATAAACACAGTTGTAAAACTTAGTGAGGTCTGAAGCAATCTCATTGACTGGAAATAACCCTCTTCTTTATGTAAATCGCTTCCAGTGAACTGATTGTCTCAGTGACATTCAATCCTACAGAAAGCATACTTTCTCTTGTGACATCCCAGACCCGAGCATTTTTATATCCACCCATACACACACACCGCCTCCAGACCGTCTCGGGCTGCCTCTCAATGCTGCTTTTTTACTTCTGTTTCTCCCACAGATGCTGCAGCCGCCACACCACACAGAGCACAGACGGCCAGCAGCTTCAGCAGCCTTCACATCGCAGCTAATCCCCCCTGGCAGCTAAAAGAAGTTTGCTCACGCTTTGATTTTCACATCGCTCTTCAGATCTCCAAGGTGAGGTCAGGCTTTTCTCCAGTCTGAGAGGATCACCTGGGAACGGGGGATGCCTCTTAGCCTTGGGGTGGATGTTTTTGTATTTGGAGCCTTCCTCCTAATGCTCCAATACATTCACCTCAACACTTTGCAAGTTGTTATTAGATTGACAGCTAAAATTCACAGCACAGTGGATGCATTTCCAAATGACTGGAATCACATCCTCTGTCAGTAAAAAAGCCACAAATGTGTCTCTGAGTTACACCACTCCCGGGTGAGAGATAGCATTTCTCCATCTCAACTTAGAAACCCTGTCTCTCCTCTTTCTCCCTCCCAGCATCTTTTTCTGTCTGAGCCTGTCCTCTCCTCACTTGCCCTTATTTACAGGAAGAAAGGTTTGTATTAAAATATTCTCAAACCTTTCCAAGTACCATCTTTTGTGGACTAAAATCAGCCTAATTTTTGACAAATCAAAAGATAAAATTTAACAGAAGATTAACAGAAAAATGCATCACTAAATTAGGACAAATCAGAGACTAAACCAGTACTAAACATGGTCTAATCAGAACTAAAACAGGACTAAACCAGATCTAAACAAGACTAAACAGGACTAAACCAAGTCTAAACCAGGACTAAACCAGGTGTAAATGAAGACTAAACAAGGGCAAATCCAAGAATAAACCAAGTCTAAACAGGACTTAACCAGGACTAAACCAGAACCAAACAAGACTAAACCAAGTCTAAATCAGGACTAAACTAGGCCTAAACAAACCAGGTGGAAATGAAGACTAAAAAAGGGCAAATTCAAGACTAAACCAAGTCTAAACAGGAATTAACCAGGACTAAACCAGAACTAAACAAGGCTAAACAAGGACTAAACCAAATCTAAACCAGGTCTAAACAAGGACTAAGCAAACCAGGACTAAACTAGGTCTAAACAAGGAATACAACTGGCTACAACTGCAGCCCGCGTACCACCAGTGCTACCTCTACCACAGCTTGAGAACCACTGGCTCATTGTATTATTTAATCAGTTGGTGAAAATGTCAGTTTGCATTGTGTGCGATGGAATATGTATACATTTACGTTGTGTCTAGTCAGTCACTCCAGCATCCTGTCTCCCTCTCTCCCTCATCACCATGGTAACCCCCTGACTCCAGCAGCAATATTTCTCTCCCCCATCCCCCATGCTGCCCCTCCTTTCCCCTCCCATCCCCCACTCCATCCTGTCCACACCTCTCTCCTCCGTTCCTCTCTCTCCGCTGCCACTCCCTGCATTTCCTAGATTCACCTCTTTCCGGCTTTTTTTTGTCCCTGAGTCTCTTATACAGACTTTCTCTTTTTCGCTTTTGTCTCGTCCCCACCTGCCTCCTCCTCTCCATCTCTGCTCTAACGACGGCTGTAGCGTTTTTAAAAGCCGATTCTGGTTCCTCCCGGTGCTTTTTTCTTTTTGTGAAGCTCATTAAAGAGTAGCAAACACCCAAATAACACACACACACACAGAAGTGACACATGTACCAGCACTCATTAATACACTCCGACTGAAAGGAGCCAGATGGTGAGCTTTGGGAAGTTGTCTGATCCTTGGAGCAGAAGAAAGTATTGAGATGAGAAAGAGGAAAAGTGAACATAAAAATATGCATCTTAACGATCTTTCCTACAATTTCACTTTGTCATTTAGACTAGGTTTTCTTCAGTACACCTTTCTCCATGGACTACAGCAGTGGTTCTGAACTGCTCTGACTGTGAGACCCAATTTTATCCCTGAGGAGACTTTTTTTTTCTTAATGGTTTTACTACAACCCTAATGGCGCATGTATTTAAAAATCTGTTTGACTAGTTCATGTAATTAAAACAACATTTCGGCTTCAAATAAGCTGAATGTTAAAACTACATTTAAACCTTGCTTTTTTTTTTAGCTTTCTTCCACGTTATACTGTTGTTCCCTCATCAGAACATACCTGGAGTTGTGTTTTGTTTTATTCACGTCCTGTGTTCTGTGGCACTGAGTTTCTGAGGCCTCAGAGCGCTCGGTTGTGCGAACCTCTGCCTCTCCCACAAACACCCGCCCAATCCAGGAAGCACTGACCAATCAACAACCCCTTTATATCCAGTCTGCTCTCATTCATTTATCAAAAAAACTTTTTCAACTGATTCCGCTGCTATTTTTCATTTTGTAATAAAACAGCATCATACAAAACGTTTCAATAAGTGAAGTGCTTTTTTTTTTCTTTGGTTATGTTCAAAGGACATACGAGCTCTGCCTTCTGCTGGTCTCTTCACTTCTCTTTATGGCAGTAGTAAAGTTATTATTGAAAAAGGATTTTTTTAGGCACATAATGTGACAAAAAACATAATATACTAACCATTTTGTGGCCAATATTAAAATTCAAATTTATATTAATTTAACATAATGAAAAGATGAGAATCTAAATGTTAATGGAATACAGATTTTGCTGGCGCAGCAGTGGAAATGCAGTAATTATGATGCATTCAGCCGGATTAGACATGGTTGGGGTAACAATATGGATTAATGTAACGGGTGGACTTAGGCCCTGATTAAAGCAATTTGCTGAAAAAAGATGTCCATCGATTGTGACTGGTTAATCCACGTGTGTTAAAACACTGGAGTATCTGAGTCAGGCCTGAGTCATGCCGTACTCGGACTTCACTTTATTTTATAGTGCAATGACATAGTTGAGTGACTGATGATATTGTTTGTGAGATATTTGGCTGATAAAGTGTCTTCTGTGTTTGCGGTCACTGTCTGAATGAACTCTTGTCATGGTTCAGCCGCACGGGCCACGAAAACAGCCAAAAGTCACATATTTGGAGGGCGACATGTCACTGTCTTTGTGCGTGGTTTCCCTTTTTCTGGCACATGTGCACGGCATCGTATGTTGCTAAAAAAAGGGGGCAAAAGCCATTGAAGTTAGATTAGCTGTTTCTGAGGAGATTAGAGACTAAACACAGTTGGGCTGTTAAAACCCTCCTCCAGTTCTTAATCCCGGCTAATAGGTGCTCCCCCAACCCCTCCACACACAAATGAACACACACACACACACACACACACACTTGTCCACAGGAAGAGCTGAAGAACTAAGAGCAAAGAAACAGAGAGAAAACAGAAAGTGATGGGCATTCCTCTCATTTCTTAACACAAAGACCTCTTTCTGTGGGGGGGTTGTGGAAAAAAACAAGGCAAAAGAACTAAAAAGAGACATGATCGGAAAGATGTATCAGAGGGAAAAGGCTGTGTGGGCGTGAGAGAGATGGATGAAGATGGATGAAAAAGAGTTACAGAGACAGATAGAGGATGTAAGGAAGCAGGCAAAAGTCAGACTAATCTCATTTCCCCTGTGAAGAACTCCTCCTGACCCTGTGCTCAGACCAGCTCAGACCTTTTAGACTGGCTCCAAATGGCACCTTCAACCTTTCCTACCTGTTTGTAGATTTGCGTATCTTTTCAGGGCATTTTACAGTGAGTAGACAACATCTGCTGCATCTGCTTATGAAGGATGACAACTACGTCACTTCAAAAGATTTTATTGCAGTGAGCCATTGGTAAATTCGAAAACTGTGTAGCTTAGGAGGAGCTTGAAACAAACGTGGCAGAGTGGTTAGTGCTCTTGCCACTGAGCAGAGAGTTTACAACTATGATCTCTCTGAGTGGAGTCTGCATGTCCTTCCCTTCCATTGTTCAAAGACATGCTTGTGTTAAATTAAACATCTAAATTATTGCCCCTATGAATGAATGTGAGAGTGAATGGCTGTCTGTAAGTGTCAGCCCTGCGACTAAACTAGCCACTGTCCAGGCTATTCCCTGCCTAAGACCCATAGTTGCCTGGCTAGGCTCCAGCCACAGAAGACGGATGAATGAATGTCATTGTTAAAAATGGCACCCAGTAGTTAACTAGTCTCCCTTATATTTTTTGATACAACTCTGGAGTTTTTCATCTATAGCTATAAAAAACACTGCTGTAGACTCTCACCAGATGGTTTCAGTCACTTCCCATTACTGCCAAGCTTCACAAGAAATATTTTTTTTGGCTAATGTACCCCCTTATTACAGTAACGCCCCCCTCCTCGTTCACTCTTTCACTTTCATCATATTCCCAGACTTATTTTCTCTTTTTCACCATCCTCTTTTGAGTTAAACCTCTTCCTCCTCCCCGTTAATAAACCCAGCCAGCCAGACACCCACTCACTAATGTGTGCTTATCAACTTCCTCTCCCGGTGTTCCTCGCTGCTTCTTCTAGGCCTAATTTGGAGACGATTGCTGCCAAAGTAGTCACAATGGGGTCGAGCTACAATGCAAACGACCCGGGCACAGGCAGAGGTATGCGTTATTGTCTGCTTCAAATGAAGTTGCTAAGAGTGAAACCTGGAATTTCAGTGTAAACGATGAAACAGAGACCCAGTGAGCAGTGTCTGTCACACTTAACTATTGTAACGTACTTTTTACTTCTACTTGCGTATTATTATTTTAAAGTAGCACAACTATCACTTGGGTACAATTTTTGGCTATTCTACCTACCCCGCTTGTGAGTTTGGGAAAGAAAAGAAAAAGTATTTGTGTCTTGTTTTAAAGGGGAAATTATTATTATTATTATTATTATTATTATTATTATTATTATTATTATTATTATTATTATTATTATTATTTTCATATTTTTAAACCAATCTTGGCCACCACTTGAACAGCATTGCACATTTTACAACCTTTAAAAACAATATATGACTAAAAAAAAATAATAGTACTAAAATACTCTGCTGGTGCCATAAAGAAACAGATGAAGAGACCAGCAGAGCACTGAGCTGTTAGGCTATTTTAAACATAATCAAAGAAAAAAACTTTCTTTAACTTTTTTGTATGATGCCATTTTACTACAAAAAAGGAAATAATCTGTGAGGAATCAGTGGAAAGTGAACTGTACACTGTTTTTTTTTTTTTTGGAAAAATGAATGAGAACAGACTGGATGTAGAGGGCTTGTTGATTTGTCAGTGCTTCCTGGATTGGGCGGGGATTCGTTTTGACGCCTCAGAAACGCAGTGCCAGAGACTACAGGATGACTCAAACAGGGGTGAATGAAGCAAAACACAACTCCAGGTATGTTTTTGATGAGGGAACATTATAACATTGGTAGAAAGCTCAGAAAAGTTGATTTTGCATAATCAGCCCCTTTAAAAACTTCCCACATATTTCAAATACAGTGGATTAGATTTTGATAAAGTCATAAAAGTACCAGCCCAGTTCACATCCATAATTCACTCTGCACTATGGATGTACACATAGCTGGAGTAAAGCATACCTGACAGGAATATGTCTGAGAATTTACGTATAAGAGGATGCAGGCTACACACAAGTGAATAATTTAACACTGTAATGTCATTTAGTGCAGGCTTCCATTCAATATTAATACAAACATGCAGCTGGAGATGACATGAGGTATTAAAAGCTGAATCAAGTCAGCCAGACACTCCCTGAAGCTTTCACTCAGTCAAATCGGGTTGTTTGTGGTGAAAAAAAATCATGAATGAGCATCTGATTTAAAACACACAGACAGTACAGTGCAGCAGACAGTGGCGGCAGACGGATGAAGAATGGACATAATTGTGTGGCACATCTGACTCTTAAGCAGCCGGCGCAGTTGTTCATCGCTGCTATTATGTAAGTCATCATCATTATACCCCCTGGCCCATCTCTCTCTATACACAGCTCACTGACACATAGCAGCATGCAGCATGGAGGGATGCCATTGTTTTTGTCCTTACCTCTTGCAAGGGTAGTCTTTCTCTCCCTCAGGCGTTCCCGTATCTCCCCTCGTCCCACAGATGTGTCCTCACTGTATGTCTTCTCTCTATGTGCCCCACTGGCTTCCTTTTTTTCCACCCGTTTCTTTTTTGCACTGATGATGATGCTGCAGTGGCACATAAAACACACCCTTATGAGCGGTGACTCTGCTCCCTCCCACCTTGGTTTCCCTGCTCGTCTGTGATTGGACGCCTAAAAGAGATGACATCAGCCCCTCTCTCTCTCTCCCCGTGTCTCTCTGTATTCCCCTTGGTACCCACCGGGCCCCTCCTGCCCATTTTTTTTTTACCTCCACAGCTACCGCTACCCCCCCTCGTTCCTTTTATTTTTACCTCTCTGCATCTTTCTGTGTCTTCTCCCTGCTCCAGTTTTGTGCCTTAATGGTGGCCAGATGGGCAGGGAAACACCTAGTTGCAATATTCAACCAAAATTTATATTAAAATAGACAAAGTAACTGATTGATTTTATTCATATGTATAGACATGTTTGACAGACAGCGTTATGTGTCTGGGTCATTCCGTAATCTTTAAAAAAGACACTTTAGGTTATCTGTAGAAGGGTTACATGAGGCTGTTCAGCCCACTGCTTTGTTGTAGCAACTAATATACAGTGGCAAGAAAAAGTATGTACCCCCCTTAGCATTTTTCCTTTATTGTCGCCTTACGACCTGGAATTCAAATGGATCATTGAGAGGTTTTTGTCAGTCACTTTACATCACATGACAACAACTATGACTGCAAAAAAATATATAAAAATTTAGAAATATGACAAAAAAACAGAAAACTTGAGCTTACAAAAGTATGTACCCCCTCAAGTTAGTCCTCTATAGAACCACCTTCTGAAGGACCTTCACCATCAACTTTTCTAGGATAGGTGTTTATGAACTTGGTTCATAAAAATCACTGGGATTTGTGCTCATTCTTCATCTAAAAGCAACTCCAGCTTCATGTTGGATGCATTGTACCGCACTGTTTGAGTCGTTTTCTTCAAGAATGTTCCTGTATTTAGCTTCATCCTTCATTCCTTCAGTTCTGAGCAGTTTCCCAATGACAAACATCCCCACAGCAGGACACTGCCATCACCAGGTTTCACTTTAGAGATTGGGGCACAGTCAGGTGCTAGGTTTGTGCTAGTCATAGCATCTTTCATTGATGGCTCATTTTAATTGTATCTGGAAAGAGGACCTTCTCGTGTTTGGGAAGCGTGCCTTTTGGCAAACACAAAACATCTTTTGTTATTATTTTCTTCAAGCAATGGCCACTCTTCCACACAGCCCAGCTCTGTGGAGTGTATGGTTCAGAGTGGTCCTGTGGACAGATACAACAGTCTCTGCTGTGCTGTGTTATTGTTGCCTCTCTGACGAATGCACTCCTTGCCTGGTTTGTGAGTTCTAGGCAATCCTGTCTAGGCAGGTTTGGTGTGGTTCCTTATCTTTTACTTTTTTTTTTAAATTATTATAATTTTATTTATTTCAGACACATGATTATGGTCCATATCATTAATTAAAACACACAAAAAACACACAAAAAGATTTAAAAAATTCAATCCATTAAGTGCGAATAAAGTCTCTTAACACAGTGCTTCCTCAGAGCAGATGTATATCTATAACAGCTCAGTGCAGCATTAGTCAGAGTCTCTATGACTGAGTTTTCAGACTCCTCCAGTTGTTGCATAAATTTATATATTAATTGTCTCAACAGTGGCTCACATGTGGGGATGTGAGAATTGACTAGCACTGTGCCACCTGGGAGCCTTCAATAAGAGTCTAAAAACATCATTGTAGGCCACAATGAGTCTACGAAGACTACTTCTCTTATAATTCCACCAGAGATGAGCTGTATACAGAGGTGTACAAAAAGCTCGAAACAAAAAGCACTTCACAGGAATCGAGCACACACTTAATTTACGCATCAACATGTTTGCCTGTGCATAAAGTTTACAACACTGTCTGTGGATATCTCTGTCATCACACCAATCATCCGTTACAAAATGTCCAAGGTATTTAACCTCTCTGCAGGCTGTAAGAGGCCTGTCGCATAAATAAAACACAGGATAGTTTAAATTTTTATTTTTATCCTCTCTGCATCTAACAATCATGATATTACTCTTAGAAGGATTGTATTTAATGTCAAACTTGCTACCATATTCTAAGCAGACCTTTAATAACTGCTGCATCCCAGCACTGTATGGGCTGATAATAACCAGATCATCAGCGAACATGAGATGGTTAACAACAGAGGATCCCACAACACAGCCTGTATTACAACAGTTTAGTTCTCTTGATAACTGATCAATGTACACATTAAATAAAACTGGGGAGAGAATCCTACCTTGTCGAACACCATTACTAACATGAAAAGGGGTTGACAAGACACCCATTCCCATCCCATTTAACTTGCAGCAACTGATTTGAATACCAGAAGATTAGAATTCGAACTAGATATTTTGGCACACCTCTACTCACTAATTTCATAAAAAGCTTTTTATGATTGACTCTCAAATGCCTTAGTGGCATCAATGAAGCACAAAAATACTGTGGAATTCAAATTATGGTATTTTCCAACTATTTATTTTAATACATAGATACACGTCTGTACCGTGCTTCTTTTTAAAGCCAAACTGATTGCTACTTGTTTGTACATACAATTCTAACCTTGTATACAATATACTCTCTAGGACTTTCGAGAGTATACTGGATAAAGCAATAGGCCTGTAATTATGTAAACTGTTTAACTTTGCCGATTTGTCCTTAATAACAGGAACCAAAACAACAGAGGTCATTAAATGAGGAAAGATACCATGAGTTAAGAAACCAGTCAAACACATCGAGAGCAAAGGGCACAGTCTATAGCTTGAGTATTTTAGGTGCTCAGCCGTTATATTATCTGATCCACAGACTTTATTAAAACCAAGCTTTAAAATGACATCATAAACTTCGCTGGCATGCACAACCATGCTGTCAATCAAATCAACATTATCGATCACAAATGTATCACTTTTCACAAGGTTAAATAAGTTACAATAATGAGTACGCCACAATTCTGCTATCTTTTCAGGGCCACATACACCTTCAATGTCAGATGGCAACAGCGTTTTAGCATTGTTCATGACTTTAACCTCATTCCAGAATTCATAGTGACTATTACGATGAAGTCTCCTTGCAAGTGCATCTGCTCTCATCATGCTCTCTTTTCTTTTAATAAAACGAAGAGCACATTTAAATCTAGCATTAGTTACTCTCTTTGATTCAAACAATGGCCCCTGTTTAGGCTTTCCTGCCTCATGCCATAGTTTAAAAGCGTCTCTTGCTGCAGCATGTTGTTCAGTCACAAATTCATTACATCCAGGTTTGATATGATGATTTTTGTTATTCCTTCTCTGAAGGGACAAACTACTGTCCTTCAGGATCTGTATTATGCTTTTGTACATATCACATAGATCACTACAATGCTGAGTATTCTTACAGTTTGTAGCAAGACATCTCAGTGCATCTCTAGGCAATTTAATTGTCTGCAACATTATATCTGTCAACATTGAGTATTTATTTATTTCTTCTTTATTTAATTTACACCAATCAAGCCTGGATGCATGACAGTCATTTCCTTTTACAGCAAAAGCTGGTATACATGTTGTAATGATGACTTAAATTGTGTTTTGTGGCATAATGACAGTTGAACTGCAGTCAGGCCAACCTTATCTAACTATTTCTCTGACTTCTGAGGGTTGGCAACGCTGGGCTTTTTTTAAAAGGGGGTACATACTTTTGCACACTTTTCTGTTTTTCTGTCATGCTCCTAATTTGCTTCAATATATATATAAATATATATATTTTGCCTTTTCATAGTTGTTGTCATCTGATGTATAGTGACTGGCATAAACCTCTCAATGATCCATTTAAATTACAGGTTGTAAGGCAACAATAAATGAAAAATGCTAATACTTTTTCTTGCCACTGTATTAGGCCACAGTATGGAGAAGCAGACAGGAGAAATGCCACAGGGTCCAAACTCTGCAAAGCTATAAAATAGTGGTTCTCAAAGTGTGGTATGGGCACCACTGGTGGTATGTGGGCTTCTTCTGATGGTACTCAGGAGTCTTTTACAATGACTGATCTGATAAATTTCAATTTAGGGGCAGTTTTATTTTTATTTTAATCCTACAAGGGTTAGGGATAAAATTTGACATTGTGCAGGGGTGTCAAAACATTTTTCAGTGAGGGCCAGATTTGAAGATTTGCAAATCTTCAAGTAACTGGAACTAATATTTTATTTAGTATTCAAAAGCCAAATAATTATAAATTATTTTTCTTGACAATCTAAAAGAAGTTTAAAACTGCAACTGCAATTATTTTTTGACAAACTAATTTAAAAATACAGCAGTAGATGAGATGCACAAATGTAGACGAAGCTACAGAAATGCTGTATGAAAATGCCTGTCGGCCATCAGTAATACATTTTGTCATAGAATCTGAGAGTCATATGAAATCTCAAGCCGTGCCACAAATGGCCCTAACCCAGGTTTAGAGACAGTTTAATTCTGGTCCTATTATAGTCCTAGTCCGCATATTATGTTTGTGAGCAACCCTGGTTTGAATTTGGCTTAGTCAGTTTGCTCAGCATTTTCCTCTTTCTCTCTCTCACCCTGTTTTTAATCATTATATAATGTCGCTATCAAATAAAGGCTAAAATAAGCTCTCAAAGAACATGAAGATGGTTTATTTCTGGTTCAAATTAGTTTTATTATAAAATTTATATAAATATATAAATATAAAATTCCAACAACAACAACAAAAAAAAAAAAAAAAAGAAAGAAAGAAAGAAAGAAAAATCTAAATAAAAAAATAATCTTGGTCTTAACCTAAGCTACTGTATCTGCCATTTGAAGTATGCATTAAAAATTGACAACAAGATCAAACAAAACTGCAACATAAAACATTTACAGCTTTACAAGGAAGAATTTAACCATGCTGCATAAGAATAGGGCTTTACAGCATCCCCTTTCTAATTAGGGAGTGAATAGATATTGTAAATTGGTAATGGTAAGCCTAAGTAGCTGCCAAGGCTATCCTTATTGACTGAACAGCCAATACGTGCTCGCTAGACAAACCATCTGTCCTATTATGTCGGGTTAATGGCAGTAAGGCTGTAAAGGCTGGCAACCACGCAGCGTCAGGTCCATAAACCCCAAATTTTGTGCCCTAAAAATGTTGAATCTTGAGATTATCTTAGTACAATGTAACATAAAACAGCTTCACAACCATCACCTCAAAAGACTTTATAATGATGTGAATAAATGACAAAAATTATTGTTACATATCTGGGTTATTTTGACAATGGAAGTTGACTTAACTTCAAATGAAAAATCTGCTTCTTTTAACACGCCCATGGGTAGTGTTATCCAGCCCTTAGCTTCAGTACTTTGTGGAGCATCCTTTAAATTTTATAAACTCTAACAAAACTTTTTGGGTAATTGCTAATAAGCTTCTCACACTTCTCGTCTGGGATCTTTGCCCATTCTTCTTGTGCAAAAGCGTCTACTCCTGATGTTTGATGGCCTCTGTGCTGCAACTGCCTTCTTTAAAAAGATTTTAAATGTGATTTAAATCTGGGGACTGAGAAGGTCACTCCAGGACGTCTCAGGATCTTTTTGTCTTCTTGAAAAATGTTGAATTTATATACTTTTACTGCCATAATGTGCCCTTGCCAGGCTTTCACACTTTTCTTGTCAAAATAAGTAGCTAGACGAAACCTTAAATAATATACATTCCTTATAACAAGACTGAAAGTGTTTTGAGCCCTATATTATTTTTATTTTTATTCAATTAAAATCTTCAGATAGAGTAAAATATTGTTAGCCCTATGTTTATGTATACTATCTTGAAAGGAATAATCACTTCAGTGTCTGTTTTCCAGCATGTTCACCTGTCAATGTTTTTGACTCTGTCCACGTTTTCCTGTAAGGTCCCTCCTCCTTCTCCTCTTCCTCCTTTGCTTAAATGAAAATTCTGTTCTCTTGTATTCAGTCTGGAGGCCAGTGACATCCGCGTGGCATTTAGTTATCTGCCAAACTGAGCAGGCAGCCAAAACACGCCTCTGTGTTCTTCTGTGTGTGAACACCAGAGAGTCGTAGAGGGGACAGATGGACAAGGGTTCTCTTTTGGCAAAACATACATACGGTTGGAGAACCACAACAGTGACCATTTTGTACTGCATAAGACCCTCTGTGTCTGTTTATTTATTCATTTATTTTAGTCAATTCACTCCTTTAAAAAAAATCCTAACTGTGGATATTTATTCGGGTGGCACGATGTAAGAGAAACGTGATAACTATGTTGAATATTGCGATGATGATATTTTGATATACTTTTGACAGTGAATTAAATTAAAGCAGAAATATAAGTTCCTGTATGTATGTACAAGTCAAACTGTGTCACAATCATAACTTAAAGTTACACTGTGTAACTTTTCTCCTAAATATGTGGGGCATACTGACTTGTTTTTGTGATTTTTTGAGCGATTATAAGGCCTGAGGCGCGATCTGTTGCTCCGAGCTGGGCTTCCGTACTGAGAAACCGCACTCGCAACTTGGCCGGGAGCGCTCCGCTGTTGAGGAAGAGTCACGTGACAGGGAACGACTTGAGGTGCAGTATAACCAGGAAGCTACTTTTAGCGTTGTTATTTTCGCCAGTTCGTCAGGGCTGAAGGACACAAGAAGATGAAGACAATGTCGGACGAGGCAAGAAAAAGAAAATGTGAAAGGGACCGCACCAGATCGCAGACAAGAGTCAACATCGGACAGACTTTTGCTCGCTGACATCAGATGAGAGACAGAGAAGGCTGTAAATCGGATCACGTTTTTGCATCTTTATTGTTGGGCAGGTAAATTAGCCTCTTTATTTTTTCTTTAGAACGTGCTTTTTCATACAGTTATTAGTTGTTTTTTACCATTGCGCGATATTTGTTGATAAGCTAACGCTAGCGCTAACTCTATAGAAGATCCAGTCCAAACTTCCAAAGGTAGCAGCAGGTCAACTAAAGTTGAAACAATGATGGAAATAGACGCACGCTTGCACAGTTTCAGAAGGAGGAGGGGCCCTACTGTTTACGTTTTGCAACGGTGCAGTGGCACCTGTGGCCTCTAGAGGCGCAAGACCGGGAAACTTACACAGTGTAACTTTAAAGGTCCCCTATTCTGCTAAATTTACTTTTTTGAGCTTTAAACCATGTTATAATCCTGTTTGCACCTCAAAAACATGGAGTAGTATTTAGTTTTATTCACGCATGTTTAAGTAATCCTGTATCCTGACGCTGTCTCTTTTTCAGAGTTAGAAATTCACCAGGAAGTGCTTTTCTAAAGCTTATACACCGTCAGTGGACTCGTTCTGACAATTTCAATGCTTAAGTTGCCATCACTACGATGCAGTCAGCTCATTTTTTTATCTGTTAGGGTCGCAATAATGATTAATGTTCTCTTTTTTGTGCAGCCATATTATTTATTGCTTGTAATAAAACTGAACTAACCTATGCCAATGGTTTAATCTGTGAGGAAAACAATTATTTTGTCCGCAGACCATTAAAGTTTAGTTTGGTCTTTTGTTTTGGTATGTTCAAGTACATTTCTTATTTAAGTATGTTCAGTGAATTCAGTACCGGTGGTTATATGGTCATATGATGATAGTCAATAAAAATATATATTAAAATATATCTACATAACTTTGATTAAATTAAACAGCTGAACATAGGATTCAGTCTGTGCCTAAAGGGCGGAAGTGCATTTAACTGGTAAATCTTTCTTATTGTAGTGAGCAATTGTAATGATAATTACAACAGGTATACAGTATATTTGAATAAAAAAGAGAATGCTTGTCATCTGGATATTGTAGCCTTTACAGGATATAAAATTTAACAAAACATCAGATCAAATTATGGCTTTTTCTCTTCCTATACAGTTAGTGGAATATAACTTTGGTTACTCCTTTGGTTTTAAGCTTTTTTAAGGTATAAAGGCATACTTTATTGTCCCTGTTCGAAAATGTATTCTCTGCATTTGACACATCCTTTGATGCTGCTGGAGAAACCAGTCTGGAGCAGTGGGCAACTGCAGTGCAACGCCTGGGGTCCCTTGGTCAGGAGTACTTGTACTTAGCTGCAGGATTAGCCTATTGTGCATGTTTTAGGTTGATGAGGGAAACCAGAGCACCCAGAGGAAATCCACATGGACATGGGGACAATATGCAAACTCCACACCCAAAGGCCCCACGCGGTCCAGGATTCGAACCAGGGATCTTCTTGCTATGAGGCAAGAGTGCTAATGAGCGTACTAACCACTGCTCTGTAAATAATTATTTGTACTAAAACACTTTTTAAAATTTTTGATATATTTGCTTCTTGCTAAGGAAGTTGAGAAGAGTTGTGAGATGCTATCAGGCAGATTATACTTGTCATATGCAAACACAGTAAAGCATTTCCTTTAACTTTTGCTTCACTTATTGTGGATGCCCTTTTCTTTGTTTTTATCTTTCTTGGCTCGGCAAATTGAGTTTCTTCTCTGCAGCAGCCAGCCGTTCCATTATCTTCTCCACCTTCTGCAGGTTTTGCCTATAACTCCCCTGCTCCATGCCATCCCTCCATCTCAGTGTCTTCCCTCACTTAAGGCTTAATTCATTTAAGCTGCGTGTGTGTGTGTATGTGCGTGTGTGTGTATGTGCATGCGTATGAGTGCGTGTGCTGGACCTTAAGATGCCTTGATCAATACAGAAGATGAGAATCTCTCTCTCCTGCCATGTCCTTGTATTGTGCCTGCTGTTGTCTAGGGCATGTCAGCAACTCCCCAGAGCACATACACATAAACACAAACATGCACACACACAAATGCTTATTCCCTGTGAGCACCATTTACCGTAAGTGACTCAGCCTCCCTGATCGGAATACAGAGTACCAAGGATCTGCAAGACTTACATAAACGTTAAAAACGAGCTGGTGACAAGCTGCGATTTCTGTTGTCCTAAGTGCGAGGGAAGAGTGAATGAGAAAGGGCCAAGGGGAGGAGGAATAACTAGTTAAAAGACACGAGAGAGCTACGATGATGGAGAAATGGATCAAGCAGCAGAAGTGATGGGAGGATACCAGAGGGTTAACTGTTTTATTTAATTACACATCAATAAATCCTGAGTGGCAATTAGACCCATTAGGTTTATGAATACTGTGCCTGCTGCCGATGACTTTCTCCTCTCAGAGCTCACACTACTGCCGTATGCACATATCAGTGTGCTTTCAGCCTTTTTCCATTAATGTTTAGCCTTAAGTTGAACCTGGATACTGTAGTCAATTTATTTTTTGTTAATGTGATTGTCATTGCATACTAAATATACACACCTGCTGTTGCAAACAGAAATGTTCAATCCCCTCACCTCAAAAAACAGTATCATGATAATAATGAAAGATAATGAGAATAGGTGGTACAAAAGTCATTAAACAACAAAAATGATTAACTGTTTCATGTCTGAGTTATTTTGACAGAAGTCAACTTAAGGGAAGACCCTACAGGCATTTTTTTTTAAGTTTTGGGCCAGATTGCTCCTTTAACATGTGGCTTTCACACTGAAATAAAGAAAATGTAAACATTACACAGTAAGGTGTTCAATTTAATTCATTTAGTCACTTGTGTACAAAGATTTCTATTGGAAATATTCATTTCAAAGGCTAATTTCTCAAAATGAGTTTTTCTCATACTCAGACATCTCCACTTCAGTGGCTCCTACAAGCACCTCATTGTCCAGTCTTGCACTTAACTATATTCTGATCTATTCAGCATTTTACTACAAAAAACAAGACGAAATATGATTTTTTAAGGCTATTTTTAGTATTTTCCTGTTTACTGAAAGACAAAATCAGATATAATTCCCTCTGTAAAGGCCTTCTTATGTAACATGTTGACAAAATGAATCAAAAATGTTTAACCTTTCCAATACTCAGATTTTGTTTTTTTAATGTATGCACATTTTTATAATGCCCAATTTGCATAGAAAACATTAAATGTCTCAAAACTTGCAATATATTTTTTCCCTTTATTTATGTCAGTGATCTGCAGGAAAGGTTTCACATTGACGGTAGTTTAACGAACTTCTCGATTCACCTGCAGTGTCTCAGTTCAAATGAAAATGTGACTCAACACAGGCCCAAGGGAAGCTTATTATTGAGCCTTTAGCTTCTGTTCTTTGTGGAGCATCGTTTAACTTTTATAACTTCTGACAAACATTTTCAGTAATTGCTAACAAGCTTCTTATGCCTGTAGTCTTTGTCCATTCTTCACCTGCAGAGCCTCTATAGCTCGAGGCTTGATGGCCTCTGTGCTGCAACAGCTTTCTTTAAATTCCACTTACAAGGCCACTCCAGGACATCCCACGATCTTTTTGTTTTCTTGAAAAAATTTTAAAATCTTGGATTCTAGGATTGAATATTTCTGATTGCATCAGTACTACTTTAATACACAAACTGATAAAGTGGTAAAACAAAACTTCCCAAATTGGCAGTCATAGAAATGGAAGGACATGCTGTAAACAGTATCACCCTTGGCATTAAGACTAAACAATAATTCACTTTTTCTGTATAATTGTAACATTATCTGTTCTGTAACATTATCTTGATGTAAACGATATGGGCAAAATACATACTAAATATTTATTTTTAGGAACTGATTGTTGTGTCCAGAGCAGCGTGTGTACAAATGTGTAATTTAGTCATTACTTTTCCAATAAATCATTACAAACTGAAACCTACATGTCATTCAAGTAAGAATCTTCAGTCCACCGTGAGTGCTACATGAATACTTTGTGGTCTATTGAATGGGACACTATCAATATTTTAAGGTAAAAAGGAAAGTGTCAATAAAGCTAAATTAGACTTGGAAGGGCTTTAGACAGAAGCCTTTTCATCTGATAATGAAGAGTCACAAACTTCATTTAAATAGAGGAAAGGTTACGGTTTTTACCTCTTCTCTTGCGCAATCAGTGTCAGTGTGTGTCAAGGGCTCCACCTACTGGACTCTCAGAAAAAAGACTTTTGTTGTTTTGTGTCAAGTGTACAATGCCCAAGTACTCATCTCCCCATGCGGCCAGTGTTGAACATTTTTTTACATAAAGATTATACAACTGTCAACATCAGGTGTTGACACATGAATACACTGAAGCATAAAGTGTACTTCAGATGAAAAAGTTTTATGTTGCTACTAAAGAAAGGCTGTGGTTCTTCTCAACAGAGCTATTTCTAAACTACAGACATTATAGTTTTAAACATTTCAGTATTGTTGAACTTGATTTATTATACCAAGTTTACAAAATTGTGTAAAATACTGCAACACTCAAAACTGAGTTAGCCTGACACCATAAACCGTGATATTGTAAATGTTTAAGTACATATTTACTGTAATTGGATGTTTAACACATAAACAAATCATTTAGTGTTACACACACTGTAATCAGCATTCAGCAGTCAGTTGGTAACAAATAATAAAAAATATTCTTGGTGACCAAACACTCACACACACACACAATCAGTCTCACGGCTGCATGCGGATAGCTCCGTCAAGTCTAATGACTTCTCCATTAATCATAGGATTTTCTGCCACTGAAGTTACTAAGTGGGCAAACTCAGAAGGATCTCCTAAACGCGAGGGGAAAGGCACCTGGCGAGCAAGAAATGAGCGCACCTTCTCTGGAAGACCAGCCAGAAGTGGAGTGGAGAACAGGCCTGCCAGACAGAAATTATATTAGATTTTTATTTCAGTCAGAATGAAAATGCTAATCAAACCATCATACATTTTATTTACATTTACCTGGGGCTATTGTGACCACTCTAATGCCCATAGGTGCCAGATCCCTTGCAATGGGAAGGGTCATTCCAACAATGCCACCTTTAGAGGCTGAGTAAGCAGCTTGTCCAACCTAACAGCAGAAATGCAAATTGGTAAAAGCTGTTTAATTGTGGTAACAGTTTGAGTAGTGTGTCTGAATACCTGTCCGTCAAAGGCTGCCACACTGGCTGTATTTATGATACAACCACGATGCCCATCAGCATCAGGTTCATTTTTTCCCATCTCACCCACAGCGAGGCGGATGACATTGAAGGTTCCTGCAATGTTCACCTTAGGAAACACAATACAAACATGACCGGCTTATTTACAGCTGTCCACTGTGTGCTGCTGCTCTGTGCTCTTACATTGATGACTCGTTGAAAGTCCTCCAAGCTGTGGGGAACATCCTTCTTAAAGTTGTAGGTTTTCACAGCCACAGCTATTCCAGCACAATTGACAGCTAGATCCAGTCTCCCAAATTTCTCTTTGGCCAAAGCCACTGCTGACTGCACGTCTGCTTCTGAAGTCACCTGTAAAATGTTTAGTAGGGTAATACCAATCATTATTATTAATTAGATAAATAAAAAACAAACACAGACTAGCAATGCCCTATTATGCTAAATTGACATTTTCAGCTTTTGTTATAATGTTGTTTCCACCTCAAAAACATACCTGGAATAGAATTTTGTTTCATTCATGCATGTTTGGGTAATCCTATATACTGGTGCCGTCCAATTCTAAAGACTGAAAATGCTCTGACTCACTAAGTATTCCTGCATGCTTCTAAAAACTGTACACCATTACCAGACTCATTCTGATAATTTCACTGCTTAAATTGTTGTCACTATGAAGCAGTACACTCATGTTGCTGACATGTTGCTAATAGCTGTGCTAATTAGCCATTTTATGCTCTATCCAGTCCCCATCATTGCTAGCAAGGAGCAAGAGACACCTAATCCAAGCGTTCTCTGCTAAGTCAAAGTAGCAGCTCCCTGAGTGAAGATGTTTTCCATACATATACCATTATTTTAATCTATAAAATGTGAAATATTGGACCTTTAAGAGACAAGCTTTTGAGTTTTCTATAATGTCTTACTCTATACTTACATCTGCAGGGGCGAAGGCACAGTGGCCCCCAAGGCTTGCAGCCAGTGCTGGTCCTTCGGAGGAGGGGAGGTCCACAATCACAGCAGAGGCTCCATGCTGTACCAGTCGCTCCACTGTGGCCCGGCCCAAACCAGAAGCCCCTCCTGTCACCAGGCCAACCATGCCCTATTCAACAACAACATCACAGATCCATGAACACATCACATCACTCGGGAAAACACTATTAAGACACATTATGCACCTCTAAAAGATTTGTAACAAAATAGGTAATAACACAGAGAGATTAATTAATGGGCATTAATAAATAAGGACAATGCAAGGACTACATCTAGACTAACCCAGGACTAAGCATTGGTTACAAAAAATAATCCTCAACCAAAGGAGGAATAAAACTGAAGGAAAATAAATAAATAAATTAAACTACTGCTACAGAGAACCCTAACCCTAATAAGTATGCAAAACTGACAAAAATATCTAGCTAGCTATTTAAAGGCTACTGGGGAAATTATATACTGGCAGACAAGTCATTTCACATGCAAAAAGAGATAAATGCCAAACGATATTTGAACTCATAATAGTGAAAGCATAATAGCTACCATGAACTTAAACATTTCGCTAATATAATATTATCTGCACAATTCTTATGAGGGCGCTGTGTGCTTGTGTAACGTTAGCAGCTGCACAATTCAACTTTACGAACACAAAAAAACTGGCAGAAACAAAACTGCACGCACCAGGACCACCACGACTGATAAGTCATCTCCTTGTTTATATTCACATTATATTAATAACCCAAGATAGCGGCAATGATTTCCTACAAGACAGGTTAAATTAAAATCTTCTCACCTTGACACACCGAATGTTCGCCATGTTCATTCAGAAACGTTACGTCCTATCAAAGATCATATAAGCGCGAGATGATGCGGTGCTAAAGGAAGCGTTCATTTTAGATTTTGTTTGTTTCTGTTTTAAAACTTAAAATAAATGTGTATTGTAAAGACAAAGTTACTTTGTGTTCTTTACAGGGCATTAAAACTACTCACTTTACACTCAGAAGAAATGTATTTTTTCCCTGTTTGGTTAGCGCTCTTTCTACAATCTTATCTTTGGTAGCAGCGTAAAGGAAAGTCACCTGATCTCAGGTCGTCCAATCACAGAACGTTTAGAGGAACGCCCCTCCTGGTACCAAGTGAACGTGCCATACTACCATAGATGTATGCTGTGCAATCATTACTGACTGCAGCTCACAAAGGTCAGCTCAGGCGACACACTCATGCCCGTTTTGCTGTTGCAATTATAAATTTACTACGTATTTGAGTGAATTATTTTTTATCTGCTAGATGAAACCTTAATTTAATTGTGAATGCATCACTGTTTCCTGCAGAAAAACCGCACAGAGCAGTGGTTCTCCAACTTTTCACACAGCAGAAGCTTTCTAGCCTTCTAGGTACCATCTTTTGCTGAGTAAACTGAGTCCAAATCTGGACTAACCCATGTCTAAACCAAGGGATAAAATAGGGAATAACACATAAAGACGGATTACTAAATACGGACAAAACTAGGGACTAAACCAGGATTAATTCAGCACTAAACAAGGACTAAATCAGAGCTAACAAAAAATTGCACTAAATTAACCTAAATTAGGACCTGCAAAAGAGTCTTGAGTGCCACCATAAAAAGTCTGCGTACCACCAAGGATACCGGTTCCATAGCTTGAGATTCATTAGTATAGGTCAAATGTGTCCAAATTACAAGCCAAAAATAATAATTCAAGTCACACTTGCACATAAAGTCAAACAATATTACACATAAAGATGTACCTAATGGAACAAGCACAAGAAAGCAAAATGTAAAATAAATTTTAAGTATGGCCTTTATTTGTATTAAAAAGAATGCATAGACCTACTGACAATTACAATTTCCATAATAATAGTATTTGCTTTCTTGACTTTATTAATAAACATTAACTACAATGATTAGTAAAAAATACATTATATTTTCAAACTATTTACATATATCAAAATAATGCACCAAAAAATAAATAAATGGGATGAAATCTTCGCAATCCGGAGAGCTGGAACAGAGGCTTGTGGCCAGATTGTGGAAGGCAGTAAGTTGTATAGTTGCATCTCCAGAAAAGGGGTTGCAATATCCCACACCCCACAACAACACAACTTACTACCTCACCACAACACAGCAACACATTCTTGGCACAACCATTTTCCTGTTTGGAGTACATATTAAAAAGTGTGTACATTATTTATAGGTTGGAAAAGAAAAAAGTACATTACAGTTATTTTCTAGTTGGTGGTTGTAATAGTGGAGCAGATATCGTACAGTACAGTAAGGTACAAACTACAGCTAGTGTTTTAATGCCCCAAAACCGGTCTTGGTCTCTTTTTTGCGGTCTAGGTCTTGTTCCGTTCCTGAATGCATTTTTACCCTGTTTTGATCGCGGCCTCTAATCCATTTTTACTCGGTCTTGTCTCGGATGTGGCAGTCTCTGAGATTTTATTACTAATCATTAAAAGAAAATAATTTATCATTTTTAAGTAATTTGTGTTTATTTTAATTCTTTAATGACTGGCTTTGTCTCAAAAACATTAACAGGTTAAAACAGTACCAAGTTGTAACCTAGGCCTGAAGGTCGAAAGCACAGGCTATAAAGCACAAGACTAGTTAGCTCTGTCTGGTTCTGGTTGTCACTTTAAATACATTGTGTAACTTTTTTCATGTACTTGAGCCAATGATTTATGTTTCTTTTTGCCCAAATTTAGTGTTCAAAGCCTCTAATGGTCTTATTCTCTCTTGACCTGGTCTTGGCCCCTGAAAGTCTCAACCATGTCTTGGTCTCAGTTCACTGTTGTCTTGATTATTATGGTCTAGTTCTTTAATCGCAATCTCTTCCTCAAAGACATTAACAGGTAGGTTAAAATAGAACTTAAATCAGGTCGAAAGCTCTAGCTGTTGTTTGTTAGGAACAAATTTGTGGCTATACACATATTGTGTAAAATGTTTTGACTTATCAATAATCATGTATTTGAGACACTGAATGATTTATGTTCCTTTCCCATTTATTTAGTGTTCCCAAAGTTCTGTCTTGTCTGGTCTTGACCTGGTCTTTGTTTGCATTCTGTCTCTAAAAGACCTTGTCTTGGTCTGGGTTTACTGTGGTCTCGGACAGGTCTTGGTCCTGATTTAGTATGGTCTTCTTGACTACAATGCTAGCTACAGCCCCTTTAATGAAATGAATGTCTTTCTAACTCTTGATATATTTCAAGCCTACCAGTCACCAATGGCAACAGAGCCTTCAGTCACCGTGGCAACAGAAGAGAAGATGGTTACAGGCGGCAGTCTCCGTTAACAGTAGGTGATAGTTTTAACAGTAGGTGATGGTTTTTAACAGTAGGTGATGGTTTTAAACAGTAGGTGATGGTTTTTAATAGTAGGTGATGCAGCGTTTCCAACCCCTTTAATTGCGTCTATGGGGGTAATTTTTAAAATACCATTTCAGATCCACCAAGACATTGACATTTTTTTAATTTTTGATGAATTTAATTTTTAGATTTTTCTTTTAATTACTTTTATCACTTTAAAGCTTTTTATGAATATTCTGCATTATTTATACATTTTAATAATTTTTATAATATTAATAATCCAGTACATAGTACAGAACAAATTATATAACTTTTTAGTGTCTACAATTCAGTATAGTATGTCACATCAGTAGTATGTCTAATTTGTATTATTTATTGGGAAAAAGGCTTTAAAGTTAAGTTTTAGACTATGGGGGACAAGATTAGACTATGGTGTGCCGCCGTAATCTTCTTAAATAATGGGAAACACTGGTGATGGTATAAACAGTAGGTGATGGTATTAACAGTAGGTGATGTTATAACAGTAGGTGATGGTTATAACACTAGGTGATGGTTATAACAGTAGGTGATGGTTATAACAGTAGGTGATGGTCTTAACGGCAGGTGACAGTTTTTACAGAAGGTTATGGTTTGAACAGTAGGTAGGTGATGGTTTTAACATTAAGTAGGTGATGGTTTTAACTGTAGGTGATACTTTCAATGGCAGGATGTTTTGGCTGCCGTGAGAAAGACAGTAGGCTGTATAGTTATCTCCCAGATCTGGTGTGATCCTAAAACTATACAAACTACTACCTCATCCCACAGCCCCCACACACCTCAGGGTCATGGAGAAAGTGTCTTCTTCGGTCCTTTTGTACCAAGACAATTGAAAAGTGTAAGTCCATGACGTACATGACAGGAGCAATCAGGCAAAACATAAAAAATTAAACATATGTGGGTACTTTTCACAAGGTTTCCGTTCACTCTGGCCTGCCAAAGCGTTGACCTGCGAAACAAAATCACTTATCAGTAATAAGTATAATATCCAGCTAGTCCCCTGTTTATGAGCTGTTTATGGGCTAACACGGACATCTATTATAAAGCTACTTATGATAAAGTGCTTTGTTTTTTAAAACTGAATCAACATTATCGGAGCGATTTTAATCATGAGCGCCAAAACAGTCTATCCTAAATCCAAAGCGTATGTACCCATTAGTTAGACCTCTAAAGGCTCTTACCTTGGACGTCAACTAGCCAACAATGTTAGCTGTCAGCTAGCAAGAATTGGCGGTACTCGACCTCTCTCTGCTGCTACATCCGCCGCTCCGCGCACAGTCACGGGCGTACGACTATCAGCTTTCCCCGCTACTACTGTTGTTTACCATTTAGTTATAAGCATGGGATAAAAACAAAACCGTGAGCTTTACCGTCAGCCTTCGTAACCCAGGTGGTAACGCGTATCATCCTCGCCATCTTTCCTCGCAGAGCGGTATGTGGTCGCTGCTGAAGCCTGATGGCATGCGTAACTATCTCGAGATTTACGCAGGAGCGCGCCCTGAACGAGACTTGAAGTATTTGGGGAGCAAACTACAGCAACAAATCAGTGTCAATGAAACAGGCCCACTATGTCTTAGCTCTGGTCAGTCTATTTAACTAGAAAGTAAATAAATACAAATCTGATCTACTTTTAAGTCTTACATTGACAATAACTTTATTTAGATATCTTTTTGGAGTTAGTTCTAATGAATTCACATTTATTATGCAATCTCTCTAAATTAACTAAATGTAAAAAAAAAAAAAAAAAAAAAAAAAGGAAAACAAAGACAACAATTTTTACTAAAAGAATAAATTTTATTTCAGCACTGTAAGTCATTTCCCAACCAGTACAAACATGACTGCCATCTTTTTCTCTTTCTTAACCATTTCTCCCCTCCCTCTGTGAGATCAGACCACCTACGACCAGACAAAATAAAAAAAGCTTTCTTTGTCTTTCTACAAACCGTCTGGTGCTTCCATAATGCTAACAATGATGACAAATTATACCAACCGTAATTATAACAGCAATAATGATGATAATAACTCTATTACAATAGTATTATGGATATCTTAAATCTTTTGCTGCACAGATAGTTCTGGGTGGTTCAGGGTTTTAAAGTACATATACTGGTACAAGTGTTGTAAGAGGCATTATTTATCAAGACAACTTGGGGAGGCCCTTTGTGGGACTCAAAATGTCTTTTTCTTGAACCTGGGGAGGGGGGGTGGCAGTGTAGAGTAGACAGACAGAATAGGGACCTTTACAAAACCGGACAACATGCTGCGAGAGTCCTGCGGAGATCGGTGAGAGATACAACACATATCTGATGATTCCAGTCTACATTCTGTATAACAGAATTAATACTGCTTAATCCTTACTATACTACATAATACAGCACCATACTGGGACTTTTGTTTTTCTTTTCCAACACAGCTGAGCACTTCTAAGATGCCTCCATTTGTGTGAGAAACGGGGTGCATTTTTCCACAGGACAGAACTGAATTTTCCTCATCACACTTTCTGATGCAGGTCTTACTTTGACAAGAACTGCTTTTCCAGCAACAAAAAGAGGTATGGTGTATTTAAGTGTGTCATTAAGATAAAATCATGCCTAATAGACAATAATACATTTCTTGAGTAACTTTTTGTCAAATCACACCAAATTTTAGTTTAGTGTTTAGAGGAAAAATCTGCCATTGACTGTGGAATTAACATAATAATGGAAGAGCAATGCAAAAGATGGCAACAAAGTCCCAGGTGACAGTATATTTGTCAGGTGTTCCTTGGAGTACATGTACACATCAGATGATTATGCAGGCGATCACTCAGCCAACAACGACCATAAAGAACTTACAGTGAGCATGAACAAAACAGATGGCATTAAAAAAGTAACGTGTTTGGCTACTTGGACCTCTAAACTGTCCACTAAAACCTCCCCTTTTCCCTGTCTGTCTGTGCCTCCACAACTACCACCGTGTACTACTCTGGTAACTTTACAGACTTGTCAGATAAATCACTTGTGCTGTAATGTCATTATACATATATATAATCACATCCATCAGAAAACTTGTTATTTGGGGCAAACTGTCAATGTCGGGTACTACAGTAGATTTATAAGGGCTTTGTGGGATTTTAAGTATACTTTGGTTCTCGGGTGTTCACAAAAGATGTTTTGCTGCTTTGTGCAAGGGCGCAGAGTTCAGCTTAGATTAATAAGATGACCACAAAATTGTTTTCTTGGGGGTTATCATGAAAACCAAACATAGTGCAGACAACAGTTTTCAATTCAAAACGGGCAATAATTACTTACGTACATAATAAATGGTGAAGTGGTCTAAGGATGCCATATAAAATACAGGTAAGGAAAATTGCAATCATTACAGTTCAAATCTCTAGGTTGGCTAAGCGTATTTCAGTACTAACTGAAGCAATGGTAGAAGGATTAGATTAGAAGATGTAATAACATTAAAATAGTAAGAAAAACACATTTGCACAATTGAATAAAACAGTTTTGTTTTTTTTTTCAGATTTTTTTCTTTGAGACTGGCTAGATACATACAGAAACTGATTATCAACGTTAATATAACCTTTACTGTTAGTTGGGTTGATTAAGGGGCGGGGCAGCCCAGAGAGAAAGAGAAAACGGCCAATAGAAACATTTGTAGGGCTAAGGGAGCAATAGAGGGGGAGTGAATGAAAATGTGTAACTGAATTACAGGCGTGGGTAACCCATGTGTTAAATATGAATGTGAATTTGTGTTCGTCAAGTGCCTAAATAGGTGGACAGCAAATTACACCTTCGAGTGAATGCATTGTGTGTATGTACTGTACTTTGTATATCGTGTTCGTGAATTGATGCATGTTGTTTGTATAAAGGTTCAGGAAAACTTCAAGGGGATGAAAAAAAGAGATTATGAGATAGGGCAGGTGAGAAAAAGTGTCATAGCAAGGGGTTAGGATTACAAGCATAAAATCACCAATCAAATACCTATTGAACTAAAACAGACAAGGACAAAAGCGGGACACTACATCTTGTATTGTGTTGACTTTTTTCCATTCTAGCTACTGCGTAACTCAGGGTTTAAACATCAATGTATCTGTGTGTGCTCTGTGTTAATGTATGTGGAGATGACGACTGTCGGTATGCCTACCCGACACCTCATAGATTATTTTTAATCTTGTCCATGCAAAGTTGAAATGTGGGATTTTAGTCAGTAGAATATGTTACCAAATGATCTCTGATGGACTGACAACCACTCCACTAGGAACTGAAACTGCACAAAATCACTTCAGCACAAAAGCAGAGAGAATGCTGCTGGTAACAGATGCAACTGATTACCTGTCTGTTGTGTATTTGGATCAACTTGTGTACTTGGGTGCATGTGTGTGAGGTCGTGTCTGCATGTGTGTTGTCTGGCGAGCCAATCAAGAGTGGGCATCATATAGTGGATTACACTCTGGCTCGCCACTGTATAGCCATCTTCTAATAATGTACTGCTGCAATACATATTTGTACTAATGTCATACGTTGAAAGTTAAGTATATGACTCCTAGTTTCTCTAGACTTAGTTTTTTTAGCCAGTGGAGCAATATTTTCTAGCCTATTCTTGGTGTTGTGTGTTACAGTCATGTGTAAAGCCTGGTGCTGTTACCTACTCTTAACCTATCAACACCTACAACTCTTAGTATCAGATGCTTAATGCGTGCCAGTAATGGCTAAGAAATCCAAAAGTCAGATTTCTTGTGGTGTTGGTATAAGAGACGGCGATTGGGCCCAGTGCTGTTTAGAGCGTAAGCCTACACTCTTTCCTGGGTCGGCTGTCGGCATTTTACTGTAATGACTGAGTTCTTAACAGAGGGGATGTCTGACACAACTACATTTACACTTACATATAGTCAGGGTTTTTTCCTTCAACAAAGCATTTCATAAGAGCTATTTCATGTCAGTATTGTGGCACACACACAATAAGTGTAGGTCACCGTAGTAAGAAAATAAGGTGCTTCTAGTTGACCTGCCTTTTAACATAATGAGCTCAAATCATCCTTCCTTAGTAAGTTATAAGAGTGTCATGCTGATGGCCAGCATCTCTCAAGCTCTATCGGTCAGTCTACTGCTTTTCATTTGCAGCTGTGCTACCAATAATTGTTAGGTTAATACTTGTATTTCCTTTGTCAGGTGAAATCTATTTTGGGGGACACATCTCATTGTCTACAAACTTAAGTGCTCTATAAAAACTATTCAGTATCTTAGAAATCTCAGATTGTAAGCGGTACTCTAAAGTCCGCCGTGAGGGCTCCCTCTCCCCTGTCATGTGACCCACCCCATAAAGCCTCTGCCTTGTGTGGCTGATGAGCTTTAAGGGCAGGTAAGTGCTTTTTGGCTGGTCTAAAGTGACACACCAGAGCTCTGCTGGGCAACAGCTCTTAGTGTTTGCTTGACAACAGTTGTTCAACCACCAAAAGAGAATGGAGGGAACTTGGATGCTTTGCTGCCACACCCCAATAAGACTAATTGGCTTAGTTAGCCAATCGCAGTAAAATACACTTTGGAAATCTACCTTTCAGAATTCTGAAATCATTTATAGTAATCGCTGATGTGGACAATCGGGAGTCTTTTTAGCTTCACTGCAAAGGTCTTGAATGTTTGAATGAGTAAGGCCAGTGTGGAGACACCTCTGCCTGGGAGTAGTTACTCAAAACCTCACCATTCATCTCCATCTTTTGATGTTTTTTTCTTTTTGGCCTTAACTCAAGAAGGTGCCTTAAGAGTATTCATCAACTGGTAGAGGGCAGTCCAGTGTGGTTTAATATTTTTAAAACAAAGTGCTTCTTTGTCTGAAACCACTCTGTTCACATTCTGACGTCTCTCAAATAGATCTCTACCTGTAGGTCTACATGTCATAATGATTTACTTAGGCGCAGGGGTCACCCTTTACAGACAGTATTTGGCTGTATAGGAGCGTATTCAATTCATATTTTAAATACAACATTAAGTGCTTCCGTTGAGATGATACAATCAAAGCTTATAGGAGAAAGGGATGGGGAGGGATGGGAAAAAAAATATTATAATGCACTTTTGGAGGAGCGGGGTAATATCTTGCATACGTCAGGGCTTAAGGTGCAAAAAAATCTTGGGGTCTCTTAGCACAGCAAAGTACTAGGCTATGCTACATAGGTCAGAGTAAGATAGCACACCAACACCATGTTGGTGCAGAAATGCTCCAGTGAACCAATTACTTATTACTATAAAGGACTGTGTCATGTGCATGCATACACGCATGCATTGCTGCTTATCAGCCAGATCTGGGGGAAGGGCCGCTGCACATATATATGATAGCTCTATTTGAATCTTTTCAGAAATTTGTTGAATCTTTAAGACAAAAACCTGTGACAATGTTCAGGCTATAAGCCACAACAATAAACAACTACCATCAATGGTAACCAGGCTCGGAGTCACTAAATTAGTCACTCAAGATGACGCTGACCAGGCCTAGATGCTGTAACCACGGAAACCACTTCCAATCTGTCAAGGCTTTACCTTTGCTGTGCAGAGATTATAAAAGGGGTCATTTAAAACATTAACTAAAACTATACAAACTTTAAAAAGGGGCTCAGAGAAATAGGTCGCAATGGGGGCAGGGCTTCAAGCTTATTTTCTTTGAGAAGGAGGGAGGCAATTAGGATTTTTGAAGGGTGCGCTTACAGACTCATGGAGTAAACCTCTCTTCTTCACATAATGTAAAACCACATGAGAAAACTAAAAGGGGGAAACCGCTAACTGCTTTAGCCGGTCACATGAAGCAGGACGGATGGTGTGCTACTCTTAAAGAAGCTCAAGTCACTTCCTGCTTCATGTGACAATGTGCAGAGCTAGCAGGCAGGGCTACAGAACAGGGAAAGGCAGTCGAACACAGATAACTCTCTAAGAGCTGTACATCCAACAATGGATGCCATCACTCCTCCTTCTGTAACGCTCCATCTGACGGGCAGTCGTCAAGGCAACAGGGGGCCTCCACTTCTACCCCCTCTGATTGGTTGTCTCTGCTGGCTAAGGCACATGGGATTGGCTGGGCCAGAGGAGCCAGGTCCAAGGGCTGGCTGATGGCAGAGGCTGCTGAGCTGCCATTCAGCTGCTGAGTCACAACGTCTGGCATGGAGGCCACCTCCTCTGAGGGCTTTGGGGGACTGCTGGATGGGGGGGGTGATGACTGGAAGTAGACAAAGTGTAGACCATCATCATGCAAGCAAACATGTATAAAAAATGACCATGCTTAAATATCTGAGTGAAAGGTGTACCTGTGGTCTGTTGGCAGTGGTCTTCTTTCCTCCCCTCATTTTAGTTGGAATTTCTTTGCCTCTCCTGTTTGAAATAGATTTACATCAAGTAAAGCAACAACACAAAATATTGCACAAGAACAATCAAATCAATGTAACAGGTTTGAAGAGAATACTACATAAAAATATTACTCTTTGCAGATTATCTTAAAGGGTAGCTTTGTCTGCAAAGGCATTAATATAACATTACCCTCTTCCTGCTCCAACTGACACCACCTGCATGTTGAAGCCCCCTCTGCCACGAACTGGTTTGTTCCCAGCCCACTGGCCAACAACCATGCCCGCTATCTCCAGTTTACCTCCCTGAGGAGGAATGGACTGAATGCCTATGGTTCAAAAACATAATTATCTACACTGCAAGTCAATGTGTGATAACGAACCCAAAGCAAGAAGACCTTACCTGGGAAGGCTCTGGGTCTGTGCTGGGCCGGGTGGTGCGGGTGATGTGGGTGGTGATGGGGAGGCATGCCGCCCATTGGCCGTGGTGGGTACAGAGGAGGCATGGGGTAGAAGGGGGGCACCATGGTGGGGGGCAGAAAGGCAGGAGGTGGAAGAGGGGGTGGTGGCGGAAGAGGGCGGGAAAGGTTGATGCCCTCAAGAATCGCTTGGCGCATTTTCTCCACTTTGGATACAAGCTCCTCCTGTAGCGTAAGAACAGAAATCATGCTTCTTTTTTATGCCTCTAACACTGGCAGCCTGCAATGTAATATACACCCATAAAAATGTGACATTTGTACCTGTCCTTCGCACATGTCGAGCAGGGCTGCACGGTCTCTGGCAGCTCGGGCAAGTTTGCTTTGAAACAGTTTGCCATCAAAGAAGCCCCAGGGGCAGCAGTGTTCCCATGGCAATGGCTGTCCACACACGTCATTGATGAACAGTGCTGTGTCAACACCAGCCATGAAGAGAGCAGCCAGCTGCACACCACGGGCATCTACCTTTTCCACCTGACAGGCCACACAAAAAGACTTTCTCATTCTTGGACAAAACCAACAATTCTAAAGAGAGATGCAAATATATTAAAACCACTTATCATCTAAGTCTGATGTCTTACCTTTAGTTCTTGTAGCTGGTCAGGTTCGTAGAGCTGGCTGGAAACGGCCTGAGCCAGGAAGGCATCGAGTTCATGTCTCTGAAGGATCCTTCCTCCAGGCCACTGCATCATATACCTACAAGGGGAGAACGAAATATAGAATAACCTGTTCAAGATCATACATGTGTATTCCGCATGAGCATTGATCTATTTAATTTAAGCAGTGTTATTATAAATCACAAATGCAGGCACCTGAGCACACAGCACATAAGCAGCAGATGCTGTGGGACCTGTGCTGGGTTGAGGAGGGCAGGGCAGTCAGAGCGAAGGCAGGCCAAGAAGGCCCTGGTTCTTCTGGAGCGGTCCTCACTGGCTCTTCCCAACCACAGTCTTCGCAGGTTGGGACAGGTCCATTCCCGGAAACACAGGGCTGGAACCAGCTCCGGAGTCAGGGCAGACTTGGCTTTGCCACAGCTCCATTCTTTGACAATCACTGGAGGAACTGTGTGTCAGTGGAATGGTTCAAATTAAGTAATCATGTGCACTTAAAAACATACAATATTAACTAAACAATAATTAAAACAATGTTATACCCTCTAGGGGAGCCCTCTTTCGCAAGGCGAGCCTCTCCAGACGGCGATGGGTTTCAGCCAGGCTGAAGAGAACCCCATAAGCATACTGTCGGGCTGCGCGGAAAAGCAGTGAGGCAGGAGGCAGCTCAGAGTTACACTCATCCTCTATACAGACTGGCATCTTCATCTCTCCCTGGAGTAAAGAGAAAAAATAAAGAAAACAAAAAAAGAAATTAGGCGCATGCTTCACCTGGTCTGTTTCAGCCAATACACATCCAATACCAGTGCAAAGACTGAAGGCATAGATTTTTTTTTTTTGTTGTTGTTGTGGCCCAAATCCACTGGGGATCAAACCCAATAATAAATCTAGTCCTCAGCTGCTTAAGTTTTGCATAAAAGGTCTTATTATATTAATTTCTTATTTCCATTTTGACCTGTAACACACGAGTATGCAAAAGAAGCTAAAATTGAACAATTACAATCTCAGAGGAACAGATTCGATTGGGACCAGACACGTGACCTTTTCACGGGGAAAGGCTCTTAAACTCGTGTTCGGCCAAACCACATTATTCCATCTCTCACAGCAGGGCTTAAACAGCAGAATTAATATTTAGTCTGGGCAATGTTATGAAATAATAGCTCATTTCTCAGACAGCAATAGTTTAGACCGATGATTCTTAAACTATGGTCTGTGGACCACAGGTGGGCTGCCAGTGCCCCCTAGTGGTCAGTGAGCAGATATCATTAAAAAATATAATTTTGTAACAGCGTTTATCACATCCCATGTAACTTTTAGTTAAGGGGGCAGAGTATGGACCGCCCCATAGAGAGAGATCGCAGAGGCACAGACTGTCTACCAGACTGAGTAAAAGCTGAATAAAAAAAAACTTTGGTGACTCTTTGCGTGAGCTCCTCCACCATCTCCCGGTCTCAGACCAGCAGCAGCGCTGCCTCTGCGTTGCTGCTTGTCACATGACCCAGCGTCACACAGCAGAGCGACAGACTGTACTGTCTGCTCTGTTTGACCAAAAGGGAAGAGCAAACGTTTGAGCGTTTATTACTTATTAGGGCTGGGCTGGGAATGAGTCAGTTCACAAACTCTGACAGAGAAGGCTTTTAGCTTCCCAACAGTGTTTGTTTCATGTGGATAGGCCCAGGAATCACTGAGATACAAACCGTTAAAATCTAGTACCACAATGATGTTAAATATACCCTGGTAAATATATGCGCGGCTAATTAACATTATCGGTGGCAACAGGCGGTGTTTTCATATCGTATCAATGATGTTTTACTTGACAAACGCCTAAATAAGAAAGAAGTGAGCAGACTGGAGCAGACTCAGCAGCAGCTGCAGCAGGGGAACATGACAGCCACAGGAGGAGGAGAGACTTGAAATGGAAAAATAGGTTCAGCTCTTTTAGTGAAAGTAGACTGAAATTAATTGCATAAAATTTAATCAATGCCCAGCACTATTACTAATATAAAAAGAGGTGGACTACAAACTGTCCCAGGCTTAGGCTTGTGGCAGAGTGTAGTGAAAGACCAGGGAGGCTATCAAGCCCCAGCAGGGAATGAATAAACTGGCTCCAGTGGAAGAGCACAAACAAGGGGACTGACAGAATTATTGTCATAAAAATGTTTTTAAAATTGTGCAATTATAGACTCAGGGTTAGTGTGTGCGGCAAGTCTCTGACTAGAGCCAGCTGGGGAGACCACGAGTTCACGGGAGAGGAACGACTTTATCCTGGAAGGTATGAGTTCACGCGATAATAACCAAGTGCACAGGGAACAGCAGGTAAAAAGCATGGTAAAAAGCCACGTTTGCCTCTGACCACAATCTCTTGTTCATTTAGAGTATTTGGCGATTTAACCATGGTTGAAGCCCAAAAGTCACAGAAATATATACTTCAACCCTGTGTAAGGACGCTACGTAAATAAATACTTTAATTTTACTCATGTTTAATGCTGGCCGATGTCGTCTGTGACCCCATGTCCTCAGTTAAGACGTAATGTTTACAGCAATGTGACTGAGAGGCTGCACAAGCGTTTTTATTTTGAAATTTACTGGATCCTCTTCACTGGATCCAGGTCTGACTTCCTGTCTGGCTCGATCTGCTCTGTTTAACTTTACACCTGACGGATGCGGCAAAAATAGACTTACTACATATTTCTGATGGAGCACCGGACACGGAGACGAAATGCAACGCAGCTGGTGTGAACTCACCCATTGACTTGCATTGCGTCTATTTCTTGCAGGAGTCGTATGGGACATGCAACGGATTCAGTGTGAATTGGGCTTTACCAGTAACTGCACAGAATGAGGTACTAGCTGGGGTAAAATAACATTTGATTAGCTGGGGGAAAATGTCAGTTTACTGGTCAAAAAAAGGGGGTCACGAGAACCCTGTAGACTATTCACTTTTCATATTGTTTCATTAATATTTTTGAATAACAATATTCACTCTATAGTACAAGTGAATAGGGCTACATGGTTCGCTGGTTAGGCGGTCCCCCAAAACATTTTTTATCTTAAAGTGGACCTTGGTCTGAAAAAGTTTGAGAAACACTGGTTTGGACTCAATAGTTGTGCTCTGTATTGGGTCCAGTTAGCGGGACATTTATGGCTGTTTTATCTGCCATTTAGAGGAAATATATGCTGCAAAGCCTCAGCGACAGCCAGGCATGTGCAGCTTGTTCAGTTCAGTGAACTTATTCTGACAGGGCTCCATGCAGCACTTTATCCAAAAGTAGTGGTTAACAGGATGAGAAAGTGCGCAATGCAGTAACACTCATAAATATACTGAAGCAGATCGGGACCATGGACCATGGCCACACACATATCCTCTCATCCAGCTGTTGGCTCTACTTTGGGGCCAATATCAGATACTAGAATCAGATCAGTGCATCCCTAACAAAAAGCTCCCCTGGTTTAAGTGGCCAATGTTGCCAAGAAGTCATTTACAATAAACACATTTACATAGCAGCATCAAAGAATGGGAAAAAGTAAAGTAATGATTCCTTGTACCTTGGTCAGTATGTGGTAAATCTGGGGATACATCAGTCCTCTTCTGTGTCTGTGTTCAGCTACACGAAGCACCTCAGCACTGACCTAACAACAGAAGGACAATTGCTTTTGTTCTTGATTTTGTGTCCAAACTTTAAAATATTGTGGCCGTTTCACACACCTGAGGCAAAGGGGGCGTGGTAATGTCCATGTGACTCCGCGTCGCCATCGACAACAGTGACGGAATGTTTGACCCGCTCCCGTTGCCAGGAGAACCATCCCCAGAGCCTCCTTTTGCAGAAGGATCCTCCCATCGAGAGGACTTGTCCGTCAAATGGCTAGGAGGATAAATTGTTCAGTCATTTTTTTGTGTCTTTAACAAAACCACACTTAGCTTGAGTAAAAAAAAAAAAAGTAACTTTGTATTCTCAACATCTTACTTTGCATTGCTGTCATTGGGTTCATCTCCGTCCGATGAGGAAGAGGGTGAAGGAGAGGGTCCAGACTGAGTACCTGTGTGGTGATTGGGTAATCGACTTCCGCCCTGAGTGGAATCATATGGAGCTGACCAATCAGAAAATCCCATCTTGGTTGACAGTGAGTCATTACAGTCTTGTAGGGGTGGCGGAGGAGTCTGGAAAAGAGGGGTGGAGCCAGGTCCATATGGAGAATTTTGAAAGGGTGGCTTTAACCCTGGAACCTGGGGAGGAGGGAACTGTGGTGGAAGAACAGAGGTAAAATTAACTAAAAATAGCATGAAAAGCACAGGAACAGACAAAAATAGGGTAAAGCTATGAATAGAGAAAAGAGACACAAACTAGTACTGTTCTGATGTATCCCTCTTCCACAGTTTAACTTTGACATATGACATAAAGGGAATTTTTCAAAACTGTAACTACTCTCTGATACATGTGTAAGCATTCACAGAAATCTACCTGATTCTTTCCAGGTTGCATCGGTCCCATGTGGGCAGGTGGTGCCCCAAATGGATTGGGTCCAAACCCAGGTACTAAATACAAAAACAAGAGACAGAGTTTAAAAAATAATCTAACAATAAATGTATGAACACATACCAATAATACCCACAAATGAATGAGGGAGGCCCCATGTTAGGCGACCGTGGTTTGGAGGCAGCGGAGAAATACTCAACAGCTTTTTTAAATCGCTCGATCTTGTCCTCCATACGTGACTGTGGACAAAACAAATGATTATTCACACAACGCCAAGTTTGTCACAATAAAGCTATAGAAGAAATTATGCCATTTTACAGTTATAGTGTACTTTCACATCTAGTTTTGATGTTATGTCGTTTGGCATAATAAGTAGACTGACTATTAATTTAAGACTCTCTATTTCTATAAGCCACAACAATGCAGCTTAAATCAGAACATGTTACCAACTGCCAAAAGCCCCTCAAAGTAATAAGCATTATTAAAATAAAAAGGTTCATAAAATGTAATCAGAAGAACATTTACCTGTGACTGTTTGAAGACATCTCTAGCAATTGCATCGAGGTTTCCCAGGTCTTTTATGGATGAGACATACTCTGATACAGCCTTGATTACCACCTCACAAGGCGGCAGCACCAACTGATGCGCTCGCACCTGAATCATATCAGTAATAATCGCATAACAAACTCTATATTTACAAACAAGGCAGAATGTATTAAGATCAGAGTTTACTTCATATTAAAACAAGAAGCAATGTATATCCGTCCTTTCATTTAAACATGCACCTTGAGAGAAGCTAGTGGGTGTTCTGGTCCCAGCAGACTCCAGTGGAAGGCAGCCAGGTCCTCATCAGGCAGAATATGATTTCCTGAAAGGCAGAAGGAAAACACAATTTCAGAATCAAGTAAACACAACAAAGGTTGGACGACATACAACTACAAGGACATACAGTTACAATGCTTGTTTGATATTTGTGCTCTTGAAGTATTTTCCAGTGTGCCACTTCTTACCCAGCAGAGCAGCAAAGCAGGGCAGGTGCTGTGTCTTTAGCCCAAGCTGTCTGGCAGCCTCAGACAGCAGATACTGGTGTGTGGTCAGGTTTTTGCCGTTCCAGCTCAGTTTAAGAGCATGTGAAGAGAAATAGGCAGGTACGTTGCAGAGGGCAAACTCAGAATCCTGAGCAATTAGGCCAGCAAATCCATAGTCCCTATAAAGGGACAGCACTTCCTGGTGGTGGTCCTCCAAGGTCTGTACAACCTGCAAAAGGAAAGCAATGTCATGTGTTGCACATTTAAGACAGATCATCATATGCAGCAGTTAATTAGAAAAATAGAAACAATTTTTAAAGTCTCTAAGTGAAGTAATTGCAAAACCGTGGTCACATGTTGAATTTGTGGTTCTTACTTTATGCAGGATTCATTTAAATTCTATTGTAAAAAGGGAATATCAAAGGAACCGTAGGCCGGTTATGGTTTGAACAAATTAATAAGTCTCAAACACAAAACAGTTTCTCAGAATGCCGGCAAACAAGTACAGGAAAATGAGTACACATGGGAACAGTGAGTAATGAAGCTGAACAGGCATACGGAGCAACAGTACAGTATCTGTACTGTAACGTGGGTGGAATTTTTCTGTTCTAACAATTAGAAACACAACAAGCAATAACATGAGAATTTTGATTAAAACCAATATAAGATGCTATGGAGCCTTCTGTGGTTCATCAGCATTTATCACGGGCCAAGATCATAATGTTATATGTCATGACATTTTCCTTTTGGAAACATTTATTTTACAATTGTGCTGGCTATAGGCAGACAATTCTATAAAGTGAGAGATGACCTGCGTTTTTGTACTATAAAACATTTTCTACAAAGAGAAAAAATGTATGCATTAAATATTCAGCATCCTTTGTCTTAAATCAGTTTTAGTGCATGCATAAGGTGGACATATTTTTATATTTTCTAATAAAATTAATAACAATATGCTGCACAAGCAATTATGCCATAAATAGCTATTCAGTGTAGTATTCTGTGTGTAAAAAGTTCACCGGGTTCATGTTATGTAATATATAGGCTAGACTGGGTCATGCAGTACAATGCATGTTTCAGTCCTATAGAAGCAAGGGACAATCCTCTCAGGCCATGATATCTGATATCATCCACAATCACCTGCAGCCACTCTATTTCGTAACAGAAAGAGACTGTACATCATAATAGCTTGATAAAGTTACTAATACAGACATTAACACATAACACAACAGCACTTGTGCACAACCTCGAAGGAGTTAACATGTGCTGCATGACGTAACCTAATAAAAAGGCGTGGAAAGAGGGGGCATGTGTTATTTTGGCATGCTAAATGACCACAGTAAAATAAATTGATAAGCATGGCGGCATGGCTCACCCGCACTCTGAAGCGAAACATGGCGAGGCGGACACAGTGGCTGAGACAGGCGGGGGGCAGGAACCATGCTCGGGGAGGCGGAGTGGCCTTGCTGCCGACGTGGTTCACTATAAGCTGAGCCGTCTGTCGCTGGCCCTGAACTCGCCGCGCCCACTCGGGCCAGCGCTCCTTCCCCAGTGTCCCGTTGAAAACCACGACCAACTCCAGTCCCCCCTGATACAGGCAGGCCTGGGACAGGGCGGCCAGGTAGCCCAGCATGGCGTTCCACTCACCGCCGCACACCCAGTCTGTCTGGTAGCCGCCGTACAGGCGCTGCAGGCCGGAGTCCGCGTCGATGAGGATTCTAGTAGGCGGGGGCGGGGGAGGCATGGGCCCGGGGTGATGTGGGTGGTGGTGGTGTGGGTGATGGTGGTGTGGAGGCTGGCGGGCCGCTGTTCGGGCAAGCTTCAGGAGATCCACGGGGACCGCAGCCCCCGGACATCGCTTCTCTAAATACTCCTGAAAGCCCTGAACTCCCATGACGGTGTTATTGAGCCTGTGCGTCTGGCCGGGAGCGGGCTCTGAATACGTCCTGTACGCCGTGTTTGAGTGTAATGTGGGGCGAGACTGGAGCTAGCTGTGCACTTGGGGCAAGCTAACTCGTCTCTGTAGTGACTGACTGTAGTTGAATTAACCCTGCAAACTTGTGTGTCCACGACAAGTGAAAAGTGGCCGAGCTGCTGCACAAGCGTTGAACTGAAGTTACTGTGGACGAGGTTACAAAATGCCACTTTCTCAGTTTTGGTCGTGTGTGCTCAATGTAGTGTCCATCTCGGTGGATTTTTGGTGAGATGCCAACAAGGCCAATGTCGCTACCTATAAGCAGAAAAAGTTCTGTTTCCGTTTGCCCATAATTTGCCTTAAAATCCAATAGCTTTTGGCAGCTAATAGCGGATATGAGGCAAGGGGTGTGCAATGTAACGGGATGCGTACAAAATAATGGTGTTGTTGGTGTGTGCACATTAATCAGATGTAATACTGCGCATTAGTTAGCGAGCCACAGGCTGGATGGCCAGTCCGCGGACATGATGTTGAGCCGAGTAATGTCCAAATCGGTGTTTTTATTTGACAGCTGAAATACTCCACATTGAGTTTGCACCCCCTTCAGTTATTTTCTTAAGTATGTAGCAGTAGCCTGTTGCCTCGCAGGTGTCAGAGTAGCAATGAAAACAACTAACAGCGGTGTGCCTTGCTGACTGCTAGCTGAACTAATATTTGCTAAGTGTGCGGCTAGCTGCTGTTAGCTGCTGGCAGGTCCCGGCGTGATTTGACGCGTCAACTCCCGAAGATAAGTCCGGAGCGGACACGACGCGGAATGAGATGGATGTCTGACGAAATAAAAGAAAAGTAACTAAAAGAAAATAAAAATAAAAGCCCGATGGTGCCTCCCTCGCGTTCTTCCACACTCACGGCTTCATGTTGCAGAGGGGAACATTACTTCCAAGCGACATCAGCCATCTTGCGACTTCCTCGCGGCCCAGTGCAGTGGGAGGGAAGGCGGGCGGAGTGAAAGGAGGAGGCGCGGATAAAGGCATTCTGGGAAATGTAGGCGCGGAGTGTCACGCTTTCCACCGTTTACATTTGTAACAAATAAAGGAAAAACTACAATTACCAGTAATGACATTCATAAGGCGTTTAACGGCGTAGTAAATTTTATGGACTTTAATTGCTCAAAATTATTAGATTTATTTATGTTATATCATCTGTAGCTGTATTGTTACTGTTGCATTTTGGAGGGAAATTGATAAAAACTCGTTGCATGTGTAACTCTCAACCTCTGCCTTATTACATTCAGTTGCCGATGTAAATATTAGTGATTAAGTGTGTATCCTATAATTATTGTCGGGTTCGTTTCGGGGTCGACAATAATTCGACAAATTGCACACAAATCTGAGGGATGAAGGCACGGATGTATCTATGAATGAAGGCGTAACAGGTAGACAGCCCGTTTTCTAATGCATGCCGCCCTCTGGTGGCAAGTCTAGTGAACGTGCCCAAATAAATAAAATGCTCAGATCAAAGTCTAATGACAGCTGCAGCTGAACGCAGTCTTTTTGCGGAGAAGATCCTGTCTGGGGCTGCCCCGTCTCTGTCCACATTTCTTAAACCTGGTGTGTTGTTCTTCTGTCAGTTCCACTTTGAATCTCTGATCTCTGAACTATGGGTAAAACCTCAGAAAATGACATTGATAATACCATTATGGCCACCAGGCTCAACAGAGTAGTGCTGAAAGATCAGTTTTTAAACTGTATATTGAATATATGAGATAGACTATCCGTTGATGAACAGGTTAGTCTGGGGATCGATTACCCAAGGGGGAAAATGCTATTCATAGAGTAACAGTGGGTAAAAAATCTATCCATCCATCTTCTTCCGCTTTATCCGGGGCCGGGTCACGGAGGCAACAGTCTAAGCAGAGATGCCCAGACTTCCCTCTCCACAGACACTTCCTCCAGCTCTACCGGGGGGACCCCAAGGCGTTCCCAGGCCAGCCGAGAGACACAGTCCCTCCAGCATGTCTTAGGTCTTCCCCGGGGGCTCCTCCCGGTGGGACATGCCCGGAACACTTCCCCAGGAAGGCGTCCAGGAAGGCGTCCAGGAGGCATCCAGAACAGATGCCCGAGCCACCTCAGCTGGCTCCTCTCGATGCAGTGGAGCAGCGGCTCTACTCTGAGCTCCTCCCGGGTAACCGAGCTCCTCACCCTATCTCTAAGGGAGCGCCCAGCCACCCTGTGGAGGAAACTCATTTCAGCTGCTTGTATCCAGGACCTTGTCCTTTTGGTCATGACCCAAAACTCATGACCATAGGTGAGAGTAGGAATGTAGATCGACCGGTAAATCGAGAGCTTCACCTTTTGGCTCTCTTCACCACAACAGACTGATACAACAACCGCATTACTGCAGACGCTGCACCAATACGCCTTTCAATCTCACGCTCCATCCTTCCCTCACTCGTGAACAAGACCCCGAGGTACTTAAACTCCTCCACTTGAGGCACGAACTCTCCCCCAACCTGGAGAGGGCAAGCCACCCTTTTCCGGTCGAGAACCATGGCCTCGGACTTGGAGGTGCTGATTCTCATCCCAGCAGCTTCACACTCGGCTGCAAACCGCCCCAGCACATGCTGAAGGTCTTGGTTTGATGAAGCCAACAGGACAACATCACCTGCAAAAAACAGAGATGAAATCCTGTGGCTCCTGTGGTTCCTGTGGATCCTGCGGCCCCTGGCTGCGCCTAGAAAGCACATGTGGACTGGATGGGCGAACTCCCATGAACCCTCAAGCACCCTTGAGGGTTCATGGAGGGTATAGAGCTGGTCCACTGTTCCACGACCGGGACAAAAACCGCATTGTTCCTCCTGGATCCGAGGTTCGACTATTGGCCGAATTCTCCTCTCCAGCACCCTGGAATAGACTTGCCCGGGGAGGCTGAGAAGTTGGAACACACCCTCCAGTCCCCCTTCTTAAAAAGAGGGACCACCACCCCGGTCTGCCAGTCCAGAGGTACTGTCCCTGACCACCACATGATGTTGCAGAGACGTGTCAGCCACAACAGCCCCACAACATCCAGAGACTTGAGGTACTCAGGACGGATCTCATCCACCCCCGGTGCCTTGCCACCGAGGAGCTTTTTGACCACCTCAGTGACTTCGGAAGACGTGTCGGCGGGATTGAGGAGATCCTTG
This sequence comes from Bostrychus sinensis, assembly GCA_020698575.1. Taxonomy (NCBI): domain Eukaryota; kingdom Metazoa; phylum Chordata; class Actinopteri; order Gobiiformes; family Eleotridae; genus Bostrychus; species Bostrychus sinensis. The sequence goes on from CM036250.1 coordinate 11,198,211, forward strand.
AAGTATTCCTTCCACCGCCTGACAACATCCCCAGTCGAGGTCAACAGCTCCCCACCTCCACTGTAAACAGTGTTGGTGACGCACTGCTTCCCCCTCCTAAGGCGCCGGACGGTTTGCCAGAATTTCTTCGAGGCCGACCGATAGTCCTCCTCCATGGCCTCCCTGAACTCCTCCCAGACCCGAGTTTTTGCCTCCACAACCGCCTGGGCTGCAGCACGCTTGGCTGTACCCGTTGGCTGCCTCAGGAGTCCCACGAGCCAGCCAAGCTCGGTAGAACTCCTTCTTCAGCCTGACGGCATCCCTTACCCCTTACTTAGCCAAAAAGGAGCTGAATATGAGACCCCAGTAATTAAATATTATGATACTCGTGTAGTTTTTATATATCATATATCTTGAAAAAATCATGAAACTCCTGCACACTTTCTCGCTCTTCATTAAATCATTTATTGAGCAACATTTCGGTCTGTCAGACCTTCATCAGGGATAAGGACAGCCCTTTCCCTCCACCTTTTATAAGTTCAGGTGCTGCCTCCAAAAGCATCATCCAATCAGGATCGAAAACAGTCTCCTTATAACATTACCAATGCCAACATAAAATTATCATACAAATTAATTCAAAATTTATATTACCCTCTTTACATCAAATCTACAGTAGGCCTACATTCATAGACAAATATAAATAAATTATTAGCAGTGCACATTAGCTTTTGTCATTAGTTCATATGCCTATTTAAAACATTATTTTTGTGATACCACATATAGCTAAAAGGGCGGTACATATGCCCACTAGTACCTCAAAGGGAAAAGACTTTACTCTCCATCTAAAATCAAAATTACACTATTACATTCAACAGAAGACCTCTTGGGCTTAGAAGGGAGGGAAAGGGAAAGGGAATGGTATTTATATAGTGCTTTAACTATGACACAAGTCACCCAAAGCGCTTTACACACAGTAGGGAAGGGGTATTTCATTCACTCCATACTCGGTGGTGGTAAGCTATATTTTGTAGCCACAGTTTCCCCTGGGGTAGACTGACAGAAGCAGGGCATCCACAAGGTGGTATGGAGTCTGTAAGGTTTTAACCTACCTTGTTTTCAATTCTGATTGGAGACTGCTCTTGATCCTGATTGGGTGATGCTTTTGGAGGCAGCAGCACCTGAACTTATAAAAGGTGGAAGGAAAGGCCTGTCCTCATGCCTGATGAAGGTCTGACAGACTGAAATGTTGCTCAATAAATGATTTAATGAAGAGTGAGACAGTGTGCAGGAGTTTCATGATTTTTTCAAGTACTCCTCCTCCTATGCACCTGTCGTTATCTCAGGTGTACTTTAAAACATATGTCACATATCTCAAGTGAAAACATTTCCATTAAAATGTCTGCTTTATATAACATAGGTAACACTGAGACCCACAATAACTTGCCTGTCTTCTAGAGTCCAGGAACAACCTGCTCCAGTGAGTCCACCTCCTAAAATTTCTAAAATCATCTTCCCATGTTATCTTGAAGTCAGCAGCTTGTCACGGCAGTTCCACCCGCTGGACAGATACCTGTTCCCCGTCATTTCTTTTAGATGCTGTCACTCTCCTCCTGTAGCACCACTCACCGCCCGTCCCAGCCAGGAGTGAGAGCCCTCCACAGAAACATCAAAATCACAGTACAGCAGCCTGGAGTATGAAATATGCATTTAAGAGCTTATGTCTATGGTTCATGATCTGTCTGATAATAAAGCTTGTGTGATATCTGCAGAATGTACCTGGATTTGCAGAGTTGTGTGCAGAGATGACCACCAGGGACAAATATCTGCACATTGCTGACTATGCGTTAAAAATTGTCTGGGAGAGAGAGCACAGACAAGTCACTGCTGTACAGAAAGCCAACTTAAAGTAAGGCTGTGTCTGTTATACACAACATTGCACCATATGTACATCGGAAACAGGCAATAGCCCTAGTGTGCTCTCTCAACATTGTGACAGTGCATCTATCAATAAGAATCATTGCCTGTAAAAATTTTGACTTTCCCTATAGGCTAATAGCTATTCCCAAAGTCAAGAGAGTCGCAGCCCCCTTAAATTTCCCAAATTTCCTCGCAGACCCCCAACTATAATACTTCCCTCTATTCAAAAGCCTGTGTCATGTATTATTATTAGGGCCGGGAATCAAATAAAAAAAAAAAAAACTAATTAATCGCAAATCTGAAAAAAATTTATCGTGATTAATCGTGATTAATAACTACCAGTTATTAATCACGATTAATCGTATTATGAATTCACGTACAAACACAAAATTGTAAATTTTTAACATTTATTTTGAATTAACCTTCACATACTTTACTGTAAACTTGTGCAATGCAAACAAAACTTGCAAAGAAAATAAATTAATAGTCTCTTTGAGACCTGTAACTCAGACAAAGCTTGGCAAAATAAGATACAACCAACAAATACACAAAACTTACCTAAAAAAGCATGTGTAATCTCCTTTAGAACTTTAACAAAAATAAGTTTAATTCTTCAATTAATAACAATTGTTGTGGTTCACAACAGTGTAAATACTATGAACAGTGTTACTCCAGTGGTAATTGAACTCATCCTTGCATAGACTGCACATAACTTTTGTTTTGTCTATATTGTTGTCTGGTGATGATTTGAAGCAGATTTGTCCATTTAGCAATGTGTCTTTTTGGTCACTCATGTTGCTTTAGCTCGTTCACTTGTTGCATTAGGCTCATTCCAGATGAACTGCTCCTCGCCTGGATTGTGAACGAGAGTGCACGGCTGCAATGAGAGGAGGGGAAATACACCTGTACTGAAGTCGGACAGTTTGTGGCTCGGATCACGCACCATCACGCCCAAAATCCACTTCTCGCATGTGTTGGTTTATCCAGGTCAAAACTGTAACTTTAGTCTGTATTAAAAAAATAAATAAATAAAAAAAATAAAATAAAATAAAAAAGAGGCGGGGGAAGAAGGAGAGGAGGGCAGTGAAGTGTCGTGCGTTACGTTTCTGATCAGCACTAAACTCAGATCCAAACACCTGTCCGTTCACTGCTGACAGGTGGGCGTTTTCCCATCATGCACTGAGCCGTGCAGCCTCCCCAGTTGCTCCTGATGAACTGCGGAGGCTCAGGCGCTGGTCTCGTTTTGGATCTCACGGTGACCGTCGCACTTGAGGCATCAGAGCAAGTCGGGAACAAGTCGGTTCAAGTTTTTCTTATGCACATAATATAGACAGCCTCTGGGGGCCCCCTGCGGTACCTTTGCGGACCCCGTGGGGACCCTGGACCCCACTTTGGGACCCACTGGGCTAGAATATGTGAATTGTCCCTTCAGCCCTTGAAGTTTTTCCCAGCACTGACCAACTATATTAACCTCTAAATGTCTTTTTAGTGACAGCACAGAAAAGAACAAAGACAGTCCTGCTCTGGAGATCAGTGTCATTGAAGCATGCTTTGGTCTAAGTACTTTGCTACCAGATTATGTGTGACACTTTTAGTCCAAAATGAAACATGAGTACTTTCTGTGTATATGTGGTTGTACATACACTATACAGTATTGTACACATTTGCTAAGTTCAATACTAGACCTCAGCAGTTCAATGTGATGTTCATGGCCAATTGTTCAATGTCGTGAGCAAGATATGTTATAATCTAATAAATATGCACAGATAGAGTGCAATGGTTTGCTACTTTTCTCAATATGTGCTAAAACACAGAAAAAAGCATTGCAAAGCACAACATAGCTAAGATGCTGGCCTTCTGCCTTCTGCTCTCCATTGTCACCTGAAAATTTGCGGTTACACCAGCATAGTCTACCACATACCATCCTCTCCACTATCACAGAGACCTCTGTAATCACCGTTTGATTTTGTATTTAACAAAGGTGCCAGTGTTAGTGGAGGGCACTGCATATTGCACATACAGTGGTTACCGTGAACCAGTCCAGGTCCTGAATCTGTTAACTTTTATTGTCTCAGCTAAGGAGGCTATGTTTTTGCTGGCTTTGGTTTTTGTTTTTGTCGGTTGGCAACATAACAAAAAGTTCAAATAAAAAGTTAGATCTGGCAATCCAAGGTTGCCAGATCTCACTGACAGTTTCCAGCCCAAACAGAATTTAAAACCCGCCAAACACAATAAAAAAATGTTAAAACTGGTATACGTAAGAAAGAACATAAAGCTTAACAGCAGCACTAAAAACAAACAAACAAAAAAAAAAAAAAAACAAACAAAAAAAAAAAAAAAAACAATCAGGGTCCCCACAAAGAGTGCAATCAGACAACCAAAACCTTCCTGTTCAGGGTGTCATAGAAACCACAAAAAAATAAAAATGAAATACCAAAATAAAATGTGGGTAACCAAACATGAATCACTCATTTTAAAACAAATGAACCTCCTATCAAGATATTAGCTCCTGTCACAAGGGGCCAGTAAAGGAACAATATACTATGATGCTTTAGGGTAGTTTTTTTTTTTTTTTTTTTTTTTTTTTTTTTTTTTTTTACCTTATTTTTACAATTGCAAAATAGGGCCAAATTAGCAACATAACTAAAAAGTTGACACTTTAATTACTTGGCTGACATCTGTGCTTTCTAAGTGCCTCGAGTTTCATTAGGATTGGTAAACTGCTCCTGCCTATAAAGAACCACATGTATGTAGTGACTATATTAAACCACACAGAGGCATTGTTTGTGTGGATATAGAGCAAAATTAAATAAATGAGATTTGGAAATCCATATCTTTTTATGGGATTGCCTTGAAAGTTCTGAAAAGGTCTTTTTTGTTTAACATTTGTGCCTGGGGTACTTGTATACTTCTATATCTTTTGCACGTCTTTGTGATAGTACTATTATGTTGTCACCATTTAAATATATAGTAGCAGTAAGAGCTAAAGCAGCTTAAGTTTTTGTCCTGACAGCCTGAACCAAAAGCACTACTCTTTAAACATTGTTGCCCGGGTTAAGATGTCTGGACGGCTGCCAGGCTGAACATCAGTGAAATGAATTCTGAAGTCTTCAGTACATTAAGTCAATGCAAAGGGGCCAGACAAAGGTGTGATGTGCATGTGTTTTCATCCTAAAGTTAATGCATGGCTAAATCTTTGAGAATCCACCGCAGTTGTCCTCAGAAGGACCTTTTCAGGCAAATGTAGTATATCCGCCCTATATATTTGTGTTTACTACATTGTTCCTTAAAAGTTAGAGGTTTCTGTAGTGATCCATTTATTTTAAAACTGTCCTGAGAAATAATCCTGTCCTTACCAATTAATCCCACCTACATTCTTAGCATTGCCTGTGTAGAGGTATTAATTTTACATTACAACACTTTTTGTACCCTTTTCAAATATAAAAAAAAATGTTATGGTAATGATGCAGAAAACACACACAAGTTGCCCACAGTGAGCTCTTTTGCCAACTGTAGCTGTGCTGTTAGCTGTGTGGACATGGCCTTTGTGGCAACCAGTGCTTTTCTGATTGGACTAACGGCAATGCAAGTGTTTCAGAACCAAAACAAAACTGTAAACATAAACAACCTTGCCATTATGTAATTTTTTTTTTTATTGTGAATAAATCAGCTGTATCATTATTATCACTAAAACTAATATTTGATTTAAATATGTTTATCATATTTGGGCACACTTGTGGGAAAGTTTTATGAACTATTTAAAAATATATTGCTCATAGCACCTTTAACCAATGTACTGCGCCACTGTCACCCCCCAGACTAAACCAATATCCACAGTCAGAAACACAAAGTATTGAATGATGCCCATCTTATTTTAGATATGAACAGTTTTAAATGGTTGGTGGTGTTGTATTCAGTGGAAGATGGCTTGAATGGGAGTGATTCTGGACATACTTCAATGGTAATCATGTTTAAACAGCATGTTTAAACACTACTTTTGGAAGGTTTTAGTGAAAATATAATCACATCACTTGAAATGTATTTATCTTAATTATAAAACAAGTACATCCGACTTCAGGACAGCCCACCATGTTCATGCTCTAGACTTTGTTAAGAAAGCAGTGTGCAGCCGGCGCGATGTTGTTACTCCAACAAGAGTCATACACCCGCAGAGTGCTCTGTGAGTATGTTTAAGGTCACACAGTGGGCCTCCCGATAATTAGAGGATTCTCCAAATGAGGGGGCAATTGAGAGGAAGCAAAGAGATTACTGTGCTGTCAGAAACAGAAAGAGCGGTGGTCGCTGGAATGCAGAAAAAAGGAGAACCTAGGGTGAGACAGACAAATCCTTTGAGAAATTTGTTTCTTTTAAAATACCTTGCCGCAACATCTGTCACGCCCCACCACTCTCTGCTTGTCCTCCTACCCTTCACTAAAGCTTAAAATATGCAAATCACAAGTGCTACTATTAATTTAAGTGTTTGATCATTCTCGAAGGCTAATAGCAGAAATCTAGTTTGATCTCTTGGCCCTCTTGTTTCATGTGTGTAGGGATCAAAGTCAAGCCAAGAACAAGACACTGAATTTCTAAATAATCAGCAAGAAATGGCATTAATTCACCAATGCAGCCCGGGCATCACACCCTTTTGATCAACAAATTCATGCTCTGCACGAGTACCCACCCTCTGTTTCACTTTTTTATAATAAGAAGTGGGAGTGGAGAGGCAGGAGGAAGCTTGACAGAGCGCCTAAGAGGAGGGAGCTGGACGAAGCGAGGCAATTGGGAGACAGGAGTCAGCAGCATGAGTTGGCAGAGGTCACCCTTGGAGTAATTCGCCAGAGGAACGTACACACACACACACACACACACACACCATGGATGCGGTTGGTGCACGCAACAGCAGATCAGGTTGTCCTGGTTCCTACAGATGCTTCATGGGACGCAGAGGGTGAAGACGACCCCGGTAAGTCCACAAAATAGTATACTTGGCCGTAGATTCTCCACTTTCCCCTTTCTATTCTGTCAAAGCTGAAATGTGTGAAATCAGTCTGTCACTAGACATTTTCAGTGAAGCTGCTGGAGCTGGAAGTGAAGGCTTCATGTTCAGAGCGCAGTGAGCTGAAATTAAAGACATATGGAATAATATGCCCAGAATTGAACTATAGACCTAACCATGTTTTTAGAAAAGATTAACAGGTTTGGGTTGAAGAGAATAGGCTTTTATTTGGGAACTGAAGTTAAAGATTTAGTTTATTGTGTTCATTATTGTACCACTGATTGTGTACCCTATGAACAAGATTGTGTACCCTACTTTGACGAAAAGCTATGTGTAAAAATAAGTGCAGTGAGTAAGACTCTAGTTATTAGCTAGAGGTTATAATAACTCTTACCAAGAAGTGACAGCCTTTTGAACTATTAGACTATGAAACAATGAACCTAACTCTTACTGTGATGTCATATGCTTTATGAGGAAAATGATCAATGACTGTCTGCTTAAAGTACATGTCGTTTGTCTCTGTTGTTGCCCAATGCAACAGCAGACATCTGCAGCTTATGGTTTTAAAGCCGCATGTGGCTCTTTAGCCTTGCCCTGGCGACTCTTTGGGCATCTGACACTTGGTTATTATAAAGTCAATAATGGAATAACTAAATGACTACAAAACAACCTGCATCTGCATCATTCTGTCAATTAAAATAAAACTTTATTCCTGTTTTTCAGTACATGCTTTGGACTTAACTGTTAAACCGTTGTAATAAACTGTTAGGCTCAATTGTCCACGCAGTTGCACACATCAGCGACAATAAATAGTGCGGCCACAGGACACAACTCTAGTTCTCTGTGTGAGATTATCAGTGCAGTATTTAACACAGTTCTTCTTTAGTTTGCACTTATTAATGACCCCCCATATGTTTTATTTAAGTTATAGGCTAAGCGACTTGTGTGTATTAAATTGGATGCGGCTGTTTGCAGATTCAGATTTAGTATTTTTGGGAACAATTGCCTCTTTGAATCCGGAGGGCTGCAGACCCCTGACCTGTGCCCTTTGACCCAAACTCTAGCCCACCCATTAGGAAACACACGTACATGCACATTGTCCATGTTGACCTGTGTAAGCTAGTCTTTTCTCATGATAAACAGTAACAGTAAGTACTTTGCCTGTAAACCCAGCAAAATATGTCCTGTTACGAAAATCTGACCCTGTTCCACGAGCTGAAGTGAATAATGTTTACGCAATGGCCAAGCTCCAGTTCGTACAATAATTGTGAAGCAACGAATCGAAAATATAGCATGTTTACAGTGCCATACACACTTTCACAGTTGAGCACGCACGTAGAAGTGCGCTGAGAGGGCCCCTTGTGCCGGACTGTTTATCGAGTGCAATTGACCAGATCTTTATTGGGTCACAGAGGTTTCACCATTGTCCGGTAAACTTTTCACACTAACAGCCAGTGAGCAATTGTGGTTCAGCTGTCGAACTGGGATGAGACCCAAAACATTAGTAAACTGCTTTATACAACAGGAGCCTGAGAAGAGTCTGTCGCTCAAAGGTTTACAGTTTACAATCTGCTGATGTGGCAGAAATCTGTAATCAAGTAAAAGTACTTAAAAATAATTTACTGTAGTAGAGGAAAAGTACTGGAGTAAAAGTAGAAAGTATCAAATGTGGGGCAGCTGTAACTCAGTAGACGGCAGATCCATCCCTGCTTCCAGCTTTGCATACTGCCGTTGTGCCGTTTGGGCATGACACTTCAGCCACCTTGCCTTTATAAATGTGTGAGTGTAATTGTGTGTTTGGTGGTGGTCAGAGAGGCCATAGGTGTAGAATGGCAGCCGCGTCTTAGTCAGTCTGTCCCAGGGCAGCTGTGGCTACAGAAGTAGCTCACCACCACTGAGTGTGACTGAGGAGTGTAGAGGAATAATGCAACAAATTGTAAAGCTTGTGTCTAGAAAAGCCCTATATAGTATACAACTGATGTATCATTATTATGCACAAGTACAAAAACTACTTCTCTTAAGTACTACTACTGCTATTGCCACCATACTAGTACTACTACTAGGGCTGACAGCCTCTGCTTGCTTATTCCCCAAATCGGTTGGGGAGGTCATGGTCAACTAAAGTTTCATTGGACAATTAGTTGCAAGAACTCTTTGTATCAAAAAAGCTAGCATAATTTATTACTTTACAACTTTTATTTTTAATGTTATTTAAGATAACAGATGATTTTTAGATAACAATATATTTTATAGCCTTCAGCAGTTATTTTGTATCATCTAATTAAAGTGAAGTCACTTGTTTGTGTGAGACTCTGGTTTGTCCTCCACATATCCTTTAGTTGATTTCAATCAATTAATTGCTGTACTGGGCATAACTTAGGTCAACTAACTATGTCTTTGGTCAACTACAGCCCTAACTACTACTATACCCAACCCTGTCTCAAACCTAAGACCTAAGAAAATGTTTAAAGAAAATGTTTGAAATTTTTCAAATAAAAGTATATTATGGAGATTTCTGTAAAATCAAACTCAAAAAAGGTCCTTTAATGACTCAGTAAGATGTTCCACTGCTGAGTCTGACATTCAGGCCATAATGGCAGAACTTCTTTTTAAGATTGGTGTTTTGGTAACATTATTATCTTCTCCCCTCCTCAGCCAGCATGTCCGTCTCGGTAATACATCCAACGTTTGAATGGTCAGCGATGTCGGCGACCCCAGCCACCGCCAACGCCACTGAGTGGGAGCGGGACACCTTGCTGGCTGTGGCTGAAGTGGTGGTGCTGGCCGTCATCCTGGTGCTGGCGTTGCTCGGTAACGGCCTGGTGCTGGTGGTGCTGCTACGGCAGAGGCAAAACCAGAACCCCCTGCACCAGTTCATGCTCAACCTGTGCTTGGCCGATCTGGTGGTGGCTCTGTTCCAGGTAACACACATACAGATAAACACACACAGATGAGTGTGAAGGGCATCCTGGAGCTTCAGATCACCTCAGTGTTGAATTAGTGTCTAGAAAAGTGCTATATAAGACTAATGCAGTATTATTATTAGGATATGGAGGAAACATGCGATATTCGGTAACTATGTTGAAAATTGCAATAACGATATTATTGCAATATTTGAAAATAAAGCTTACTTTTCAAACAGAGTAAGTTAAATTCACTAAATTTCACAAAAATGTAAGTTCCTGTATTTACAAGTCAAAACAGCCACAAAATCCAAACTTAACACAGACTAAAGCAGGAATGAAACAAGGCTAAGCTGTGACTAAATTAATTAAATTACCACTAAAACTGGACTTTTTAAACATTTTTATTTAGTCAAAACACATGTTCTTTTAAGGCTCTGGTGGAAAATGATTCTTCAGTGTAAATCTCTGTCAGATGGAAGACCACAGCGTTATTGCGATATACTTAGATTTTTGTGATACAGATATTGCGTTTGCTGATATTGCGATAACAATAATTTTGCAATATATTGTGCAGCACTAATTATTATTATTAAGAGTGAAACCTGAAGTTTCGTGGTGTATTGATGACTCTCTAATGAGGAAAACAGTGAGATGGAGCTGGATAACTTTATCAGCAGCACTTTATTTGTTTACATGTGGGACATTCATCTTCCTTGTTTTTAACCACGCCGCGTGACTTTCTCAAGCAATCACAAAAAGGTACCACAGAATTAAATTGTAAATCACTGTGAATATTAATTATCACTTTTTTTTTTCTTTTTTTTTTTATAGAAATATGCTTTGAACCTAAAAATCTAAATACAACTCTGTGGTGGGTTGGGGGGAGGCTGAATATAATTTCAGATTTCAGCATGTTTGGAGCCTAAATATAGTTTTATTACATGAAATTGTGACGTATTTTAAAATGTGCTATAAAGTTTGCATGTTAAAATAACCTGAAAAAATAACTTGTGTTTAAAGTGGGTCATGTTTATCATGGATAAAACTGTGTCCCACTTGTATAATCAAACAAATAAGCTTTTCGCAACAAGTCATCTGGTTGTGGTTTGTAGAGTCGAGACATTTTGTCTTTCATGCAAGTCAACAGAGTTCAGAGTTCAGCTCTACAAACCATGTCCAGAGATTAGTTTTATAACCTTCTTTTGATTGTGACAATCTTTTTTCACTTATATTTTAATTTAGTTGATGTAGCACTTAAAGTCTAAAGTAAATTGGAGAATCTAAAATTGCCACTAGTAAACAAATGTGAGAGTGAATGGTTGTCTGTCAGTGTCTCTTAAGCCTGGGACACACCAACCCAACACCCGACCACTGTCAGCAGAGGCGGGTGACTGCTTTGTCACCTCACATCTCTTCATGTCGCCTCTAAAAGTAGCTACAGACACAGAGGCAACTCAGCCCTGTGTCAGCCCTGTGACAAACTGGCCATTGTCCAGGGTATACCCCAGAGTAGCAGGGATAGACTGCTACCCTGCCCCACAATTTAAAGTAGAATAAAAAGGATGATGAATAAACTTAAGATGCACTACCTGATTTTTTCTCTTGTATTTTTTGGAAAACTAATTATTCAGTCTATAGCAGCATAACAGAAGTCATATCTAAAAAAAAGGGACTCTAAGACCTCATCTGAGGGGAAACTCGAGCAAGAACTGAATTTTTGGACCAATCCTAACCCTGACCCTATGCTCAAAACAAAGGGGGTATGGTCCCCTTCAGATCAGGGACACTTTCATTGATTGAGTCCAAGCTTGTGCACTAGATAACAGTTTGAGTGCCTGGCTCAGACTGCTCACACCACAAAACAGCAGAAAAAACAAGATAGAAGAAAAGAGAAGCAAAGCTCAAATATGGCATCAAACTAAATAAAACACGATTATATAAGAAGAAGGAGGAGAAACCTTTGAAATTCAGATAGTAGACCTTTAATACCAGTCCTTATTTTTACTTTACACATTGATCTGACCTCATTATGTGTGTTTGATTGCTCTTGTGATCTTAAGGCAGGCTGAGCACTAAAGGCCCTCACTCTGCAGGTGTTTTTTTTTTCTGTTGGTGGTGCCGCTGTGGTGCATGCAAGGAGAATAGTACACATACTGTCGATACACACGTGGTTCCTGTTGTATCTGACCAACAGAAAAGGCCACAGCTATGATATAAGAATTCCCTTTTGACAGTTTCCATTAACACATTTTCATTCATTTATACAATACAAAACACAAACAACGCTCCCCAGTTGTTCAACTATTTTCTGCAGCCAGAGGGGAGCACTGACTTCATAATGAGGTCTCAGCAAATAGACATAGAACAGTACTGTGCAAAGGTTTTAGACAGATGTGAAGTGTTAAAAGTAAAGTAAAAATAGTCTTTCCATTTCCAACCTGTTGTTCATTGTTGGTGAGTCAACGCCTTTTATAGCCTTTTATTGATGATGAATAGAGAATAGATTTCCAAGAAAGTTCATCTTATTCCTGGTCAAAGTACCCTACATGAAGTGGGAAGCAGCTACAAAAAGGACAGAAAAATCTTTTGAACTAGAAACTCAGCAGTAATAATTTAAGATATAAATAGAGAGATTTTTAGAGACAAAAATGTACCTACAGTAACACACAACTTCTTTGTCCATAATGGCGTACAGTGCTTTTACATTGATTCTGCACTATTCCGTCCCAAGCTGACATATCCTCATCTGAGCTTTCACTGTCCTGTTCTAATACAGGGCCTTGACCTTTTCTTCTCACAGCTCTAAGTCTAAATCCTTTTACACAATTTGATTTAAAATCCTCTCCTCAACCAGCTATTTGTTTCATGTGGAGTATTTAGTTATACAAAAGATACATTAAGTCCCGATGTCCATTACACAGGACATGGAAAGAAAAAAAAGTATTTTGAAGGGGCTACATTTTAAGTACATTTGTACAAACTTGTTGAAATATTATTAAGTCCATTATCTCCAATACTAAATAATTTTTGAGGTTATTAAATCATTGGGGTGGGGTTATTAAAATGAAATCTTAATAAACTGGCTGATAAATTTACCAGAATTTTGGAAAGAAAGGTCAGGTGCTCTGACCCCACCCCAACAAATTATATATTGTTAAAAAGCTTAGGATGTCCTCTTGACAGGACAATAGGATTTATGAAGAGTGCACTCTGGATGGTTAAGTTACATGTCTAAGATTCATGTCCCCCACAGAGGACAACAATAAATTACAAGGTCTCAGGAGGGTATAGCACCAGTGAAGTATTATTATATCAGATAATGTTTTTAAAGGTTGTAAAATGTGCAGTGTTGTTCTAGAGGCAGCCAAGATTGATATAAAATGATACAAAAAAGCATAATATAGACTTTTAAAAAAAGACAAACAGTATACAATCAAAGAGTTGTGTGTTTTCAAATTCATTCATTAAAAATGTTCCCTTTTCTCTCTAAGGTGCTGCCCCAACTGGTATGGGACGCCAAGGGCCGTTTCCCCGGTCCTGACTTCCTGTGTCGCCTGGTGAAGTACCTGCAGGTCCTGGGCATGTTTGCCTCCTCGTACATGATCGTAGCCATGACTCTGGACCGGCACTACGCCATCTGCTGTCCGCTGCAGGCGCACCGCAGCTGGGCCATGCAACGCTGGAACACTTTTATCCTGGTGGCCTGGGCACTGTCACTGCTGCTCAGCCTGCCACAGGTATGGACATGGAACAACAATATTAGGGATGGTCAAAAATAAGACTTAATGAAACTATACAGTAACTAAACAGTAAACTGTCAGTAAATACAATTAAGTACCCTGTGTGTGTGTCTAATTGATACAGTTGCAATTATAAATATTCAGCCCCCCAAAGATTTTAAGGATTTGTCAATTAAAGATTTTTCAAGAAGACAAAAAGATCCTGGCCCATCCTGGAGCGGCCTTCTCAGTCTCCAGATTTAAATCCGACTGAAAATCTTTGGTGAGATTAAAAGTAGGCAGTTGCAGCACAGCCATCAAACATCACTGAGCTAGAGGCTTTTGCAGGCGAAGAATGGGCAAAGATCGAAGTCGAGAGGTGCTACAAGAAGCTTGTTAGTGATTACCGAAAAAAGTTTGTTAGAGGTGATAAAAGTTAAAGGGTGCTCCACAAAGTCCTGAAGCTAAGAGCTGAGTAATTCTGCCCATGAGGCTGAGTGAAAGGTCTTTCATTTAAACCTCAAAGTTAAGTCGACTGTTGACAGAATAACTTGTGCTTATGTAACATCAATAGTTTTTGTTGTTTAATGTTTTTTATTTATTCTCATTGTCTTTCATTCACATCATTATAATGTTTTGTTTGTTTGTTTGTTTGTTTGTTTGTTTTTTAGGTGTGAGGATGAACATTTCTGATTGAACTGTATGTAGTCTTATTAATAGATCAGACAATGGACCATATTGATAAGAGGTCATGAATGTCCTCAATGCATTGACGTAGTGTGTGAGTGATGAGAAGTGAATCAGGCTTATAGATCAAAGAAAGACAGTATAATGCCAAAATATTTAGAAACAGGGCTTGACATTAACACTACCCACCCACACAATTTGGGTATATTTTCATTTTGGCTAGTAACACATTTACTCCTATTAGCTACTTTGGTCGATTGAATTTTATGCACCTATACCTGTAATTCTAGAGGTTAAGCCTGAATTTCTGTTCTGCTCTGCTTGACACCTTTGTGTACACCTTATTTACTCTTATATTAGGTACTCCTAGCAATTCCTCATGATTGCGTAAAGAAAGGAAAAAATATTAATTTAAACAAAATGTATTTAAAGATGTGACACCACATGCACAAAGATAGCCAAGGATTTATTCTCTGTATAGGTAAATCTGTTTTTCAAATATTTGATAAATCCCTGTCCATATATAAACCATATTTCTAATTTCTTTGAGAATATACAATGACATATTTGTGGCTAGTAAAAACACTAATTGGCTAGAAACTTATGAAAAAGACTTGCCACAGTGGCCAGTGAGCAACAATGTAAATGTCAAGCCCTGTTCAGAATGTATGGTTTGCCACTTTTTCCTTAATACTAATACTAATTCCTTAAACAATTTTATTATTTATTTATTTAGTTGATAGGGACAGCACACATTAATGCACATCTATTCAGACAGTGATAGACGTAAATAGATAGATAGACCAGAATATAGCAACAATGCTCATTTACATTTGTAGTCCCCAAGCAGGTAACATAAAAACATTAGACATAGAAAAGGACAATAAATCACAATAAGAGCACAATAAGAGCACATGGTTACAGGACTGGTTTGCTTTCAACCACTGCTTTAGGTGAGTTTTGAAGGTTTGTAATGTGGGACACTCCCTTATGAAGAGTGGAAGACTGTTCCAGATCTTACTGGCCTTTACAGAAAGAGCATTTTGTTCAAAGGCTGTTTTTCTGTATGGGATCTCACAGTTCCCTCTAGAGGAGGCCCTGGTCCTGAGACCGCAGTGAGCCCTTTTTTTTTTTTAAGAAGGTCAGACATGGGAGGTGGGGCAAGTCCATGTAACATCTTGTACATCAAACAAGCAAATTTAAAATTTTTAAGATTTTCGAAGCTCAATAAGTTGTACTTTTTTAAAATGTTACAAACCTGGAATGACATTGGTTTTCTATCAAAGACCTTTAGTGATTTTTTATAGAGTGATTTTATGATTTTGCATGTGTTTACACCTGCCAGCGACCAACATGTAACATGTAACTATTTTACATTTAAGTCAGTTGTCAGATAGTGTAGGCAAAGAAAGATTAGTTACAACCACGGTTAAAAAGAGAGGTCAAAGCTTCGCATTGTGCCACAACACAAAACTAAAGGCAATCTATCCATTATATTTACACAAAAATATTCTGTAATAACTCCATTTTCTTGTTCACCAGGTGTTTATCTTCTCACGCTCAGAGGTGGCACCAGGGGTCTATGAATGTTGGGGCAACTTTGCGGAGTCGTGGGGCCTCAAAGCGTATGTGACCTGGATGACCATGGCTGTGTTCATCCTTCCAGTCTTCATCATCACAGTCTGCCAGGTACAAGGTAAAGCATGATTTAGGATGTCCAGTTGTGGACAGGTGAGCATTGTCCTGTTTTTCTCACTTTTCAGGTGAGAATCTTCAAAGAGATTCACAACAGCCTGTACCTTAAGTCGGAGAGCCACCTGTCCTCCACCTCACTGCCTTCATCCAGGAGAGACAGCCACCAGAGAGCAGGAGGAGGCAGCAGAGGAAGGCCCAGTGTGTCTCTGTATGCCCCCCCCCTGCTGTACGACAACCCTGGGAACACCTCCAGCATTGACCCCAGCTCCACCTATCAGAGCCTGCCCATGGGCACGATGAGGAACAACAGCATCACGTCGCATTATGACGTCAGTTCCTACATAACGTCACATGGTATGCCTCGTACAAGCACTGTACCAAGGTTTTTTAAGCAGGAGCAGCAAATGCTGTAAGAAGGAATAATTCTTTTAAAAATATACAAAACAAACACAAAAACTGCTGAGCGCAGACCTCTGGTAAAGATATAGTTCCCCATAGAAAACAGGGATCTTCTTCTAGTTCCAGGATAAATGCAAACCTATTAAATCTTGCAATGGTAAAGAATCCACTAAAAAACAATCAGTTGTTCTTTTACTGACAACTGGTGGCTGGACTTAGTATCTTTGGCCCTATCTTGCAATGGTACAGAATCCTGTAGGGATAACGATTTCCAAATCTCACAGTACGGTATTATCACAATAAGTGTAATTTTGTCATGTTGGCTGCACTGAAACGGATCAAAGGATCATGGTCTATGTAGTTCCCTCAGATTTTTTTTACCATTCCACTGCAACCAAACAATACATATTAGCTCCAGGAGCTTACCATTAAATATTGTAAAAGTCTACAATGATATTGTGAAACCTTTGGTATTGCGAAATCAAGAAATTGCCAATATAGCTGCATTCCTACAATCCTGTGAAACTTTCCAGCATCCTGACAGTGTCCCAGATTAACAAAAACTAAATTTATTTCTTGGCCCATTACTGACTTTACATATATTTTTGTTGTTTGTTTTTTTGTTTGTTTGTTTGTTTGTTTGTTTGTTTTTTGCTATTTGTAGGCTTTTTATTGATAGGACAGACTACAGTAGGAAATTGGGGAGAGAGCAGGGAGACATTGGGCAAACAATTAGAGTTGCACTTTATCCCACAACGCCGAGGCGGGCTGTAGTTGCCCAGCATTAGCGCCAGAGCTCTACAACTGAGCCATAAGGCAGCACAAACTTGATGTATTTTTAAAAAATAAGATCTTGCTATTATTTAAAAAAAAAAACAACCAACACTAGCAAAAACATAACCTCCTTGTCCAATGTGCAAATCCTTCTAAAAATGTATAATAATAAACAACTCCATTTAATACCTTAAAGTATTTCTGAAAACTTGCCTTTTGTAGTGCAACATACATATACAGTACTGATTTACATGTTTGCAGATACAGATGTGAACAGCTCTCACTGACTCTTGTCTCTTGTAGCTGACCTGCAGCCTGGCCCCACAGCGCCCTCTGCTGTCTGCTCCAGCTCCACTCAGGCCAAAGGGGCCCCTGCCAGAGCTGGAGAGGTAACAGCTGCCATGTCCAAAACAGTGAGGATGACGCTGGTGATAGTGTTGGTCTACTCCCTCTGCTGGGCCCCTTTCTTCATTGTCCAGCTGTGGGCAGCCTGGGACCCTAACCCCCCACAAAATGGTGAAAATAGCTATTATATTCTCTTCCTTTTACTGTTATTTTTATGCCGCCTCAGAATGATCAAGTTTATCACCCATATACAGGTGGTGGACAAAGTACTCAACTTCATTACTTGAGTAAAAGTATAGATCCTCCAGGTCAAATATTACTCCAATACAAGTAAAAGTTGCTAAGTCAAATTTTTTACTTGGCTCAAAGTACTGGAGTATGTGCTTTCAAAAATACATAAGTATTCAAACTTCTTTTTTTTTTTTTACCATGTATTTCAAATGAGTGCAATCATGGATTTTGGGTAAAATGTCTACTTCATTCAAGTCACAAATTTGTAGCTCCACAAATATGAACAAAATACATTTTACATAATTTTAGTGAGAAAATGTGGGGAACAACTTATAAAACCATAATAGATATAGTACTAATACTATAATATGATCATACTAATCTATTATTTTTCAATTGGTTTATTATAGAATCATCCAAATAATGTTCAAAGCAAAAGCTAAATCACTTCCAGATTGTGTCCAGAAGTTCGTTTTAGTTCCTGAGAGCAAATATGAGTAGTGTTATGTAGTAAATATATATCTTTAGGGAGTAAGTCAGTTGTCTTTCGGTTTTAAGACAATTTCTCTGCAGGAGTTACTTTTGCTTTTTTAGAAATGTAATGTAGTAAAAAGTATTATATTTATATTTTAGATGTAGTGGGGTAAAAGTTGTAAGTTACCCCTAAAAAATACTACTCAAGTAAAGTATAGATTCTCAAAAACTATACTTAATTACAATACTCAGTCTTCATTGCTGTCCACCTCTGCCCATATACCCATATAATTGTGTGTACATGTAGGCGCTGTGTTCACCCTGCTGATGCTGCTGGCCAGTCTCAACTCGTGCACCAACCCATGGATCTACTCTGCATTCTCCACCAGTGTCTCCCCCGAGCTCCGCCTGCTGCTCCTCTGTCGCTCAAACTCGCAGCGCAGGGGATCCATACCCAATGACTCTACCACTACACACACCTCCAACTACTGAGGCACTGAAGAGAAACAATGCCAGCGCAACAACACTAAAACTAGGGACACACTACACAACTTTCAGGATTGTTGCAGATTTTGAAATAAAAGACTGGGGATCACATATTTAACGACTTTGCCTGATGAGTGATCACCAAACCAACTCTGAGCAGTCGGTAATCATTACACACTATGTGACTGTCTCCTCCTGAGTTGGCTTTTAAAATTCAGACGCGTTTGATTAACTGCGACTGAAGTCTGGCCGGGTCTTTTCGGGTCCGTTTTCACCCCCACACACTTGGAAATTCAGGTCTGTACTCCTCACACACTAACAGATGTCCAGGCCATGCAGACTGTTCCCAACTAGTCCTGACTGGAGCAGCACCAGTCCAACTGTGTATTGTTGCTAAAATCCAGCAAAAAGTATTGTAGTGTGTCCCCAGCTTTAAAAGTCCCATATAATGTTTTTTCAAGCTTATTAGAGTACGCTTGGAATAAGTGTCTGTCGCCCTCTGCTGACAATGGCAGGGAATGGACAAAGCATAAAATGGCCATTAGCAACATGATAACAAAAGAGCTGACTGATTTGTAGTGGTGGCAATTTAAGTGTTGGAATTATCAGAACAAGTTCTGGGACCGTGTATGGGCTTTAGAAACACACAGGAGCACTTCCTGGATTCATGTATCTACGTAGAGCTGAGACACCGGTCCCAAGCCTTTTCACCTCTTGGGAAGGGGACGCCCTCAGCATTCAGGATTACTCAAACAAGCCTGAATGAAACAAATTACTTCTCCAGATACCTTTTTGAGTTGGTTTTCACCTCAAAACTTGTTAAAGTCGATTTAGCATAAAAGTGGACCTTTAACCTTGGAAGTAGAAACAAATGTGTCAAACAACTGACAGCAGAAACCAAGGAAAGTTTTCTTCAAAAACATTTATTTAGACCCAGTCTTATAAAGAATTCTGACATACAAAACATAAAACATTTGGACTACAAAAATTTGTTCCATCTTTAGTTGAAAATGTGTTGCAGCAATGTACAGTACCATTTAAAAACCCTGCACTAAAATGTATTAACATTCAATTTTCAGTAATTGTTTGCCCTTGCTGCACATAAACCACACAGTTCTTTATACACTGCTTTAAACATTAGCTCGAGGTTTCTGTTAACAGTTTCTTGATTATGTTACTCTGGGGCAGGGGAATGTGGGCACCCGGAGGCTTTGCAGACAAGTTTTTTCTCCTCTTGGTCCTTTTTAACATGGACCTATTCACAATCTCAAATTATTTTTTTGTAAACTAAACTATTGGCAGATATTTAACGTTGTGCCTAAAAACACAATCTTTGTCTTGGGGCTGTGGTGAGGCCATTTTGGTCATTGGTGTATTTACTTAAAACTAAAAATAAATTGAGCCACATACAATAACATAACGGAAAAGTACCCATCCCATTACAACAATATATTTAACAATTAATGTGATTTAAAGTGGCAATAAAAATAACTGAAATGTCAAAATAGTGTTACAGAAATGTTCCAATTTTATCCAACAAAAATGTGCTTAAAATAATTCATAATTATTATTCAAATATGGTACAAGCCTCACTGTAAAAAGTGATCTTAAAACCTCTAAAGCACATTGTGATCTGATAAAAACATGATCTGATTCACCTTGATTAAAAAAGAAAAGCTTGTTTAGTCAAATAAATATATTCTCTTGTCAGTATAAAAGTGTCTGCTGGTGAACAAGAGTTTCATTAACAAATCAACAGCTCTTAACAGAGAATAACTCTCTCAGATTGATGCATTTTTAATCATTACGTGTTATCCAACCTGGAGAAACTAATATGACAGTTCATATTGACACTTCAAAGACTGTTTGAAATGATAAAGCATACACACAATTTAGACTGATACAAACAACTTTCTACACACAGACACGTTTTTCCATCCATTCCCGTAAAATACACAACATACAGTGAGTTAAGTACAATTTCTTCAAATCTCATAGGTTTGTTGGTAACTGTAAACCACTACAAATTATTAAATTCATTAAAATAACACTCAATAAAAGTTCTAAAAATTGTCCTGTGTGCATTTGGAGCACTTCTACGAGTTTAGCCCAGCAGCACACATGCCCAGTAAAACCATCAGTCTGGTCTATCACAGTCTGTTGTTCCTCACAAAACAGTGTGCAGTGTAATGTAGTACTGCGAGAGTCTGGTCCTGGTGGTGGGCCAGAATTGACTCTACTGCCAGAATGTTTGTTCACTCTTTATCAACAGCAGCAGGATGGGCTGCTGAAGGTTTACACAACAGCACACATTTATGCACAAGCACACTCAGAGCAGTGCCTTTACACTGCAGGCAACTAGCACTGTAGCCTTGGACCAGAGCAGTGCTAATAGGAAACTGTGCGTAATTTTTGTTCATTTAAACTAACAATGAAAAACAAAACTTCTCCCAACATTTAAACTATGTTTCTTGTGTGGTTCATGGTGACCGTGTTCATCTACAAAGGTTACAACCTGATAAATACAGCTAAGATAATGGATATGGGTGTGGTAAAAAGTCCAGCCCTTGAGGAGTGAAGTAGCCTCTGTTTATTTAATGTTGTGTTGTGAGAAGCTCAAACATCCTGACTAGCTGTAATTGTCTGAAAGTGAACTTCTATGGCAGCTCAAGACCCTGAGAATAAAGTCCTTGTTACTGTACAAATACAGTCTGTCTGTTGTGTGTCTGTTGGTGTTGATGCAGGCAGCCGTGGGCTCCTAAAGGTCTCAGTTATACCAAAGGCACAGCAGATACCAGCGGTCTCCCTGCAGTGCTACACTGCCTGACCTAAAACCACAGCAGCAGGTTTTTATGAAAAAGTAACCATCATTCAAAGCTTCATCTCAACAGGTTGTGTTTTTACAGAGTTACCAACTGAAGTGTGTGCATGTATCTGTTTCTGTGAGGCGTGTGACGCAGTGTGGTTCTATAAAGTCCTAAAGTCTTTTTACACTGTATCTTCGTCCATTCGTGCCACATCGTCCAGTGTGACCGCTGCAGGTGTGACTCCCTCCTCTATTGATTTTGTGGGTGAGGGGGCGGCCAGCATTGCTTCACATTCATCCTTTGGCTGCTCTCTCTCTCTTTTCTCTTCTGCTTTTCTTTCTCGGTCCAGTAGCCGGTAGTTGATGCCCATTCCAACAAAGAGAAAAACACTGGCGACTATCAGGACGATGCCACAGCAGACGTAGGTGTAGTCGTAGTGCTTGTAGTAGTTATAGAAACTACCTGGAGGTGTACAAAGAAAAAAGACAAGTTAATACACAGCATTGAAGGTGTTACAGAGATACTGGTAATATCTTACTCCCCTTCTCTTACCTGTGAGAGGTGGACCCAGCAGCACCGGAGCACACTCCACTATGGTGACGAGCCCTACAGCTGAGGAGAACCTCTGGGCTCCCACCAGATCCATCAGCGTCTCAAACAGCACTGAGCTGAGCCAACCAAATGCAAAACCAAAGAAAATGGCATAGATAACAAACCCGGTGTAGTCTACGGACAGTGGTGCCAGCACATGACACACTCCGTTGTAGAGAACAGCTCCAGCAAAGAAGTACTGTACCCTGGGACGGACCCATTTGGTGTTGGCCACCAGACCCATGGAGGGTCGTGCAAACATGTCGACAAAAGCCAACACTGAGAGCAGGAAGGCTGCCTTCTCTTTGCTGATGTCTTTGCTCTTAGCATAATTGGAGAGAAAGACCAGAGGAGCGAAGAGTCCAAAAAACATGACAACGTTGCCCAACAGGTACAGCAGGAAGCCACGATGCTTGAACAGCGTCAGGTCAATAAAGGAGTTAATGGTTTGAAGCACTGTCTTCTTCTGCGCCGCTTTGCAATCTTCATCATCAGCCTTGGAGTTGGCCGGCTGAGGTTTGGGCCCAATGGGGCGCATGAGAGAACCGGCCACACAGCAGTTAAGCAGAAGTCCTCCGAGGATGAGGAAGCTGCCTCTCCACCCAAAAGCGTCATACAGCCAGGAGTTGAGTGGAGCCAGAGTGGACAGGAACACTGGGCTACCTGCCATAGCGATGCCATTGGCAATGGGCCGGCGCTTGTAGAAATATTTACCAATCATCGTGAGGGCTGGGTTCAAATTGAAAGCCAATCCCAAACCTGAAGGGAGGAAAACAAGAAAGAGTTAAAAGTTACACAGAAGTGGAACTCATCAAGAAAACAGTATAAAAATAAAAATAAAAAAAATAAAAAAAACACACACAACACACACTGACCTCCTATAACACCAATGAAGAAGTAAAGCTGCTCCACAGTATTACAGAATGAGGCCGCGATCAGTCCTGACCCTGACAGACATCCACCGAGCATGATGATTGGTCGGCTGCCAAACTTGTTCACGAGTATGCTGCTGATGGGACCTAAAAGACAGAGAAGCACATTAATTATACTGTAGTAAAAAATATATTATCAGAATAAAATTACAGTTACAACTTAATGCCAAAAGATGGCACTGCAACAGCATGGATTTAAACGGGACAATGGGCGATTGTGTAAAGCGTGGTTACAAGGAAGAAAGAAAATACAAGGAAGGAGGAGGAAATTAAGTCAGAAGACAGACTGAAAACGCATTGAATGATAAGATTTGGCCAGGAAATGGTTTTCTATCGAAAAAAGAATACAAGAAAAGGGTCCACGTGTTTGAGTTTGCCTGCCAAGCTCACGATGAATAGACCTTCACATGAATCTAGGGCTAAACTGACTTCACTGGAATACAAAGTACAAGCCCACTCAGCATCGAGTGGCACGGAAGGACACAAAATGCAAGATGAAGAGAAAAGAGCAGACAAAAAGGGCAAGGTGGCTCAAACATAAACCATTTTAATAATATGACTCCAAGAACCTCCTCAGAAAATATGGTCCAAGCTCAAATGGGGGACAAAAGTAAAATCAGGTCTAAATCAGGACTAAATTTAAACTAAAGTAGCACAAGGAATAATCTAGGACTAATCTAGAACTAAACTGGGACTAAATGAGGTCTAACACAGGTCTAAACCACGACTAAACCTAAACTAATGCAGCACAACCAGGAATAATCTAGAACTAAACTAGCACTAAACCAGGACTAACTCTGGTCTAACTTTGGTCTAAACCAGGACTAAACCAAGAATGATCTAAGAAAAACAAGCTCTAAACCAGGACTAAATCTGAACTAAAGCAGCACAACCAGTGCTAATCTAGGGCTAAATCAGGACAAAGCAATGGTCTAAACTTACAATTATCTCCAACCTGAGCTGGACTCAAACAGGAATAAAACCCATCTCTAAATTAAACCAAAAGTCTCCTGAGCACCACAGTTTGAGAACCACTGTTAAATTCACAGTGACTCAGAGTGGCCTTTGTTGCTGTGCCCTTGAAAGTCCAGAAAAACCAGGGCCTCTAATGGATGAGACTTCACTCACACACTCACTACATTCTTGGTGGAAAGCTACGTGTCTGTGCTGCGTCCCTCTGGCACTAAAGGGCGTCCTGGTGGCCTGCCATGTTGTGAGCGGGAGGTTTTCATGTTGAAGTGGAGCAGCAGATAAAAAGGGTTTGTTGAGGGGACTCTGTGGCTGTGTATTGTCTGTAGGTTTTTTGTTTTAGATCCTTTATACACAACATGAGATTGTGGCCACAACGATCTATTACTTACAAAAACAAAAGGGCAGCAGGTAAAACTGGGACACACCAGACAAAACAAGTTTTTATGTGCCCACAGCAGTTTAGTCACTTGAGAGTACTTGCTGGGAGGTTTGTTTTCAGTGTTAGTGGAGATGCAAGCTCAGCAACTCTGTTCACAGGCCACTTCCTTCCTAATCATATCACTGTCCTTTAACCCTATGTAGTTCATGAGTTCATGGGACAGAGGCCAATGTGCAGCCATGCAGACCGTTACCATCCCATCCTCGCTCCTTCACTAGAGGTACAGAGAATCAGCTGAAGCAGGGTCTCCCAACCAGGGTATGGGGTTTCATAATAGAATTAGCATTTACAATAAATTGACTATAAAATGTCTTTGTACTAATAAACAAATGTTTTTTATTACAATCAACATGTATGAATGTTGATAAACTAAAAACCACTGAGCTAAAGAATTCTGGAATGATTTTACTTGTTTATTCCTCGAGAGAGACGAGTCTGACCAGTTACTGATACTATTACTGTATCCTAAAAAAATGTTACATATAAAAGGAACGCTCTCACTGTCATGTTGCCCATCAGATTTCTTCAGAAGTCAGACTTGCATTTACTGGCCTTAGTAATATTTCTTCTCCAAATGAGAGCAGACTGTTAACTTAGATGGTGTCCTAAAAATGATGTTTTGATGATGATGTCCCCAAGGTGAGCTACTGTTTTACCACAATGAGTCAGCAGGTGGGGCATTTAAATATGAAGGGTACGTGCCCAGGCCCATGTGTCCTGGCTGAGTGAGTAATTACTGTATTTCAGTGTAATCACGTCATAGATATTTTCCTCTACAGTTAACCAACTCATTGGTTTATATGAGAAGTCTGTCTTTGTGGGCGTCACTGACTGGTTTGTACTGAGGAACAGGAAAGACGTAAAGTAAGAGGGGAAAAATACACTACACTTCTTTTAAAAAATGGAGGTGGTAAAAATATTTCAGACATGACTGAAAGCTCATTTGAAAAAAGCAGAGGAACAAACAATTTACTAAAAAAATAGAGCACATGTTTTGTAAATCTGTTTAATGTCTGGTGTTTGTGCCATTTTGTTTGCATTTTGTTAAGTCAGTTTGTTTTTTGTTTCTTCTTAATTTGGTATTTATTGAAAAAAGGTCACAAATCTGCGATGGATCTGTTGAGAGCTTCAGGCTTAAATGCAATACAGGTCTCTGCCATTTAACTGTACAAGATTCAAGTGTGTGCATTTTTTGCTGACATCTCGCATAACATGGGTAGATGGGTACATAATAGGTTTAGAAAGTTCATTATGTCTTTTTACTATAGATTATTATTCTCTTGTCTGGTCTATCTCAGAAGACAATGTTTTATTTTATAATTTATAAGGTAGTTCATTATTGAGAGCATAGTTTTAACAACCATATACTACACAAGTTTAGAAAAGGTGCCAGTTTTAAAATAAGCAGCTAATTACTGGTTTAAGGAGAAAAAACGACCTGGATGTCACGGGCTGATTAAAGAGCAACTGTGTAAGCCACTCACCTCCAGCGTACATGACAGCCAGCATGATGGAGGAGATCCATGACACCTGGCTGGGAGTGGCTTCGAAGATGACCTCTATCTCTTTGAAGAAGACGGTGATGGATTTGGGGAAGGCGTAGGAGAAGCCAATGGAGATGAAGGCTCCTACGACCACTGCCCAGCCCCAGCCCCCCTCAGGAGGGGTGTACCCCACAGGCCCGCCGATGGCTGGTGGCATATCTGCTCAAGAAGAGGACGAAGGAGGAGGAAGTGAGCTCTGCTGGAGGAGAGTGTGGCTTCAGGAAATGAGGGATGGCTGGTCTGTACAGAACCTGTATAAAGAACAGCACAGGAAATAGTACATTTTAATGAATACCAGAATGTAGGGCACAGTCTTTTTGCATTAACTATGTTACTGTTGGTATGAATGAGCCTAATACAGAAAGAATGGACTGCAGACAGATTTAATCTATGTTTTGACAACACCAGGAGGGAACATTTGTCAGATGTCAACGTTGCCTAATGTTCTTTTGTTTGAATGCTACAAACAAATTGAGACAAAAGTGACGCAGTTCAGCTTCAGTATTATCTCATTACCAGGTAAACAGAATGGCACGTGACAACTGAGGCCATGTTTAAATCGAATTTATTTACATTTTAAACAGTTGGCAGCTCTCCAGTTCAGTCAGTCAAACTCAGCTCCATTGATCCAATGTTAGGACCCAACAGTGCACTTTTCCATTCAGCCTACACCTAAGTGAGCTATTTATTTTCAGTTCTGACATCAGCCCAGCTTCTGTTTGGATCACTTGCCTTAAATGGCCTCATGCTGCAAAAGGCTGTGTACAGACAAAACAGAGAACTCACTGTAAACCAATGTGAACCCGAGGCATATGACCAGGGTACACAGGATACGAGTAATCCTCACAACTAAATATAGATCAGAGAAGACACCTGGGTACATATGGATCAACTCAGTGATATTCAGACATTACCAACAGTACAGTAAGCTGATAATGACCAGACTTCCCATATTCCTCCCATAAATGGCAGTTCTCTTGAATTGAGCTGTAAACACGCTCAAAGTACTCCTCGCTGCAGAGTCGACAGTCAGGGATGAACTCTGCTCCGTGCTGCAAAGGTCTGCTGAAGGTCATTACTTTATTATTAACTGAGTGAGCAGCATATAACGTTCTGTGCCCTCGACAACATACTGTACGTGCGTGATATTAGCATGTAGTCTACACATGTCCAGCCATGTGCAGGGTTAAAAATATGTACAGATATTAACTCCCTGTGTACATGTAGGACTAAATGCCCCACAGAGACAAGCTGAGACCCAAACTGTACCAATGTCTGTATTCAGGGTAATAGTTGATCATTAGTTTTTATTAAACAAATAGCTCACTACAGCAGCACGGCACTGACTTTGTGATAACCTTGGCTATGTTTAAAAGCAGAACACCAATGTTTGTGCGACACTACTAAACTGGGAAGTACCAAGAACAGACAAGCATCTCTACTCACTGTGGAGCTGCTGTATAAATAGTAGCCTTAATGAGGAAAATTGTAGTGGCTAATGTCTGATATAAGATACCATGTGACGTAGATCGCTGGTGGAACAAAATTCAAGCTCTCATGTGATTTGAGTGTACCGCCCCATGCCTCCATCTTGTCTTTTTGGTGCGGGATGAGACTGATGGCAGAGCTGTCGTAATCGGACCACAGAATGAAGTGCTGTTGTAATATATATTTAGTTTAAAAAGGGGCTATATTATGCAAAAATCAACTTTTCTGAGCTTTATACCATGTTACATACCTGAAGTTGTGTTTTGTTTCATTCACGCATGTTTAGGTAATCCTGTATTCTCTGACACAGCCGTTCTGAGGCTTCAAAACGCTCAGTTGCATTTACCCCCACCCGCTCCGGGAAGCACTGACCAATCAACAAGCCCTCTACATTCACTGTGCTCTCATTCACTTATCCAAAAAATGGTGTACACCTTTGTTTCCACTGATTCTTCAGACATTTTTCTTTTTGTAGAAAAATGGCATCATACAAAAAGTGTAAGGAAGGGAAGTTCCATTTTTAGATGGCAGCGCTGCCCTCTGTTGGTCCCTTCACCTGTTTCTTTATGGCACCAGTAGAGTACTTATAAAAAATGTTTTCTTTTAGTCAGATAATGTTTTTAAAAGGTTGTAAAATGTGCTGCTGTTCTAGAGGTGACCATAATCTCTAATCTTTTTTAATCCAATGTATAGATGGTAACAATATCTGGTGAAGGTAGTTTGACCCTCAGTGTAAAAGCTTGTATGATTAGAGTTATTTCTAGAACTTATCACCAGCTGATATCCCCTTCTCGTCTACAAGAGAGCTCTGTTGAATACTATGACTCAACAAAAGCGGAAGCACTTGTAAAACCCATGACATCAATAAATGCAAACAGAAAAGGGTGTGACTGTTACTTCAGTTTTCTGATTCTTGGCAGCAGGCACCTTTAAATGCAAATTATTGCAATACGTGTCTCAACACAAACAGTTACAGAAAAAATAAATAAATTTACTTTCTAAAATTTGATTCTTATGCAACAACAGAGTCTGAGGTTGGTGAAGCTGTGTTACAGGAAGCCTTACAGGAAGCCAGCGTCTCATTTACTACTGAAAAAATATGGGTTAAAAAAAAAATATATATATCTATGGATGTGATCGAAGCAGTACGGTCTTATTTTCATGTCCACTATCACCGCTATAATGAGGAAATGCATCACGTTGACCTTTAAAGCTGTTGACAAGCCACATTCAGCCTGGCAGCCTTGGATTCGCCAATACAAATTCCAATTACCATGATACTGGTAGATGCGGAAAGGCAACACGTCTTGGACCAACTGGTCATACGAGTGCCATAGAGTAAATTCTGCTTTCTCATGTTTCTCGCCCAGTCATCCATTTACCTCACCAAGCCAGTTACGTAAACTACTACGTGCTTGTGTAGTGTCCCACCAGTCCTTTTATATGCCCCTTGGCAGTTTAAATGTTATTCAAAGCTAATAAATACTCAACCACAGAGGCATTTGTAAAGTCCTTACAACCTTTAAAAGTGAAAACCAAACATGTCTGTGCTGGTGAAAGTACAGAGTCTTGACCTCAGTGTCCCCACAGCCTTCCTGTAGTTGGCAGGAAAGTGATGTGCGAGTATCCAAGCAGATGGACTTTTTCCCGTTTGTACAAAAGTACTCTCAAGATCGAGGAGGGGAAAAAAAAAGAAATCACCTCACACTAACCCTGTCCAAGCACACGCACAAAAATGCAAGCAAACAATTTCAAGTTCATCTAAGTGCTTACCAAATGAAGGGTGCTATAAAGAGGGTCATTGGTAAAACCTAGTGGTTTTTGTTGTTGTATTAATTTCATACACTCTTGCTGGGAGATGCTTGAAGTAAGACAGGTATTGGGTAAAAGTCTTCATGTCATCATACGGCTATAAACTTTGTTTTTTATATTTTTAGATTATTATTTGTGCGTTAAAGAATGAAAATAAAAAAGTTCATTACAATATTTGAATATTTTTATTGAGTGTTAAAAAGCTCAATAAAAATTTAAAGTAACAGCAGCGTTTGCCAGGTTTTATGCTATATTATGCTAAATCAAGTCATACCTGGAGTATTTTGTTTCATTCACTTGACTGCGTCAGTCTCAGCGCTCTACATAGACACAAGGAGTGTAATGATACAATAGGTATCAATTAGAACTGTTTCGTTATGAAGCAAGAACGATACAATTTGATTCAGCACCTTCATAGAAATAATTGATACAGCAACTTTTTTGCCAAAAATCATAAAATTTTACTCTCAAATGTAGCATCGTGGCCGGGGTTGATTATGTTCAGCTGACAGAAAGAAAAGCTGAAGATAACATTTTATTTCACCCAAAAAACAAAAATGACATCCAAAAAGACGTATCTGGTTTTATTTTAACATGCAAATTTCTTATATCAATATGTCCAATATTATTGATTTTTTCCCCATATGTAAAATCTCTATTAGCCACGTGAAACCAGGAAGTGCTCCTGCGCTTTTCTAAAGCCCAGATACTGTCACCGGACTCGATAACATCAGTGCTTAAATTGCTGTCACTACGAAGCAGTCAGCTCATTTAGCTGCCTGTAAGTGGCATGTTGCCAATAGCCATTTCATGCTCTGTCCAGTCCCCACCATTGCCAGCAGGGGGCATCACACACCTAATCCAAGCATTTTCTGCAAAGTCAAAGTAACAGTTCCATACATAGACATTATTTTAAGTTATAAAATGTGAAATACTAATGCAAAAGGTGTCTGAAACTATTTCAAAAAGCCTGAAAAATGATAGGATAGGGCTTTTAAATAAAGAAGGTAAAGACTGGGAAGCTGCCAAAAACGGTGGAATTTCCTAATGAAGTGTACAGTGGATTAAGATTTATGTGGACCTCTCACAGCCCCACGGCAGCCCACATATGTTTTTGTGAAGTGTTCCCAGTAAAGCAGGACATCTCCAGACAGACACAGTATCAAGGAGCCCATTCATTCAAAACAAATGCTCCTTTTTCCAGGTTTAAACCATCATAGTTACCTGAGTGACATCTTTGTGAGAACAAAGTTCCAACACCAGGAAAATTACAGAAATTTACCTACCCCTCAGTGATTTACAGGTATATGTCTTTCCATCAGCTTCAGTAAAGTTTGCCACATCAGACAAATTACAGGAAGCTTTTAGTTAACCAGGATTTTCTACTCTTAAATGCCAGTCTAATACATAACAGCTTAGCCCAAATTACAACTTAAGGCCACAAAAATAATTAAACTTACCCATGTAGCACTTTCATGCATGCACTTTCCCAGTGTAACTCCTATGAGGGCATTTTTTTTCCATGCCTCCAAACATAAAGCCTAACGAGCTTATCCACAAACAGCAGAAATGTCCTTCCTGCAACACCATTTTGTAAATCACTTAATTACCATAACAGTGCCTGATTTGCATACAGTTTAGTTGCTCATCAAAGAACTCAACAAAAGAAACAGCCTCAAGTAAAACAGCGTCACCTATGGCTCCAATTTTCTCTACAATCCTCACCCCCCCTTTCGTCCATAAAACTGAGAGCAGTGCTGACAACTATTCACTCTTTTGCTGCACCTTCTTCTCACCTAAGGCCTAAGTAACATTCCTTAATTATACAGCCTAGGATTTACAGCTCAACTTTAGCCTTTTTATTACTAGAGGCTGGTTTTACTTTATGTCAGGAAGAATATAAAAGACCATTAACAGGTTGGTGCAAAAAGTATTGAAGAAATCAGCCTATCTTGGTCTGTTGGGTGAAGTGAGAAGTCATGTCACATCACAATGAAAATAAGATGCATTATTACCAGAACCAAAACCAAAACAGTACAGTACTCGAACACATGCCGGCGCTCAGCTCACTTTACCAGCTTATGCCCAGGTGTAGCCTTAACTTTCTTTTTATCTTTCTCCAAATGTATACCCCAGATCAACAGTTAAAAAAAATAAAATTAAAAAAAAAATTTAAAAAAATCACACAAACCTTGCCAAATCTATGACCTTAAAACACTCTTGAGTGTCAGACGCATCCCAAAGTGGATGGGTAGGTTTCTAGGAAGCTCCTGGAACCCCAACAAGAACAAGCATGAGTGCATATGTTTAAGTGATGGAAGAGTAAACAGAATAAGCGATAACTAAAGGGTATAACAAGGCGTTAGTCGCCCAGCCCTCCAGGGGTTCCCACAGATAAATCAACATTTCCCCTGCGCTGCGTTAGCACGTAGTAAACGTAAGTCTGGAGCTCTTTTGGAAACGAGAAGCTCGTCTGTCAATGGCGTTCAGGTCACGGTGCCCTTACCAGAGTAGAAATGGATAGCTTTGACCTTCCGTGACACGATTAGACATTATTCCATGGCTCCACATGAACACAGACAACACAGAGACAACACACAGCTGTGGCTGCTTTTGAGAGAGCGTGGCACAGCGCGTGTGAGCATTGAGCTGGCCCTCAAACACCCAGCACGTGTAACAGCATCTCTGCGTATTCGCCAGCCATTTAAGGCACTCCTTGGGCGCGATGAAATCCCAGCCCCAAGCAAATAACATCCCGAGTCGAATATCTTGGGGTTTGGCTCTGTGCCAGCCCTACTCAGCAACGCGCAGCAAAGTCAAACAGGACACCACCGGGTGCTCAGATGCGGACAGAGAGCCGCCTTTAGGACTTCAAGTGTGCGGAAAAAAGGCATCGGTCTATGATAAAACAGCGGCAGATCCACGCCATGCGTCTTTTGACTCATAAATGCTACGCCAGTCACGTAATTCTTCACATGACCGAGCTAAAGGTAGCGGGAAAACGGGGCAACACCGCGGGGTACACAAGGAAGCAGCTAATTACCGTCACCCCGCGCCCCATGTGGCCCCCGCAGATCAGATGGGGGCGAAAAAAAGCTTCCGTTTGAATTCTGCTTTAGACCCTTTGTCTGCTCAGAGTACACGGAAGACCAGGCACTTACCGAGTTTTCTGTCGAGTGCGTTTGTCCGCAGTCCGGGGTTCGTGTGTGACCTGCGCTGCTGCGTCCTTGCGGTTGACAAAGGCAGTGGAGAGACAGGCGCAGGGTACCAGATAACTTCTGGGATGTGCTGATGATGACACGGCTGGCTCCGCGTTACGCATGCGCACACGCGCTCCCCACGTTTGTAAAGGAATCTGACGAAAATCACACGTGTGAGAGGGAAGCGCCTCAAACTGCCGTAAACGAGACTAAGTTGTATACTGAACTGCGGTTTCTAAAAAACACAGTGTAGGCAGGTTCTGAGAGCAAATGGAAGCCAACAGACAAAATGGCCAACAAGTTTATACTTCCCTTTTGGTAAAATGTAGGAATAGGCCAGTTCAGTGGTAGGCCATTACCAGTGCAGCTGTTAAAATGGTGCGTGTGAAGTATAAGGTAAAATAGATGAGATTGGATTTAACTTTATTAATCTCAAGTGAAGAAATTAATTTAAGGCAGCTCTTTATACAGAATAATGTGCAGAAAGCAAGAATATAGAGTGAGCATTCATCAAAACAAAATGTGCAATATAAATTATTAACAAGAAAAAAAAGGACAAAATATGTACCATTGTAAATATAAAATTAACAGTGTTAACAAATTAGGTGTCTAGGTCTTGGGCAAGAGTCACTAGAGAGTCCACAGAGATAGATCTGATAAAGAGAAAAGTGCTTTTTGCTCAGCTTGATGATTGATGATTCCCCAAAAGCCAGTAAAATCAGATTATAGCCCTCTGCAGGACCAATAAAGGGAGGTGTTTCCAAACCCAGCAACATCAAATCTTGGCATCAAACAGATTACTTTAGAGTATTCACATTTTATTGAGTTTATTTATTAATTCCTCTAAAGAAAGTATCACATGTTCTGTTGTGGAGCACGTCTACTGCATAAGCACACCACACCACACCACACCACTTGAATCATGACTGCTTCAGTAAAATAATGTGCTATTGTGAAAGTTAAATCTGCCTGTCAGCGTCTCCTCCTTCTGTAATTTTCTAGATGAAAGCACGTGATGATCCTTTTGGCCCAGCAATCCAACAGTGCCTAATTGGTCTAATGATGCTGATGAATGGGGGAAGAGCTCAGTTTGGGAGTTCATTAAAGACTCTTTGCGTTACAGCGCTTTATTGCGTGTCTGACCTATGCTCTTGTTTCTCCAGGGATATATTTGTACAGGCTCTGAGACTCTCTTACTGTCCACTGAAGTTCTCTGCGGGACAGGACACCAAACAACTTTCCACACAATGTTTGTCCTGGAACAAGGCAAGACCCCACAGCAGTGTTTGCCTAATGGGTGTCCGGGCCAGTTCCTAACAACAAATACAGTTCAGCGGGGATCTAGGGGCCATACTACTGTTTTGCAGCCTCACCCCAAAATCTCCGCAAACCCCTAAGTCAACCTGGAAGACATGAAAGAAAAAGAGATAAAAGAAATGCATGAAGCGAAGGTGTGACGGGGGAAGGGGGCGGAATTTAGCAGTGTATTTTGTTTTGGGAGGGGGTGCAGCTTAAAGTGTAGGTGCATGCTGGGAAGATATACAGTACTATATTTTTCTTTCTTTACATGAAGGGATTTAAATCATCTGAGCCTTGGCGGTCAATAACTCATGACAGTCAGCCATTTTATAACAGACAAACTTTGAGATCATAAATCCTTAAAGTGCAGAGTCCACAGCCTGCAGAGACTGATAAGGAAAGATCTGTACTGAGCTAAAAGTACTAAAAATAGTAGTACTTGAATTGTAAAAAAAAAAAAAAAAAAAAAAAAGTATTGAGTGGAAAGAAAGTAATGGATCTTCCACTACCACTACTACTACTACTACTGCAGCTGCTACCATTATTACTACTACTATTATTGCCACTGTTACTATGACTAATACCCCTTCTACTACTACTACTACTATCACTACTTTCCCTTCTACTACTATTATCACCACTAGCCCTTCTATCACTGCGACTACTTTTATGACTTCTACGACTACTACTTCTATTATTACTACTTTCACTACTACTACCCCTCTACTACTACTATCACTTCTACTACTACTACTATCACTACTACTACTACTACTACTACTACTACTACTACTACTACTACTACTTCTATTACTACTACCACTACTACTGCCCTTTCTACTACTACTACTACTACCATCAGTACTACTACTACTACTATCACTACTACTACCCCTTCTACTGCTACTATGCTACTATCACTCATACTACTACTATCAGTACTACTACTACTTCTATTACTACTACTATCACTACTACCCTTTCTACTACTACAATCACTCCTCCTCCTACTACTATCACTAATACTACTATTTCTAATACTACTACTATCACTACTACTACCCCTTCTACTACTACTATCACTCCTACTACTATCAGTACTACTACTATTACTACTACTACTACTACTACTACTACTACTACTACTACTACTACTACTATCACTCCTACTACTATGAGTACTACTACTACTACTACTACTACTACTACTACTATCACTACTACTACCCCTTCTACTGCTACTATCACTCCTACTACTATTACAAACTTTGCCATCAAGGTAAAAAATAAAGTAGTTTTATCTGTTTCGAGATTCAAAAAAATTACTGGAGAGAAAGTATTTCTCTTTCTTCAAAAATGTCCAAAGTAAAGTAAAATTACTTGAGTAAAAATATCTAGTTACTTTTCACCTGTACTGATAATTTTTGTTCAAACTTTCTTTCAGAGTTCCTCTGCCAGAAATCACACACTGCACCTATTGTTGCACTATGTTAATTGATGACCCATTTAAAATTTATCAAACTTATCTGTCTTAATATTATTCAAAACAAAAATAGAAATTATCAGCACTCACATTTGACCAGTCCAGAGTTTTTCTTTCATTGTTGATCTAAACTCTGTCCTGTCCCTTTTAGACTTGGGCCTGTTTTGTTTTTGTGTTCTGTACATTTGTGTGTGGGCATTTGTCAACAGAAAAGTACGTGCAATAGCTGCTTTGCGTATTTGTCCTGTTCCCTACGTCATTCAGAAAAATGTGACGGGCTCCAAGTGAAAGGTTTGGTAAATAGGAATTTTGGGTCAGCGCTGGGACCTGGTTGAACTCCAAGCATCGATTCATTTGTCTGTGGTGTTACTGAACCCTCTGGCTTCCCTTACCTTTGCCCTAGATGGGCGCTCTTTTACCTTTGTCCCACTTTTGTTATATTAGTTTTTACTAATTGTCTTTACTATTTTAATTTATTTTTGCAAATGTTTTTATTAGTCTCAGTTGTTTCAGGTCCAGATAAGAGCGTCATCATCATGCTCACCAAAAACCTTTAACGGTAGAGTATAATTTTTTTAAGTTTGAGCAAAGAATAAGCAAAGAGTAGCAAAAATTGACACAATACAGTACACATAAGTCTGTGTTTCCTAAAGCAGCCTCTCCCAAACTCTAGAGCGTCACACCCCCTAAAAATCAGGCAATCCCACTCAGACCCCCAGCAATAAAACTATACTACATTCAAAAGTCTGTCATGTTTTTCCCCATAGATTTCTGAAAGAAAAAAAAATATGAAAAGCACAAACTGTTGTTTAAAAATAGCTTCAAAGTGATATTTTTAAATAAGTACTTAATTGTTCTACTTTTCAGATTAATTTTTGGATGTGCATAAAGGTACTGTAAGCAGCATGCGCTCGTACTGTTTTGAAAACAGTACTGCAGTCTAAATCCAGGGTAGCCCCAAGGTCTTAAAAGTGTTAAATATTATGTGTGGGCATTAAATTTTGTTAATCTAAGTCTTAAAATTGGTCAAAACATTTTGTTAATATTACAAAAAAGTAGAGTTATAGCAATTACAATATATATTTATTGAAGAAATGTTATCATTGAAATGCATGATTCATTATTTCATGATTTTTTTCAATGCAGCACTGGAGTTCTTTCATCTGTATTGGACTTTTAGAATACACTCTTGAGTTTCAGAGCAGTACAGATAATTGCTGAGTGTAAAGTTCATACAGACTATTCTTCTGTTGTTGACGATGCTGGTATTAAATTTAACTCTAAGTGGCATTAAAAAGACTTAACAAGGTCTTAAATTTCACAAGACTAAACCTGGAGCAACCCTGAAATCAAAACAATGGTCTCTTTTCTGACTGGACGATTGGCAATGCAGTTTTAGAACCAAAACAAAAAATATAAACAAAAACAACTTGGTCAGTAGGTAATTTTTTTTTTTTTTTTTTTTTTTTTTACGTGTGAATAAATCAGCTGTTCCATTGTCATCAGCAAAACTTTTTTATTTAAACATGTTTACTTCATATCTTGGGACATATGGGTAATTTTTATGAAGTATTAAAAAAATATACTGCTCATAGCACCTTTAATGTAAACACCTCTGGCGGCCCCCTGCAGTAGCTTTGAGGCCCACCAAAGGGCCCCAGACCTCACTTTGGGAAGCACTGCCCTGAAGTTAAACTGATAAAGAAGTTAGCGACATGTCTCTGTAAACCCTGAGCCTAACGGGCCACTGTCCAAGGTGTACCCCGCCCATGGCCCCAAGTTACTGGGATAGGCTCCAGTGCCTGCGACCCCTAATGGGAATAAGTGGAAAAAGATGAATGAATATATTAAATATATTTTTTTTATGTGCTAATGATGTTTCATGTTATGTTAGACTGGATATTTTAAGTCAAAATATACAAAAGTGACTCCCTCTGTATTTTAAAATTAGATTAAAACTAGATTATTATTATGATTATTATTAATAATATTGACAATATTAATGATTTAATATTAATTTTATGTTGTATTGTGAACTAGGAGGCTGTTCAGTACAAAAAAAAAATTAAGTCCAAACTGCAGGTGCTTACTGAGGTTCAATCAAGTTTTGTTCCTCAAAAGCATAACTTGTCTATTCATCAGCTTTTAAACTGTCAAAATATTGTTTCCCTCTAGAAATTTACAACCATGCTTAGCCTGATTTACTGTGCGGTATACTTTCACGTCTCTCCTGTAAAACGTTACAAGGCATTTACATTTTTGCAGCTCTAAGCCTATAATCACATGTACATGACATGTTCAGTAAACTACACAGTTTAAGCTTACAGAAACACATAACTACACACTCTCCTGTCAGCAGCCCCGGGCCACGCTGCACGTCAGTAAGTAGGCAGACTTTACTGTCCCCATAGAGAAATTTGACTCATCCTTCAGTGCCAGTGGGGCCACCGGTCAGGGGCAGTGGACCCTTATCCAGATCTAGAGCCATGACCTTGGTCGGGAGTATCTAGCTGCAGGATTAGCCTATTGTGCATGTTTTTTAGGTTGATGGGGGAAACCAGAGCACCAAGGAAACACATCCACAGGGATAACTCCACTCTGCTGTCCAGTCCAGGAATCAAACCCAGGACCTTCTTTCTATGAGGAAAACAGTGCTAACCACTTTGCCACCGTGCCACCTCTAAGTAAATGTCACTATAACTACTGTCTGTAGGAAACATCAGATTCTTGACCATCAGAGCCCACACAGACACAGAGCAGGACCGCTGTGGGCTCGACCAGTTCCTGCTGGTACTCCTGAATCCTCCCAGTATTCAAAGGGATTTTGTTCTGGAATTTGTGTGGTGTACTGTACCTTATGCTCAGAGCAGATGGGATCAACCTCAGGGCCCCAACAACCTATAACGAGAAGCACAAATAAATTAATATTTATTGTTTAGATTATTTCATTTTTAAAGGTCCCCATTACGCTGAATCAGCCATGTTATAATGTTTGTACCCCAAAAACAGACCTGGAGTAGTATTTTGTTTCATTCACAGATCTTTGAGTAATCCTATATGTTAAGGCCGTGCCCTTCAAGATCTGAAAACGCTCAGTCTCACAGCTCTATGTAGACACGTGAAACCAGGAAGTGCTCCTGTGCTTTTCTAAAGCCCATACACCATCACCAGACTCACTCTGATCATTTCAAAGCTTAAATTGTTGTTACTACAAAGCATTAAACTCATTTATCTATCTGCTAGCATTATGTTGCTAACAGCCATGCTAAATATCCATTTTAGGCTCTGTCTTGTCCCCATTGTTGCCAGCAGGGGGCGACAGACAAGCGTTCTCTGCACAGTCAAAGTAGCAGCTGTGATGTTTTCCACACATATATATTATTTTAAGGTATTTCAATTTCAAAAGCATAATATGACCCCTGTAAGATTTTTCTTGTGTGGCTTTTAAGACAGGAAATCTTAGGGTGAGAAACTCAGAACATGGAGCAAACTACCCCAAACCTGGGTTTGAACCCAGGCCTTTCCAGTCCGTGGTATGAGCTCTACCAGGTCAGCCACCAAGGCACCTCTTTTGTTATATTATTATTTATTTATTTATTATTGAATCCAGTCCCAGTGGGTCACAAGCAAGTGTGTTCCTACCAGAAACAACATGGCTCAAAGGAAATGAGTCGTCTGAGCTCAAAAGATGTTGAAATAATTACTGTCTGTGGGCGGTTACTGTACAATATGCAGCACACAAAGGGTTTTTCACAAGAACAGGGCTGTGCCAAAGAAGAGATAAACTGTAACAGAACTGCTATGCACACATTAACTTATATAAGTGTGATACAAAGGGGGAGAAAAGGGGTTGGGTGTCAGTTTTCATCCTAAAATCCTGAGGAGAGGGGAGGGTCAAAGGTTTCCACACCTTCTGAACTGTGATTGGTGGAAAACAATGGGAGGACTTTCCACATGGCTTTCATTTACACACACGTACACACACACACACACACACACAAAAGAGAGAGAGAGAGAGAGAGAGAGAGAGAGAGAGAGAGAGAGAGAGACCTCCTTTCTGGATGTAAACCGGAGCTGCAAATGATATAAAACCTTTGCATTGGCTGATTCTGTTTGTGTATGATTACGACAGCCAAGTCTTAGGCAATCAAGTCTGCTGTCCTTGACTAAGTGTTGATTTAATAATGTTTAATTTGTCTTTCAGCCATGAGAATATCCCTGTTGAGTGGGTAGAGAAGTCAAAAATTGTACTCTAAAGGGTACAAAAGTTCTGGACAGAGATTGTCCTTACTGTATTGAATATAATGTTAAGTGATCAAACCTGGGCCATTGGATAT
This sequence comes from Bostrychus sinensis, assembly GCA_020698575.1. Lineage (NCBI taxonomy): Eukaryota > Metazoa > Chordata > Actinopteri > Gobiiformes > Eleotridae > Bostrychus > Bostrychus sinensis. The sequence goes on from CM036250.1 coordinate 11,237,723, forward strand.
AAGACATGTTCTCATGCTTGGCAATGGAAAAGTTGACTTATTTTTGAAAGGGACAAAGGTGAAGTGAAGCTGTTAGAAGCCTTTGATTCTGTACATGGAGGGAATGGTTCTTTCACAAGTGTTAACCTGTGGGAGTGCCATTGTGTAACAAGGGTTGTATTTTATTTTTTGTTGTTGTTTGTTTGTGTGTTTCTTTTTGATATTATATTTATATTATATTAATTTACCATTTTATTTGCCTTATTAAATATTTTTATTTTAGAAAATTCAATAAAGATATTATTTTTAAAAAATTACTAAAAAGTATTGTTACTTCCAAATCAAATTACTCACATACAAAATAAATGTAACTCTGTATTTAAACTGTGGCTTGTGCTGCTCTTCAGATATGACTGTGTGAGGAATGCAGCCTCATGCATTTGCCCCATGACTTTTCCAGACTGTCCCCCCATGACATTTTGTATATGTACCATGCCATTCCAGTACATACTGCTTCCAAGCCTCTTCATGCAGCACCAATGAATGTCGCTTTGCTCATGTCTGGCACACTGCACAAGTTCAAATGTCAGTCCCATCTGACCTCAAACATCATCCTTTTTCCATATGCCTCGTTGCATGTGTGTCGCGTGTCTCTCTGCCACATCCTGCCCGTTTTCATTGGTTACTGCAACTCTTCTGAGCTTAGATTTTCATTTTTGCTTCACGCATAATGTGAAGCAGAGCAAGAGCTTTATGGCTAAATGCGCATTTAGCCTACAGAAAGAAAGAAAGTCAGTGAGAGCAAATGAGCAATCTTTTTATTTTTCTTTCTATAATATATTGCATTACCTTTGTGGTTTACTTACTGTGCACTTCAGTGTTCTCCAGTAAAGGTTAGCCTCAGTGAGTTGGACTAAATATAGCAGCGGACAAAGAGGCCACTCACATACTTAAGCGTGTAGGAGGGCGGTGTTAGTGAAGAGTTTTATGTGAAATGTAAATGTCTTCCGTGGTTAAAAAGGCGTGGGGTCATAACTGTAACATCTATCATGATCAAAGAACGTAACAGCCACACAACATGCTTCACACAGAGGGCTGAGCCAGCGCACACATTCAGCACATTCCTGTATAAGTGTGCGCCATCTGGTGGATTTCTGGAGCATTGAGCATTACATTTCTTTATTATTGCTACAGTGCCATCTGCTGGAGGTTTAGTGCTTCACAGTTTAGTGTTGGACCACGTGGATGGCTGACAAAAAGTCTGTGGACGTCTCATCTTAAAGGTATGCTATGTTTTTTACGCACAGTTGAGCGCATTTGCATAATGATTTTCTCCTCTTTAGGTTTGATATTTTGTTGAAAATGTTAAATGGTTCTATCCTCAGATTCTTAAAATCTGTTGAGACACAATAACAGGATTGTTAAAATTTGTAACTAGATGAATAGTTAGATGATTAGCCGAATTAATGACTTTTTAAATAATAGTTTATCCCAGGTTTATCCCTAATTTTTTGATTGCAACTCAGTATCCTACATTATTTTACTACTAATAATAATGCATTGGATTTACCTAGTGCCCTCCTGGACACTCAAAGCGCTTTACAGTCAGGTGCATCATTCACTCTTCAGTCAGTCACTCTCAGTGGTTGTGAATTACTTCGGTAGCCAAACCTGCCCTGGAGCAGACTGACAGAGATGTGGCTGCCATTCTGCGCCTGTGGGTTCTCCTAACACACAATCTCACTGACACATTCATACAGGCAACTTAGAGTGAAGTGTCTTACCCAAGGACATAACAACAGTATGCTGTGCCGCAGTGGTGGAGTGTAACGAAGTAAAAGTACTTAGTTACTTTATTTACCAAGGCCATGGTTCTTGACCGCAATAGGGTGGCTTGCTCTCTCCCGGTCGGAGAAGAGTTCCTGCCTCAAGTGGAGGAGTTTAAGTATCTCGGGGTCTTGTTCACAGTGAGGGAAGGATGGAGTGTAAGACTGACAGATGGATCGGTGCAGCGTCTGCAGTAATGCGGTCGTTGTATCGGTCTGTTGTGGTGAAGAGGGAGCTGACCCGAAAGGCGAAGCTCTCGATTTACCGGTCGATCTACGTTCCTACTCTCACCTATGGTCATGAGCTTTGGGTCATAACCGAAAGGAGGGTGGCTGTGCGCTCCCTTAGAGATAGGGTGAGGAGCTCTGTTACCCGAGAGGATAACTCAGAGTAGAGCCGCTGCTCCTCCACATTGAGAGGAGCCAGCTTGAGGTGGCTCGGGCATCTGTTCCAGATGCCTCCTGGTTGCCTCCCTGGGGAGGTGTTCCAGGCATGTCCCACTAGGGAAGACCTAGGACACACTGGAGGGACTACATCTCTCAGCTGGCCTGGGAACGCCTTGGGGTTCCTCCAGAGGAGCTGGAGGAAGTGTCTGGGGAGAGGGATGTCTTGGTGTCCCTGCTTAGACTGCTGCCCCCGTGACCCGGCCCTGGATAAAGTGGAAGAAGATGGATGGATGGATGGATACTTTACTTGAGTACAGTTTTTATGTATCTGTACCTTACTTAAGTAGATTTTACAAAAGGGACTTTTACTTCACTACATTTTAGAGCAAGTACCTGCACTTTTTCCTCCACTACATTTATGAGTTGGTTTGAAGTCCAAAGTATTTTGAGTTTTGGTTTAAAATTATGTGTTTTTGTTGTACCCTTATTATAGACACACAGTACTTAAATATAAAAGATGCAGTAAAGTAGTACTCCTTTAGAAAAATCCCAATAATAAAGACAGAAGACCTCAGTTTGTTTATTTCAACAGCATTCAGCAAAACAACAAAACAAAACACATTCACGAGCTGTCGAGTCTGTGAAATACTTTTACTTTTTTACTCACATGTACATTTACATTCACATTTTGTCTGTGCAATAGTATGTATGATGTGTGCTGAAGGTGAGATGTGTGCTTGGCATTGTGCTTTTTATTATATTACCTTTATTTATGTTTTTAAATAGTAATAGTGTTTTATACTAGCACTAGCACTTTCTTTTATTTTATTTTTTATCTTGCATTGACAAAAGGGTTGCTTTTTAATTTCATTGTACAGTGTGCAATGACAATAAAGATTTATTCTATTCTATTCAGTGTGGGACATGTAAAGTAGGACTCCTGTTGGTGCTGCAGCATCATATGAGGGCATGAGTCACACCTCAGACGCACCTGGCTCACCTGAGACGTACCTGGCTCACCTGAGACATAGTTGGCTCACCTGAGACGTACCTGGCTCACAGTCAGCAGCCTGACACTAGCATGCCATTCATTACCCACACTTAATAAAGCCTGTACATATGTTAATATGTGATTGCTGAACTGCAGGAATGCAGGACAGGAGCCAAAATACACCTCTTGAGGAAAAATTAAATTATTTTTATGTAGCAACACGGTTTTACAGGTTGATTACCAGCGATGGACGAATACTCAATGTCATTACTTGAGTAAAAGTATAGATCCTCATGGACAAATATTACTCAAATATAAGTAAAAGTTGCTATGTCAAAATTTAGTTAAAGTACTGGAGTATGTGCTTTTAAAAATACTTAAGTAATCAAAGTACTAAAACCATAATAGATGAGATTGTTCTACAGCAAAAACGAGCCATACGTTTTATAAATAAGGCTGGGTATTTTGATCATACTAATCAATTATTTTTAAATTGGTTTATTACAGAATCGTGCAAATAATGTTCAAAGCAAAAGCTAAATCACTTCCAGATTGCGTCCAGAGGTTCTTTTTAGTTCCTGAGAGGAAATATGGGTTTAGAGATATGTGTAAATTTATTTTACAAAAACACAAGTAGAAATTACAATTAGTAAATGATTATCTTCAGAGTTTAAGTGGGACAAACCACACACAAACAAGAAACGAAATGAACACTGACAGTTGTCTTTTGGTTTTAAGACCATTTCTCTGCAGAAGTTACTTTTTCTTTTTTGAGAAATCTAGTGAAATAAAAAAATATTATATTTATCTTTTGGATGTAGTGGCGTAGTAAGTTTAAGTTTACCTTAAAAATACTACTCAGGTAAAGTCTCAAAAACTATACTTAAATACAGTCCTCAAGTAGATTTACTTTGTTACTGTCCACCTCTGTGGATTACTGAGAATCTTAAACCTGATTGACTGAAACTATTTATTATTATCACACGAGAAGTTTCCTCAAATTGGAAAATACTTTAAATGAGCAAGTGGAAAGAAACAAAATGGTTTTGTTAGTTTTAATCGATCAGAGTTGTGGTTCTCGGCTTTAACAGACTAAAATAAGCCTAAATCAGGACAAACCCAGGTTTAAATCAAGGGATATAATTGAAAATCGCACAGAAAGGTGCATTACTGCTGCAGTATAGCTCAGTTGGTAAAGCTGTGGTACATATGCAGGGCAACTATAGCTTCCCTCAGCATCATGGGTTAGAATCCGGACTCCGACAGTTTGCCATTTGTCTCTCCTCAAGATTTCCTGTCACTTCTCGACTGCACTATACAATAAATTGTTTTTAAAAACCAGGACATAGCCAGCGCTAAACTAGGACTTAACCAGGACTAAGACAAGATTAAACTGGGACTAAACCAGGATTAAACAAGGACTAAAACAAGACTAAACCAGGATTAAATGAGGACTAAACTAGAACTAAATTTGGATTAAACCAGGACTAAACCAAAAATAAACTTGGACTAAACTAGAAATAAGCCAGGATTAAACCAGGACTAAACTAGGACTAAATCAGGATAAAACTTGGGCTAAAACAAGACTAAACTAGGACTGAACCAAAGATAAACTAGGACTAAACTAGGACTAAACCAAGACTAAACTAGGACTAAAACAGGATTAAAACAGGACTAAACTAGGACAAAAACAAGACTAAACCAGAACTAAACCAAAAATAAACTAAGACTAAACTAAAGATTAAACCAAGACTAAACTAGGACTAAACCAGGATTAAACTAGGACTAAAACAAGACTAAACTGGGATTAAATCCATACTAAACTAGGATTAAACCAGGACTAAACTACAGTGCCTGTACCACAGTTTGAGAAACATTGAATTAGATCATAGATGATGCTTTACTTCACGAGATTTTGTTGATCTGTGGTAGAAACTAATCTATGTAACGTATTGTATGTTGACAAAATGTACAGAACTGACACATTTTAGTTTTCATGCGTTGTCAGCAGTTTCTGAGGAGATGACTGAGTGATTACAGTCAGTTTGGCCTTTTCCTCACTCATTGACACTGTGAGTCATGACACCAGTCTAATTTCCCATGTGAGTAATGTAATTGACGTTATCGAAAGACTAGTATTTAGTGTAGTTCAACATTGTAGCTTGAATGTAAAAATTATACTTTTCACAGATATTATGGCCATGTCAGTGTTTCTCAGATGACAGTAGAGAGTAGGGGATGTCACACACTAAAATGTTTACCACAAAAGGAAACACTGAGAATTTTTCTTAAATGCTTGAGTTATCTGTGCTCCTTATACGTAATAAGTTGAATTAAATCCAAAAGGACATGGTGTTTCTGTGGAAATGCTTTATGTGTTGGAGCTTGTCTTTTGGTTACCTAACGTTCAGGAAGCCCAGTCAAAATACGCATCTATCTAAAATGAAACCAACTTTAGCTTCTACCTTGAAATTCCTGGGAATTCAGAGAGCTGTTATTATTCAGACTTTCCAAGGTGAGATTAGGGCAGTCCCTTTTTTCTTTCTTTCTTTCTTTCTTTCTTTCTTTTTTTCTTTCTTTTCTGCTGTTGCCCGAGACTCGCAGACATCATGTGTTTGGGATTTAAATGGATTCACTGTCAAGATGTGACACTGAGCTGAAAGTCTTTACAGGCAGCACAGTAACTATCCCACACTGTACAGCAATCAGTCTTCCTTACAAATAAAAAGAGTAGTTTTGAGCTTTCACATTTTAATTAACTTATATCTTACTGCTGCATCTCTCCCCCTCTTTTTTGTGGTAGATGGAGCCAGGATTTTGAAAATGACTCACATCCTCCTAAACCCCTGACCTTGTGAGAAAGTGGGCAGCCAGGAGTCCGCTCAGTCCACTCAGCTTCCAGGAATCCGCTCTGGGACCCCCCCTCCCCTTCCTTCCCTCCTCCTCCTCCTCCTCCTCCTCCTCCTCCTCTTTTCCTGCTCTGCCATGCTGTTCCACTGCACCAGAGGCCCCGCAGGCTCTTCGCATGGGCCGCAAAGCTTTGGGTTGCTCTTGAGCGCATCCCCATTGGACAGAAAGTAGAAGAGCCTTGTACCTGCCAGGTGGAGGTGAGTGCTGCATAGCCATTGGCTGAGAGAGGAGTAGCCATGGCCCCTCCCTCTTCCTTGTCTGCACTAAAAAGCACCAGGGGAAGCGGCTGGAGTGTTAAAAAGAGGAATTATTGAAGTAGCTGACACACGAAAGGCTTTTAGACATCAAGAGAGGAGGTCACCCAGAGAAATGTGAGTTGTGCTGGCTAGACAGTGACATGAAAAAAGCTTTAGGTTTTTGCAATGTTTCTTTAAAGTTTGACAGCATTTTGCTAAATATTTTGAGTTCTTTTTTCCTGTGGCTCTATTAGTAGACTTATCATTCATTATGATCCCTGCCTCTATGTTTCTTTCATTCTTGGCTTTGCGGTTTCCTCTTGACACACTTGAGTTGAAATGTAGATCTCTTCTTCCGTTACTTGACCTCTCTACACTGATAATTTGGATAACACTAATACGTTTGTGTGTAGCTGACTCATCCAGTGTTTGTGGTAGGCTTCACTTGTTCCTCACAACTGAGAATTAGATGAGCCGGTCCTAATTAAGCAGCAGGCCACAAAAGCCACCTGCTGAATGAGTAGAGATATGTGCTTAGTGACGACACAACCCACTATCTATTGTTTGATTCATCTGCAGTGACAGTTACCAGAAGCTGACTGTGCTGCTGCTGCTTGCATGTGCTTGTTCCATGGCTTGAGGCTGTGGTATTAAGACTTGAGCAGGTACGGACGTGTGTTCTTATGTGAAAGTGCGCACACAAATTTTTTTGTTTGTTTGTTTGTTTTAAATGATGCAATAGCAACTTGTCTGGTCCTATGCAAGCCCCTCAAGCCTTGTATAGTGCAGTGTCACAAAGGGAACAGATGGTCAATGGCAGAGTGACGCACTCTATTGACTCTCAAACCAGACACTGGGGCCTTGCTGCTGCTGGTGAAGCTCTGGCATAAATGTGTTTACTCACAAAATGTATTGATTTGTGCTGCTGTAAAAGGGACATAAAACAGATAAGGACACAAGTGAACATGGCTTTTATTCAGGACTAAGGCAGGACTAAGGCAGGACTAAGGCAGGACTAAGGCAGGACTAAGGCAGGACTAAGGCAGGACTAAGGCAGGACTAAGGCAGGACTAAGGCAGGACTAAGGCAGGACTAAGGCAGGACTAAGGCAGGACTAAGGCAGGACTAAGGCAGGACTAAGGCAGGACTAAGGCAGGACTAAGGCAGGACTAAGGCAGTGGTCTACACTTCACACTACAAATTTAATTCCTAACCAAAGTAGAACTAAACTAGGAATAAAATGGTCTTGAAATAAAACTAAAAAGAACAGATAAGGACAAGACAAGTGAGCTTTTATTTAGAGAGTAAGAATGTAATGTTTGTAGGAGTTTGCGGGATGTTTCTGACGAGCCAGGCTGAGTGGTGCCATTAGGGAAGCAGGGGTAGAAGAAGTGCTACAAAGTGCTAATTTGGCATAGCTTTCATGCTCTGTTTTTGTTCTCTCACAGTTGCAACACTTGCATGTTTTTGGAAACCGGCCAAACAACAACCCGAACCCACTAAGGACTGACAGACAACAACGTACAAACAAACATGGGCTCCGTCGCTCCATTCAACCGTCGACAGTGGGCTTCACAGTCGCTGAGGGTCACCGCCAAGGAGCTGTCCATCGTGAGGGGGAAGAACACGTCCATCGCGGAGCGCTTCTCAAAGTAACACATCTTCATAACCTTACACACACACGGTTATCGACTGCGTCACTTTACTGTACAGCACAATCTGACGTGTCCCCCGCTGCTTGTTTTGAGTTTAATCATTTACTTTTGGACGGTCCATAGATACATCTTGTCCTATGTCACCTGTTATCGTCACAAACTAGGTCACTGGCCTTTTTACGGCTCAACTATTTTCATTTGACCCTGCTGTGTCAAAGACTGATCAGTCCAAACCAGTTCTCCCTGTGATTACTGTCAGTCTCTTATGTAGTTTTTTAGGAAAAGCACTTGTGAATTTCTGTTAGAAGCACTAAATTTACCACTTTGTCCTATCAGAAGGTGTCCTCTTACTCATTTGGGACAAGCTGGTTGAATAGAAGATTGTTTCTCCTTGTGTACTTCTTCATTCCCACCTCTAGGGGCGTCTACGAGCTTGAACTTGAAAATGAACTAAATGGACTAAAATGACCATTAGTACCAGGACAAAACAGGGACTATTTTAGGACTAAACCAGGGACTATTTTAGGACTAAACCAGGGACTATTTTAGGACTAAACCGGGACTATTTTAGACTTAACCAGGACGACTCTACGACTAGCCCGGGACGACTCTACGACTAGCCCGGGACGACTCTACGACTAGCCCGGGACGACTCTACGACTAGCCCGGGACGACTCTACGACTAGCCCGGGACGACTCTACGACTAGCCCGGGACGACTCTACGACTAGCCCGGGACGACTCTACGACTAGCCCGGGACGACTCTACGACTAGCCCGGGACGACTCTACGACTAGCCCGGGACGACTCTACGACTAGCCCGGGACGACTCTACGACTAGCCCGGGACGACTCTACGACTAAACGGGGCCGACGACTAAACGGGGCCGACGACTAAACGGGGCCGACGACTAAACGGGGACGAAGCAGTGATCTACACTTCAGATTTCATTCCGTAACCAAAGTAGGACTAAACTAGGAAACAGTCTTAAAATAAAACTAAAAAGGCTCCTGAGTATCACCACAGTACCCATACCACAGTTTGAGAACCACTGACCACTCTCTCATTTGGCCTAATTCAATATATTCTAAACTCTGAACACTTTGATCCCAACTACACTGAAGTATTGTTAGGAAATGACTTCTCCCATGCTTTCTAGAGACTGGTATTTTCCCGTTTAATTTCTTGGAAAGGCTTTGGGACATTTGATGGTCCTGGGACGGTCCGGGGTGTGTAAAGGATGGGTTGGAAGTTAAACAATTTTTTCTGCATCAAGCTGAAAGTGTTTTCTCTCCATTAGGTATCAGATGGCGGCAGATGAGGGCAATGCAGATAAGAAGAAGACAGTGAGTACCACTTTGAGTATACTTCTGTGCACCACAAAATGTACCTGTATAAGAATCACACCAATCAAGCAAATGAAATGAAATAAGTATTCATTTACATCAGGGGTGTCCACACTTTATTTCAATGAGGGTCATATGCCTAAAAATGTAAACAGAGACATTGCGTATTTTGCATCACCGTATAATAGTCTGCAGAAATGAATGATGAAAAAATAATAATTTTTTGACTCAAACAACCTCAATTTCCATTTTTATTATTAATGCCAAGTCCATCTCGCACAAAAATGAGGTTGTGTACAAAGTGGAGGACAGTGATTAGGACTCCTGGCTCACAGCAAGAAGACCGGATAGTTGCTTTCTATAGGTTGTATGTTCTTCCCGTGTCTGCGTAGGTTTCCTCTAAAACCACGAAAAACATGTGGGTCAGGTTGGGCCACAGTGGCTCAGGAGTAAACCTCCATCTGACCATCTACACACTTTTGTTGTACACCTTTGTATGCAGGACTTGACATTAACCCACCAGCCAAATGTGCATTTGTGCAAATGTGATTTCCATTTTGGTCTCACTGGCCACTTTGTCTGGTTGGATTGTTTTTATTTATTTGATTTTCTGCTTATAAATCCCCATAATTTAAAACCTATTGTAAATCCTCAGCAGAGAGGCAAACTTCAACCTTTTTAATTGAAAACCTGTTAAATAATAATAAAAAACGACAAAAAAGCTAAAATATACAGATCCAGAGTCTAAACAAACTTTTACGTTTTATGATGATAAATGCCTGTAATTCAATGGTAATTTTCAAAAAAATTGTAAAGACAACATATTAATGTCTTTTATACTACACAGGAATCAATATTTCAACATTTAACATCAATATTTAAACTATGGCTAGCGAAAAACCTAAATGGCTACTAATCTTTAAAGAACACTAGCCAAAATGGCCAGTGAACGAAAAAGTTTTTTGTCAAGCCCTGTTTGTATGTATAATGACAAATAAACCACTTTAACTTTAAGGACCTGTAGCAATTTGGGCAAATTAAAAATGTTCTGCGGGCTGCATTTGGTCCCAGGGCTGTAGTTTGGACACCGCTGATTTGGATGAAAAAAGTTACAATATGTTACAGTACATTTTCTACTTCTTCATTAATTTAACAAACCAAACTATACATTTGAACATATGAGTGAAAAGGAGCAGAAAGAAATATAAACCTATAGTATCTGCCACTTTTTACAGAAAAACATAAACTCTTCAACTCCTAAAAAGCTGCAACACGGCTTCTTTTCTAGCAAGACATAACACACACCATAACAAAAGAAGTAGCTTACTCAGCATTGCCGCATCTCATCATCTTGCTGCTTTTTCAACATTTTTTCAATAAAAAGTGCCCCTTTTTTTTCTCCCATAGTCTGCATAACAGCTGAAGCATTTGTTTATATCCCTCTTACTTAATTAAAAACATTTGTGGTTGACTCTGAAATACTGTAATCATATAATATTTTTCCATCAAGGCCATCAAAGTCTCATCCTGTGCCTTCTGTAGATGCAACCTTTTAGTCTGTTGTCCACTGGAGTTAAAAGCGGCTGCAGACTCGTGTGTAAAGTAGACCAGTATCCGCTGCAGCAGCTGTAACAGGACTCCTTTGTCCCACCTGATCTGTGTGTTGTCAGGACAGACAGGAAGACGGATCACACAGAGGGTCAGGAAATGTCTTGAGCATTTCTTAGCTGTATGTGCATCACTCTTTATATTGATTTAGTGTAATGGTTTCAGCCTTTTTTTTCTGGGATTAATCATTGGTCAATAAGCACTACCTCAATCCTCTCTCTCTGTCTTTCTCTCTGTGTCCCATTGACCAGCACGCCCCCCTATACCTTTTTCTCATTTCCTGGACTTATTTTCCCTCTGACTCGGTCTCTGTTTCTGATTTTCTGGCCCTGCTGTCCACGCCCCCTCGCCCCCTGCGCTCTCTCTCTCTCTCTGTCTCTCTCTCTCTCTGTCTCTCTCTCTCTCTCTCTCTCTGTCTCTCTCTCTCTCTCTCTCTCTCTCTCTGTCTCTCTCTCTCTCTCTCTCTCTGTGCTGTAGGGGGTGGGCTAGTTCCTCCTCAGTGCTCACATCTGGGACAGGCTCGTAGAGGCACTTCCAGCCGGGGCCAGCACACATTCACATTTTTTTTTTAAGAGGTACACATCGCCACACAACTGGACAGCCGACTCCTATCAGGTTTTTACTCTCTACTTTGAAACACTTTGCTGTCTCTTTTGCTCTCAGATGTGATGCATGTTTAGTGGCACACCACATCTCATTTCCTGTTACTTCACCTTCTGCTGGCTTCCTTTTCAGAAGAATATCTTAACTTTTTCATTACTTTGTGCATGGAAAGTTTTAAGCTAAAAGTTCATTCAGTGAGGAGGCAGCGGTCCAGCACTTACCCAGTTCATTGAGGAAAACTATGTGCCTCTTCAGGCAAAGCTATAGAAGTAGTGAGTCATCATTGAATGTGCTCGTGTGTGTGTGTGTGTGTGTGTGTGTGTGTGTGTGTGGCTTAGAAATGTAGGTGGGCTGCACAGTAAATCTGAGATGTATCATTGCTACAAAGATGGCTTGAACAGCAAAAGTCAGCATAAACTCTTCATGGGAAAATGTGTGGTTATTGTACAAAGTATTATCTGCAAGAAAGTTTCATTATTCTGAGCAAACTCTTTGTATTGCATCAGAAATGTCCTTTTTGTATGTTCAAGTCACAGCCTTGAATTAAACTGTGCTGTATCCAGATATCTAAGTCCTGGTCTAGACATTTTTGTACTTGTTTAGGCCTGTGTCGTCCTGGTAAGGGAGGTGTTACTTCCTCAGGCAATGGTTGGTTTGTCTGTTCTCAAAATGCAAAAAAAAAAAATTATGATTCAATTTTAAAGACTGGAAAGAAAATGTCACCAAAACTTTTTGTCACTGTCAGGTTTCTTTCATCATTGCAAGATGCATTAAATTTATCTTGTTTTTGTCTGTTTTTTTAGTTAAGCCATGGTTTAGTTTTTGGTTTAGACCTGGCATAACCTTCCTTATGGAAGTTTAAAGACTTGGGAGTTTAATTAAACCTTCAGATTTGGCTCCTTTTTTTTAAATAATACATAAAGGTGATCCAATGTTAAGCTTGTGGTGAATTAAGGTTTTTAGATTTTATAACACAATGGTCTTTTTTTTTTTTTTTTTTCTCCTCTTTTTAGGCAGAGAAGCCTCTTGCATTGAGCAGTGGAAATTTGAGCGCCTTAAAAAAGCGCTGGGAAGAACAACAACAACAACAACAACAGCAGCAGCTACAGCCTAATCAGCCATCCACCCCCAGGACCCTCATCAGCTCTGTCCTCCCACGGGCCCCCCTCAGTCAGTCAGCAGGCCCTAAAGCCGAAGTCCCGATCATCTCAGTGCGAGACGCCGAGGGGCGAAGTTTGGACCAAGTAGAGGCAGAGGCCATCTCCGACCAGCCACTGTGCGCGCAAAGGGCCGACGAAATGGAGGGCAAGCCAGAGGGGGCAGCAGCTGAGGTGCCAGAGGCGGAGAGGCCAAGTGTCCCGCTGAACAGCCTCAAGATGATGTTTGAACAGGTAAGATGCACACACAGTAAGTATGGGACGTATTAAGGGCTACCATAGTTTTAAGATGTCACAATAATCTAAATATTGTTCTTGCTCGTAACATCAGGTGTTGATATAAGAACAGGAAGTGGCAAAAAGTCACCTACCAAACTGCTTCCTCAATTATTAAACAAAAATTATACAGTTTTCTTTTGAGGAACAGAGTTTAATTGCATAATGGCTTATTGCAATATGAACCATCTCTAAAATAATGAAACCCTAGGACATAATCTACAGTAGGCTTTAATGATTAATATGTTGGGAAACTTTGATAAGAAACACTCCCATTGCCTGTTGGTCAACACTCAGTGAACCCCTCTCCTATTTTATGCTGGCTTTGGTCCAGTTGAACTTTTTCAACAAAAGAAAAGCAGGAAAAGTAGTTGGTGTTTGGGTTGCGAGCTTGACAGTAGATGCAGGAAAAAAATGGTTTGTGGCTCTTGAAATCTGTCACATTATTTAAAGTCCTTTCTCAAATATGTGGTCATGTTTGTGGACCAATAGATCAGAGAGACCAATGCACCAAGTGGAAAAATGGGTTTAAGCCTTTCAATTAATTTGAAAGACGTTTGTATTGATTTAATGTAATGCTCCACAATCATGCCGTGATATAAGGTTACCATAACTTCAGAGTCTTGTATCAGCCCAGCACAGATAGTGATCTGACAATGGACTCAAGCAGTGGTTCTCAAATAGTGGTACAGGTCCTAGGTTAGGCCTAGGTCAATTCAGGTTCAGTCTACTTTTATTCATTGTTTGATGTACTTTTAGGCTGAGATAAGTCCTGCTTATTTGCTGATTTATACCTTTTTTAGTCCTAGATTAGTCTTGATTATGTCCTAATTTAGACCTGGTGTAGTCTAGGTTTAGTCCTGGTTTAGTCTACTTTGAGTCCTGGTTTAGACCTGGTGTAGTCTAGATTTAGTCCAGTTTTAGTCCTTCTTTAGTGCAGCCTTAGTCCTAGATTAGTCCTGGTTATGTGCTGGTTTAGCCCTGGTTTAGATCTGTTTTAGTCCTGGTTTGGTGCCGTTTTAGCCTTATTTTAGTCCTAGGTTAGTCATGATATTGTGCTAGTTTAAACCTGGTTTAGTCTAGTCTTAGTCCAGTTTTAGTATTGGTTTAGACCTGGTGTAGCATAGGTTTAGTCCAGTTTTAGTCCTTGTTTAATGTAGCCTTAGTCCTGGCTTAGAGCTGTTTTAGTCCCGGTATAGTCCCTATTTTGTCCTTATTTATACTCATTGTAGTCTATCTTTTTCTGTGGTTGTACTTGTTGTGAAAACTTTGACAACCACTGTACTAAATAAATACATTGTAGAAGCTTTTTAGTTCTTTTTAGAGGTCATACCCCGCGGTGCTGTCATGCTGCTGGTCACATGGTCCGTCCTCTTCACCCTCGGAGCACTCATCCTCTCAGCTGACTCCAGCATCCCCATCAGCCATGAACCCCTGATCTCCTGCTCTTCGTGCTCTGTCTGGGGGCAGCTGATTGTTATTTGTATAGCATTAAATGTACAGTCATGCATTCATTCCCCCCTTGAGGTGCGTTAAATGTAAAGTGCTCATACTCAAGGTGTGACAAGTTAACAGGGGCCATGCTGTGTTTCCTGAGCACAGAGCGTCCATTTATGACTAGAAGAAGACATAAAAGGGCGTTAAGGGGCTTTAAGAGGCATGCACATTTAGTCCGGGCTTGTCATTTTAACAGCTTGCACAACAACACAGTTGACTTGTTTAGGCCTTTGTCTCTGTTTGTCTCTCGCTGATCAATTAGTATATGTGCCGAATGACTTTAGTACCGCTTAAGACTCTTTAAGATTGATTTGGAAAGTATGTAGACTACAAAAGGCAAAGGACTGTGGCCCTTTGTGAATTTGATTTGAAATAATGTGAGTCAGCAGATTCACTTGAAATGGCTCAGGAATTTAACTTAGACGTTGCCTGTAACCAACCCCTGTTTTTGAAGTGTTGTTAAATACAGATGGATAGCATTTTACTTCCTTTGTGGTATTTTTAAGTATGTCATTTTCAACCAACAACAAAAATACTAAATGACAAGTGTTCATTTAATAGACGAAGTAAAGATAATTGTCACTAACTTAATCCCCTATTTTTAAGTAAAAGTTTATTTATTAACATGAGGATATATTGCTTTTCTAGACACCCAAAATGCAGATGTGGCTACCATTCTACACCCATGACCTCTCCGACCACTACCAAACACACAAATACATTCATACACCAATGCTACTAACACTGAAGGCAAGGTGGGTGAAGTGTCTTGCCCAAGGACACAATGGTAGTATCAAATGGCTCTACCTACTGAGCTACAGATGCTTGGATGAAAAGCAAAAAAAAAAAAAAAATTCGATCTTGATGTACTTGTAGATTCTTATTAGTAATCTATTGGTCATTACCCGCCTATCAGTGGTTGAGTCAACTTGTGACATCTTGGGGTTTCTTCATATCTTTGTGGTTGGGACATTCTGTTTTACAAGCTTGTTTCAACATAACCTTTTAAGGGGCCATATTCAGGCTTTTTGATATAATTTTGGACACCTTTGCATTAGCATTTCGCGTTTATAACTTAAAATAATAATAGACAGAGCAGAAAATGGCTTTTTACCATGGCAATCTCTTAGCAACATGATGCTAAGAGATTGATGATGAGCTGACTGCTGCTGATGGTAATTTAAGTGCCGAAATTATTAGAATAAGTCCAGTGACGGTGTGTGGGCTTTAGACACAAGCAGGAGCACTTCCTGGTTTCATGTGTCTATGTAGAACGGTGAGACCGAGCAACTCTTGCAGCGGATCAGCAAACAGGATTACTTCAAATAAGTGTGAATGAAACAAAATACTACTCCAGTTATGTTTTTGAAGTGCAAACATTATGATGTGGTTATAAACTCAAAAAGGTCTGTTTAACATCTTTAACCACTTCATATCATAACCAAAGTCTCACATCCTGCATTATAGAAGCACTGAAACAACATTTGTACATGGTTTTCTTCACTTCGCAATGCGCTAAGAACATTGTTACCCACTTTGAGGTTCTGACCCAGCTGAGAATCCAGGGCCTATGGGATTGACCAGACTGAGTGTGCAATACCTACATTTTAAACCGATATCTTGACATTTTGTTTTTTCTTCCCCATATTGGTCTTATAGTGGTTTTACTCTTTTGTCAGCCCCAGTTCATAGCCTTGTGAATAACTGACTGCATATTGTAAATTGATGTATCCCTGAAAGTGACAAGATCCATTCAATGGATGGAAACCATTCTCCAGTCAAAATGCATTTGTTCTTCTTTCAACATCTAATGGGATTCTCAAATAAATTAATCCTACAGGAAATTGTAGTGGACCCTTCCTGCTTGTTGCATGGTTGTGTCTTAACCAAAGGGTGAATTGTTTGGGGGAAATCCTTGAGCGGTAAGATAATCTCTATACAGTCGAGCAGCCACAGTTTTCAAGAGGGGAAGGTCTACAATAGTCTCCACTGTACAGCCTCGACCTTTAGCCTGTCTTTGTGGAGCTCTTGGATGATGTAATGACGCACTGGTCGGCTCCTGACTGCAGACAGCTGATCTAGGAGGGAGCCTCTTCCTCAGTCTTCCCCTCAGGCCACGAGAGCACCCCCCCCGACCCCCTCATCAATCAGCGCCTTGTCCACTCTCTCCAGCGAAGTTCTCTCCTCTCTCTTTTCTTTGACCTCTCCATCCTCATCAAAGGCCCCAAGTGTTTTGTCTTAACCTTCCTACCTCCTTATCTGACCCTTTTCTATATAGCACCTCCTCGAACCAGGGCAACTATGCAGTCACAGAAATTAAAGGCACTTTTCCACTTGGAAGAACGGTACGGGACGCATTGGAACAGGTAGCCCCAGAAGTTGTTAATCAATGAGATAAAAACATGTTTGAAGCTGACTTAAAAACACAAAGGCGGTGGCAATATTTAATGAAAAGGCGTAGAGTAAATCCTGGTGTGTGTCGGTGTGAGGCTGGAGGTAAAGGTGTATTAGCTTCAGTAAACAGCAAACTACTTCAGGTTTACAGCTTTCTGTGCATTGAATTCACTTCTCTGCACCACTTTATCATATTTTTAAGAAGTGACCATATAACGACATGAGTTTAACCTGTGTTTAATCCAGTCTAACCTATAGAATTAGTGTTTTGATTCTCGAAGCATGAGCTGTGCTTTGCCAAACTGGAAACAGCGGTTTCTAATATACACTAGCTTTATGTTTAGAAAAAGTCCCCACAACATTTAGCTCATCCTCTCTTGGAATACGGCTGTTTATCACAAGGGTAAGTGCGCATTTGATGATTTTTACTTTTGTTTCTGTTCTTTGGCTTGTTGTTTTTGCCCGAGTGAGGATTCTCTCTTGTCCAATCAGCTCGCAGCAGTGCCCACCTCTAACCTCTCCAGACTGTTTAACCGAGCTAGACACGGTCCTGAAAGGGTGCCAAAAGTAGAACGGCTTGGAACTCTTTTTGGGAACACCTAGGAACGATTTGGGAAGTGGAAACATCCCCAAACCGCCCCATCCTGGCCTAGTGGAAAAGTGCCTTAACTCTCCTGCACCCCAAACTTTTTAGGTTCACCTTTTGTCTTAAGGCACAAAAAATGTATTTCCCCATTTATACCGCTATCTACCATATATGGGGAAATGGCACCACTTAGTAGAAAACAATCAAAACTAAAATTCCAATCCCTCACTATCATGAATCCATGAAATGCTTGATCGTGTATTACAAAAATGCTGTTTGAATGGGAGTCAGTGGCACAAAAATGTGTCAGGAGTAAAGGTGTGACTATTTTTTCTAGAGAGCATTTAAAAAAAAAAATCCTGAAATCTGAAAATTCATCACAAAATACACACCAGAGGCAAAATCTATGCATTTGAATCAACACAGCAAAACACAGTGGCAAAACCTCACCAAATGTCTTAGGGGTGCAGGAAGGTTATTTGACCCTGCTTTTACTCTTGGTCCTACCCCAGTCTCTCTGCCCCCTCCCCACTGTCACCCTCCTGCACCAGCTGCTCCCCCGTCCCACCTCCTTTTCCTCAAACAAAGCCACACCCACATCGAGTCTGGGGGACCATGACACACACATCTTTTAAAGCCATGCTTCATCATCCCATTGCCTCATCCGGCCACGCCTATTTTAAGGACCCCCCCCCCCCCCCCCTCCACCCCCTTTTTTTTTTTTCTTTTTTTTTTAAACACATGCTCCCCGTCGCCTTCACCGTTGTTCCTCATCATCATTCCCGTCTGGCCCCCTGTCTCCCCCACGGCTTCATGTCATTTGCCTCTACACTTCTTGCTTTTTGTCGTCCGGAGCTCACTGCGCTGCTGCTGACAACCTTCACCAGAGGTACCTACCAAATTTCTTTTTCTATCCATATGGCATTTGTTAAGACTTTGTTTGTTTTTAAACATTTTACTTGGATGAAACACTTGGTCCTTTCAGTTTCTTGGATATTTTGACTTCAGCTCAAAGGGACTTTTGATGACACGTAATGAAAGTGGCCTCTTTTTGCACTAACTTGGTTAAACTTCACACTGAGGGGTATTGTGTGCCGCTTTAGGTGATTTTACGACCGTATTAAAAGTTCTCCTAGGTGTTTCCTCATCTGTTGTCTGTTCATCGAGGTATTTATTGTCTGGGCTTGTATTGTTTGTGGTGGGGGTGTTGTTTAGAGGAACTGGAAGTCAGTCCGTATGAGCGCTTTAATAGTATTAGGATTAGAAGAAAAGTCTTTGTCTAGCCCCACTGATCCCCCGTCCCCCTAGAGACCCAGCATCCTAGCACCCCCTTTTGCATTAGTGCCCCGGTACATGTATACTCAGATACATGCAAACCCCCCCCCCCCTTCTGTCTGCACCTCCACTCCCTGGAAGATAATCCACCCCCGGGACACAGCCATGATTGTAGGGTGATGCTTTCAGGGAGTCTTTTGGCCTTTTTGCTCTAAATAAATGGTGCAAGTCCATTACTTTTTCGTAAAACTGTAACCGTGAGTCAGTCTGTGCTGTCATGCATACTTTATTTCTGTGAGCAACTATTGAGTCAGATCTGGCAAAGCAGCGTTATGATTTCATTTGATAGGTTATCTCTTAATATTTTCTCGGAGCAGCCAACAACATAATTAATTTAGAATTTTGTAGATGTTAAGATTATGAAAAGGGATGCACTTCTAGTTAACAATTCGTCACAGGCCTGACACAGAGACAAACACAGACAACAATTCACTTGAACAGTGACATTCAGTCACTAGACATTTTAGAGTCACCAATTCACCTGACGCATGCATGTTTTTGGGCACTGGGAGGAAGCTGGGGGCGGCAGTAGCTCAGTTGGTAGAGCTGCTTGTCCAATAACCAGAAGGTTGGCGGTTCAAACCTCACTCCCACCGTTGCATACTGTCATTGTGTCCTTGGGCAAGACACTTAACCCACCTTGCCTCCAGTGTCTGTGAATGGATGAATGGTTCTTTGATGTAAAGCGCTTTGAGTACCCATGGAGGTAGAAAAGTACTATATAAATGTGACCATTTAGCATTTACCTGGACAGAGCCCACAGTAACACGGGAAGGACAGACTCCAGAGTTTGTGTGAAGGCCGACCCGGGGATCGATCTCACAACCTCCTTGCTGGGAGGCAAGAGCGCTAATTAGTAGCACTCTTCACCCTGTGGGCTTTTCAGTAGTAAAATCTAGGAGTTCTGTAAGGACATGCTGGTTGTTTTGGCATTTGGAAATACTCAGACACAAGAAACATGAAACATATTCTTGTGAAATCTTGTGAGTCACTTTGTCACTCACATTTCTAGTAAGCAGTATCTGGTGAACAAACAGTGAATGAAAAGTTATTCTCCCTGTTTTATGCTTGGGAGTTATAACAATGCGTTATCTTGAGGCTTAACAAATGAATTGTTAAGCGAGTTGTTTAACATCAGTGGATTTCAATAAGTGATAACTACTGGTGGACTGTAACAAAGGAAAAGTATTTAGTTACTCTACATATATGAACAGTTTCCATGTATTTGTACTTTACTTGAGTACATTTTACATCACTACATTTTAGAGCAAGTATCTATCTGAAGTACAAAGCATTTTCATTTTATTTCGAGTTTTGTTTAATCCCATTTGTTTTTGCCTGCTATTACTGTAGACATTCAATACATAAATGAAGAAAAGCTGCAGTAGCGTAGTATTCATTAGAGACTTAGACTTAGACCAAGGCTTAATTGAGCCACAAGGGAAATTATGTAGTCATGGTAGCTCAGTTGTACTTTAAAGCACACTTAAAAACACTAGTAAAAAGTAAAATGGGTATAGAATAGTTAAACATAATAAAGACAGAAGACACTACTGGCAGGTGACTGGTTTGTTAATTTCAGTCATAATTAGACCATTTCCTGATCACAATCCTACACATTTAAAAGACAAATTAGTTGTTGAAATACAAAAACCTTACTCTGTGGTTGTTTTGTGAGCTCTCTTTCCTCCTTTTCAATGTTCCCTTGTATGTTTTTTGCCAAATCTAACCCCGTGTACTGCTACATGCTGAGGCCTGCTGACATTCCCAGCCTGTCATGACTGAGTGGGCAACTCAGGGCACAGCTGGCATTCGGATAACGGTGCAACCCAGAGACAAGTCTGTGCCGAGTCTCAAACATGCACCAACAAAACAAAAAAAAAAACAAGCTTGGCTGTACAGGCATTTGAGAGATTGATGTATGCGGCAGGTGGTCGTACAGATGCTGACGGCTAAATGCGGCGTCTGGTTGTTGGCTCGCGCTCAGTCTCTGAGTGGTTGTGTAATCCGTACCTGGACCAGAGTGGCGTTTGGAAGAAGCCTTGGGCCGCTCTGCCAGTGGGCGTGGTTGTGTTTGGGTGGCAGGAGCGCTGATTTGTGTTTGTTAATCTGATCTTAGCAAATACACATGTACCATCATGTAAAGTGCAAAGTGAAAATTGCTGTTGGAATGAAATGCTGAAGTTTTGGGACAAATCATTTATGTGCACCTTGAATGATGTGTCTAGTTGTATCTCCTTAGAGCAAGGGATTAACATAAAAAGTCTGAATATCATGGAAAGTCAATTTGTTTTATTAGTTTTTGGTCAAAGTGAAACACATTTAATATATAGATTCACTTCACACAAAATTAAATATTTCAAGCATTTATCTGTGATAATTATTGTTCATTATAAAGCAAAATTCAGTATATCTGTTATGACAATATATTTTACTGTTTTATCCATATCAGTAGACTCATTTTTAAGTTGGACAGCAGAAATAAATGTATTTTTCTACTATATTCTGACTCATTGAGGTAGATCTGTGGACAGATGTGGTTTCCTCATTTAAAGCCAGTTGTATTTCTGGTTTAGACCTGTTTAGACCTTGTTTAATCCTGGTTTAGTGCTGGTTTGGTCCTTGTTTAGACCTGGTTCAGTCCTGGTTCAGTCCTGGTTTAGAACTTGTTTTGTCCTTCTTTAATAATGCATTTTTCTATTCATCTCTCTTTTATCCCTTGGTTTAGACCTGGGTTTTGTCCACATTCAGGCTCATGTTAGGTCCATAAATAATACATTTAAAACCAATTATGTTCTGAGGTGGAACTTGGTCCAAAGAGTCTGAGATCCACTGAACAGTATTAATATTTATCATCGTAGTGTTGAGTTAAGCTGAGAAATGGTCACTTAGTCAAGTGGCAGCCGCTCCTCCCTGAGTGTCTGTCCCGTCGCTCTGAGCTCATTAGGGGATTAAAGTTTGGCATAGACTGGACACATGTATCCCGCACTCTCAGACAGTCTCCTCTCTCATTTATACTTTTGTATTTTCTGCATTGTCCTCAGAGTTTTGCAGTGGATTGTGTTTTGGATGCTGCCACTGGTGAAACATGTGAGCGTCACAGTGCTTGTCTGGTGTCTGTGAACCCGACTAAGATCTGTGTCTGTGTTGTCTTTCAGGGCTCCAAAGAGCAGACGACTAAAGGGAACTGCAGTAACGCAGCCAACATGGAGCAGCTACTTGGAGGTATTTTCTTTTTAATCATTGTGTTCTGGTCTTTAATAAAAGCTTCAGACATAACTGCTACAATTGTCTCTATTGTAACTGCAATACTGCGTCCAGTGTGACGGAGTTTTACTGAAAAGTATGCAGATCCATATTGTGAGCACGTGCTCCAAATTAATGATAATTTCATGTTTTAAATCACTAATGTGATCCTAAATCAAATTCAGACCTAGCTGGATACTTTATATTTTATTATCTATAAGTAGGTATGTATAGTGTCTAAGTAGATCGATATAAGTAGACTTGGTTTCATCCTGGTTTAGATGTGGTTTAGGCTTTGTTTAGACCTTGTTTAGACTTTGTTTAATCCTTGTTTAGTCCTGGTTTAGACCTGGTTCAGTCCCAATTTAGACTTTGTTTAGACCATGTTTAGACCTGGTTTAGTCCTTCTTTAGTAATACATTTTTCTATTCAACCCTAGTTTATCCCTTGGTTTAGACCTGGGTTTAGTCCAGATTCAGGCTAAACCCAGATACTTTACATATCTACTTGTATATAATAAAATATATAGTATATAAGTAGATAGATATAAGTAGATCAAATAATATTTTATATAAAATGCAAATTTTTAATGGGTTGCTTTCTGTGATGTAGCCATATCTATAATGTGAGATTGAGATGGAGGCAGGGGCCCAGCCTAAAATGTCAATACATGTTGATTAAAAATATTGTATTATAATGATATGAAACTCAAATGTATATTGCATAAATCACTAGAAAACAAGAAAATCAGAATTTATCATCACACAATCCTGCTGGCTGCTGAGAAAATTTGATTTTGAACCGGGGTCCTTCAGTGCACGCTCTAAGACAGCTGTAGATTTAAATATGCTTAATAAGTTGACACTGTCTGATGCTGAAAGTACAAATACTAACAGCTGTGTCACATCCAAGGGATGTGAATTGTCAAGTACTGGTGGCACTGTAATGGTGCCCCCCCCAAGTCAAATTCTGCTTAGGGCCTCTTGAAGGCTTGGGCCGGCCCTGCTTACCCTCTGTCAGTGCAAATGAACTTATGTCAAGGGATTGTTTTCACTACAGCCATGCAAAGTCATGATATTATTCAATCACACAGGCCTAATCATTAGGAGGTTGCGCTTTAAGCCATGAGATAAATATACTGAGGTCAACAAAAATGTTCAGCTCAATCTTTCCTGTTTGAATATTTCTTTAAAAAAGGCTCTAACCCATAGTATACAGTGATACGCGGCCCTTATACTTTACAGTATTCGATTCAAATGTATTTGAACATAGCCCATGTACTAGATAAATGCTAACACTAACAAATGTGCCTTTGTTTGCAAAAATGTACACAAATTGTCCTTTTCATTATCGTTACAGAATTAAGTATCAGGTCTGACACTGTGTTGTATAAACTAGG
Organism: Bostrychus sinensis; assembly: GCA_020698575.1. Lineage (NCBI taxonomy): Eukaryota > Metazoa > Chordata > Actinopteri > Gobiiformes > Eleotridae > Bostrychus > Bostrychus sinensis. The sequence goes on from CM036250.1 coordinate 11,261,153, forward strand.
TCTATGATTTAGTTTGAGTCTCATTATTCAGCCGTTGTTCACACTTCCATCTGCTGACCATGTTCTGACACAAACCACTACATTTCCTCCCAAACAATGAGCGTTATCCCGTCTTCTCTGCGGATGGATTACATCCTTCCCAGAAGTGAGGTGTTCCAAAAGTGAGGAAATGGAGAGCGCCATTGAAACTCTGACCTGAGCCGAGGACTGCAGACGTCAGGCAGAGGCAGCGTTTCCCCCGCACACGACTCCTGACCTCATGTTCCAGTTCAGCCCGCGTCACTAACCCCGCGCACTCTGCTCTTAGCCTGAACCAAACACACTAACAGAGAATTTATCAAACATTCCTGAAGTTTAGTCTGCTGTAGATGATTCTGATTTGGAAAATTGGCACTGGGTTGTTGTTTTTTTTAAATGAATGAATGATGCCTGTGATAATCAAACAAGTTCATATCTGCCTAAAAAGCATTACAAAGAAGTTTCCTGCTTTATTTCACTTTTATTAACCTTGCTCTCTGATATTTTGTCTCACAGCAGATGGAAGCCTTGCAGAATCCACTCCTCTGCGTGACAGGATGGCCCTATACAAAGCTGCCATCTCCAAACAGGAAGTTACTCCTACTTCAGCCTCAGTGAGTATATTAATACTGCACATTTTACATATACTGTATATCTCTAAGACTTTGGTTCCAGTCCCCTTTATTAAAACTATCTGAAGTTTTTAATAGTATCCAAACTTAAGTGTAAACAAGCGCTTTCTGTCTCTTGTGCGTCACAGGGCGAGCAACTCCCGGACGGTTTCTGTGGGAAGCAGAAGGAGAATGTGCCTCCGTTTAATCTAGAAATGGTGAGCTGATAAACACGTTAGACATGATGAAGTAATGATCGCTGGAGAGTTCAATTTGTCTCCTGACATCCCCCGTGCTTCTTTCAGAGTCCAGAGTCTGAAGCAACCGGCAGGAAGATCTTCACTCCCGAGAAGAATGGTATTTTACTTTCCGTGTCTTTCCTGCATTACTCCTCACAACAGGAATCTGCTCTTGTAATCCCTTTTAATTAGTTCCCAGGCTCCTTGTAAAAAAAGTGAGGTAATTACAGTTATTTATGACAAACCTTTTTCAGAAATAATGGAGAAATAAGGATTAAGGAGGACATTAATTGTAGGTGCTGGTTACTAACTGTATCTAGTAATTATCAAGATGAATGTTTTTTATAATTCCTAAGCCTTCTTGAGCTGGGGTTTAGCAAAAACTGTATCAAATGTAAATGGCTCCCTCTAGTGCTTACATAGCCTCACTGCTTTCTGTAGGTGCTGCAGCCTCTTCAAGTCACAAGGACTCTCCTCAGCCCAGGACACCCAGGGTGAGTGAACACAGACAGAGAGCCTTTTAAAACACTGAACACAAGACTGACTGATGTGTATCTTACAGAGCTTCTGCCCCCCGGCCCGGGAGACCTGTGTGGCCTGTACGAAGACCGTGTATCCTTTGGAGAGACTGGTGGCCAATCAGAGCATATACCACAGCTCCTGCTTCCGCTGCTCACACTGCAACACCAAGCTCAGGTACAGACATAGGTTCTTCCAAGAGAGATGTTCAGGGAGATTTATCATGAAATTAAAACACTTTGTATATACAATGGAGATTATGACAAACTTGTGTAATTTCCAAAATTAGTGGACAATGAGGTGTCTGTGAAGACTCGGTCATCTAGGCTGTCACAATTAAAAACAATAAAGTTAAAAATAAGTCATTTGGATGTGGTTTGTAGGGCTGAAGACTTATTTTTTACCTTGTTTTGTTTTTGAGTGGATGCTGAGGTTAATCTGTAGAGTAACACACATACAGTATTTTAATGGATTTTTTCCCTGTCTCTCTGGTATAGTGTTGTTCTTGCCCAGCCAGAGGGATATGTTTAGGGATATCCCTTAAGCACTGATTACTTTGCTTATGTTATTTTTTTGTGTCTTGCTTTTAGTTTGGCAAACTATGCCTCGCTGCACAGTAATGTCTACTGCAAGCCACATTTCTGCCAGCTCTTCAAGGCCAAGGGGAACTATGACGAGGGCTTTGGCCACCGCCCTCATAAGGAGCTGTGGGAGTGTAAAGTTGAGGGAGAGAGCCCCCCATCATCCAACATTCAGACCAGGCCAAAGCTCCAGAGCACAGCTCCGGCCCCTGACCTGGACAGTCCATGTGTAGAAGACTCACCAATAGCCAAAGTCAATGTGCTAACCGCCACCATGGAGGCGCTGGGACAGGGCTCACCAGAGAAGGCCACTGATAAACCCACTGAGACCCGCAGACTCAAAATCTCCTGGCCTCCCCGCACCGAGGGTGAGGAGAAGAGCACATCTGCAGCCAGCCCAGAGGGGCTCTCCACAAAACCCATCAAAGCCAAGTGGCCCCCTGAGGAGGAGTCCCCCTCCAGAGAGACATTGCCAATGCAGCACAACTCCTCCCTGAAAGAGCGCAGCTTGCCGTTCACACTGGCAGAGCAAAACATTCATGCCACAGCAGAGGCCATTAGTCCCCCACCAGAGTCTATGGAGGAGTCACCGGCCAGCCCAGAGCACTGTGGACAGTCCTCTACCAGCCACACGCCCACAGAGGACAGCTGTGTGGATGTCCACAGTAGCTCTGGGGAGGAGGAGCAGGACAGAGACATGAGCGAGGAGCCGGCCCAGGACGATATCGCAGGAGGAGAGCCAGAGCTCATGGAAGAGGAGGTGGTTTCCCCAGAAGAACCACAGGAGCCCTTGGAGCCCACCAACCTGTCCTCCCCCGATGGAGAGGTGGAGGCCAGCCGCTCATCTCAGGACGTGGGCTTCTGGGACAGCGAGGAGGTGGACGAGAAAGAGGAGGGGCTTACCGTGGAGGAACTGATCAAACAAAACCGATGCTATGAGGAAGAGGAGGAGGAGGAGGACGTGTGAAAGACATTACACAGACTTAGCCACTTACTCGAGATAAGATTTTGGCTCTCATCATGTGCCTCTGTCTAGCTGAGACAGGCCTCCTGTCTTGGTTTGACATGTTCAAAGCCATTCCTACAATTTGACTTGTCCACTTGTTTTTACTTGGATACATTTTAATAAATAATATAATAATGTTCTTGAACCAGCTCGTCTAAATTCAGGTTAACAGAAAATAAGTCTACCTAAACTTTTTTTTACTGAACAGGCTCGAACCTGAGGTCAGTTTACCGATGCCATTTTTAAGAAAGTCCAGCACTTTGTAGACGTTTTTAATATTTCTGTGGACAATACATCTCACTGATCTATTACCTACTATTCCATATTTTCATGTTAAACCTGCTTTTTTGTGTATTGTATGTGTTCACTTTTATCAGTTATAACTGGATGTTTCACCGGAAAATGTTTTTAATGTGGGTTCAAATAATAAATTGAATACAAAAACTTTACTTGGCTTTGCAGATGTTTTCAAATTAACCTTCACAGTAACACCATACATGCATTATTTTAGTTTTTTATTGGTGATCACATACATTTGGAACAAGGCCATGAAAGTGCAAGTCAAGTCGACAAGGCAAAGAATTATACAAAAACCTGGTGAATGAAAGTGACTTTAAACAGATTTAATTCTAATTTGGTTTAACCGTGTCGTTGTAAACAGGAAGCTTTTAAACGTGATGTTAAAACCCTGAACTTTGATGTGGCCACGACCGCCACATCAGTGTCTGATCATTAGGTCAAAAACATGTCTTAAGTCTCTACTGAGCCCTGAAGGAAAGACGCGTGCCCCCACTGAGGTCACGATGATGACAGCATTACATTTCCAGCATGTGTGACATTAGTAACCCTGTCATTTCTGTGAGTTTTACATGTGAGAACAATACAGAAACCAACTAAATGCAGCTAAAGAGTTTGTCATAGGCTTAATGATGAATAAACAAAGTCAAATAAACCGTAATAATGCTTTTGATTGAGAAGCTTTTAAAGAATAACAATGTTACTCCCTTTTAATTTTATATACAAATGAAGTTAATGTTTCATGCACCATCAGTGTTTCTCCTTTACTGTGCAGATGACAGGTCCCTCAAGTGACGTCCGTGACGTTTTATAATTGCATGCAGCACATACACAAAAATACATTTCTCTTCATTTTCCAAAACATCCAGCTGTCAATAGTCTTCTGAAGTAAGACAAAGTAAAGGAACATTTTTTAAAATCTCCAAAATGGCACAATAACTTGTTTTAGCAAAACCTGGTGGCCAACTTATTTTTATGTAAATATTCCAGTACTGTTCATTATCTGCATCTCTTCTGCAGTTAAACATGTAAGTTAAAGTTACACAGAGTTGCCATCAATGAAAGCTTTAAATCAGCTCAAGTTAAATGTTGTATGATTGTCTCAAAAATCAAGATATTCACAGGTTAAGATTGGAGACAAAGAAAAGTACGGGGCAGAGACAAGTGACCTGATTCATGTCTGGATGGGAGGAATCTTTGGTTGGAAACCCCAAGACATTTTGTTTTTATACATTTCGCATAGACACTAGATTTACCCTAAATTTTATAAATATGTGTTAAAAAAAACAAATTTCAATTGGTATGCCTTTTCAGGAAATAATTTTCTTTATGGTGTTTTTAAGCTGTTCTGACTGAATTTAGTATCCTTCTGAGATTCCTATGAAGAACACAGGGGAGCCACCGTGCAGTGCCCAGGGATCAGCTCCAGGTATAGAAAGTGCCGAGTACAAAAACAAACACACATTCCCTGAACTTTGAAGAAATATTAAATGCATGTAATTAGCATTTACAGTATGTTGTAGAAAAATACCTTGCACACTCTTTTCTTATCTGGCTTTATAATGTGACAATGTAAATGTCATTTACAAAACTAAATTCTGATATAGCCTTTTCCAACCTGAAATGATGCCCCGTAATGTTTAGCAGTGGCATAGTGGAGCAGCGTGCCCCTGATTGCTCACAGGATGGCAGTGTCTCCCAATAAAAAGACAGAGACACCAATAGAAATACACAAGTTTAAATGCAACACAAGTATCGGCCTAACTTTGCTTGAGGCTGCAATAGAGATTTATGCCTAAAGAGGACACAGGAGAGCTAATCATACATTGCATAGGATTATCTCAGAGTCTTGTAGAAAGTTTCAGCTGCAGAGACTTTGACTGCATCCACTATAACAAACTGCCCAAGAGCCTCCTTTGTGTGTGCTGGATTTGGATTTTTACAAATATTAGTAATTAAAGCGGGGGTGGAGTTGTGGAAGACTGCAGTGACCAGCAAGTGTTTGGTGTTGAGAGGCCTACAGTGGGGTGATCCTGCGCTTTGGGCTCACAGAGCACACAGCAGCCTATTAACGGTGAGTGCTACAGCACGGCCATCACTGGTCCATACTTCAGTCCATTTCACCCACTGAGCGGATGTAAATCCACTTTGACCTTCTCCCCGCAGCTCAGCATCCCCACAGTGGGGTACAGGCCCCCAGCTGGGACCACCATCTCTCTGCGCCCCATCAGCTTTCCATTCCTTGTGAAGAACACCTGCAGGACCACAAGAGGGCAACAGTGAGTACTCGTGGTGAAGTGCTTTATTCTAGAAAGCAAAACTTTTTAAGATGATGGATTATAATGCAAACTTCATTTGAAGGAGCACAGCGATCCAGGTGTAAACAGGAATTATGAGCAGTTAGGGAAAATTGTTAAGCAAATAAGTGATCGTGTAATATCTGTGCTTTTGGAAGGGGAAAAAGTGATTGTTTACTGTACATGTCGGTGCTAAATCAGCAAGCGATCAAATCCTATCCTGCTGTTCTCAGGAGAACATCAACAAGCTTTTCATGGTTAATACCAAGGGCTTCTTTCCGAGTGTTTGAGCAAATAAATGCATACTAAAACAACAAGTCAAGTACCGTTGAGCGTGTCTCTCCAATAAATAAGGCTGAGTCACATATCAAACATTTACTGTACCATCCACCCACTTTAAAAAAAAAAAAAAGGCTTAACTGCTATTCACCTGAACATAAAGAGAAAGCAAACTACAACAGACACCCTCGCGGTACAGAGTGTGCCCCGTCTTCATTGTGCTCTGTGCATATAGACAAACACACGAGCGCCAGCCTTTGCCCCAAATGCACTCGCAGACGCTTAGCCAGGCCCGCAGAACCCTCAGAGTCAAGCAGCAAAGCCTCCAGTGTTTTACTGAACAAATATTGACAAATCCAGGGATTAGAGCAAATACTATTCTTATCCACTTGAGTTTCATTGCTGCACCTACACAGTGACCACGAGCCCCTACTTGTAGTAATGCGCAGGGAAAGCTCCTTGTCAGTAGTGGGTAAGGACCAAAACAAAACTTCCCTTCAAGGAAAAAAATAATTGTCTGCCAGGATTTTATTTGGTATATATCAGGAGCTGCTGAGGTGAATCACAACGCACACACGTGTAGCAGTGACTGACTTACGGTAACCTTCCTGACGTCCTGTCCTGCCTCCAACTCTTCCCCATCCGCCTCCTCATCCTCTTCATCGTTGAGATAGAGAACGTTTTGGACACTTGCGTGAGCTGGCCGGCCCTCCAGTGGCTCCAGGTCATCAGTGTCAGCTGAGGATAAGATTCAATATGGGAGTTTATGAAATGTAGAGCTATGCCTAAATGCAATTATTCTATCAGCACATCAAACAACACCAAATTAACGCTCTTAGGCACGCAAACATGTTGGAGAGAAACCTGCTGTAATTTAATCGGATCATCAACATGTGGATGAGATATATGATATGTGAGACATGTGATTTAGGTGAACCTCTCCATTGATGCAAAAAGAGTGGCTGCAACTAATCAACCAATAAAACAACATCCATGCCACATTCAAAATCACTTAACCTGTATACCCCAATTTTAAAGTTACGTTGTTACTGTTAAGTGAAAAAAGTGTTCCCACAAAACATCTTAAAAATGTATACATTTATTTTTTTCTACTTTTTTACATACATCTTTTTATCAACTTTTATAAATACCAAATATTTAATATTTTCAGAATTGTAACCCTTTTAATGCCAGTATACGTAATAGCATCTTGATTTTTTTTTGTAAAAAACACACAAACAATGAAATATTTTTATATTCAGAGCAAAGTGGATTATATTTTGTGACCGGGACACTTTTATCACTTAACAGGAGCATTGAGACAAATTTAGTTAGAGAGTAAAAATTAAGTACCGTATTTTCTGCACTATAAGGCGCACCTAAAAGCCTTTAATTTTCTCAAAACTGACAGTGCGCCTTATAATCTGATGCGCCTTATATATGGATCAATGTTGGTTAATTATGCCTACCGTATTCAAGGGGCGTCGCCGAAGTGACAGAGTAAAGGGGAATTCCAGTCCCAGCTGTTCATGTGTGCCATAGGCATGTTTATGGATCCTGCCGCAAAAGAACAAGGAGGCGCGGCCTTTGCTCCATCTATTAGAAGAGTTGCGACATTGAGGGGACAGAAAACTGAGCGCTCGAACGCTGTTCATGTAGCTTTGAACTGTGACAAATGGAGTTGGAAATACATTGTTTTCAACGAGGGTGGCGCAAATAAGAGCTACCGGTACGTACGGTACCGTATTGTGAATGCACTAACTTGTTTTGGGAGTGAACGGAGTTGTAAGAACGCTGGATGTATTCTATTAATAAAGTTTGACTGACTGACTTATCTGATTGTTTTATTGACATTCCCTTTAGCGCAGCTCCATCTAGTGGATGCATAACGCAACCCCAGCCTTCTATTCTATGTGCCTTATAATGCGGTGCGCCCTATATATGAAAACAGTTTTCAAATAGGCCATTCATTGAAGGTGCACCTTATAATCCGATGCGCCTTATAGTGCGAAAAATACGGTAATATTAGATTTGTGCTTAGAATATAAAAATTTGTCATACAATACACAGCTGAGCAAAATTTCATGGAAAAAGTAAGAACCACCGCAAAGTTAAAAGGAGACAATTTTGTCCTCATTGAAGCATAAGTTGTAAAGGACCTCTCTTCCCTGTTCTGGAGCTTTTATTGAACTTCAGGAGGTTTAACTCAAGTGTGACTGTATTCTTCCTGAAAATATTTAGTTGTGCCATGAGATGATTAGTTTTGGCCTTTAGATTCATTATAAGCTATACTTAATAATGTGACCAGGGAGTGTGTATGGGTGCTTTCTGCACTTCATGAAGGCTTTTTCTTTGATTTGGTGCTTTCCAGTGCTACTTCTAAGAGCTTCTCATGCAGTAGGTTTCCATCACTAGAGAATAACTCCAAAGCTCTGAAGAACTGCATGTATTTTTGTCTTAATTAGAGCTATAAGGATCATTTCAGTGGCTGCATGCCTGAATACTGTTATATACAGTTAAGTAAATCCAGCAGTAGTCTGTAGATGAAGAGGGGATTATTGTAGCTGGTTTCTGTGCAGGGGACATTGACTCAAAGACAAACTTTCAATGCTGCCTCAGTCTTCAGGTTTAAATGTTCAAGCCCCCTGCAGCCAGGCCAAGCAATGCAAACATTTCGACGAGACAGAGTGACAGCATAATAGTAAAAGCTGAACTCTCTGGCCTCACCTTCTGATTCAAGGATGTAGTCTCTTGGGAACATGATGCCGCAGCCCATGATGTCACCCTTAAAGCAGCGAGGACCAAAAGCATCTCCGACCCCACTGCCATGGAAGATTTTACCATCATCTACAATAATGAAAGAGGGCAGTCAAACACAAGAAGAAGGTGAACATTTGTACTGTACGTCATCCATTTGAATAGCAATAATATTATAACAATGGATCGCCTAAAGTATTAACTCTGAGTGCACATGTAGTTAGGAATGCGGCTCTAAAATACAGGACATCCTGACTGAAGGCAGTTCTTGTAAAGGCACTTCTCATCAAAGAAATAGACATCAACAACAATCCTAAGGAAATCATCAACAACAGTAGGGAACAAGGCCAAAAAATGCATAGGTAGCCTGCAGACAGGTAGTCTTCAAGTGGAGCAGCATGGCTGCCACTGGTAAATATTTATGGAGTTGTCATGGGACCCGTCCCCAGCTCAAGATACTGTTTAAACAATCTCTATCTGAGCTACAGGAGGGAGATGGAGACTCTGTATCGTTACAATTCCCATGCGGGCCTTCGCCACAACGCCCAACACGAAGAGCATAGTGGAGTCACGCTGACGCAGGCTCTTTTCGACTAAAAATAACTGTGTCGAGTTTTGAAGAGTGGCCAGGCAGAAGAGGTGGGTTACGGTTAAGGACCCGACTAATTTTTGTGTGGAGAATTAAGCTATGAGGCTGCCAATGCCCTCTTTTGGTCCACTCCTGTCCAGCTCACCACTCTGTGACCATACCTCTGTGGAAGTCACAAAACACAAAACCATTAAACCACTGATCCCATTCAGGCTGACTACATAATAAATGCAACCTAATAAAATTGTATTGTATTACAATACTATATTCACGCTCATAACCAAAATCCTACAACGTGACTTAATTGTTTCACAGCCAACAAACAATTTGACACACAAAACTTAGTAATAGCTAACTGGGTTTATTTTAGATAACACATTATTACACAACACGTTATGACTAAAGAATCAAAACCAGAATATGTTGTGTGTGGCTTGCAGATTAGCATAAAATCCATTGTAAATTATGGAAGAGGGTACAGACCATAGCAGTAACATTGAACACTAGAAGTTAAGTAAAAATGGTTTAGTTTCAGCTGCAGCTGAGACTGTAGCACCAGGCCTGCAGTTAAGAACCAGGGTTCTCTAAACACAGCTTTCTCTGAATAATACGCTTAAAACACCTATAATAACATACTAATATTAGATGAGACATAGTAGTGACACCTCAATCGGAAAACAGCAGCTCTACAGAACTGGATATGACAAATCTTTAGCTGGCATCAGATTGTAGTGTGTCAGTGGAAGCGCAGACAGAAGTTCGACAGAGAAGTGTTATCTTAGCTCGGTGCTGAGCGATGGATGGTGGTAGGGCACAACTTTGAGCTGCGGGTGTTGAGTCACTGCACGTGTGACTCACTGATGGGGCTTTGAAAGGGGGTGCCCAGGTTAATGAGGCTTGATGAAATGTACCCATTGGCTGGATGGCTGGTTTCAACTGATAGGCCCCACAGGGGCACGCAGGCCCATGGCCCATTAACTTGTGGAGCCAGTGCTCAGGATGGAGGTCCGCAGTGGGCCATTTCTCAATATAAACAGTCAAGTATTCTTGACATAGGCTAAAGCGCCCTTGAACAAAAAGAGCAAAGATAAGATTGGCAGAAATCTGTGTAGGGAACTGGACTGGACTATATGTTTAAGCACAGTTCAGATGGTGAATAAGAGTAGGTCCTATACACATAGCAATAGGTCCAGAATGGAGCATCTGTAAGAAAAAATAATATAATTATGTTTAAGGATTACTGGAGCCAGCCAAGAATGCCCTTAGGGACATTTGATCTTCAAGACGCTCATGTCAAATCTAAAAATGAGCCATTAAGTTAACAACAGAGGTGGTGCATGTCATAGAAACACCTCTTCACAACATTCTTGGCTTGCACAGAGCAGCAAACCCTAAGTAACTAAGCTTAAGTGACTTCTTTTTATTCTGTGGTTATCTTACCCAGTGTATATAATGTGTGTGTATGCATTTGGTTCCTTCTCAGCCTGCCAAAGGATGTCTATTCAATTTGTGAGATGGGTGACTTGCTCAGTGAAAATCTATAGACACATGAAGAGGCAAGTGGGGCACAATGAAGAGGCCTTAGCTGTTGATTTTGAAGGAGCTGGATCACCGCCTATACCTTAACCTCAAACACACAGCATGGAAAACCACATACATCATTTTGGTCTCTAACAAATAAGATTAATGGTGGCGGTGCCGGGCCATGCACATTGCTGCGGTGTCCAAAGCATTGCAGCCAAACCAGTCGAACCGCAGCCTCGGGACTTCTGGGACCCTAATGGTGAATGGCTGGGTTCGTCTGTCACTCAGCACCCAAGTATCACTCACATACCGCAGCGGGACGCACACCATCAACTGTTATTATTATCATCATCAATGTTTTCTAAGTATAGATGGAATCTGCGCTGGGACGCGGGGATTCGAGAGTATAAACATTAACTTGAAACATGAATGGAATGTGCGGAGTGAACAAGAAGAAGTGTTTTGAGAGCTGATTTGGGGGTCAGCTGGACAAAAGCATATAAACTATACTATAAAAATAAAAGCATACACATCTCCTTGTGCAAAAACAGACAGATATGTCATGGTGCGAAATGAATGCATAGGTAGTGCAGCTAAAATACCTAAAAATGGGGAAGCTATCAGGCAAAATATTTTTAAAAAGTCAAGCTAGGAGCCAGTTTCAGTCAGATAAGGACTAATAAATGTTGACCTTTTTTGTTATATTTTGGCTGCTCCCTTTCTTAATCAGGGTCAACACAGTGAACCAGTCGCACTGTGATTTGTGGGGCAGTCAACCAAAGAAATAGTTAGCTGACCAAAGTTAAGCCCAGTACAATAATTAATTGACCAAAGGATATGTGGAGGCCTGCGAGTTACACAAACAAGTGACTTTACATTAATTAGGTGATAACACATTTGGGAAAGATGGCTGTAAAATATTAGTCCGGCCAGCCAGACAATCTCCTTTCCTATTCTACACAAAGTATTAATTTGGTGTCTGTAAGTTTGTTTGAATGTGGTCGTTACATTGGACGTCAACAGGACTTTACTGTTGTTAAAATTACAAAAGGACAAAGAAAAAATTCCCACAGAGAGATTTGAACCAGCGACCCTATGTTAATGGGCAAACGTTTAACCCACTGCGCCACTGTGAAGAATTAATATGGAATTTTTTTTTGTTATTTTTGCCACTGCTAATCTCGCTTTTTCACTAACAGATGCATTTGTGACATTAGAAATACAAGGCTTTCAGTCGCTACCTGTATGGATGATGTTGTCACAAAACGCCAAGACCGAATGTGTTGTGTGAGATAAAAAAAGATAACTTCTTAGTATTTTTTTCCTTGTCCTATTTCAGATCATCAGATAAAGAGGCATTAAGATCTCCAAACTCCGACGGAAACCCAGCGATGGAGATAGGATTGTCTCACTCTCTAACCATCTGCGTTATCTACCTGAGCAGCGGCACAATCTCTGGGTATCTTCCAGCTCAGTCTCGACCGGTGCCCTGTGATGTTTGTGTACAAAGGCGGCTATGGGATTCGTAGTAAGTAGTTTTGGATTCATTCATGTGATTGTAAGAGGTAAACAAACAGACTTTATGAAACAGCGCAGGACAGAGAAAGGGGAAAATAAATGTTAATGTGTGGTCCTCTCACCTGCATGGTAAGCCACTGACCCCCTGCTCCATCCTGGATGTCTGTTTCTGGGGTAGTCCTGTATGGATAAAGCATAATGAAAATGCTCATTGCCATTTGTAAATGAATATATGGTAGAGCTTAACGGTCACCTATTATGCTAAATTGACTTTTCGAGCTTTTAACCATGGTATAATGTTGTTTCCACCTCAAAAACATACCTGGAGTGGTACTTTGTTTCATTCATGTATGTTGGAGTAATGGTGTATGCTCAGTCTGTCTCTACTGAAGAGCTGAAAACACTCTCAAAGCTCTACCTAGACACGTGAAACCAGGAAGTGTTCCTGCGTGTTTCTAAAGCCCATACACTCTCACCGGACTCATATAATTTCAGCGCTAAAATTCCCATCACTACCAAGCAGTCAGCTCATTTATCTATCTGTTAGCCTTATCTTGCCAATTGCTGGGTTTCAGACAACATCACAACATTCTACAGGTCTGTAATATTTAATGTGACAACATCACATTTTGGAATCTGAAAACAGCCAAGAGCCATGGTAAATAGCCACTTTATTCTCCAAACTATTGCCAGCAGGAGGCAACAGACACCTACTAAAAGTGTCCTCTGCAAAGTCAAAGTGACAGCTCCCCAAAAGACTATGTTTAAGTTATAAAATGTGAAATACTAATGCAAATGTGTCCCAAACTATATCAAAAAGCCTGGAAAAAGCATAATTAATATTGGACCTTTAATGATGTCAGGATTAATTGTTTTACTTTTACTCGCCAAATTAGGATAACGCAAGAATTTCAGAAGCTACATTATCGGTTTTAAACTAAATCCATGCTCCATACTCGTGACACTAAAATTTGACATTGTGACATCAGCAGTGTTTTATTGTGTGCTATATATTTACGAAAACACAACTGAGTGATATGAAAACTGGAAGCACTTTCAGAGTGGAAATCTTTGCAGAGGCACTGGCACTATCTGACAATGGCAAAAAAATACAGTATAGGCCAGGACTTTATCCAGGGATCTTCTAGTTAGGGGTAAATGCTCTATCCTTTGACCCGCAAAGCTCTCACAATGGTAAAAAAAATTCACTAAAACTATCTAAACTACTATGAAACATTTGTTCATTTACCGATCCCTTTAGTTTAGGCAACTGTTACTATATATGACCCTATCTCGCAATCGTGCACAATCCCTTGTTACAGATATACATCAAAAACCACTGTAAAAGACAAATTTATCCTATTTTATTTTCTGGCCTATTACTTATTATAATACCAATGCCAGACGACAGGTTCTCTTGAAACAAACAAAGAAACACAGTGGAAAAACACGAAATAAACTATCACAGCTGAGTGATGCTGATGTTCGACAATATACTGCTACCCAAACTCGATGTATTTTTAGACTCATTACCCTTAACACCTGTGAAGGAAAATGAAACAGTGCACTGCTGAGGTTGATTGGTCCGAGCAGACAGAACGAAGCATTTGAGGCCAACAAATGAGAACCATCAGCAATTCAGTTTGACAAGTCCATCGAGGCCTGAGGAACAGGAAATGTAGATGGATGGAGGGAAAAAGAAAGTGAGAGAGATGGACAGAGTGAGACATCAGCGAAGGAAGACAGACAAACAGACGCGGAGGAATGCAGCTCCTGTTCCAAGACTAAAAACCCTGATCTGCCAAGTCTGCTGCTCTCCGTCTTGTCTGAACCACAAGCCCGAGGATTTCTCTGGCTGAGTGGCACACGAGGTCTTCTCATCCAAGAAGTGTTCCCTAAATGATAGCAGGATGCCATTCATCTAATAAGAGACTGGAGCCACTGTTATTATATACAATGTTGTAGATATAAACAAATGTTATTTTACTGTTTTTATTGTAGGTAATAGTGCCTTGTCTAGACAAACCATTTAACTTAAACCAGTAACCACACTATGTACTGTGTAATCCTAAAAATGTGAATATAAACTCAAAAATAAAACTAAATATGAATATTTTTATTAAATCTTGATTATTTTTTATATTTTACATTATGTACCAAGGAAAGTGGAGCTGAGATTACAGATCTCGTTTTCAAAGGAGCCCATGCCACATAGGGGACCTTTTGTGTATCATTTAGTGATGAATGAAACCAGTAAAAACGCGGTCACAAATCAAAATCATGACCTTCAAATGGTGAGGGCTAACCACATTACTACTGTTTTATACAAAACATTTTGGGACTGCTCATATAGTGGTAATGACAAGTAATGACATGATTAGTCCTTTGAAAGAAGTGCAAAAGTCTTCACGAACTATTAAGTATAATTGTCATCTGGTCTGTCATATCGTATCAGCAGCTGCTGTACCAGCCTGCATCTTCACACTGCGCAGAGTAAACAGGTCTGAAAGAATATGAAGACAAGGTGCGGGCAAAGGGGAACCTTTGGCAGGAGATACCCATCATCGACTACAGTTATCACTCTGTTATATCACTGCTGTCTAAAAATATTACTAAAGCTGTGGATTACAGCAGCCCTGAGAGTATGGGTGTGTGTTGGATTCATGAAGACAAGGAAAGTTTGGCATTTGTTTGTGCGTGCCTACACAACCTCACCTATAAGGGTTGGGCACACACTATGGAAGAGACTAATGCAGGTTTGTTTGTCTAACCTTGTGTCATGGGGCGAAAAAACCTGTAGCTCTGTGCACGATAACAACTGGCTGACATTAGCTCATGATGTGGCTGGAGAGGGCAGAACAACGGCCCGTCTCTGAGCATGTGTCGTGGCAGGTCTATCACTTTTCTGGTGTATGCTTTAGAGATACGCAAGAAATAATACACTTTCTGATGTTCTTTTATTGATGAGATGGCGGTGCGAGATGTATTCACATGGAACTATCACATATAAAACAATGACTGTAAACATCCTCTGCCAAGAGAAACAACTCTTGACTCTGGTTAAAATAAAATAACAAAGAGTTAATTTTTAAACCTTAGCTCCCAGATCACAGCCCTCATACAGTGCAAAGGTCTCCGTTTCCTAAAGTAACCACTTTCACAGAATCACTGCTCTGAGTTCGGAGATCGCTGATTAAAGGGAAGTGTTACTAGTACACACCAGGACAGAGGAAGCACTGCTATTATGTTCAGTTTTTTTATTTCTTCCCCTTCATTATTAAATATGTATGTAGTTGCTGGTGGATACATTATGTGAAGAAGTGGTGGAAACAATATGAATTCACTCCATGTTGTGGCCCACACAACTTTCAAACTTTTGCTCTTTCATCAGGTTATAATGCACTTTATTATCCTAAGACTTAACGGCTTGTTTGCATTTGGGAACATGAAGGTTTTTCTGTTTAACTTATTTGTCTATTCGTAAGAACCTCTCTCTTCAGATAACCCATCCTAAATTCTACCCCACCTCTTCAAACCCCCACAGCTGGTGCACCCTCCCCTCCATAACTAAAGAACGATCTCCCTTTGTCCCACATCTTAGCAACCGCTGTGTGTACCGGATGAAAAACAAGAATGCTTCCACAAATATATGCATGCTGTACATTCAAGTACGCCCCTATCTGCAGTGAGAGGTCAAGATAGGTCTGGAAATCGCAGTAGGGTCAAAACAGATCGCAGATAACACTGACAAGTTCTCACAGACACGCATGCTGAACTCACAGTCAAAAAAAAAAAGTCAAAGTTATTTGAACTTTTATAAAAGCAATTTAGTAACATATGGGGTATTTTTACATTTACAGTGAGGTGAGAATGAACTAAACTCGAATCATTACATAAAACTATAGAAAGCAGCAAAAAAAAACAATAAACACTAGATTATTCTACCAATGTCATGTTATCTTGGGTTCCCTATGGAAACTACAGATGTCCAAAGACGATGGCCAATGCTGATTTTTAAAACTCAGAGCAGCTGATGGACCGATATGCAGAGCCAATTTTCTTAATTTTATGAAAGAAATTGATATAATATAGCCATTTGTTTTAGTAAAGCTTATTAAAACTGAAACAAATGTGTTAGAAATGTACAGTGAGAACAGTTAAAGATGATTTTTTTGAGAAAACCAATAAGGCAATCTCAATCAAACTTACTGTGCAAGTAAAGCTTGGGGAGAGCTACAAAACGCATTTTTGATCTTTGTTCTACAAGGTCCTATGCCAGAGAAACAAGAAACGACCTTCAGTCACATGGTTACCTGGACATGTGCCTGACCAAAAATTGGCCTTAAAGCGCAAAAATCTGACAATTTTTGCCTTTGTTAGACAATTTGCCCAATACATCGGCCAATCTAAAGTGATTTAGATAATACTGTATGTATAAAATATGCCTAATATTTCAACTTAGTGTCGACAAAAGCTGCAAAGTAACAAAAGCCAGAGAAATAATTGTAAGAGTGAAAATGTAGTAAACTAAAGAAACAAAAAACACAATTACATAGAGCTTTAAACCAGAGGACACAGTGTGAACAAGGCCAGTAGTAAAGTTTCTGTAAACACTCATTAAGGAAGGTGCTACTCTATCACGTCTTTTGGACTTAACCACAATGCATTTTAATGAAAACCAGACACTAAAAGAAGAGAAAAAAAAGTCTACCCCTTTAGGAAATTCTGAGAATTAAAAGGCTTGAAGGATAAAAGCACCAATATTGCTCTGGCAGGGGGCAACTAGGTACAAGTTTCATCTTTATTTTTGTTATTAAGCGAAGCAGAGCTTTGACCCTGGGAGAGACAGTGCTGGCAGCAAGCTTCATGTCTTGGCGTCTCTCCACAGGCCTTGGCTTTAGGAGTCACTAATATTTCACATTCATAACACTTTCAAGGATAAGCTCAGAGTGCAGAAAATTTGAACAAATCATAAAGTGTATAGTAAAAATAATAACACTGAGGAAATATGCGTTGTGAAAGCGCATGGGTTCAATATGTCAAACAAGGACTTAAAACGTACTTTTAGACTCACTATAGACTTGTAGGCGCTTTGCCTGTTCAGTTATCTCAGCCAGAGTCAAAATGTTTATTAAATTGTGTTTTCTATTCTACTAAGCTAGCAACAAGCCTCTGCTAAACATCATGGTTAAATGGGAACCGCATGTGCATTCTTTGGAAAAAGCAATGAGGGCTCAAATGAGAGGTGCTAAAACTTTCTAATTGTATTTTCCTGACAAAAGTGTTAATCGACCCCAAAGCAGGCCATCAGGACGAGAGAGAGTGGCCAAGGTGCTGGAAAATGGGAGACAAAACAAGCTAGTCTGGGAATTAGGTTCACTCTGGCTCTCTTCTTTTCTCCTTGGACTAAGATTTTAGTGAACTGATTCTCATTAACGTGTGTGAAGGGTAAAGACTGGTATTAAAACACACAGACAGAAGATATAAATGCATTAGATTTAAGCACCTATTCAAATGAATGTGTTATGTTCTTGTTATATTAGCTCAACTGAAGCACTTACCCGTCTCGCTAGGCCCAGAGCAATGTAGCACTTCTCCCCGGCATCAACAATCTCCACTTCATAATAATGGCAGTGAGTGGTAAGCGGGCGACGAGCCTGGGCCAGACCCACGTCCATGATGCTCTTCCCTTTACCAACATACTCCAGAAGCTGTGTAATAGAGGCCAAGATAAGAGGCACTGGTGTTAGCTTCCAAATCAAGTCTGATGTATGAAAAGTTTGTGTGAAGTACAGAAGATATAGCATGTTTCTAGTGTTGTTGTGACAGTCTCATTTTATTGGTATGACCTGATTTTTCTATTGAGGTTTTCGACTCCAATTCTGCAATTTTCTGTTAAGGAACGTGAAGGCGGGGTACTCCCTGGATAATAGCCAGTTAATAACAGAGCATTTATAGACACACAACTATTCACATCAAATATAAGTTCATTGACCTTGAGCAATAGAGATTTGCTAATTCTAATATGCAAACATGCACATCTTTAAACTGTATTAGGAAGCCGGAGAACTTAGAGAAAAGCCATGGATGGCATAACATAGGGACAGTCCTGCAGACTGTGAACTAGCAGTGCTGACCAACTCTGTGTGATATTTGTACAGGTAAATAGGGCTGGGTACCGTTAAATGATGCCTTTGTGGTATTGAAAGAAAAGTTTATACCTAGTGGGACCTTAAATGTTCCTTTGCATGCATGATTCAAAAAAATAACACAGAATAAATTATACGAACTACTGGGTTTAACTTACAGTTAAGAATTTTGTTCCAAAAATTGGTCTTTATTATATATTATTGTATATTCATTGTAGAAGATCAATTAGCACATCATAGATATCAGAAACTGTTGCTCAGGAACTGGTATCGAAAACAAGGTATCATTTAAGTACTGGTATCAAAAAGTCTGAAGGGTACCCAGCCTTAGAGGTAAATGTTTATTTAGTGGAGTCTAGTGATCCGTCTTAAGCAGCCATAAGGAAGGTTAGTGAACCATTTATTTCATAATGTAAAAGGGCCAAGGTTTTGATGTCTAAAATTCTGTTTGTTAAGCACTAGGCTATACAATATTTTGCATGATATACAGTCTGTACATATACATGTTTACAACTATAAAAGGAGAAAAAAAAACAATAATAAATCTTTTAAGTGTGTGAGGTCCAGTGAAGCCTAATAATAAAATTACATTTGCAGCTGTCTACATAGCAGAGTAATGTTACAGATTAGTCTTGTTTTTTAAGATGCTAACCTGGGAGACAAATGAGAAACACCACAGATCATGCTTGGACAGGATCCTTGGCCCAGAGTTGTTCCAGAGGCAAACAACTTACATGTAGCCACAAAGATAACTTTTAAGTGTGTCCTAAATGAGAGAGTCCTTTTTTAGGCTGACACTTCCAAACCCTTTCCGAAACGCCCACTGACGGTCCAACAAGTATCAACAGTCGCTTGAGATTGCATAGACAGCACACGATAATAATTAAGTCTTGTTCTGACTTAGGGATCCAGACAGGTGAAGAAGGGTGGGTACCAGTGAGTAGGTGGGCAGCTAAGCAACCACAAAGCCTTTAGGCAAAGAGATGTTTCCATTTGATGCAGGTGGATGAATGTGGGAGCACGTGCACTGTGGGGAAAAAGCTCCCAGTTTAAAAGGCTTGGATGACAGAAAAGGAGGGGGCGGACAAAATGACCTGTGTTAAGTCTCGATGTGCAGGTTCCACAAGCTACCCACATGAAGGACACACCTGGTGGAAACAGCTATTCAACATCGACGTCAAAAAGCAAGTCAAGTATGTCAATTAAGTTATTACAATATTCCCCCTTTGTTATTTCTTGTTGCTTAGTGATCCATCAAACTGAAAATGAAAATTGTAGCCGAGGTGGGCAACAGTTGTTCTCGGCTTCTCGGGCTGATGATTGATTAAAGTAGTTGTCCAAAACCTACTGGCAAGAGCCATTAATCACACAAAACTAAATAATCGAAACTAAAATATCAAGAAAATATACAACATTACATCTGAATATACTAGTGGATGTTAAACAGGTGCTACAAAACAAGATTATACAATCACAACACATATCAAAAAGGGGGGAAACAAAGCACTGGGAGAGCACAGACCTCCACCAAGGCTTTAGCTTTATCTCAGCAATGGTAAAGACAGACTGTCCAGACATGGGCATAACTGAGGATCTTCAAGAATAAATGTTCTAGCCACTAAACCACCAGGGCCTTCTCAAATCTACTCCCTTGTTTCAGTGGTAGTCACAGCAAATCATGCACACGGCTACTTCAGCAGGTTTTATGCCAGAGGCCCTTTCTGACTTAAGCCTCTCAGTTTTACTGGGCTTAGGACAAGCACAATTTGTGGAAGAAAAATACATGCATCTTCTTTTATTGGCCCTCTGCCCTTTGAGGCTGGTGGGAGTATCTTTGTGCCAGCAAAACATAATATCCTTGTTGGAGGTAACAATAACTAAATTAAATAAAAGTGTATTTATGTAGTTGTGTGTTCATGTCTGGACAACGGCAGTTCTTTAGGTAAGAAGGTAGCTCCACACGCATGGTGTTTACCGCTGACTAATAGAAAGGGAAGAGAGACAGCAAAGCAGATAGAGATGTAGCCTTAAGCATTTCATGTCTCACGAGCAGCTGACAGCTCTCAGTCCTGCTTCTTTAATTCTGACTAAGTGGTGATTGTGGCGTACAAGGCTGTGTTTTGTTGAGCCGCTGCCTGGGAAACAGATGCAACACCCAGAGTGGGAACAAAAAGAAAGGTGAACCAAAATTAGCAGACCTTTTAGATTCATGTGGTTTTATAAAACTGCACAGAATAAAATTACACAACAAAAACTATTTCTCTAATAAGATACATTTTTGATATTATTTTTCCTTAAACCAACACTCTGTAACCTGTATAGGTTCAGCGGCATCCAGCTGACCATCCAGGTGACCATCCAGGGGACCATGAGGATAAAACTTCTTTTCAAGAACAAACATTCAAACGCTAAAAACTGAATACTATTGTCATTTGAATAATAGTTTCTATTCTGTTCACTCATAATATCACTTGCAGAAAAGAGTTGGTTAAATAAATAATGTGCATTTGATTGACAATTTAACAGACTAATTAACAACAATAAAATCCTAGATGCTAGTTAAATATAAGTTTAGACAACACAATTACTCTCATCTCAAAGGTTACTGCTCATTAACTGCATATTTTCTCTGATGTTTGGGTGTGTTTTTGGCAAAGCACAGGCAAAACGAATTAATCACTTAATCACACGATGAACATGTCATGTGTGACTAAATGTTGCTTCTAACACCGCTAATGCTCATCTACAACTTTAAAATAAACAAAAACAATCTCATAAATAAAAAAAGACTGAAAGTTTCTAGGAGCAACCTTTGCCTTTACAGCACAACTCGAGTCATTGTATTAAACAAGTTCAGTCTGGCGCAACTATCCGGCCAGCCTCCAGCCAGTCTGTCTATTCAGGTATATACAGCTTCCTCTTTTCTCAGGCTGAAATTCACAACAGAGATGGTACCATAGCCAGGGCTGAGAAAATGAAAAATCAAAACAACTTGATGGAAAATATTGGGAACTTCTATCTGAGAGTGGTGTCATGTTAGGATTCATGACTATTGTTTAAAATGGAAAAGGAAGGAAGGAGGCAACCTTAGAGGCGTTGGTTGTACAGGCTATGGTGAGAGGGAAAGATGATGAGAACATGAGAAAGGTCATTAATGCCAACATCTCACAGTGTATAATTATCTCTGTGAATCATATATAGATTTTTAAGTATGGGGCTTTCCTGGCACAAAGATGACCCTTAAAAATTTAAACTCTGGTGTCCTGTATGACTGGCAGAGGTGTGCACCACTTTAGCAAAGAGGGGGCCTACACACTATACATAATACATAAATGTGCACTGATCCTCCCACATTATTAGGTGCATCAGTTCAGCTGATTATTAACTTTGCAATAATTAATCAACAAATTGTGCATGACAGCAACTATCACCACATTTAGGTTGTGCATTTAGTCATATGTGTTCAAGACCAACCTATAGAAGTTCAAACTAAGCATCTGAACAGGCAAAAAAGATTGGTGGTGCCAGACAGGGTTCTTCTTATTCTTATTCTGTCTTTGACTTTTCCCCCTACTGACACTCTCCATATATTTGTGTCTGGAATGTACACAAAAGGGGGTTCAACTTGATACTTAAAAGTAGGGCTGTGCAACTGATTGAATTTCAATTATTACACACAACAATTACAAAAAAATATGTAATTGGGAAAAAATATATACATTTATTACACTAACTTAGACATGTGTTTTGTGGACGCCCCTCTCAAAGCTTGCGCTCTGATGGCTATAAGCTCCATGAGGAGAGTTGTTAGAGGAAACATGGCAGAAAGAGAACAAGAGAAATGCTTGGTTAGCAGAAAAGGCAAGACAAATTCTGTTGTTTGGGAGCACTTTGGGTTTGAAGAGGAAGACGTCGAGCAAACAGCCCAACAGATGAGATTATAACAAACGTTGTTTATTTTACATTTTGCACTTTTTTTGTTGTGTGCAAAGAATATTTTTTACATTATTTTGTAAAAAAGTTAATGAATCGTTGAATATTTGTGATTTCAATTATGACTAAAGTAATGAAGATTATAATTTTTTTCAAAAATTAAGCAGCCCTAACACTCTCTATATACCCTGGTTTGGGTTTGGGTTTGGCACAAAAAGTACACAAAAGAGGGTTCCAGACGATACTCACAAGGTGTCTCTAATAAAATGGCAAGTGTGTGCATTTGCGTTCACAATCGAACGTCATCGCAACAACAGCAGTCCAGGTGTGTCTCAAATCCAGGTGAAAACAAAAGAGAAAGAAGTCTCTAAAATGATTGATCCTGCTGTCCATCACACAAACATTTTAATGTCCACTTGAGGAGGGTGATGAAGGAGGCTAATGTCCGATATACCTGTATACCTGAAGGCAGAGCAGTGCTCACTCAGGTGCTGCTGCTGTCCACATACTCTTGGCGGGCCCCCCCCTTATCCACAGCTCAGGGGATTAAGTTGGTGGGCACGGCGACTGCTGTGACAACAGGAGGCTGAGGACTGGAGGCTCGTGTTCGCCCTGAGCCGCACGTACGCAGTGGAGAGCCAGCCAAATGTCTCCAGAAAGAAAAACAGCCCCACAGAAACATGATGGCAAACAATATATAAAGGGAATAAAATCCATCATTCATGTGGATTATTACTAAACATTCTCTTATTTGTCTAAGACACTTTTTGCCAGCAATAATGACAATGGCAGAAATAATAAATCACTTAATGTATATACTGTAAGAGAATTAGAAATATTACTGTTATTTGCTTTTCTCAAGTTCATTTGTATCTTTATAGGCGGCTTTGGAGCTGACATTCAAACATTTATTAAAGTATCTATACACAGCTTGATATTTGCAGCACTGACCTCTACCAGTTAACCATCTGGCCACGCCCCTTATCACAGGTACAGGTTTAGGTGAAATCTAACCCCCACCTGTCACTTGTGCCATAGCCTGATAACCCAATGTATACTTCACTTGGCTGTATGCCCTTTTTTATTTATGTACATTAAGCATCAGTTGCATCACCTAACCCTAACCCAGTTTAATTCATGACAAGTTAGGAGCTCAGTCGTTTCTAATGCCCTACATCAGTGTTTCCCAACTAGGGGTACGGGGGCCCCTAGGGGTATGTGAGCACTTTGCAGGGGCTACTTAGAATTATTTCATAATTTATTTCTGATGAAGGTGATCAGAAATGTATTTGTGATCTTTTTATACTGAACCATGGAAACTTAGGAAAGATAAGCTCAAGTGTCTCTTTGACTGACAAAACTACTAAAGAATATTAGTCTAAAAAGGTTAATTTGGTCTTCTACTAATATTAATACATGGATTTCTTATAGACAGACCAATATTTTTGTATCGTATCTTGACATGTTTTGGCAGCATGAGTCTGTGTTCTTGCTTCAGACTGGTGACCGCACACAGTAGGTCTATGATAGAGCGAGTCTACAAGTAATTACGCGTAGCAGCTGATTTCTCGATCAGCTGAGCAATCAAACAAACGTACACTGACACATTACACTGAAGTGAAACGCTCTAATGTCTAATAATGTTAACAAATATATTAAAATATAATTTAAAATTGAATATAAATGAGCAGTTGCTTGGTATTTTGGCATGTGTGTGCTTCTAAGCATTGTGTTGTGTATGTTCCGGTATCAGTGTTGGCCTTGTGGACTCCGGTGTCAAAGAGCTATTTTGTTCCGGCATCGTTTGATTTACAAATTAAGCCCTGAACATCACGTGACACTTTTGAGGAAGACTGCAGAAAAATAAGCCACCGAAACATGTCAAGGTACGATTCAAAAATATTGGTCTCTTGCTAAGAGATTCAAGTTTTACTAAAGAATATTATTTAAATATTATATTTTGTTGCATTTTTTAGGTTTAATACGTTGAGGAGTTAAAGATATTAGGAAGGATTTTTTTCGACTGCTGAGAAACCAGCGTTTGTCCTTTTTTGAATAATGCGCATGCGTCAGGCTCCCCCGCCCTTTACTGTTCCTTTCCAAGGAACTCCTCCACAGCGACGTGCACGAGTGTTGGAACACGCGTGTTTGTTTACAGCCGGCATCAGCAGAGATTTGCCTAAACCTAGACCTGCATTGTTTGTTTGCGCGACCTTTGACCTAGTTCCCCACACAGACCCAATCATATGCGCAGTCCCTAAATATGAGCAAAAATATATGTCCTCCTGCTATAGGTAGCTTTAGCAAACTGACATTGCTGTACAGTTGAAATGGTTCAACAGATAAAGAAAAAAGGCATTTTTTTCAAACGATAAGATAAACCTACCTGTCCAGCAGAAACTTGGCAACCAATGCATCGGTCAGAAGCCCTTTCTGTTCCTACAGCGCACGCCGTCCTTTGAAGGAATCGCCAATAACTACACGGGTTTCATTCTGCTCTTCTACAGTTTTTCTCCTCCTCCTCTGGTACACTTCAAAAACAGTTTTCCTTTTGTGACCGCCCGGTTCACGGTTTTCCTCAGCCATTGTGCTCTTCGAAGTCAGGCTGTCCGCGCTACGATGTTAACGCCACTAACGCGGCGCTAATGCCGGACTACATAAACATAGTGTATACGCATGCGCAGGCACAAGAACGGGCACGTATCGCCAAAACTGGGAAGTCAGAATGATTGGCAAGTCCGTGGAACAATGGTTAACGTACTCATGATGAAAACGATTGGATGAGGTTTTTTAAGTCCCACAGAGTCCACAGTTTATTAATATTATTATTATATTTTCTAATACACCAATTTATAAGCCTTATACAGGGCAATGAAGGTAGTTTTAATAAATATTGCAAAAAATTAATTTATAAAGATCCTCCCTAATACCTTTAATGAAATTATTTTATCTGGTATTATAATTTTCCTTTGTGGTAAATTTATTGGTTTAGGATTTATACTTATAATTTTTATGTTATTTTGAACATAAACTACATATTAAAATAAGTAAAAATAATATGAGTTATATTTTTATTTTATAGGCAGGCAGATTTAATTATTTATTTACCTTGAATTTGAGCTTATAATAAAAAAATACAGGAGAATTTGAATTTACAGTATAAGTAAGTATAAAATGTCAAAGCAAGCCAAAATAAGTTGGGAACCACTGCTCTACATTACAAATATGATTAACAAATGATTTAACTTTGTAATAACCTCTCAGCCTCCATTTTAAACCCTAAAACATAAAAATGGATATGACGATATGATATGATGTTTTTTAGTTTCTGCTCAAACTGTCAGGAAACCTCTGAATTGTTATCCAAGGGGTGGACCCTTGAAAAAATAAAAGTGTGCCTTACATGACTCACTTTCAGTCCATAAAACTATATACAGTCTTAAGATTAAATTGAATGGTCCACATTCTTGACTTGACAAGATTTGGTCAGCCTTTGGTGTTAAATTGAAAAGATACTAATAATTTATAGTAATATGACTTGACAGGACATACATGAATTGGGAGAAGGCCCAGACAAGACAAAGTTATATAGATACTGCACAGCACTAACTTCACAAGTCATGGTAATGGATGGTCAGACAGTTATTAAAGAGAAACAGTGAGGGACAATGAGCCAGGTCTTTCTAAATATTCGACAGTGGATGGGGGAGAAAGTGCTAAGATCAGATAGCAGCCTATCCAAACAGGCTTGTCCCCTTAGTGAAATGTAAACATTTCAAGTATTAGGTGCAGACAAGTCACTACCGTCACCGCCGCATGGCACTCTGCGGCTTTGTACTTCAACACCACCTCTTCAAAAGCATACCAGTCAGAAAACTCATTTATCTTCTGACTACCTGCTCCCCATCTCTTAACAAATCAACAAGAACTGCTATTATCAGGGATGGTAATTATCCACATAAATAGCAACCAATTGTTGGTGAGGTGCTACTGGAGACAAGTAACACTAAACACTTGAAAGGAGTAATTCAGCTGTGGCGACTAAATGATTTGAAAGTCCATGGAAACCATTAGAATGGAAATATCTGTCACACATGTAAAGAAATGGGAAAAGATTTCCAGACTCCTGAACACATACAGCTTAGCCACAGCCATAAGAAAAGCACTGTTCAAAAGCAGGGGAGTTTTGTTTGGACGGTAAACTGGAGAGCTCTAAAATATTCAAATTGGCCACTTGGAAAAACCTAAGTAAACTCAAACAGGTTGAGCACAGGGAAAACCATACAATGAAATAAAGTACCTGTCAAAACCAACAAAGAGATTAAGTGAGACCACCGTGTGGCTGGCATATTATTATTCCATTAAAGCAAACCTCAAAATACTTCTTATACAAGGTGTTGAGACAAACCAACTTTTCCTTTGCTGTGCTTCTTCTACTGTCTCTATGCATTTAACTTTTTTAATTACTCACCACCAAAGTTATCACAAATTAATACTAGTACTACACTGGTCACCATCTAGTCCTTCAGTAACACTTGTCGAAACTTGACAGCCTTATCACTAAGGGCATGACCACCTGCTTACTCAAATGCTGCCTTGCTCATGACAAAACTCAAAGTAAAGAAAGAAATCACTGTTAGTGCTCTATGTAGCTTAGCACCCCAGCTGTTAAAACCTCCAACCACATGACACATGCTTAGAGAATCCTTTAGGGTCCTGTAACTTCACTTATTGAATTTTTACAACCGAGTGGACTGCCAGGCCCTTGGCTCAATACACAATTTGTGCCGCGCCATTCCTTGGGCCAGAAACAGAGTGAAATAGAGTTTGGTTCATTCGCCCTATCACTCAAACTTCATTGCTTATAAGAGGTTTATGTAAATTGTACGTTCAAAAGAAGAAGGTGGCCCGGAGAAACCGCAAGGTGCCAGCGTGGACAGATGTGTCATCTCCTCTGTATGAGATAGTCCACTGCAGTCTTCTGGTAGTATTTGAAGTCTGAGGTGGTGAAAGCTCAGGCTTTACACTGAACAAAGGGGTTACAGTTTACAACAAATGCAAGTGGATCCACAGATACAAAATCTGCGATCAAATGTCATCTAGCACTGAATGCTACCAAGAGAGTGTTGTGGCTTATTTTGTGTTTAAGGACAGAAAATAACCTTTAATTTAATCTACAAGCTTCTGAGCTGGGATTGATTTACACTGACATTTTATTGTAGTTACAGAATAAACTCAAATCAGGAGTATTTAATAATCCTATTTAAGTAGTTATTTTATTGCAAGAAAAACACTGAAGTCCACACAAAGCTGGGCAGGGTCTACCTTCAGGAGCAGAACAGACATCAACTGCTTAACATCAGACTCTTTTCTGCCACATACAAAGCATGAAGACTTTAGGGAGAGAAGAAAAAGGTGCTTCCTTTGCACTTTCTTATTTTCTTATATAGAGGCTAAATTTACATTTTTGTAATCTGAATCTTGCACAGCTTATGGTTTCAACAGTCTATGGATGTTTATTTATGGAACATTAAATTAGTGAAAAGCAACCTGTTGTAATGGACTTAATTATCACTTAATAAGTTAAATGGATATAATAACATGATCTGCAATTAAAACAATTACCAGGTAGCATCATCCTGTCATCTGGCAACTAACAGCAGTTACAGGTGCTTTGTACAAACCCACTCTGAACACCTGAGCCACTGAGACAATGTTCTGTGTGTTGTTACTGTTTGAGTGCATCATTGTAGATTGAGTTGCCAAAGGGTTGCATAATCTTTTACTTGTGTAGCACAATGGGAATGACAGACACCAGACTAAACGTCTTCACTGCTGTTTAACTTGTTACTGAAGCTGATGTCAGCAAAACTTGAGAGAAGATCTCCTTGCATTATGTCATCTCAACACTGTGCAGAAACCCTTTTGAAGAGGACTCCAGTCATGACAAGATCAAACAATGCAAATTCTGAACATTTAAGTCTCTGTGTCTCGGTTTACTGGGTATTACACACCAAGTACAGCTGACAATAAAATGGGATTTGCCTTCTTTTTTCCAGATTACAATTTTAAGAACATTTACTTCTACTACTAGTGAAAAGACAATCGGGTATAACAGACATGCTTTTTGTCACTACTACATTTTTTTTTTTATTAATAACCCAAGGATAGACACAGTAAACATCTATAAGTGTTCTCCATGCAATTCACTGGCGTAATATTTAGGTTCCAGGGCAGGTAAAAAAAGAATAAACACCAGTGAATTAATAAAACCTTTGATATCCTTCTGTGACATGTTGCTCTGTAAATCAGCTCTGATACAAAATTAACTTGTAAGTGACACCTGACAAACAGCAAAATAATGCAATTCCTCTAAACAGCCCCACATTCCCAGGTTGCTTTGCTGATAGCTTACCGTGCCGCTCACTCTGACATCATGAAGTCGACTCCAGTCATCTTCGTGGCTGTCCACCATCATCATGGTATCGTCTTCCTCCAGGAGCCATTCAGCTTGCAGGTCAACTCTCACCTCTTCCCCCATGGAGTGCATGCCCACAGCAGGAAAGAGGCCCTCTCCCGACACAGGTACCTCGACTGAACCTACCTATGATGGAGAAAGAAAGGTCAGTGCGACTCAAGAATCTGCAAATATTGATACTGTTAATACAGAAACACTTACCTCTTTGCCATTTTTTGTGAAAAAGACCGTTGTAACACCTGCTTCAATGTTTTCAAAGTGAATTCCACAGCCAATGCGGTCACCGCGTGCACATTTTGGACCAAACTGCTGTCCAACAGGATTACCATTGTACAACCTACAATGAGACAATAAATTAGACCTGGAAAAACAATTAGATTTATATACACAACTGCGTTTTATTCATATGTGCAACCAGCATTATTCTGATTAACACATATTTACAATTTCACTTAGCTAAATTTTCATTGCTACAGAAACCATAATGTAATGAAGTGAATAAATGAATGTGGTTAAACTTACTTGCCATTGTCAGCATGATAAGCTACAGAGTTTGGCAGCCAGCCAGGCTGGTGGTCCAGCCTATAAAACTTGGGCACCAGGCCCACAGCAATAGTGCCTCTCACCCCTGTGTCCACTATTGTAACCTACAAACACACACACAAATATAGAAAGTAGAAATATATAGACTATAGACACATTGGGCATCATCATACATTAAAATAAACTGTAAAATGTAATCTAGTCACCTAGTAGAGCTCCTCTATGTAAAATCTGTGAGATTTGGACAGTGTTATATTAGTAGAAAAAAGCAATTGTTGGAATGTGTTTTTGATGAGCTGATGAGCTGTCTAGATATGCACAATAATAACAACATTTTGGTATGAATCTCTATTGCTGCTGAACACAAGTGGAAGGCCACAGATGTTTGGCTGAGCTTTCTCGAGGCAAAGAGAAACGACAGAGAAATGCAGAAATACCGAGTGTCAAAAGTAAAACAGATTTCTTTTGAAAGCGTTAGAAGAAAACAGAGCGATAGCAG
This sequence comes from Bostrychus sinensis, assembly GCA_020698575.1. Classification (NCBI taxonomy): domain Eukaryota; kingdom Metazoa; phylum Chordata; class Actinopteri; order Gobiiformes; family Eleotridae; genus Bostrychus; species Bostrychus sinensis. The sequence continues at coordinate 11,290,990 of CM036250.1, forward strand.
TGACGCATATGTTCACAGAAGTCTGACCTTTTTAGCTACAAAATCTCCCAACTTTTCAAATTATCTTGGAACCTGACAGCATGTGCGTCACTGCATAACATAAAACTCGTGATTCGTATGGCGAGATCAACTTGTTTAAATGTCAAATCAGGACAAAAATGTGAAAGCCTCATTTTAAAAGGCAAACAAATCTGGGATAAATCATGGCTACCTAAGGACAAAACTGTCAGCCTGTATGAAGTCAACACAGATGCAAAGAGACTGTCAGAAAAGGGGATTAAGTGCTAACTTTAGTAAAAGATATTGATGCAAGGTAATTTAGCAGCAACAGTTACATGAAAGTGGGTGACCATGACAAAAAAACTACAATTAAATCTATTACGCATTAAGAAAACACTTTGTCAATATAACAAACATTCACACCTCAAAATAGCAGTTCCCTTTTGATAAGGGGAAACCAGCCACATAGCAACCCACTTCTTCAGAGTTCCCTTGGTAGCTGGAGAGAAAAAAAAAATACATTAAATGGATACTCAAAAAAAAAACTATTTGGCCAATACAAAAAGACTTAAAAACTTAAAGTGACTGCAGACAATAATGATGCACCCTTTACAGAATCTCTTTGTATGACGTACACTAAAACAGAGTACATACCATATTACTCGATAACACAAAACCCTGTGTTCTGCAATATCAGATTTGTAGCCACTCAGAGACAATAAATCAGCAAACAAAAAACAGAGCATATCCTTCTAACTATGGTTCATCCATCTGTCTGCTGTTAGTGCATCGACCTTGAAGTCTGCATCCAACAGAATTTTTGCGATTAAAGCCAATGCCAATTCTTTTCCTATGGCGTCAAGTCTGTTTGAGTATGCAGCCATGTAGTCTTTAATTTAATTCTCCATAATTAATTCAATATACTAAGAGTAGACAAATGTAAATTCCTATCATGTTGTGGTAAAAAACACAAACTAACCTGAGTATATCTCCATCTTTAAGCAACCTAGTATAAATCTCCTGTGCAGGATGTCCGTCTTCTATATCACGAACTCTACGTCTCAAATTCAGGAGACATCTGTGGTGTAGTACATTAAGATCATCCATCTGCATAAAAATAGGGGCCTATCATGAAGGATTTACAGATTAAGTGAAAAAACACATCATATACGTGCAAGATGTTAACATCTCCTCATTAACACTGATCATTTTGAGCTAATTACACGGACTGATCAAATCATATAACTCACAATTAAACCCTCTTACATTATAAAAAAAGCTTATAATTTAAATGTTGCGATTGTTTTACAGTTACTACAATATGTCGAGTTTCATTTGGATTTTAGGTAATGGTAATTGTAATAGTAGTTGTAAAAGTGTTTTAGAGCGACATGCTGTACAATCATGGATGCATTATAGAACAGATTATACATCCATGGTTTAACTCAAACTTATGACTAGCTCAAGATTTAAGGCTGCCTAACAACCCAATTGTTTATTGGTTGCTCGTAATTTAATGTAGACTGTCAAAATGCGGTGCATGGACAAAAAAAAAAGTGGGCGTGATCACTTGTCACTTGCACACGCGAAGCTAGTGCCTCGGTATTACCTGTTTACAAACGTTGTAACACCTATGGTAATTAAGTAACATTGTGCAACGTGCATAGCTTTAATTGCACGTATAAAACAAAAGCTCAAACAGGCGTACGGGATTTAGGAGACATCACAAGTCGGGATGCTAGCCTCGTTTGCGGCTAATAGGCTAGCTTTTTCGCAGTAGTGCTGACATTTGGCAAATGGTGTGGCTACGTACATCACTGTTTAGCACAAACAGTCGCGTTACAACATTACTTCAGCTGAGCGACGCGCTTACCTGTGGTCTAGTCCGATGATGCGATACAATTCACTCGTTTATGTTAGCTATCCATAGCTCCTTATAAACTTTGCAAACTGGACTTCGGCGCTTTCCAGTGACATCACGGACTCTTTACCTGAACAGCCAATGGGAACGCGTAATGGAATGTGGTGTCAAGACAGTAGCCAATCAGAGGACTCGACCTGTGTGCGTGTACGTGCGCGTTCACAGAGGGTTTTTCTATCTATTAACTGGAATAAGTCAACTGGAAAATTACATTTGTTAACAAAATTACCACTGTAGGTGAATGCCGCCTGGACTTACAAAACGGTAGGATCTAATATGAATGTGATGCAACCAAAAGTATTGTTAGTAGTGTTAAAGGCTAAACAAGTTACAGTTCTTGTATATACCAAAAAAGGAAGGCAAACAAAAATGACAGGGGCAGAAAAAATTAAATGATCATTCCACTCGAGTATGGAAAAGAAATCCCTGTTGATCTAGCATCTCCCCTGGAACATGTGAGGCTCACAAGCCAATGGAGAGGCAAGTGATTTGGATTTGGATCTCTAGCCCTTATTTCAGCAAGGATGGGCATGTCTGTACTCTGTCATGTCAGGACTTCAGTGGCAGTGACCTATTTCATGGCAAACTGCTCAGACAGACAGCAGGAGTAGTGGGTCACACTGTTGTTTGATTTTTATTATTAAACATTGTGTGATGTTGCCTTAACTAACAGAAGAATGTCCACTTGTGCCACAGTAGTGGATGCTGCTGTGGAAGCTTTTACAGAGACACATTTGTATTTGTTACCATGGCAAATATTGTTCTGAAAGGACTGCTGACATCTCAAAGTGACCAATGCGTTGTGTATGATTTTGCATGTGAAGGGTTAGAACAGATTTGTGTGCAACAGGAAACAGCAGGACTTACATTGAAAAGGACAAATTTAAAAGATATTCCACTCTGCACTTGCTGACTCCCTTGCTACCTCCTTCTTTTCCTCTGAGTCCCAGCCCCTGAAGGTGTCATAACTGTGCTCTCCCTTTCCTCCCTCTCTCTCTCCCTCACTCCCTATCACCGCCTTTCAGATCTTTAAAAGCTGGCGCTTTGCTGTGTCTCTCTCGATCTCCATTTGTCTCCTCTGCCACTGCAGGGTACTAAACCGGCAAAGCACCAAGGAGAGCTACTGTGTAGAGGCAGGAAAAAAAACTGAGGAAAGGGGAGAGAAAGGAAGGGAGAATAAAAGAGAAATATTCATCCAGAAATAGCATCAGCCACATTTCACTGACAGAGTGACAGTGTGAAGAACCTGAGACCTGGACAAAAAATGCCTATCCTTTCTAACTTAACAGCCGTTGTTTTGCTGCTGATTGCTCACTGCGGATCGTGGACCAGGGCAAACCGCTTGGGCCCCTTCAAGATCTGTCCCTCTTGCAGGGATCCACTGGGAGCCGGTCGGCCCATCAGGGACCATCAGGCTGCTGGCAGCACCACTGTGCTGGCCCAGGGAGAGCCCTGTGGTGTGTACACCCTGAGCTGTGCCAAGGGTCTCCGCTGTGTGCCTCCACCACGAGAGCACAGCCCCCTTCAGGCTCTGCTACAGGGAAAGGGCATCTGCGCCAAGCACAGCAGGACTATTCCCACTGAGAGGCCCCACCCCACAGGTAAGATATACTCTGTACACCCCGACACACATGGCCACTGCAGATAACCCTGACAATACTCTGTGCCTTGGCAGTGCTGCAAGCTGCATTTCATGCTGTAACACACTGCAACTAGTTTGACATTTAAACTAGTTGCATTTTGTGGGCCATATGAATCTGCAAACACCAGTGCTGCATTGCATGTGAATAGGAAAAAAATATTCTACTGATATGATGATCTATAGATAAACAATACATTGCAAATCCTCCTAATTTGCCCATACTTAATACAGCCATAGACTGGGTCCTGCAATATTAAATGAGTGTAGAGATTCCTTATGTGTGCAGTCTTACAGACCTTTGTTGCAATGACAGGACGCGTGTCAGTGCTCTGTCCTACAAGTCACTGTCTATGGAGAATTTAGAAAGGGAGTGAAAACTGTCACAATGTTGCATTAATTCTGATCTTGCTGCTTTTTGTTGCAGTGATCTCCATCTACTGTTCAGACTAAGACACTGCGATTATCTATTTAAAAAAATTACACTGATGGAAATGATCCTTTAAATGACCATCTCATTTACTGTCGGTCATTCATTCAAACTGAATTCACTTCAGCATCGGTAAATTAGCTTCATGGTGTCTCATGTAAATGAGCTTGAATGTTACTGAAAACAATGTTTCGTTCAACATTTTTATGCTGGTGTGTCATCTCCTCTCAGGTCCTCATCCCTCACACGGTGGTGAGATGGAAAAAGTAAGTTTGTGTATTTATTGACCTAGATATTAATCCTTTAACCTGCATGATATAAAAGTGCTTTGACGTATATCGTAAAGAGGAAGGCTTCCATATTGTGGTTATACTGCAAAAGCTGCTGTTTTGGCTACTGCAATTGCATGTACACATACGGTTCTGAAGCCATGCATCATGGTGCATGATGTGTGTGCTGCTATGCGGCAGAACTAATTGAGCATGATGTGGATCAGGAAAGTTTTGCGCTGCGGCTAAAGAATTTTTACTTTTCAATCCAGACAAGATGTCACCTTTCCAACCTCTGTGTGCTATAGTATGACAGGGCAAGTATAGAAAAATAACATTTATCTGTGGGCTAAAAATGCATAGTCACTTCACACTATCCACTGACCTGAAAACCACAAGATTGTGTAACAATATGGTTATATAATGTTATACAATGTGTGACAACTGATATGAAGCAATATACATATTTTCTGCTTCTGGCTTTAGTGCTGCATCATTGTAGTTAATCCTCTAGGTTTTCTTGACACATCCTTTGGCTGAAGAGCACTTGAACTAACACTGATTACACATATGCATCTCAAGCTTATTGTGGTGTGTTATTGTATTTTGAATCTTCTCTTGTTTTTAGGCACCATGCCGTAAGCTTCTCAATAGTGTCCTGAGGGGTCTTGAGCTGACGATCTTTCAGTCAGACCGTGACATCTATATACCCAACTGTGACACTCGAGGATTCTACAGGAAAAAGCAGGTAAAGTCTTACTGCTATAAAAGAAACAATAACTCATATAGGACGTGCACAGTTTTCATCTTATACCAGTGCCACACAATATGTTGACAGATTTTATTCCTCCTCACCTTTTCTACTCAAGATTTTCTTTTGTCCATCCTCCTAAAATCTCTGTTTCCTATTCTGGCACAGTGTCGTTCCTCCAAGGGCATGCAGCGTGGCCATTGCTGGTGTGTGGATGAGCTTGGCACGCCTCTACCCTCACGTGCCAATGAAGAGGGTACTTTACCATGCGATGGAGAGTGAGGGATGAGCATGTCCTATTGCTCTAAACCTGGAGGCAGAGGAGAGGAAGTGGTGGAGAAGCAGAAGCACAGGGAGAGGGGGTGACTTTGCAGGCTCTGCCTGGACAGGAGGTAACAGGGATTAATAACCACTTCCTGGAAAACACACAACAGTTAATGTCCTCTCAGAAGCAAGACATACTCTCTTAAACAGCAGCAACCAGATCTGCCTGAATGTTCAACAGTTGCAGTAACAGTAACCCTCGTGTCACCTGGTGACATGCTGCATGCTCACATTAATGCTCCATGAACTGCCTCAGTGATTCTCTGAATGATCTATTCCCTGGCTCTTGTCCTGGCTTTTTGGTAGTTTTTCCTACTTCCTTTAGGATAGCTGACACTGCCTGTGTTTGTTCTCAGTAGGCTGAAATACTGTTATGCAGGTGATGTGACACAAATGTTTGAAATTGTGTCTCTCTCAACGTTCCTCTCTTCCTCTCTCCAAAGATACACTGATATCAACAGAACAAAACACATTTTTTTGCTATTTATTTTTGAGCATAGGTATTTCCATCAAGTACTTATTAAGTCCCTCGGTGTCTTACATTTGTTTTGTCTCAAAAGCTCATGAACATACACGCTAATTCTCTGCGCCAATATGTGTTATGACTGCTAATCGGTTCATTGTTTGTACATGTTTGAACTCTGTGGTTGACTGTGTGTTGTAAAGAGGCAAACAAAAAGCTTACGGCTGTTTCTCTTTTCAAAAAGTTGTAAGGCATATTTTTATACACGTCAATATATAATATTTTATATATGAATTGTTGATTTATTTAAAGAACTACAATACAGTGCCATGTATTTTTATATTGTCAATTGTTTTTATTTAAAGACAGATTATTTTATTTCATGTTAGACCAAGTTTATGGCAAAATCCATGCTGTACTTCATGGTTATGGCATATGTGTCTATTTTTCAGTTAAAACATGTATATTAATATTACGTTGGCACCTCATAATATCAATTATAATTTCAACAAAGAAGAAAATATTCAAATTGTTAATGCTGTAGTTTGTCTTTCTCAAGTTTCCAAAATCATTCAATTGTGTGCTATCAAAGTGTGATTAGAAAATGATTAGAAATCGTCTATTTCTGACAAATCTTGTTGTGCCACTGTATGTGCCGTGATAATAGATCCAAGCACAGGTGATATAAAAATGTACTAAAATAAATGTTAAATATGGAGAAGAATAAAAACATATATTGATATCTCTGAGTGTGCTCTTTTCAGTAGTTCTTTAGTCCAGTTATTTAATTATGTTGAATGAACTAATAAAATGTATAAAGACAGTTATGAAACTTGACCTGGTGTGTGCAATCTTCAGTGAGAAGTAAAGAAAGATGTACTTTGTCATTTCAAAGGCCCTGATGTGTTTTAGTTTCTCTGAAACATTAGAGTACATTAGAGTCATGCTGTTTTACTGCCATTACCAGGAACATAAATGATAATTTTCCTGCTTCTGCTACAGGGACTTTATACATGCCTGTTTCCAAGGAAACTGCAATTTGCTGAAGCTTCATGTAAAACGAGAGCTTTGTAAATGAAGGAGAAGGCATGTGTCTAAGACCATGCGCCTTATTTCTTAATCTGGTGATAAGGTCTGTTTATTCTTAGAAATATTTTTCTATGCATGGAGCTGCATGATGTGAAAGACTGTAGATTTTCTATGATTCCTTAGAGAAGTAGCCTACTATCAGAAACTGCGCACACAAAAGACCATTTTTTGTTTAAAGTTTATGTTAAGAGTTTAAGTTTACTGATAGAAAGAAACTGTCCAGATTTCTCTCTAAATTAATATATTCAAATGTCTAGTGCTATCATGTACACGTTCAGAGAATAAGTATATTCGCAATTCAAAAATAAAACACTCAGGATGTCAGTGGTGTATTTGTAAATTTAATAAGGTTATAAGTGAATGTGATTAAACTTGATGAGCAATAATTGAAAAAATAGAAGTAGCTTAATAACTGAGTTGTTGAGAAACAGAACTGGTTAACACAAACATGGACAAGCCTCAGTCAATACTTGTGGGCGCTTGCTGCCCTCTAAAGGTGTTTTTAGGATATAACGCAAATATTTTACCCCCAGATCACAGCATAGTTGCGTTGTAATACAGTAGCAAACTTTAAGTGTAACTAATCCCTCAAACAACTTGTTTTTTTTCTCTCTCTCTGATAAACTTTATAAATGGGACCTTAATTGTGCTATCCATTGTTCCATATCCAGTCTTTGGCTTTTTACTCATAATTTTAACTTTAATCAGATTTGTTTTATTGTAAGACTTGTTTTTGATAGATTTCTTGAATTAATAATGTACCGCTTTTTCATTGCTGCTCAGTGGATTTTTTAAAAAGTGATATTCAAGTTAAGAACATCAAGATAAGGTCAGTATTCCTGTTGTAAAATGTAGAATAAATATTTGTTGGCGTCCTCCCTCTGGGTTGAATTTAAGGTTGGTGTGTTGCTGCCCCTGCGTTTCAGGAAAGGCCTCTGTTCCACCTTTTTTTATTCCAACGAATTAAGTCTCAGTAAAGTGTTTTAGGAATTAAAATCAACAAATCACCTGTATAGGTCCTAAACTGTAGCAACTTGTATCTCAGTAAGTTGGTAAGTTAGATTTGTATTAAATATCTATTTATCGAGTCCGTCCCACCTCGTCCCATCAAATCACACAATTTGCCTCACTTTCAGTACTTTTTGAGGTGGTTGTCCTAATCATCACCAGGAGATATCCGACACTGAAGTATCACTTGAATGCGCCACAGCAGCAGGAAGTTCCCGCCCCCTTTTGGTCAGTGACGTACCAGCGTCAACGGCCTTTGGCTCGAGCCACCTGTCAATCATAAATCCACCACGTGGTTGATAATAACATGGGCGGACTGGAGGGGGCGGTGGTGGACTTTACTACATTTATTTGAATATTTTACGCTCATGTTTGGATGAAGTTGACTAATAATTCATTTCTCTCGTTTAAACGTTAAATTGAGCTGGAATAATAATAATTAAAAAAAAAAAAAAAAAAGGTAACGCGCTTGGAGCCAGACGCAGGTGACCTTTGACAGCGCCTGGGCCGGGGAGGAGCGGTGATCCTTATCTGCTTTAGCTCCGCGTTAGCCTCCAGGAAGAAGAAGAAGAAGCGTCCCGTCCCGGAGAGAGAGAGAGAGAGAGAGAGAGCGTGAGCGGACTGTGGCCATGGCCTCCCTTGGTAACTCAGGGGCCACCTCCAGTCCCATGGTCATCCTGGCCCCCAAAACCAAAACGAAAAAGAAACATTTCGTGCAGCAGAAGGTGAAAGTATTTCGAGCCAGTGACCCCGTTCTCAGCGTCTTCATGTGGGGCGTGAATCACTCGGTGAGTTGGGAGCAGAGAGGCTAATGTTGCACTGCTGCATGCTAATAATGTGTGTGGTAACTGGCTCTATGTAAATCTACCAGAGCAGGACAGTTTGTGCAGACTGCAGGCACCTGAGCTGTGTACGCTAAATGCAAAAGACATGCTAATATATTTACTTATTTGAATGTTGAAAGAGTATTTTTATTTGCCCACCATTGCACTGAACTGTCATGTGTCATTTTTGTGACGTTATATCAGGGTATCCCTAAGGTCTTAAAACCATTAAAAAGGTATTAAACTTTAATGTGTCAAAATCAAGGCCTTAAAAGTATTAAGTATTATGAGTAGGTATGAAAGTTTTTTCATCTAGGTCTTAAAATTTGTCAAAACATTTTTAATATTACAAAAAGTAGTGTCACCACAATAACAAAATATATTTATTGAAGAAATATGTTAACAACGCATGAGTCATTTTTCATGATTGTTTTAATACAGCACTGACATTCTTTCAGAGAGTAGTACAAATAATTCTTAAGTGTAATAGACTTTCAGAGAGTAGTACACATAATTCCTAAGTGTAAAATTCCTACAGATTATTGTTCTATTGTTGACAATGCTTGCATTAAATTTCACTTTAAGTGGCATTAAAAAGTCTTAAAAAGGTCTTAAATTTTACAAGACAAATCATGGAGCTACCCTGTATATTATGGCTTCCCTTTTAAACATATGCAGTTTGTTGAGAGATTATTTTTATTTGCAGATTTTACAAGGTACATAATATAAAAGCGAAAATCATGGCCTCTACCATAACAGTTAAATGTCATTTGTCATTCTTGTAGTGTTGTAATGTAGTGTATTATGGCCTCCCCTTAAACATATGCAGTTTGTTAAAAGGGTATTTCTATTTACATATTTTATAAGCTACATAATAATCTTATCAAGGACCGTGACGTCGCCCGGTATGGCGCAGCCGGGGCCCCTGGAGCCAGGTCTGGGGTTGGGGCTCGAATGCGAGCGCCTGGTGGCCGGGCCTTTGCCCATGGGCCCCGGCCGGGCACAACCCGAAAGAGCGACGTGGGCCCGACCTCCTGTGGGTTCACCACCCGCAGAGGAAAACACAGGGGCTTGTGCGGGAGGTTGAGAGATACCGGCTAGATATAGTCGGGCTCACCTCCACGCACAGCTTGGGCTCTGAAACCCAGCTCCTCGAGAGAGGTTGGACTCTCCACCACTCTGGCATTACCCGTGGTGAGAGGCGGCGGGCTGGTGTGGGCTTGCTCATAGCCCCCCAGCTCAGCCACCATGTGTTTGAGTTTACCCCAGTAAACGAGAGGGTCGCGTCCCTGCGCCTTCGGGTTGGGGACAGGTCTCTTACTGTTGTTTGTGCCTATGGGCCAAATAGCAGTACAGAGTACCCGGCCTTCTTGGAGTCCCTGGGAGGTGTACTGGAAGGTGCACCAACTGGGGACTCCATTGTTTTGCTGGGAGACTTCAACGCCCACGTGGGCAGCGACAGTGAGACCTGGAGGGGTGTGATTGGGAAGAACGACCTCCCCGATCTGAACCCGAGTGGTGTTTTGTTATTGGACTTCTGTTCTAGTCACAGTTTGTCCATGTTCGAGCACAGGGGTGTCCATAAGTGCACGTGGCACCAGGACACCCTGAACACCCAGGACACCGCCGGAGGTTGATGATCGACTTTGTAGTCGTGTCATCAGACCTTCGGCCGTGTGTCTTGGACACTCGGGTGAAAAGAGGGGCTGAGCTGTCAACCGATCACCACCTGGTGGTGAGTTGGATCCGCTGGCGGGGAAGGAGGCCGGACAGACTTGGCAGACCCAAACGTGTTGTGAGGGTCTGTTGGGAACGTCTGGCTGAGCCCTCTGTCAGAGGGGTCTTCAACTCCCACCTCCGGGAGAGCTTTGACCAGATCTCGAGGGAGACTGGAGACATGGAGTCCGAGTGGACCATGTTCTCCACCTCTATTGTCGATGTGACCGTTCGAAGCTGTGGCCGTAAGGCCTCTGGTGCCTGTCGTGGCGGCAACCCCCGAACACGGTGGTGGACACCGGAAGTAAGGGATGCAGTCAGGCTGAAGAAGGAGTCCTATCGATCTTGGTTGGCTCATGGGACTCCTGAGGCAGCTGATGGGTACCAGCAGGCCAAGCGTGCTGCGGCCCGGGCGGTTGTGGAGGCAAAAACTCTGGTCTGGGAAATGTTCGGGGAGGCCATGGAGGAGGACTATCGGTTGTCCTCAAAGAAATTCTGGCAAACTGTCCGCCGCCTCAGGAGGGGGAAGCAGTGCTCCACCAACACTGTTTACAGTGGAGGTGGGGAGCAGTTGACCTCAACTGGGAATGTTATCGGGCAGTGAAAGGAATACTTTGAGGATCTCCTCAATCCCACCAACATGCCTTCCGTTGAGGAAGCAGAGGCTGGGGACTCAGAGGTGGACTCGTTCATCACTCAAGCTGAAGTCACTGAGGTGGTTGGAAAGCTCCTCAGTGGCAGGGCTCCGGGGGTGGATGAGATCCGCCCTGAGTACCTCAAGTCTCTGGATGTTGTGGGGCTGTCATGGCTGACACTTCTCTGCAACATCGCATGGCGGTCGGGGACAGTGCCTCTAGACTGGCAGACCGAGGTGGTGGTCCCTTTTTTTTAAGAAGGGGGACCGTTGGGTGTGTTCCAACTATAGGGGATCACACTCCTCAGCCTCCCCGGGAAAGTCTATTCCAGGGTACTGGAGAGGAGAATTCAGCCGATAGTCGAACCTCGGATTCAGGAGGAACAATGCGGTTTTCGTCCTGGTCGTGGAACAGTGGACCAGCTCTATACCCTCTATTGGGTGCTCGAGGGTTCATGGGAGTTCGCCCATCCAGTCCACATGTGTTTTGTGGATTTGGAGAAAGCGTTCGACCGTGTCCCTCGTAGTGTCCTGTGGGGAGTGCTCTGGGAGTATGGGGTCCGGGGCCCTTTGCTAAGGGCTGTCCGGTTTCTGTACGAACAGAGCAGGAGCTTGGTCCGCATTGCCGGTTGTAAGTCAGACCTGTTCCCAGTGCATGTTGGACTCCAGCAGGGCTGCCCTTTGTCACCAGTTCTGTTCATTATTTTTATGGACAGAATTTCTAGGCACAGCCAGGGGCCGGAGGGAGTCTGGTTTGGGGACCACAGGATTTCATCTTTGCTTTTTGCGGATGATGTTGTCCTGTTGGCTTCATCAAACCAGGACCTTCAGCGTGCACTGGGGTGTTTTGCGGCCGAGTGTGAAGTGGCTGGGATGAAAATCATCACCTCCAAGTCCGAGGCCATGGTTCTCCACCGGAAAAGGGTGGGGTGCTTTCTCCAGGTTGGAGGGGAGTTCCTGCCTCAAGTGGAGGAGTTTAAGTATCTCGGGGTCTTGTTCACGAGTGAGGGAAGGATGGAACGTGAGATTGACAGACAGATCGGTGCTGCGTCTGCAGTAATGCGGCCGTTGTATCGGTCTGTTGTGGTGAAGAAGGACCTGAGCCGAAAGGCGAAGCTCTCAATTTACCGGTCCATCTACGTTCCTACTGTCACCTATGGTCATGAGCTCTGGGTCATGACCGAAAGGACAAGATCCCGGATACAAGCGGCTGCAATCAGTTTCCTCCGCAGGGTGGCTGGGCGCTGCCTTAGAGATAAGGTGAGGAGCTCTGTCACCCGGGAGGAGCTCGGAGTAGAGCTGCTGCTCCTCCACATTGAGAGGAGTCAGTTGAGGTGGCTCGGGCATCTGTTCCGGATGCCTCCTGGTCGCCTCCCTGGGGAGGTGTTCCGGGCATGTCCCACCGGGCGGAGGCTCCGGAGAAGACCTAGGACACGCTGGCCTGGGAACGCCTTGGGGTCCCCCTGGTAGAGCTGGAGGAAGTGTCTGTGGAGAGGGAAGTCTGGGCATCTTTGCTTAGACTGCTGCCTCCGCGACCCGATCCCGGATAAGCGGAAGAAGATGGATGGATGGACATAATATAAAAATGCTTTAATGTCATGTTTCTCAATTTGTGTTATATTACATTTGTGGCCTCCCCTTAAACATATGCTATTGGCTCATTCATTTTTACATAATTTTGTGTTTTCTTTCTATAGATTAATGATCTCAATCAGGTGCCTGTCCCGGTCATGCTGTTACCAGACGACTTCAAGGCAAACACCAAGATCAAGGTCAACAACCATCTTTTTAACAAGTACGTGGTCCTGCTCGCTTGTTTATTTGGATCTTCTCCTGTGTCAGGGTTAGGTGTTATTAAGGACCAGTTAGCAGTTAATATATGGCAAAGTTATCATTATTGCAATATGGACAATATCCACAAAACAAAATAGATCGCAACAATTATTATTTTTTATTAATCTCCAAACATATATGATCTAGACCTTGTGCAGTGCTAGTTCAGTCCTGGTTTTGTCCTGGTTTCAGACCTGCTTTAATCCTAGTTTAGTCCTGGTTTCGACCTGGTCTAGTTCTGGTTTCGGACCTGATTCAGTCCTGGTTTTGGACCAAATTCACATATTTATCTGATATTGTGCACTCCAAAATAAAAGTTAGTTTGTGTATACAAGCAGACAGTAACGTCTCTCTCTTCTCCTCCACCTTCTTTTTTACAGAGAGAATCTTCCAGGACATTTTAAGTTCAAAGAGTATTGCCCTCAAGTCTTCCGAAATCTAAGGGAACGTTTTGGTATCGAGGATCTGGACTATCAGGTTGGTGATTAATTGTTTACATTGACATCTTCATATCCTCGTTCTTTTGATGTCTCTCTGTTTGGTGCCAACCTTAAAGAGCTAAATATTGCTAAGTTTAATTTTGCTGTGTTCAAGTGAAAATCTGTTAGGGCCAGGTCAGATACAGAAAGGGCTGCACCTAATGATTATTTTGATAATCGATTATTCTGTTGATTATTGTTTCAATGAATCGCTTAATAAACACAACGCCTGAATAAAGTGGTAAAACCTTGAGGTGTTTTATAGTTCCTGTTTTGATAATTCTACCGAACATCACTAAATTTTTACAAAATTTGAACCAGACGAAACCATGAATCTGCCACTTGAGGACATTTGGATAGAGCTTATACACACACAAAGATATTTTTTATCAAAACACAAAATGCACATTGATTTTAACTGTTTCTGTGGCTCTACTGCTCGGTCTTGGTAACAAACCCTCCTCTCTCAGCACATGGCATTTCTCAGAGTCTATGAATACCCCAGTTAATGATTAAACGATTACTAAATTAGTTGACGATTATTTCCGTTATCGATTAAAATAATTATAATAATAGTTGTTGCAGCCCTAGATACAGATACACTGCTTTTCTCTCTCATCTGTAGGTATCCTTGACCCGAAGCCCCCCGGTGAGCGTGGAGGACCAGGGTGAAGGGCTTCTGCTAAATTCTTATGACCGCACGCTAGTCGTCAAACAAATCTCCAGTGAGGACGTGGCCGACATGCACAACATTCTCTCTGAGTATCACCAGGTATGTGACATGTTAATCAATAGAGTGGCTTTGTAGGCCGCTCATCGAGCAGAAGTAAAAGTAACAAAGAAGAACTGCTCAGGGGCAGGGTTGGCACAACAGCACAACTGCCCAAACTGGCTTTGGTAAGAGGAATATAATTCTGACACATTAAAAAAAATTAGAACTGGTTCTTGAGTGGAAACAGATTTAATACCTATCTGCAGTGTTCATAATAAAATTACATGAAGTCCAAATGTTTGTACCATTATGACCTGAATATTTTCAAGTTTATGAGAAACATGTGAATGGAGCCTGAAGCCGGTGTTTGTATTGCATAACACTTGTGTGTAATCATAGTCTTATTTCTTCTGGTGACACTGGAGTAGGTGACGCAATAGAATATTTGAGTCAGAGTCACTGTCCTTGATCCTGCAGTAACACTGAGCCTGTTATTATTATTATTAGTAGTAGTAGTAGCAGTAATAGTAGTAGTAGTAGTAGTAGTAGTAGAAGTAGTAGTAGTAGTAGTAGTAGTAGTAGTAGTAGTAGTAGTAGTAGTAGTAGTAGTAGCAGTAGTAGTAGTAGCAGTAATAGTAGTAGTAGTAGTAGTATTAAAGCTAGTATATATCTGAAATCTCCTTCTTCCTAGTCTTCATCTGTTCATTCACTGAGCCAGTGGTATTTTTGTGCCCAGTGGTTTGTTTGTAGGTTGCCTCCTGTCTGCTCTGTTCCTTGTGTTCAGACTTGAAACACTTTTTGAATCAGTGCTGTCTTTTTGTGACCTACTTATTTTTCTCTGTAACCTTTTGTTTGTTGCTTTGTGGCGCACATCCTAAGAGCTTTATTTATTGCTTTCCTATTTCCTTCACTTCCTGTGGGATCTGTGCACTGTTTTGTCACAGGTGAGGACAGCTGACCCAAATACGACTATTTAAGGTGCATCTCTGTCTCAGTGGGAGCAGCAGAATGGTTTAGAAGGACAGCTAAAAACAGCCAAATCTCTGTTCTGCCCTTGAGCGGGACAGTAAACTCTGTCTGATTCAGTACACTCAAACCTGTGAAAGGCATAATGGCTCAACGTCTACTTTGTTTGATTTGGCACTCAATATGTTAAAAGTCTGGCCTCATTAGCCGGAGGCTAATGTTTTTGATTAATCTTGGTCTCACTTGAAACGGAATAAACTTTTGGCTGCTTCAAGCTCTTTGAGGAATGTTTAGCCCGTGGTCAGACAGCCTACATAAAACTGGGAGGGACAAGAAAAAATGTCAGCTCTGTTTTGTTTTTTTTGGGGGTTTTTTTGAGTTAGATGTGAATAAGCATATTGTTACCAGAGCTCTCACTTCAGCATAGAAATTTCCTTTATTGGTTGTAAAAGCTTGGTCTCAATTTTCCACCAATTCTCTTTTCAAAATGTGTTTTCAAGTATGAGCAAATAATACTATAATCCTTTAATGACCAGCTAGTCAACTATGTTTCCAGCGTAGCAGAATTAACTCATAATAGCTCTTTTTTGCATTTGGCTCTTGGAAATTGAAGGCTCCACAAAAACATAGTGTAGATGTATTAAAAGATTTGGTTAAAGCACCGCCTCTCTTATAACCTGGCCAACCGAAAGCAGGAGGACCTAGTTCCTCAGCCAAAGCGAGTCATTTCCAGTCAACTTGCTTGATACTGGCCTGTCACAGCCGTTTATTTGCAGCTCATCTTACAAAAGAGGAAATCTGTCCTATCAAAAATAACCAAGATGGTGCCAGCTCATACAGAGCAACATTTAAAAACCTCTGCTGATTAACAGTGTTTAGTTCTTTCCTTCCGTGTTGTTGTTCAGGCCTCTGTGGGATTTTTTTTCTATTGTCTTGTGGCAAATTTAACAACAGTAAAATCCCACTGACGTCTGACGTAACGACCACATTCAACCAAAGTCTTTTTACAACTGGCTTCTGCTGCTGTCCCCAGTTTAGAAATAAGTACAGAATATGCCCCCAACCAGCAACAGTCATTCATACGCATCTTTGCCGCCATTTTTGTTGTGATAGGAGTTAGCACTTTGCTCACGTCTCGTCCTTCTCTCTCTGATAGGTTTACTCTTTGCCTGTAAGTCTCACCCCTACAAATCAAACTCAAGTGAAGGATATAAATTTTAAGGTTAAGGTATACTTTATTGTCCCCTGGGCCAGGCTACTCCTCTTATGTTTTAATGTAGTTTTGATGTGAATACAGGCTTGCAGCATAAATTCACTGCCTTCTTGACTTTTGTCACCAACAGCATATTGTAAAGTGTCACGGGAGCACTCTGCTGCCACAGTTCTTGGGCATGTATCGCGTAAGTGTGGATAGCGAGGAGACCTACCTGATCGTCATGAGGAACATGTTCAGCCACAGACTGGTGGTGCACAGAAAGTATGACCTGAAGGTAAACAAGAACCTTTTCATTCCTTAAACACAGTCATAGCTTACTACTCGTATAGTTATATATTAGATTGATATATCTTGTTTCGCAGGGCTCCCTGGTTTCTCGAGAAGCAAGTGACAAAGAGAGGGTAAACATGCCAGTATATTTTTAGTGTGACTTGACAGAATTGTTTTATTGATTTTTTTTTTTTTTTTTTTGTGTGTGTGAAGGTGAAAGAGCTTCCTACATTTAAAGACATGGATTTCAGGAACAATATGCAGAAAGTTTATGTAACAGAGGAGGAAAAGGAGAAGTTCATGGAGAAACTGAACAGGGATGTAGAGGTAATCAACCACAGCCCTGTTGTTGCACATCTGTACCACACAGCGGCAGCACCACTACACTTAGGCTGCAGGCTAAATGTTTCTGTCCCATTTGCTTTGGTCAAGTTCCTGGTGAGGCTGAAGATCATGGACTACAGTTTGCTGCTCGGTATACATGACGTGGGCCGTGCTGAGCGGGAGGAGGAGGAAGGCGAGGAGGTGTCAAATGAGGATGAGCAGGACACGGAGAACGGCTTGGCCCCCGGAGCTGCCGTGGGCTCGTATGGCAATTCTCCTGAGGGCATCGCAGGATACATGTCCTCCTACAAACCTCTGGGCCCCGGGGAGTTCGACCCATATGTGGATGTGTATGCAGTCAGGAGCTGTGCAGGTACTTTATACAGAACCAGCTCTTTACGGGCCTAAGCCAAATATGGAGCATTTACCATTCATATTGTATTTAACCCCCCCGCCCCTCTCTGGTGCTGGAAGTAAATTTCCCATTCATTTTTCCCATAGACTTTTTGAAAAATACGTATATTAAGAGTTTAAAAGCTCAACGGAGGGTACTCAGCTCTGTGGTAACACGATTAATTTCTATCAAAAAGATTGTCTAAAACTTAAAAATTCAGCAAAATGTGTTTGTAACTTTGCCTTTTGACAAGTTTCACATATATGTTTATAGCGAAATTATTAATTTTATGGTCATACCACAGAGTTACCACATAGCTGATTAGCCTTCCTTGTGCCGTTGAACTCTTAATATACGTATTAATCGAAAAGTTTATGGGAAAAATTAATAGGAATTTTACTTCTGGAACTGGGGGTAGGCGGGCACTGCTGAGCTCTATAAATACACTGCCCCAAAAAAAAGTCACTAATATTTCATTGGACCACCTTTAGCTTTGATTACAGCACACATTCACTGTGGCATCATTTCAATAAGCTTCTGCAATTATAATAAATAATTTTTCACCAAGATCTTATTGATGATGGGGGAAGAGTTGGATCACTGCACATAATCTTCTCCAGCGCATCCCAAAGATTCTCTGTGGGGTTAAGGTCTGGTCTCTGGTGGCCAGTCCATGTGTGAAATTGATGTCTCATGCTCCCTGAAACTCTCTTTTACAATATGAGCCTGATGAATCCTGGCATTGTCATCTTGGAATATGCCGTGCCCTCAGGGAAGAAAATATCCATTGATGGAGTAACCTGGTCATTCAGTATATTCAGGGAGTGAGCTAATCTCATTCTTCGGGGACATAACAAACCTAGACCAGACCAACTGCAGCAACCCCAGACCATAGCACTGCCCCCACACCTGTTTGCTTTGTTAAATTCAGATGGTGACTTTTTTTTTTTTTACAGCCAGGCAGTGTATTTATACCTATAAAATATGAACCTAAGTGTGTCTCTTATATTTTAGGAGCCCCACAGAGGGAGGTCTACTTCATGGGGCTGATTGACGTCCTCACTCAATATGACACTAAGAAGAAAGCTGCTCACGCGGCAAAAACAGTGAAACATGGGGCAAGTAAACCTACATCATGTTGCACCTGTTTGCATGAGGAGTGTGGTCTTTGTTCATGTTCTCATTACTTGTTTCTCTTCTGTCTGTGGCAGGCCGGGGCTGAAATCTCCACAGTCCACCCTGAACAGTACGCCAAACGATTCAGAGACTTCATCTCAAACATTTTTGCATAACTCTAAGCTACAAATGCTGCCAGTATCACATTGACTAGTATGCACACACAGGCCATCATTTATCCATGATGCTCTGAAACTAGACTACTTACAGTGTACCGATATGATGTGCAACTTCTGATGCATATATTTATTTTTAAGATTTAAAATATATTTCTTATCAAGCACTCGTTAATAACTGGAGCAATAAGGTGTGTGGAAACAAACTGTTGATCAGTGTGTAGTGTTTAATGATATTAGTGGTAACAAATGTCTGTTTTTACTTTGCTTTGTGTCTGTGTCCTAAAGTCATATCTATAACGGATTACATTTGCAGAGTACAATTATGAAGGCAGGACATTTGAATGTGTAGAGTGCCAAATAAGTAGTGTTAGACAGACGCAGCAAAAATAAACTTCATCAACAACTAAAGGGAGCTAAAACACTCTCTAGTTTCTTAAAAGTAGTTTTATAAGTGAACTGCCAACTGGAAATGGTTTCTGCTATTTATTCATAAATTATAAGGAGACATTTGCCAGAGAGGTCGCTACCAAAGCCAGTTATGGAAATGTGAGGTGAACGACCAAGGACCATTTCCTCAAGCCTTGTGATGGTGAGAAAACAGCATGAGCTTGCATTAAAAATGTGACTGTCCATAATTTAGAACCAAGCCTGCTTTAAAAAGATAACATGAAAACAATTCCAGCAGAAGTTCCTTGTGGACAAACCTCTGAAACACTTAACATATTGTACTGTTGTTACTGTTAAACTGTAATCAAAAAAACTATAGAAGAATATGTAGCAATAAAAGTAGGAACTGTTGTCTGCATAGTGTAATGAAAGTGTAGTGATAACCATGGTGAGTACTGTTGACCTTTTAGAAAAATAACACTCCATGTCAGTAACCTATGAAAGTAGCCTTATGTGACTCAGCATTCCCAGGCACAAAGTAATTCAGAGTGGGTACAGTGCGCTGGACACTCAAAAACATGATGATTGCACATGTATTTTTGCAAATCAGCTTTTGGACCAAAATATATTTTACAGAGACACTCTAAACCGTGTTTGAGTTTTTATTTTGAAACTGCCCATCTGTAATTCAGCTCAGTAACTTAGGGAACTGATTAGTTGATGCAGAGAACTTGCCAGTAGTTCATGTGAGTAACAATGTAACGCAGCTAGCATACACAGTTTACTTTTGTGTGTGCCAGCTGTCCAGGTTTGCTCTAATGCAGTGGTTCTCTAACGGTTCACACCAAGTACCATCTCAGAAAATATTTGGTTTTTCAAGTAATTTCTATAATGGACTATCAGAACAAAACCGGGACTAAACCAGGTGTAAAGCAAGACTAAACCCAAAGTAATAGTGGTATACACTTTATTCACTAGGAGTAAAATTGCTTCTAAATCTGAAGCAGCATTGAAGGATTGGTCAAATGCCAAAGTTAAACTAAATCAGAACTGCAAAAGACTCCGGAGTACCACAAGAATCCTGCGCACAACTGTACTGCAGTTTGGGAACCACTTCTCTAGAACTTTTACTTTTCCTCTCTTTCCAGAAATTTTTTTTTTTTTTTTTTTTTTTTTTTTTTGTGCTGACTGGCCCCTTCCTGTTTCATTAGTGAAAATCTGCTGACAGGTTCCCACTCGAGTTTAGCGAACAGACAATAGGTTTGAGGCAGGATGAGCACCGAGACTGAGAGAGGGTCAGTGAGTGACAAAATGCTGACGCTCTAGAGAGGCAGCTGGAACAATGCAAGCAGTTCTCATTAATCACTGTGATTTGCGGCCAACACAAATGTTCCCACAACTATGTCCACATGATAGGGGCCCAAGTCATAACCCTACAGATCCTACCACAAGCAGATATTTCCTCAAAAGTGTTGCTCAATATTACTTCCTCAGATGGCACAAATACAACTTGTCATACTCTTTTGAATGGTATACATTATTGTTCCTGTGAGGAAATTTGTCCCCTCCATTTGACTCATCCTTCAGTGGCACTGGGACAACCTGCAGCGGTGGACAAAGTACTCAACTTCATTACTTGAGTAAAGTACAGATCCTCCAGGTCAAATATTATTCCAATACAAGTAAAAGTTGCTAAGTCAAATTTTTACTTGAGTTAAAGTACTGGAGTATGTGCTCTCAAAAATACATAAGTATTCAAAGTTCTTAAAATTTTTTCCTTAAACTAAACATTTTTTTACAATGTATTTCAAATGAGTGGAGTCAAGAATTTTGGGTAAAATTTCTACTACATTCAAGTCACAAATTTGCAGCTCCACAAATATGAACAAAACACATTTTATATCACTTTAGGGAGGAAATGTGGGCAACAACTTATAAAACCATAACAGATAAGATTGTTCTATAGCAAAAATGATCCATATGTATTATAAATAAGGCTGGGTTTTATGATCATACTAATCCATTATTTTTAAATTGGTTTATTATAGAATTGTGCAAATAATGTTTAAAGCAAAAGCTAAATCACTTCCAGATTGTGTCCAGAGAGCAAATATGAGTAGTGTTATGTAGTAAATAATTATCTTTAGGGAGTAAGTCAGTTCAGTTCAAGTTCAGTTTTAAAACAATTTCTCTGCAGAAGTTACTTTTCCTTTTTTAGAAATGTAGTGGAGTATTATATTTATCTTTTAGATGTAATGGAGTAAAAGTAGTAAGTTTGCCCTAAAATACTACTCAAGTAAAGTACAGATTCTCAAAAACTATACTTAAGTACAGTACTCAAGTAAATTTACTTCACTACTGTTCTCCTCTGGCAACCTGTCGGAAGCAGTGGGCGACCACAATGCAGCTCCTGGAGACCACTGGTCAGGAGCACCTAGCTGGGGGATTAGCCTATTGTGCCTGTTTTTTTAGGTTGATGGGAAAAAACCCACCCAGACACAGGGAGAGCATGCAAACTCCACCCAGAAAGGTCCCACGCAGTCCGGGAATTAAACCTGGGACCTTCTTACTCTGAGGTGAGAGCCACTGCGGCATGTTCTGATTCTGAGTTACATCCATCAGCTCCCCAACTTATATTGTTATTATTTTGGGTGGGGAGCACTTTAAACGTATTTCCATTAAAATACATTTGTTATTCCACCCTTATAGTTTGGGTCTGTGTACACGAGATTGTCACAGCAACTGTGAGGGTATCGTCACAACTCCCCACCACACCTCTGACGATGTCCTGTCATTTATGTGTACATTAATGAGGGGTGGGAGAGGACTCCTGAGTGCTTAAATGTTTAGACAGCAGTCAGCTCCACTGCTGAACAGAAGCCATATTAAATCTGTTGCTGGCATTTCTTTTTGCCTTGCTCCAGAGGACAAGGCCATGGGACAGGCCCAGTACTAAAGCTGGGCTTCAGTCTCTTTTATTTGTTATATTTTAGTTTTCTATAAGTTGCCTGTCCCATCTGGTTTTGGCCTGAGGCTTACTTTGCAGCAGTCAGATATTTACTCTCACAGTCACCTCTGCATTTGGCTCAAAAATTTCTTCACTGTAAGTTAAAACCAATAGTTTGTGTGATTTATTCTGATATTTATTTGATTTAGGCATGCAAAGGAACATTAAAGGTCACACTAGGTACTGAAACTTGGCATTAAATAAAAATTATTTTTTCAATTCAAGATGTATTGTAAATTTTCTTTCAGTATGTCTGTCAAGACTCTGTCTCTCATCCAGACTAACTGAATCATAACAAAAGGTTTAAAATAAGTCATCTGGACTTGGTTTTGAAGTTGAAGATGTTTCGCCTCTTATCCCAAAGGCTTTCTCAATTCTTTCAATACCACAAAGGTATGGTTTAGTTTTACCCAGCCCTAGTCCTAGGCCGCTAATACACAGTGTCACTCCTGAGATCCTGATGCGCAGCAGCCTCACTCCCTGGCTCCTCCTGCACAATATAAACTGCACAGTGAGTATTGAACGCACTGAGCTCAGCAGAAGAACATTTCGACTGCTGTCAGAGAACAGTAAATACACAGCTGATGCACACCAACTCTTTCAGTGAGCAGTTTGCATAAACCACCCACTCAGAAAGAATTACAAAGGTGAAACAAGTGACAATAAATAAGTGTGACTCATGGCCAACATGTTTCTGCACTTTGCCTACGTGCCATTGCCCCAGGTCATAACCCGAAACAGCTACTACCCAGGACAGAGTTTTCCTTAAAAGTGTTGCTTAATATTACTTCCTCAGATGACACCATTATAACTTAGTATTGTCTTAGTAAACCCAAGATCCCCTTTTGGTGGTATTGTCCTTGCATGTCCTTATTCTGTGTCACGTCCATCACTGTTTTGGGTCCGTGTACACTGGATTGTCCCGGTGACTGTGTGGGTATCTTACACAACTCCCCACCCACCACTGAGGATGTCCTGTCATTTATGTGTGAGTTAATAAGGGATGGGAGGGAACTCCTGAGTGCACAAGTGTTTGGACAGTGGTCAACTCCATTGCTGAAAAGGAGTCATCTTAAATCTGCTGCTGGCATCACTCTTTTTGTTTTACTTCAAGGGCAAGGCCAAAGCCACGGGACAGGCCCCACTTCATCTCTGGTACACCTGTCTCTGCAAATAAAAGGTAGGTGATAAAATTATACCTCTGCCATTCCTTGAGTACTAATAACTTTTCTTAATTACCTCTAACAAACTGCCCCAGCATGCCCGCTACCCTCCTACTGTGTTTGTTGTGCAACCTCTGAAAACATAATCAGATTAACTGCAAAGTAAAACTGGACTCCCAAACAAGACATGAAACTATTTCCCTTTCTTTGCTTTTCCCCATGCAGACCATGAGCACACACGAGCACAACTACACGCTGGACTTTCTGAATGGCACTCCATGGTTTGTCTACGAGTGCACCATCGAGCTGAACTCGGACTATCGCCGCATCGCCCTCTTCCTGCTCTACCTGGGCATCTTCATGGCGGGCCTCCTGGAGAACCTCCTGGTGGTGTGGGTAAACTGGCGCCGGCGTCACTCGGCCAACGGCGTCCTCTTTTGCATCATCAACGTGAGCCTGTCTGACCTGATGGTGATCACAGTCCTGCCCTTCTTCATGATGGAGGTGACCATGGACAAGGTGTGGCTGTGGGGCCGCTTCCTCTGCAAAGTCACCAACCTGGTCTATGTGGTGAACTTCTACAGCAGCACCTTCTTCCTGGCCCTCATGACCCTGGAGCGCTACCTGTCCCTCACCAGGCCCACTTTCCCATCTTTGTTCCCCGTGATCGGCCGGCGCCGCTGGTGGCTCTGCGGAGGCGTTTGGGTGTTCTCCTTGTTCCTGGCTCTGATGGAGAACGTGCACGTGGATCTGCTTGAGTGGGAGGAACCTGGGTGTTACATGCTGCCCGAGCATAACTACACCGAGTGGTTTGTCTGTGTGGCTTTCCTTTGCCTCATCTTCCAGTTCATAGGCCCCGCCGCAGTCATCATCACCTGCAACGTGTTGATAGCCAGAGCGGTGCGCACGGCTCCGGACGTCCAGGAAAGGCGCGATGTGTGGTTGGTGTACGTGTACTCCCTGGTGTTTGTCCTGTGCTGGCTGCCCTATCACCTGGTCATGTTCCTGATGATCGTGGATGACGTGAATCCTTTCCTGTTCAGCTGCAACACAGTCGAAGTGCTTTACTTCTCATTCAGCGTCGTGCAGGGCTTGTCTCTCTTCCACTGTGTCGCCAACCCCATCCTCTACAACTTTCTCAGCAAGAGCTTCCGCAACAACCTCATCAACACGGTGGTTAGTTGCCTACCCAGAGACGGGACAGTGGACCAGGTGGGAACAGGGACCCAACCCAATGGAGGAGGAGGTACAGAGGCAGGGAAGCAACGCAAGATAAGCGACGCCAGTACCAGCCAATCTGAAGTGGGATCATAAATGTAGAAAATGTGATGCGCAAAAGGAAATGCCTTAAGTCAGCTCATGACAACCTTGTTGTTTTGTGAGTTGAAAGAAATAAACTGTAAAAACTGAATCATGTCTTGGTGCATCAACAAACCAAAGGCAGAGATTGCACAACACATGTCACTCTGGTCATAAACTCTTTGTATAATTTGCTGTGTAAGAAATAGGCACCTAGACAAAAATACTTCCTGCCATAATTCACTTCCTGGTTTTTTTTTTTGTCCTGTATCTGATCAGTTTTAAGTTGAAGTCAGGAAATGTTTTGCAATTTTGTTTCCTCAACACTGAACTCCCACAGGAAATGGCATATGAGAAGAATAAACGCCACACCAGGAATAAACAAATGTCTGTCCAAGAACAGATAAGAGCAATTCTGCTGCATATCCAAACAAATGTGAGAATTTTCAGAAAGTTTCTCATGTTATCTGTTTCTGGATGTTGCTGAAGTCTATATGTCCTGTTTAACTGTTCATAATAAAAGCCTCTAATAGTTTTGCAACACACTGAGAAACACACTGAGTTGATTGCTGAGTTAGAAAGGGCACAAGTCACAACCGTTAAAGCTCTTTTGTTTACTTTCAGACAGTGATTTGCTGGTCTTGCACATCCTGCAGCTACCGTTTATCTTCATTACATGTACTTCCATTACTGTGTCTATCTACTACGTATCACTCAAAAACAGTCTGCACAAACCGAAGGCAGAAAAAGGAAAGAGGAGGTTTGACTCTGCACATGGCACAATAGCAGGAAGAGTCTGGGGTTTGAGAAGGGCGAAGGCCAGGAGCCCCTGGAAGCCGAGGGGTCACAATACTTCAGTTTTTTGCTAAATCATCACTGACATTTTGATGATGGATGGGTTTTGTGGTTGAGGATACTGCAGAAAGTCAAAATTGACTTAAAATTATTATTATTATGTCTGGTCTACCTGAAGACAAGACAGAGAGCTTTAAAATATTTGTAAAAGCACATTAAATATTAGCTGCATTACAAGTAATACCTACAGTAGTCATATAAAATACATACAAACTAGATGAACACATGGTGTGTTTAAAGCTTATGGAACTGTGAGTCTTTGTGTATAAATAAAATCAAAGGTGATGAAATTTAAATTAAAAACATTAAAAAACAAGATTGTGTTAAAATTAGTGACAGCGTATATAAAACATTTCTATGCTACAATGATGCTACTTTACTTTCACTGTAGTTAATAATTACACTAGAGGTAACAGAGTTTTGGAAATCATGAATGAGCAGAGGACATTACAGTCAACAATCAACCACTGCTCATATTCATTGAAAGATAACAGGTAACAGTGCCACCAAGTGGCTTCATTGACTATAAGCTTAGAGAGATATAACCATCAAGGAGATGGACTCAGTGAACAGATAATATTTAACTACCTACATTCTATTTGTCTAAATGTGTTTAACAGTATACGGTCCACGACACCACACAGAAGAGGAAATACTGAGCTGATCATGTGTCCACAGTGGACAGAGGCTCTTTCGAGTGGTCATTGTACATGAAGGTCTGTTCAATGTTAAAGTCTGGAGGGAGGTGGTCTCTGTGGAGCTCCATGTGGGAGGACACCATCTTCAGTGTGGAGAAGTAGAGGCCACAGACAGTGCAGCGGTACATGAGAGCTCCGGCGTGCGTCTTGAGATGGCAGATCATTGTGGAGCGTCCGCGGAAGAAGCGCAGACACACCTTGCACTGGTACGGTTTCTCCCCGGTGTGGATGCGGAGGTGATAGGTGAACTCTCCTGAGTGGGCGAAAGATTTGCCGCAGTAGCGACACCGGTACCATTTTGAACGAGCAGCAGCTGCCTCTGCTCCGTCCTGTCCTCCACTTCCACTGAGAAGGATCCCAGACGGCAAATTGGGTGAGAGTCCTTGAAAGCCCTTATTTGGTCCACTGACGCCCAATCCAACTCCCATACCCATGTTACTCATTTTCAAAAGGCCTCCAACTTCACGTAAAGAGGAGAAAGTAGGGCTGCTTAGAGTCTGATCAGCTTTGCGTTTGCCTAACAAGCCTGACCCGCCAACACCACCACTGTTAGCCAGGGCCTCGGCAGTATGCACACTGAGATGGGAATGGAAAGCAGAAGAAGAACGAAATGTTTGCGGGCAAAAGAAACAGCGCAGTTCTTCTGTCCCTGCTACGCCTCCACCCTCACTTCCATTGGCCCTGAAGGTGTAGGCCCTGAGCAGAGAGCGTTCCCTTTCCTTAGCTGCAGCCTCCTCCGCGTGCATGGTCATGTGTCTGTCCAGTGAGGAGCGCTCCACGAAGCACTGGGCACAATGTGGGCAGGAGAAGACGGGCAGAGACAGGTGGGTGAGAGTATGCCACAGCAGCGAGCACACGGAGAGCTGTGGGAGGTGGCACACTCCACACGTCAGGCTTTGGGGAGACACATGGCTCAGTACATGGTCTCTGATACTCTGTGGAGGAGGGAAGAATCGAGAGCCAAGTGAGGATTAGGGAGAAAAGTACTTAATAAGGATTTTATAAATTTACTGTATAAAAGGTCACAGTGAAAGGCTAGGAGGCACTGTTTCTTAGAGCATTTGGAAATACAATTATATACCAAAGATTATGAAACTTGTTGTGAAGAAGAAGGCAAAGTAAAGAGTCTACACTTACATAAGTCTAGACAGCATGAACTACTAAATTCAAATTCATTGTAAAAAGGATGGAACATGTTCATTAAATAATTACAATAAAAAATCATAAAACATATAATATAATATAAACATAAAAAACACTAAATTATTCTCACTGTGCACTAACAAAATCTAGCTTATAAATGTGCCTGTAGCCACAGCTGCCCTGGGGCAGGCAGACAAAAGTGTGGCTGCCAATATGTGCCTATGGCACCTCCAACCGCCTCCAAACACCATCCCGCTGACACATTAAATGTCTTGCCAAAGGACATGACAGTATGCACTGCCGATAGCGGGGATAGAACCACCAACCATTAGGTTCTACCGATTCATCTACTGCCGCCGCTTAAGGAATGACACACCCCCAAACAACATAAATCCACAAACCTGGAAGTCCTTGCTGAGAGATTTGTTGCACATGGCGCAGTGCAGCTCATACGTGAGGCCTTGGTTGCTGCTGGTTAGTACGGACTGTGGTATGGTGTAAGTGGAGGCTGCCTGACGCTGGTGCCTCAGCAGTCTGCTTTGGCTGCAGAACTGCAAGTGGCACATGTCACATGTAAAGAGCTGCACACCGACATGGGACAGAGCATGGGTAGCACCTGTGTCCTGGTCTGAAAACAGCATCCCACACACTGTGCACTGTCCGGTCTCCGTCAAATGAGACTCTGCGTGGCTTCTAATATCAGCTGGGTCTGGTGGGAGCTTCACCCCACAGGCTTTACAAACAATTAGGGTTTCAGTCACCTGAAGAAAAGAAAATATTATTTGAATTTGTCAAGAAAACACATAAGGACTGCAAAGTACATAACAAATATATACACTGATCTCAAAAACTCAAAAGTCTATCACATGGACAGGCATAAAGAGGCATACAGATATTGTGGTTGTTGATACTGCAATACTGATAAATTTTCAATATATTGTGCATCCATTGTCTATGCCTTGGTTTTGTCATGATCTAGCCTTAGTCTTACATTTCATCCTGGTTGAGTGCTTAATCTTGTTTTTATTTAGTCTCGTATTAAAGCCCAGTTTAGATCTGGTTTAGTCCTGATTTAGCCCTAGCTTTGATGAGAGGCAGTTCGTTTATATTTTACAGTTGAAAGAAGGAAGGGAAAGGGAAGGGAAAGAAAAAAAAAGAAAAGAAACGCAGGGCGCACGGTGGCAGAGTGGTTAGTGTTCTTGCCTCCCAGCAAGGAGATTGTTGTTAGAACCAACACACCATCACACAAACTCTCTGAGTGGAGTCTGCATGTCCTCCCCGTGTTACTGTGGGTTCTCTCTGGGTTCTCCGGCTCCCTCCCACACTCCAAAGACAAGCATGTGTTAGGTGAATAGGTGATTCTAAATTGCCCCTAGTGAATGTTGTCTGTCTGTGTTCGTCTCTGTGTCAGCCCTGTGACAAGCTGGCCCCTGTCCAGGGTGTACCCCACCTACGGCCCAAAGTTACTGGGATAGGCTACAGTCACACGCGACCCCTAATGGGCATAAGCGGAAGAAAATTAATGAATGAATAAAAAATGCATCAATCAAAAGCACATTAAAATAGGGTCGGCCATACAGCATAAAAATAATTACACTTAAAACAGTTAGTGTGTATCTTGTGTTTTTCTAATAGTATTAGAGCCCCAAAACACATTTACCTGAGTGCTTGAATTTGCTCCTTCTCCATTTTCTATACACACAAGATCATCTTCATCGTCGTCTTCTTCTCTTTCTTCCAAATAGTTCTCATCGTCGCTGAGCTCAATGATTTCTCCTGCCAGCTGTCTCCACTGCTCATCCTCCGGGACATCCATCACTCCATTCCCTTGCAGAGTGTCCCTGTCCTCTCCGCTTCCTCCTTCCACTGACTCGATGAAAAGTCCATTGTCCCTCGCAACATCCACCACTCCACCTGCCACTGCTACAACCTGCATGTCCCCTATACCTGAGGATGACAAAGTAGGGCCACAGGTTTGTTCTGATGAGTCCGGAGGGGAGCAAGGCTTAGACTGCACCGGGACACTGCTTTCGGGTAGAACTTGGTCATCTGTCCTCGCTTCTTCTTCTTCAGACAGACCTTGTTCAGTCTTTAGTTGAAGCACAGAGCCAAGGGGCAATACAGTATCATTATGATCAGTGTCGTCACTGGTTAAAGGAGTGTGCTGACCTGAAAGTTGATGCTCTGCTGCTGCCTGCCCATAGCCGCCATGAGGCTGAATGATCTCTGACTTTAAATTCAAAGATAAATCCCCAGCGTGATTTTGTGAGCTGCTTCTAACTGGTCTGGTTTGCGAGAGAGGAGAGGTGGAAGCCGGTGTTGGAGCGGCCGAGAGACTCACTGATGAAGACAGAGATGAGCAGGAGGCAGCAGAGGAGCACACAGACGGGTCCGTGGCACCACTAACACCAACATCAGCGGAAGCTACCTCAGAGTTCAGAACCACATGCCCCGGACTGATTTTACAGTTTGCAGACACAGAAGCCTGCAGGTCGGGGAAGGTGGCATGACAAGCCCTCACCAATTCACTGATGCCCAGCCTCTCAGCCAGCTCATACAGCACCCCAACATCGATGAGGTCAATCAGTATCTCTCCCGTGTACACAAATGTGAGCACTTTCTCAAAGTTTGCAGGGGAGATGAACTCCAAGGAGAAAACACTAGAGGATGAGTCAGGAGTCCGAGCAAAAAGGTTACAAAAATATGCCCCAGCACACGCCAGTATGGCCCGATGTGCTGCAAATGTGCGGTTCCCAACTTGTAGGAGCACATCACAGTAGCGGCGGGACTGGCGACAGCGGTTCAGCTCAGTGAGGAGGCTGGGAGCGTAGCTGGGACCCTGCAGAAGGATCCTCATCCCTGGAGAGCTATAATGCAACTGTAAAAAGAAACAACAGCAGCAGGAATAGTTTAAACTGGGTAACTTAGTAGCAAAGTGTTTGTGCCTGACTAATCTACGCGTCCTTTAAATTCACAGAAATACAGAACTGCGTAAAATAATAAGCTGAAAACAAACAGTATCTACCTGTGTGCATTACAAACACACTTAGCCAATAAAGCACACAGACAAAGCCCATTTCAGCCTTTACTGCAAAGAGGTTTTACATGCGATGCAAATCAATAAAAGACATCCCTTTTCCAAAACAACTTCTTGAAACAAACGTAACATATTCAAACAAAATCCGAACAGAAGAGGGACACCTTTTTCCAATCACACTGAAATTCTGTCAGCTCAAAGGTAAAATGCATTTTACATCGACGAAAAATATCCTTTCTATGCACGATTAGTATACTAATACAATACCTTACCCATTTAAATATTAAAAACGACACTGCTTCGCTCCTCTGTTTACGTTTGTTTGGAAAAAGACGAGCCGAAGATGAAGAAAAATCCAGGCACTCTGTTTCACTGACGCTTTTTGGTGACGTATGTCAACAAAAGCGAGGAGACACAGGACAGCGCCTCACGTGGTGAAACTGAGCTATTACAAGTACAATCTGAAAAGTGTACCTTCACTTATCAGGAAAAAACAGGACATTTGTTAATTAAAAAAGTTTATTTCATTGTTCAGCATTTGTCATTTGTTTGAGCTCATAAGAGGTTCACACAGTGTCAGATTTGACACCAACAGTGTAATCATTTGTTTTCTGTAAACGTATGGGATAGTCTTGCACAACAGTGGTATGAATACAAGTCTCCATGTAGGTCTTCGCTATCCCAAATTAAGATGTTGACACATTATTATGTAAAAAAACATGTGCTTACTGATTCATGACACATAAGAGAATAGGAAATTATCAAAAGACAATGAAAAACAAACTGATATTTTAAAAGCTACTAATAAGAAATCATTTACAAAATTGAGGCTGACTTTCAGTTGTGGCTTTGATACACTTTAACATTAAGTACAGCATGTAGTATAGATACATTTACAATATATTTTAACGCCATATGTTTGACTTGTGAGAGTACACTGACATACGCATTTCATATTTCAAACCAATATTTTCTAATCTATCTAAAAATGCCTTTATATTTTGAGCTGAATCAGCGTTGAAAACAGTTTACAAAGTATATCAGGAAACTGACCTTAACTGCTGAAACAGGCACACTTATTATGACATACTGTAGATTTATGTTTTATTTGTAAAGCCAAAGAAAGGATAATTGTTTTGGTCCAGTCACAACTAATTTGAATAAAAACATTTTCTTCTCATTTAATCATCACTTCTCACACAGCTGAGTCAGGCTCAAGCACTGCTCTGCCCATGGTCACACCATGTTGCTCTTCTTCATCATTGCAGGATTATTGCACTTCTTCAGGAGGAAGTGAAATAGACAGTCTGACTGTCTTTCTAAAAACACAGGAGACAGCTACGAAGTTCTTTTTTCAAATGAGGTTAAGAGCAACACAGTATTCGAGCAATATGTCAACAAATTAAATTAATATTGCTTTTAAGTGGTTTGATATGTTGTTCAGTCATCAGAAATATTTTCTGTATTCGTTTGTACCACGGTGTACTGTCCCTGCAGCTCCATCTGAATCCACTTTGTTATATTCTCCTTTTAGTGGAGATGTGGTCCAACCTACGACACCCGTTTTCTGGAGCTGGTGCGGCCCAGGCTGGCAGTGCTGGACCTGCGGGACAGGATGGGGGTGGCAGTGGTTGGGGATGTCTCACTCGAACAGCCATGCTGGAGAAGAATATCAATGCAGCCTTTGCTTCCCGTTTTTCTGGCCAACATCAGGGGAGTCTGACCTTGGTCATCTTTCACTTTCACATCGATTCCATACTGTGAGAAGAGTATTAAGTAAATATTGATTTAAGGCTGGACAGTGTAATACTATACTGGCAACATATCTAAATATATTTCTCTGACAAATTACATGTCAAATAAAGAGGTATGCATCAGAAATATAGGAGCATCAGCATCCTTTATTGCAAGGTCTTAAGCCATACCTACCTAAGGGAAGCTAAGATAGTTCAATCAGAAAAGGATGAGTTTCAAAATGTTTTTTTTTTTTTTTGTATAAACATATTATAGTCAGATATATGACCATTTTGTATCTCCACTACAGACAATTATCTCAAGTGCCTTTGGGAAATTGTGAAAAATGCCTACTTAACTATAAAACCATAAGTAACTTTAACCAGTTGCTGGCACACACATATATTTAACATTATTTACATGTACACTGGCAAACCATTGACATCTGAACGTATTCTTTTACAGCTTCTTAGGCCTATGCATTGAGAGTCAAAGTAAGATAAAGTAGTTGTAAAAATGAACCTACCCAAACAAGCAGCTGGGTCATGACTACATCTCCCAGCTGACATGCAGCATGCAGGGCAGTCCGAGGCACAGGCAGCCCAGCTGGTTGAGAATTAATTTGTTCTTTGTTGCTATGAGCCAGAAGAAGCAGCAATCTGGGCAGATCCCTCTCTGTCACTGCTGACAGCAGCCACTCTGGCATAGCCTCTTCAGGCAAGTGGTTACTTAAGGCGGGCTCAAGAGGTGCTACAAACGCCCGCTGTTCATACTTTGCCCGAATCCAAGACTCTCTTTCCTCACTGGAAAACACACAGAGTATAAGTGAAAAGGTGCAGTCAAACAGAGGCAAGGCAGTTGTGACAGAGCTGTACCCACCGTGAAGCTGTAGGGGTGGGTTTGGTCCTGCCCTGGGGACAGCTCTCCCAGATACTGTTAGCCATATGATTTCCAATGGCAGCGAGGACCTGTGTGAGCTCTCCTGGCCAGTCGTCCAGGTCCAGCGACCGAACTCGAGAGAGGTGAGTTCCCAGATTTCTGTGGATACCCGAGCACTCGATGCAGATTAATGCACCAAGATTAAGACTGGCCCAGGTTGGATCTGTAGCAAAGGAAGAGCCAGACAAGAGCAGTTTAGCTAGAGAAGGATAGATGTAATGAACTATGATATAGGATGCTGCCTGAAGATCACTTAAGAGGGTTATGGATAATGTATGACATGAGAGTACAGCTGAGGGGAGACGTTTAGGTACTTACTTGATGCTTCACAGTCCACACACAAACTGTTGCCTTTGGCGTTGCGTATGGCCTGCAGAGCTACCGCCTCACTCTGGCTGCTCCGGCGAGCCTGCACAATTACACATGTCATCTTATCTCATTTAAGCCTTTATATTTGTATGGTAAAAGTTACATACAGTTACAACACACAATAATACCCTGGTTGTGTCACATAGCATAATTAATGAAGTGAATAGACCTTAGAATTACCTTGTTTCTTCCGCTCTCACAGGACTGCAGACTGGCCAGGATCTGACTCTCTATAGCAGTGACCCAGGAGTCTCTCTCCTCCAGACTCGGGGCCTCAAAGTGCCACGTTTGCCCAGTAAATGAGACAATAATGAAGTCAGCATTCTCTTCATCTGCAGAACAAATAAGAAAACATGTATCTGTGCCACAAAATATATTTAACAAACTGCAACATGTAGTGGAACTATTTCTGAGCATGCAAGAGAGAAAGCAGATATAAAAATGTGTGTTAATAAAAGTAAAGAACAATGCAGCTCTGTCGCCCTCACTCATTACCTGTCTTATTAATGTTTCTCAAGCTACCAAAGCTCTTTAATTTCCACATTTTGCGTTTGGCTGCAGAGCAAGAGATAAGCACAGGAAAGGGAAAGAGAAAAAAAGAGAAATAACAAGAACAAGTATTAAATAAGCTGTTAAAATGCAGAGGAACAGCTTATATTTAACTTTATTTAATGCAGAGGCAAAAGAGAAGACAGAATAGTTGCTTATCAAGACAAACAACCCAAAATTTTCATACTCATTTATAGCGAGGCATGTATAAAATGAGAAAATATAGAACAAAAATTACAAGACAGTGTTATTTTTATACTACACGATGAACCATAATGAAATCACACTGCTCCGTGCTCAAGTTACCTTCAGCTTGTCCCACTGCCGCATCGCCTTTCTGATTCATGCTTTTCTTCCTCCTGTTCTTCTTCCGGTCACTCATTGGAGACGACTGACTGGACTCTTTTCCAGCAAATGGGACAGCAGTGCCTTCAAGAGCATCTGAAAAAAATCATCATCTTTGTACTTAGAATAACTTAAAATATGTGTGTTTATTTCCCCTTTTTTTTATGCTGTACACACCAACACTTTGTGCTTTGGTGGATAATGAGGAGGAGCAGTGCTGCAGGGCTCTGTCTCCCCCTTGAGGTGATAATCCACCAGACCGGTCTTCGACAACAGACAGGGTGTTCGGACACAGCTGAGGAACTGTTAGAAAAAGAGGAATTTGTAAAAACACAGAAGGCAGATCTCACACAAACGTAACCGAGTTGTAAGATAAATGGTAACAGTCAAACTTCTCTGTAATTTCCAACAAATTAAATTCTCTGCTATATGTTTATTTAAATGAGAAAGACTGTTGCTCCTATGTATGACTATGACAACTACCACCACCAAACACACAACCACACACTTATTCATACATAAGCAAGGAAGGTGTTGAGTCTTGCCCAAAGACACAACAGCAGTATGCAATGCTGGTAGAAGGGATCGAGCTGCCAACCTTTCAGTTTGTGGGGCAAACGGCTCTACCTACTGAGCTACTGCTGCCCCCCGAGTGCAGTGAACGTGCAGCATCACCATTAGCAGTTACCATTATTATTGCCATTATCGGTTTCAGTATCAGTTTGTTAGCTCACCCAAAAATCATTACAAGCCCCCTCTTTACAGACCTGTACTGGTGGAGTCAGCAGCTGTCTGGTCTTTGCTCACCCCGTTGACCCCGGGCACAGAGGTGGGGGGCAAAGGGGACGGTCCGGCAGGGGCCACTGCGCGAGGAGGACGTTTTCCAGGAACTTTAACAGTCACCCGGAGCAGGTCAATCTCCTTCCCGTGGACGTTCTGTGTGTAATCCTGAAAACATCACAGCGGTGCAGTTATTAGAGTGTTTGCTATGCTCAGAAAGCACAGGTTACAGTTTTTCCTTGATCGCTTTAACACATTTCTCCATTTAAAATCCTCTTCTGCAAAACAGTTCACAAAAAAACTCCAGTCATTCTGCAAAATGCTTTTTAAAGATTAAAACTCTTCAAACATCCCCCAAAAGCCATTTTTCAATCACATAATTTCATGTGCACAATCATTAATTTAACTCACACAATAAAAATACTAACTACTGCTCTCAGGAAACTACAGTTTAGTATTATTGCATCATGTTCATACTTCACGCAGACAAATGAGCAAGACAACAATGGATATTTTTAGTACCTGACCGTTTTTTTATTGAAATTGCAAAGATACAGAAAATATAAGATCTAATAGTGCTTATTTTTTCTTCTGTGATCATGTGAGTGATTATTCTTTTGTCCGTTATACACTGTCTCACATGTTCTCATTGCATTTGTCTGTCTCATTTGACTCTGCGGCACTGACACATGTATCCTGTTCTGTTTGTACACAAAAGCTGATCACTTATTTGTTATTTTTTCTCATAAAAGCACGGTAAATGCAACTGGAACTGGTCTGAGAGCTGTGTGAAGATTTTTTGAGAAAGAGTTTGAAATGATGGGAAATGTGCTAAATCCTTTGCAAACAGAGGACCTTGTGGTGAGAGAGAAAAATTTTCAAGAAGTTTCATTACAAGGGGTAAAGCGATTGAGAAAACTGTAATCTAAAGCATAAAACTTAACATTTTCCTTGATAAACATTATTAATGTTTTAGTATAACAATGAGTCAGTTATCTCTGATATCTCTCCATAATGACGAACGACTGGGGCATTTGCTGACGCACTGTTTCACTGCTCTATTGATCTGTGGTGTTCTCTTACACTGGAGCTTGAGTGGTAGGACAGTGAGCCATTGTTGGACAGCGTAACGTATTTCTTCTTCCACTCTTTATTCAACGAACTCCCACTTCTCTTGTAGAGGATGCTCTGTGTGAAGAAAAAAAAACCCACAAAAAAAAAGCAAAGGTCAGGCCAACAATCGGCAGAGGAGGTAGCTAAATTTAGAGATGACACAGTAAAGGTGATCTCTTCAAAGAGTTGCACCGTAACAGACAGAGAGGTATTAAAAAAAAAAACAATAGCTGAAAGCACTTGTAGTATTAATAGAACACCCTTGAGAGAGGTTGTAATGGATAAAACACATTTTGTGCAGCTTACGTAAGATTAAATAGTGTGTTTTTGTTCAGTTTGTTTCCACCTTGCAGCAAAAGTGTGAAGAGGATCATACTATCACGCTACACGCAAATGATAATGCATGATAGTGGTTACAGTAATTTACTAAAATAAGTTACTGAATTGGAATAACGCCAGACTTAACGCCATACCAATAGGAATGTTATAATATTAGCAATACCATGATATCGCAATATCAAAAGTCTCACAATATCATCATGGATTTTTACAATATTGAATGGCAAGCTCCCGGGGCTAATATTTTGTTGCAGCAGAATGGTAAAAAAGCAGAGGGAACTGCATACACCATGATGCTTTGCTCTAATTCAGTGCAGCTAACATGACAAAATTACTGGTATTGAACACTTACTTAGTCCTTTCAAATATGAACAAGTTTTGTTATTCTAAGCATTCCTGCAATACTGTGAACCTCCCCACAATGCGCCTTTTATAAGATGAATGTTCCTGTAAATAATGTTGACTGAGATGAGGTTAGGTCTGTGGGTGAATGAGTTTTGGGGAGAGAGTGAGTCTATGAACTACTGCTTTTACTCTGATTGTTTGATTGTAATTGCATTGTATTTTTATTCATGTAAATCAGGGACTGCAGATGAAAACTAGCTATTTAGCTATAATCTGGTCTGGAACATCTCTGTTTTTATGAGCTTAATGTCTCTGTACATTGTCCCTTCAAATAAAGGCTAAACTAAACTAATATTGCAATAAAAATCATACCATGAGGCTAATATTGTGATAATACCATACCGATTTGGATATTGTTATGTTTCTAATCACCAATATACCCACAGTATGTGACGAAAAACTATTGCAAATGCAGCAACAACCCAACATGAAATAAATAAAAGAAGGCACCTAGACATAGTGTCTAAGGGCCAGATTTATCAAAGGTTTGCGTGCATGCTAAATGAAAAAGACGTGCTAAAAATGGAGCAAACCCAGGCACAGCTGAGGTTTGAGTCTCTCACAGGAGCAAATTCAGCGTGGCGCAGATTTTGCTCCTGTGATTCAATGAATATGCAAAACAAGGCGTTCTTGCCAAAACGCGCAAAATTCAAGGTGTGGAAAATGCAAATGAAGTCGCTTTGCAGTCGCTATTTGATTTATCACGAGTACGGAGCTAAATCTGCGTGAAAATTTTGTACGTTGGAGAAGCAGGTGCAAAGGTTTTGCGGAGGTAAGAGTGCAGCTTTTAGTGCACAGATGGGGTGTTGAAAATAAGTTATAATGCTTTAACAGAGCTCATTTACAAAGATACAACAGTAATGTGTACCTGCAGCACTTTTTCCTTGATTCTCGCTCATATTTCCCTGAACTTCAGCCTTTAACAGCTGCTGTCTCTGGGCTTTCAGTCTGTTTAACATTCTTTTAAATCCTTACGGTGACAGAACAGTCTTTAAACGCTGCGCAAAGTCGACTCACTGTGTTTATCTCATTGCCTCCCAATGCTCGCTGCGGCACTTGACTGACAGCTGCCCCTACAGAGGCTCAAGGCTGTGTGGATTTGATCGAGCGGAGGACATCAAAAATGTTTTTTAATTGTTATTTTTATTTGATCACCATCAGCACGCCATATAGGCTACTGATACATTTTATATAATTATTTGAAAGGTTACTGGCTCTGACAGACAGTGAAATGGACTTTCCTCTCCCTCCACTGTCTTTCACAGAGGGGAAATGAGGCACGTGACTCTGGTCAGTGCCAAAATCGCATGAGACATTTAACAAGGATAGACTATGCAAAGTTAATAAAAGAAAGTAAAATGCAATAAAATAATTCTCCCTCAGATACAGTGGTCTACACAGTCGGTCCTATTACAGTCAGTCCTGTTATTTGTTGAACTCTTGGTTTGCAGCTCTGTAGGAAAGATGCAGTCAGAGCTGGCAAACATCGTTGCTCTCAGTGTGTTTTATGCTCACGCAAAATTCTCATTTACATATCAGCTAAAGCTAATACAGAAGAAAGAAATGTATATATTTTTGTTGAATTAAATCCCAGAGATTATAATTAATGCTGATGTGTAATTGTTTAATGTTATGATATATTTATTGTGTTTGCTGTACCAACTCTTAACCCTGTGAGTAAACAAACCTGTTTGATAGGAATGCCACGATTGGTGCTTAAGTCTCCCTTGGCATCACCTGATTTCTTCTCTAAGTCACGATTCTGTAAAAAAAAAAAAACAGTGCATATTTAACAGCTGCAGCAGTCATAGTGAGAAAGGAAAGTGGAGTGAAATGACAGTGAGAGATGACAGCCGACTGAAAAGGTGTGAGACAGGACACGCTGGCGATGACTGACCTTGAAGAGGGAGGGTCTTCTGGGGATGTTCTTGAGGGACCGGGAGTTGACACTGCCCACCCCCTCTCCCGGGGCAACCCGCAGCTCTCTGTGGCTGACCACCGGAGTGGACGGGAGGGAGTAGGCGTAGCCGGCGCTCGGGCCATTACTGGCCTGAGAGCGGGGGTTGAGAGGTCAGGAGTGAGGCGGGGGTGGGAATGGAGGTGCGGGGGAAGAGATGGACAAGGTGAAAATGAGCTGATGATACAGGGAAAACTGGTGAAACAGATTTAAAAAGTGGATGATGATCGACAGAATCATCAGAAGTGTTTTAAAGGGACACTACCCTTTTTTTATTGCTTTGAGAAATAAGTAAAGACATATAGTGATAGGAATGGTTTGTGGAAAAAACATAACTTAATGTACTGTAGCAATAGCCGACATTAACCAAGAGATTTGAGTAGTAGAGTAGCCAAATATTGTATTCAGGACTTGACATTAACACTAGCCAACCGGCCAAATGTGGGTAAATCTTTGTTGTGGCTGACAAAAAAATATATATTTTTATTTCTATCCGAGTAATATTATTTTTGAGTAACATAACTCTAAGGTGAGAGGATTTTCTTCTGCTCAATCCACCTCTGGTTATAGGGTAGTGTACCTTTAAGCATCGATCATCATAAACAAGTGAAATGTAATACTTATGGAGCTGAAATAGATGCAAGAGAAGTGGTCCCGTAGACAGTGTTATGTGTGCTTTCATGGAAGATTACTGTAAACTTTGTCTGAAACCTCAAATGATAATGCTGCTGCTGCTGACCACACAGCAGAGCAAAAATCTTTCCAACAAATCCTACCACAAAAATGTTTTATACACTGTGGGTACTCTGTAAAAAAGTTTTGATAATAAATTCAGAAGGGCATGTCTTCTGGGAAAACACATGAAAAGAAAAATGCTAATGAAGTAAGCACAAGAAATAAAAATGCTCAGCTAAAGAGTATTTTAATTCTGGTTCAAACCACACAGCCACGTCTTTTTACTTTCATATTTCTGCTATTTTTATGAAGTCTTATGTAATATCTGTCTAGACTTGGGAGGAAGTTGTTTGTGCAAAAAGCGCAGCTTGAAAAAACTTTTATTACAGTGTTATTAGTGCCTGAGGTGGGTCGGATGTGTTACCTGGCTCGGGAAAGATGCGGATCCCGGCGTGGACCCTCCGGAGTGACTGGGAGAGTTGGGTAGAGACTTGCAGGCCTGGAGAGCGGCTTGCTTTTTCTGAGCCACAATCTTCTGAGCAGCTGAGGGAACAGCCACACAAATACATCAGTCCGTGGCCCTAAAACCTGTCTCTTTGTTCCTTTTTCTTTTGTGTTGACGTCAGATCAGTATCACCTCACCTTCTGAAAAGACTCGGTCCACATTGAACCCATAAGTGGCACAGGTCTCGTAGAACAGTGAATGACGCACATCAATGCACAGCTGCCGGGCTCTCTGATCCTCGATCACACGAGGGTTGGTGCTACTGATTTTATCTGGTGAAACAGAAAATGTCGCTGTAAACATTAGACCAAACCTTTCCAGGACACAGAGGTGGAGAATACACTGCAAAAAAATCAATATCTAGCAGTAGTTAAAATTACCTGAATTCAGATTACTAATCTGAGTAATTTTTTTACAAGATTAGATGTATTTCCTAATATGGCTAGATTATTTGATTTGTTTCTGCCAATGGGGTAAGAAAATTCTACTTAAGTAAAAATGTCTTGAAACAAGACATTTAAAATATTCTAGCCATATTAGTAAATCATCATCATTTTAACTAATGCTAGATATTAATTTTTTTTGCAGTGTAACTAGATACTTTTACTCAAATACTGATTCAGAGTATATATAGTATATAGTATATATAGTATATATAGTATATAGTATTCAGAGTATCTACCATGTATTTTGTGCCCCTCACAACTTAAAGGTCTAAAGTTCAACTACAGATTAGATAATAGTAATTAGGGGTGGGACAAGATCTCGCAATCTCGTGATCATCCAGGATCCAAATGTCACAAGATTCACGTGAGGGTAAAAATCTGTCTCGCGATCTCTGGATCCAGCAGAAGAGAAGCTAGTCAGTTAAGTTTGTGGCAAAACATTGTGTATTTGTGTGCATATCATTCAAATAATAGAAGTAAATACAATTCATTACAAGCTGATTTTAAAAACACACCTAAATATTTTTGCATTTTATGATTTTCAGGTTAATAAATTACATTTTTAATTTGTGTAAAAATCTCGTTGTGTCTCGTTCTTGGTAACCGAGTCTGGTGTCTCGTCTCGTGTCGTGGGATTTGGATTTGTGTCTTGTCACACTCCTAGTGGCTAGTAGTGGTGCTTAATAGTCACAGTAGAAGTAGACATACAACTATAGTAATAGTGGTAGTAGTAGAAGAAGTAGTACTAGTAGTAATAGCGGTGGCAGAAGTACTAGTGGTAGTAGTAGAAGTAATAACAGTAGTATAGTTGTAGTGGTGGCAGTAATGGTAGAACCAGTAGTAATAGTAGTGGTAGTAGAAAAAGTAGTAGTAGTAATAGCAGAGGTAGTAGTGGTAGTGGTGTTGTTAGGATAAAAGTAGAGGCAGTAGTAGAAGCCGTATTAGTGGTGGTGGTTGCAGTACTAGTGGTAACAGTAGTACTAGTGGTAGTAGTAATAACAGTAGTACGGCAGTAGTGGTAGTAGATAGGTAGTTTCAGATATTCTCCTCTTTACTAAAGCAAGAATGTGAATAGGTTTTCATTGTTGCAAGCAAAGGCAAATAAAAGTGGCACAGCTTTGCACAAGGACTCGTCTTCCCGATTAATTGATTACGGAGGCAGCATTCTGTGAAAAATGGGTTGTCCTGAAAAGTAATTTACAGCAGCGTTACACCTGCAAGATACAATAAAACCCGCTGCCATGTTTCCTTCAGTCTTCATCTAAAACACTGCAGACCATTAAAGTGCCAAGCTATATTGTATTGGCTGGTTTCCATAAAAAGCTGCCAAAAACTGCCTAGCAACAGCAAACAGTGCCCATGAGCACCGCCCAGTTACTCTGTGAATATAGATGACACAAACAATAGAGAAACAATTATGTATGCTTTCTTTTTTATTCACATTCAAATATATGGATAAGTAGAATCCAGTTACTTACTAAATGAGCAATTTACATTGATGTCTAATGTATGGTAATTATTAAAGGTCCCCTGTTCTGCTAAATCAAATTTTTGAGCTTTTAACCATGTTATAATGTTTTTGCACCTCAAAAACATACCTGGAGTAGTATTTAGTTTAATTTACATACAATGTTTGAGTAATCCTGTAGGCTGAGGCACTGCCCTTCTCAAGCTCTAAAAATGCTTGGTCTCATGGCTCTACATAGACATGAGAAACCAGGAAGTGCTCCTGTTCATTTTCACACACCATCCCTGGACTCGTTCTGATCATTTCAGCACCTAAACTGACATCACTACAAAGCAGTCAGCTGATTTATCTATCAGTTAGCATCATTTTACTAACAGCTGAGCTAAATAGCCATTTAGTCCCCACCGTTGCCACCAGGTTGTCACACACCTAATTCAAGTCACAAAGTCAAAGTAACAGCTCACCAAAAGTAAAAATATACATTATTTTAAGTAATGAAATGTGAAATACTGCAAAGTTGTCCAAAACTATTTCAAAAAGCCTGAAAAGAGCATAATAAATGACATTTAAACTATAATTACAACTTAACTATTTTGTATTAAACTAGACTAAAATGACCAAGCAGTAGATGTGTATGAGCATTAAAGAAGAGAAGGCATTGGCCTTATCCCATTGTGAAATAACATATAGTGCCCATATCTGGAGTTAGTATTGTATCTTGCAATGCTACTGAATATTGAAATGCAACTGAAAAAAGCCCTGGATCTAGACCACGTTCAAGATTCACACCAAAAACAAAATAGTTCTTCCTTTTCTCATTACTGACCTTTTCTGAAAATGCCATTATTTTCTTTTTCATTCTTCTAACAGACTAACCAAACAACAAGCAAGAACAGGTCATAGCTACTGAAAAGCATCTGTTCTCAAGACCAGCTCAGCAAACAAAAGTTAAGCTCACAATAACAACAAAACAATATTTGCATTTCTGTTTTGAAGGACTCAAATAAATACATGATTAAATGGCTTGCTGTGGTTGAATAAGAACGGAGTCATATCAGGTGATGTTTGTAGATTTGTAGTTTAGTAATTTAGAGGACTTATTTAGATTATCTAAGGCATTTATGCAACCCCGTAGTGCTCTTAACTTCTTTAATTATATATAGATACAAGAATTTGCATACAAGAGTGAATTCTTTTGTTAAAAAAAAACATATTGTAACCCTGTCACAAAGGGAGTTGCCATGATTGTGACATCAACTCAGAAAACTCAGAGCACAAGATTTGAAATGTGGGTCTCCCCAAAAGGTTGTTGAAACCCTGGTATAGATGACAGGTGATGGTGGACTTACCCTGTGTGCCTACGACTATGACTGGGATGTCTGTCCGAAAAGCACTGAGCTGGCTGTAGAGTTGGTACAGCTCCTGGAAGCTGGCCTCGTTCTCCAAACTGAAGACCAGGATAACTGCATCCACCCAGCTGCTGAACTGGAGGGATCATAGACAGAGTGCTCAGATTTTATCAATTACATACATACATACATACATACATACATACATTCTCTCTCATGCTCAGTACCTGTGCATCGGGAGGACCAGCTTCCTCTCGGATTAGTAATAAATGACTCTGTCCATCCACTAACATTTCTTTTTTATACCTGCCACCTGACAAACATAATGAGAGAAACAGACAGGTTACTCAGTGGAGACACCACAGTAACACAAACAGTAACACAAACTGCACCTGTGTATGCTCTGGTCTGGAGAACTAGTATAATAAAATGGTAAGCAAAATGAAAATGTGAAATAAATGACCCCAGCAGGCAGCATAACGGGTTATTTTAGTAAATCGTTTGCGAATACTCAATCCATTTGGGTCAACACTGACAATGTACCACATTCATTACTTTTTGTTCTTACCGTCAGGCTTCTCAACAGCAACATAACTCCCTGTAATGTATTTGTTCACAAGCGCTGATTTTCCACTTTTAAGACTTCCCAGAATGCCCTGGAGAGCACAACGCAAAGAAGTGTATTTATAGTAAACAGATCAGACCACATCAGATCACAATGTTTGTGCTGAATACTTAATGAGTTTTAAGGGTGTAAATTTAATGAATAAAGTCTTTTCTTATTTATTTTTTTAGCAATGTTTTATTTTAATATTTAGATAAATGGATTTGAGACAGAGGAGTAAAATCTTTTAAAGACAAACAGCTTAATTACTTCTGATCAAAGAAAATTTACTAAAATCTGAAAATAGTCTGTTCCTAATGTGTTGTATTGTCACATTGCATGCCAGCCTCACCAGTCGGAGCTCCGGGATGGCTCGACTCAGCGTCCACTCTTGGCTGTTGGCAATATTTACTAAGGACAGACAGAGACAAACAGTCAGTGAAGCAGAGGGTCCAAGGGAGATTCATCATTTTGATCATGTACAGTAAAGAGGGCAGCCATCATAATGGCTTATGGGAGAGTCATAAATCAGGCAGCTGCTGCATGACTGCACACCATAAGCTCATGTGTGGCCTGCAGGTAGCAGTAATGAATGTAACCTTTAGTCACAACCAGGTCTCACCAAGGTGCAGTCACACCACTCATTATCCAGTTTGCACCCCGCTGCATTAGGTTCA
The DNA here is from genome assembly GCA_020698575.1 of Bostrychus sinensis. Classification (NCBI taxonomy): domain Eukaryota; kingdom Metazoa; phylum Chordata; class Actinopteri; order Gobiiformes; family Eleotridae; genus Bostrychus; species Bostrychus sinensis. The sequence continues at coordinate 11,335,390 of CM036250.1, forward strand.
ATGACTATGGTCTGTACTGACTGCTTACAGCTGTCATTCAAACCAGACCTTATGGGAATTAAATGGCGTCTTATGTCTCTAAGTGTAAATGTTCTTAATAAATGTAAAAAAAACCTTGTGGATGTGTGTTGAAATACAGGTTACGGGTCAGCTTGCACTCAGCTGTGTTAGTATCTCAACTTGGCAAATAAAATAGCTTTCCGCAATGTGATGTGACATTCACCCTAAAACAGCCAGCTGCGGCTTTAAAAAGGGACACAATGACAGCCCAAGGAGATAGTATAAAAACAGTAAAAGGCTTATATCCATAAATGCCAGAAAAGGAAAAGTATGTGACATGGGGACATAGAGGATTTAGTTGATGACTTTTATGCAGAGTGAGCACTGTCCTCAGTTCAACTGCATTATGTGTCCTTCAAAGACAGATGATGATTAAACAGGAGCCAATGATGAATCTATGGCCAGTATTGTTCAGATGCAGCCACGATGTGCTTCCAAAAAGACAAAAAGACAAACCCGCTGCAGGCAGCTCCCCAGAAGAAGGGCAGCTCCTGCCACACAGACCGAGCCACACACAGATCTGGTTGGTCTGAGTGTCCTTTTAGACTTGATCACATAAGCCAGCAGCTGTTGCCAAAAGTGATCAGAGAGTGTTATCCTTCTGCCGCTTTGACACACTGATTCAATTGAGAGCCAATTATCCACACTGCCTGCTTCAAACCAATCGTGTGTGATCAGCTCCAACCCCCATGTAACCGCAGCTGACGTACTAAATTGTGGGTTTTCTCATTTTTGGGGGGTATTTTCAAAATCCTCTCGGGCTGTGTCAAAGCACAGTCACACTCACACGCGCTCGCACACATGCCACGCCTCCTCCTTCATTAGGATGTGTCTCTGAAGCAGAGGCAGCAGTCCTGCCGGTTGCCATGGCAACACTTCCTCCTGCCCCGACAGAATGAATGTCTATGTGTGAGCAGTGTCTGTGGGGCTGGTCCTACTAGAGTGAATCCACAGTGTGTGTAGCAGTGTGAATGCACAATGAGTGAATGAATACATGGCCCACTCTTTGAGCAAACATGTTTGTCAAAGAGATGCACTGTACGATGGAGCTGACAGCGCAGAGTGAAAAGAAGAAGCAGTGATGGCAGTGCAGAGATAACGTGAAGATACTAAACCACCAACATATGTGGCACGTTGGAATTTTATTGAACCAGACCAAGACAAAGGATTGAAAGCACTGGGAGAAAAAGCAACATGTAGTGATGGAGCATACTGGGTGGAATATAAAACAAAGATTAGACATTTTTGGCTGTGCGTCCACACTTCCCTTTTTGAATAACAAAGTCTCTTCTTAAACAGACAACTCGGGCAATGGCATCCATCCATGTTTGTGCCATCAGCCCCTCTCCCCTTTGGCTTAATTATGAGACTTAAATCCATGCTGTGAACACAACTTGAGCGTGAATGTGTGTTAGTTCGTGCAAAGATTACCCCTCCAGCGGTGTGAAATCAGCCCGCGCTCTGAGGGGAATTAGATTAAGACTGTCCAAGAAGATGCTATTGTCAGTCTACTCAGATCAAAGCGCTGCATCTGTCATCAATTTGCAGTGGCACGTGGTTTTATCAAAATGATGCTTGACATGTGACACTATAACAGTAAATGTATTCAAAAAGGATCAACCCCACCCAAACCCCACCCTGGCCCTGTATCAATGGCAGCTCAGAGGCTTGTGACAAGGCTGTGGTGTGTGTACCTCTGATAATGGCCTAGTTGTATTCAGACTTTATGAATTTTAAAAGGTTGCAGTGATGTCATGTGTTCGTGACTTCCTACCTTCCTCCTCACTGGAGTCTCTCTGGATATAAACTGGAGGTGCTGTGGAGGACGACCCTGCGGCACCAGAACTGCTCTTTGTAAAAATGCCACTGATGAACTTTAACATTTTCCTGTCCTTTGCAGAGGCGCGCTGGCCCTGCTGTGCCTGCTGGGCCAGACCTAAGTCCTCAGAGAGACTGTTGAGGTCACTGTTGTCCAGGGTGCGACTCTTCCCCTTACGCCCGGATTTCGGGGCCTGGTTCGCAGGTACGGGCAGTGAGGTCGATCCAGCCTTTAGCCTTTCCTTCCTGGGTAGGTCTCTTAACACAGCATTACTAATGTCCAAGGGTATTCCAACCTCATCCCGCCATATTTCGGTCCTGCTCGCCTCGGCCCAGGACGCCCTGCACGGTCCCGGAGATCTGGTGGGCATGCGGCAGTCCTTGCGGTCCAGGCTTTGGGCTGAGGTAGGACTGCGTTCCCTGCCCTCTCTTGACTCCCGGCCGCGTGACGCCACACTGCTGTGGGACTTCAGCAGACTGACGGGCCGCTGTCCCGCGGGCCGAATGGGGAGGCTCGTCCTAGTTGGGGTGCGACATGGTTCTGCTACCTCAGCTGATGGGGTGGTGGACTTGCATTGCTTTACATCTGAAGCACAAGATCCTGTTTGCTGGATGGAAGTTTTCTCAGCTGGGATAGGGATTGATAAGTTGCATGGAGGAACTTTACTCAGGATGTCTGTAGCGGAGTTGGGTTTGTCTTTACAAGGACTTTGGAGCTTCCTCTCCCCATCTTTAAGATCAGTTAATGCACCTTTCTTAGCAGCCGCATTTTCCACACTCTCCTCAGCTCCATTCTGAGCTTTCGTCTGAGCACCACTGTTGGCCCCTGCTTCTTCTCCCATCCCACTGCCAGACCGGGCCGCTGCCTCTTTGGCCTGGGCGCCATTCTCCTCCACGGCCTCTACTTTGACCAGGGTGAGGGAGATGAGGTAGGTGGTGCGCTGCTGGAGGGTGCCACCCCCGCTCATGTGGTCAGTCATCCCTAGATGCAGAGTAGATGAATGGAAGCAGACACGAGGACATAAACAGCTGACAGTTTGCCAGCGTGGTGGGCTTTGAAACAATCTGACAAAACAGCACACGACGAAAAACTTATAGGGACACTGAGTTTCTCCTTGGAAGATAAAACAGAGTCCTTGGCTTCATCCATCCCCCACACATTTTGGATGTAACTTTAGCTAGAGAATTGAATTTGTATGCAATACGTTAAAAATCACACTTGTCTTTCAGCGCTGGAGTGCAGTGCAAACGTAGCAGCTTCTTTTGTTCCTAGAAAACACCCAGCTCAAATCTTTCCACTCCATATGCATGCAGCCACGGAACCAAATACATTTTCATTATAACGTCTGATGCCTTATGATAATTATTTACTTGACCTTTTCCATCTATGCAGCAACATCTCCATCATCACATGCCGCTCTTCCCTCCTCTTCTGGTAAGGCATGAAAAACCATGATTCAATTAAGCAAAACCGCATCAACAAGGTTTTGATCGACAACAGCTGGTCATTTAAAATACAATCTTTAAAAATGCATTAGTGTCACTTTTGGGCAAGGCATGTCACAGGACACCCAGTCCAATCCAGATCATGGGCTCTCAAGCAGCAACAACACATGTGTTTTGACAGCAGCATCCATTCATAGAGCGGAGCGGCAAAAAGGCGGCCGATCCACCGGAGACACAGGACAGGAAGGACACTGATGTGTGCTGAAGGGGACGACTGGGAGAAGCCAGAGGAGAAGCTCTGAGACAGGATACGTGCAGATGAGGGCGCGTCCGGCCATCACACCCTTTCGCTGTGCCCCCAAACTCCTGTGTCCTTTGAGCATTACAACGCGGCGCCGGCACAGAGGAAGCAACGAAGCATTACCTCAAACAAGAATGTCCCTGATGTCTTCCACAGGTTCAGCAAGTCCACAGCTCCTCGCAAACACACACATGCTCGCACACCTCCTCCTCTCCTCTCTGCCTTTCCCTGTGAGTGGAGTCTCCAATGTCCCTCCCTTCGCATGCCCCTCCTTGTTTCAATATGTGATCCATACACCGCAAAGAAGGCTCCTACCTCTCCCGCATGCTTTATTTCTCTCCTATCTCGTACAGCTCCTCTCTAGACTGTGAAGGGTCCCTGCTCTTTATTGCTCATCCCTCCCATTCCCTTGCCCAGACCCCTCCCCACGGTGATTGTGGAGCGGAGAAGGAGGGGGGAGGCAGTTGGGAAATGCGAGGCTGGAGGTAGAGAGGAACCGAAAAAAAAAAAAAATCAGGTGTAGGGAGGGAAAATGAGAATTGATAGGTGAGGAATGAAAAACAATGGGTAAATGTTTCCTAATGTTTCCTACTGCATTGTTTTATTTACAAAGGCTGACATGGGTTTATCAGGATCATCCATCTGTCTTCATCTATCGTTGCCTCTGTGTGGCTCCTCCTTGGCGGGAGGCTTGGCTTGTTTGTTGCTAAGGTGTTACAATCTTCCCGCTCTGGCGGTGGCATAATCATCTACTCTCCATGCCTTCCCTGCCGCCTCCTCCTCCTCCTCCTCTGTTGGTACATTCTGTAGCACAATCGCTCCCCGGATTGTCGTTTGACCAGACTGTTTGTGCGGTTTATATTGTACATGCGAGAGAGAGAGATTTCCTGTGAGCGTATTGATCTTGCAGTCTATTCCCTACTACTGCGTGTGTTCATTAGCAGAAGTGGAGAAGCACTGGGCTCGCAGCGTGAATAAAGCAATGGTGTGATCAGGAGATGAACATATTGCAAGGAACGAGCTGAAAATAAATCACAATGTAGAGACCATGGCTACAATTTAGAAACATTATGAAGTATAAATACTGTGTACAACAAACAAACCGCACCAAGCCTGATTACCCATCCATTACTATACTAGCTGTAATTTTATGTTAATTACGCTCTGATTAAAAAGTGTTGAATCAGAGGATGCCTTTCGCCACAGTGCAGCACTCATTGCCTCCCACCATCATCCCCTAATACAAGACCTGACTGTCCACCTGCTCGACTTGCCTCCCCCCTCCCCTGCTCACAGTCAGTGAGAGGGCAATAACTACTCACACTGAATACAAAAGACCTCTGACAAATGCCTTTGGCTCAAGGGGAAACGCACAATCCGAGAGAAACAGTGATTTGTGCTCCCACCGCAGACATACCATTAAACACATACCTTTACACAGCCAAGTAAAATGACTGATGTGTTATTTTGAGTCAGAGGGCATCTTATTTGTGGAGCTGCGTGTGACGTGGCTGCACATTGCTGAGCTGTGCAGTGAATCCAATTATTGTGAAACAGACACCCACGTCTAACACTGAAAATCAGGTTGAGATATTTCAGAGGAACACATCTCTTAGTTTTGCCTCCTCGCTCAAAGAACAGACAGGATACACAGAAGCGTTCTGCCGACTCACACACACTTTTGACACCCATGGGTGGTTCTGTCAGATGGATGCCGTCCAAGGGCAGTGGTCAGGCTGAGTGATTTTTCATCTCTCCTCACACTGTTACTGTCCCCCCCTTTCATTTCTCAGTCTGCCAACGTGCTGCACTGAACCCATCAGAATAACATTTAAGTGTTTTCATTTAGCTCCCTACGGCGTATTTCACCTCACTGCATACGAGTGGAATACAGCTGACCACAGCCTTTGCACTTATTAAGTCCAAACAAGAGGAAGCCCCTATTTTAGTGCGTGTGAACCTTACACTACAGAGAAGACATCTGCTTTGATCCTTGCTGCAGCTTGGCCCCCAGCCCTAATTACACAGGAATTTGAGTCAATGTTTTTTACATATGGGGACCTCCTGGATTATGTTTATATCTAGTGCATCCTAAAAAGACCTCAAAGCTTACCACAATCCATGAGGGAGCTGCTTGACCTGTATTTCACATGCAGGCAAAAACACACAAATGAGCAGAACATGCAAATGAATGAGGTGATGAAATTAAAGTGTAATTCAATAAGGTCTTCTTTACTGTCACCCCTGCTTGACCTCAACATGAGAGGCTTCAACGGAATAGACAGTAGGCGCTGAAGTATATCTGATAAGTTACACCTTAACGAGAAGTGTTATGGGGAAATGATGTAAAAATGATCCTGTGAAGGCACGGTGCGTCTGAACGGAAGTGGCTTTGAGGGCAGTTGCACATTGGCAGACAGGAAGTAGGCCGCACAGCAGGTTTCATCCTGCTGCCATGGCGATGGCAGTTAAAGGATGTTGCCATTGGTTGGCCGTGTCCAGAGGCTGACCGATAAACAAATGCCACCAAACAACAGTCCCAGGAGGTGAATTTAGCCCTCAGAGAGAAACGAGAATAAAAACTAACTGTGACTTCCTCTCACAGAAACACTGAGTGACAGGAAGCACAGAGGAAGATATCAATCACCTTTACGCTATCATATTACACACACCCTGCGACTGAAATTGATTAAAAGAAATGACTCAACTTATGGCGTACCAAAGTCAGCATTTATATGTTCCCTTTGTTGTAAAGTAAAGTAATGAATCATCACAAAACTGAGGATTCAGTAGTTTTTCACTCATTAAATATTAAAGGTGGCTTACATTAAGGACCAACTTTATGGTAAACACAACTCAGGAAAGATCAGCTTACCTTGAATACTGTGGAGGTAAACCTTAAGGCCTGAGCGCAGCTGTGCATCTGTAACTCTTTCAAACTGCTTGTAAAGTCTGTTGATTGCACTCTGGAGAGACTCGTGCCTCTTGATCTCTGCTTTAATTGCAGAGGTGTTTACCGATTTGCTGCTGCTGCTCATCCTGACACTGATCCTCTACTCAAGAGAAGCACTTGTTCATCCCATTTGAACTTCTGGCTGTTTGTTCCACAGATGCACACAAACTCAAGTCAAAGAGGGAGCAAAAAAGAAGACTAGGCTCAGGGTGTCTCTCTCTCTCACTAGACCACAAGATTTCTGCTCTCGACGATGTGCGTCTCTGTTTCCTCTGCAGGTTTAAACTGAACTGACTTCACTTCCTTATTTCAAATCATACTCTCTAAACAGCAGCTCTAACTGCACGGCCGGGCACATAAAAAGAAGGCTCTTCGCTAAATGACTTGCACATTTGCCCACTGGAAAGATAAACTACTTATAAATTATTATGTGGTTTGAATTAGGTTAAAGAATTTTATAATTAATCTAAAAAGGCCTTCTTCACTCAGATAGTCAGTTTTAGTAATGCTTATCATTGCTTAACTTTCTTGTTCTAACATCTATTTTTACAACTTTTCTTCAGTAATTGGATCATTTGTGTGCTACATCTATATTCTTCATTCTTCAAATTATTTTAATATTTCTTTGTTTTAAAGCATACTTTTGTCACATTTGCACAAATTGTTCATTGCTGTTCACTAATGTTGACTTCTTTACTGATTACAGAAGTGTAACCTGTGCATTAACTTTATGTTAAATAGCTACTTGGACAGGATGTTATTTGTATAGAAGTGAAACATACCATTGAAGCCTGTGTAAGTTAGTAATGACTATAAATATAGACTTCCTGTTGATGATATGGCTGCAGGGCTTAATTTGAGCCTGATCTTGCCGGAACAGGATCCAGAAACTCCTTTATTTTGGCGCGGTCTGATCGGCAACTGTTTGTTTGGATCCGGTAACTCAGGCACAACTCAGAACAAAGTGTTGACTACATTTGACTCTTTTGACCTCCTAAACCTGTGTTGAAGGTCAGAGGTGTAATTACACAGATATGCATATGTTTTAAACATAAAAGCCAACTTGAGCCCTTTACAATAATGTGCTTCAACATAGAGTGCCCCGCGCTGTAATTCGTGTCTATAGAGTGTACAGGGAATCCGGTGACCTTCACGTCAAACTGAAAGATCTATTCACCACTGTTAACACCAGTGGTGTCTGCAGGTGTACAGCAGTACGCACTGTGCTTACCTTGAGATGTGCCCCGACCCCGCCCAGCCCCCCCCGCATCCACAGAGCCGCCCAGAGCTGCACAGAGCCATAGTAGGCTGTGTGTTTTTGCAAATGCCAGTGGAGCTACAGCTAACTGCTGCTCTTTAAGTCAAAAGTGATGTGTTTGTTAACAGCCAGAAGACAGTAAATCTGTTGAGGTTTGTCCTGACTTTGGTTACGTGGAGGGGACTGGCGTGATGCGCTTTGGCTGTGCTGCGTTTTTTCCCCACTGCGCCCGAGACATGACAGTGCCACGTCAGTTTGTTCTTTTACTCAAATGTATATGGAAGCTAGAGCTAACGCTGATCATGGGTCACAGGATGAGACCCGGGCCAGTTAAACGCCAGTGTCACTGTTACATAGCCAGTTACGCAGAGAAACCTTACGCCACGAGCCCTAGATATGCGCTTTTTATTCCTCCATTATATCCCCTGTGCGCAAGAGACATAGATCCACAGCAGTTTGTTCTTTTTTGTTTGTTCAAATGCATCTGTAAGCTCGAGCTAACACGCTGAGGCTCACAGAGCCTGGAGCCATGAAACGCCCTTACGCAGAGAAGACTGCGCGCTCCACGGCAGTCACTAAAAAGAAGAGAAAGCAAAAGGAGAGACATGATTAGGCTACTGAGAGCTTACTGCTGCTGTGTGCTCACTTTCCTAGTCTAGACTTTGTTTATGCTGTACCGACCACAGCTGCATGAGTCTGTCTGTGTTCTTGCTTCAGACTGGTGGCTGCACACAGTAGGTCTATGACAGCGAGTCTACAAAAGCGCAGTAATTACGGGTAGCAGCTGATATCTCGATCAGCTGAGCAATCAAACAAACGTACACTGACACATTACACTGAAGTGAAACGCTATAATGTATAATAATGTTAACAAATATGTTAAAATATAATTTAAAACTGAGTATAAATGAGCAGTTGCTTGGTATTTTGGCATGTGTGTGCTTCTAAGCATTGTGTTGTGTGTATGTTCGGTATCAGCGTTGGCCTTGTGGACTCCGGTGTCAAAGCGCAGTTTTTGTTTCGGCATCGTTTGATTTATAAATTAAGCCCTGTATGGCTGGTACTAAAAATAGAATAATTACTATTATGTATGACCTTGTTTGGTCACTCTGGTTTCCTTGATGCTGAAGCCGAGCTGTAACAATTAGTAGTCCGTCCTCTCATCACTTCAGCAGGTTGTCTCTCCATCACTTGACTTCCCAAACTGCTGCTGGATGTGAAACATCCACCACCAGTTTCACTTTACTGCAGGGGGTTGGTTTTAGTGATACTTAGAAATAAAATGAAGTATATTTAAACTCGTCAGGAGCCCTTTATAGAGGATATTCACCAGATATTCACACGTGGGTGAGGTGTAATTACCTCGAGTCTGCGTCCTGACGTCACAGAGGCACGGACGTCATCAGACACGCCTCGTCGCTCGGACCAAAAACATTTCAGCAACAGCAGCGCTCTGTGGAGGACACAGGTTTTATTCAATACCGGCCTCAGGTTATTTGTGGGTTTTAAAGATGGTCTGTGGTGGCTTCACCTGTTCGAAAAATGCGCTTTGTTCCCTGAATGTGGTTTACATGGTAAGTGCAGCAGATGAATCACCACGCATCAAGTTAAGCTAGCTATATTAGCGTAGGCTAACTAGCTTTAGAATGAACACTGGTTTCATTTGTTTACAAGAGAGGTATTTTACATTTGCCTTACGTGCTACTGAACTGAAACCAAAAACAAATGCTGGTATGTACTTCTGGTGCTGAATTTGGTTATTATTGGCTCAAATTTAATAATTTTGAAGCGTAGTAGAGCTAGTTACGTAGATGGTATAGCTTAGCTAGAAAGTAGCATGCTAAGGAGCCTTCTGTTAGATAGCTCGCTAACCTTCGCCATTGTGTGATGCAGTTCATCTAGACATTATATAAACAGAAAAATCGATTATATTCAATTTTTAACTTTTTAATCATGTGTCGTGTAAGTCGAGTTTGTTCACCGGGGTTAATCTCTGGTTCTCTGTGGCATTTGAAATGTCAACACTTTGTCTGCTGACCAAACAAAACTAGTAGGCTATACAACAACTCTGTCACAAACTAATTTGGTAAAAAACAACGTGACAACCAACCAATAAAATGACGATTTTTTTATTATTGGCATTGATGTCGGCATGTTCATCTTCCCATGTATTTTCTTGACTCAACCCTCCAGCATTTCAAACAGTCTCCAAACAATTAACGTTATCTGTTCGCGTGTTGATTACGTAAATTACTGCTCGATTTTTCTGAACGGTTTATGGATTTTTAGATGCCTTAGACGCGATATAGCCTTCATTTTGGTCAATCAGTGTAATCTCTTTCTTTGTGTATAGCATTGTTGTCACCCCAGTTTTATATTAAAGAAACTACATCTATGAATGGTACTTAAATAGCATATTAGACAACCTTGCTTTAAGCTTATTAATATGGAATAGAGTATTTATAATTGAGAAATATCCCTGTCTGTAACTGTTTGTCACAAATGCTGCTATATGCCACAGTCTGGCATTGATATAGCACAGGATCCCATAGCTCTGTCCTGGCACAGGCAGATGATTTGAAGTGCACATGTCACTAGTCATGATGTTACCAGCTGAGTCACAACGTGATGCAATAGTTGCTGGGTAGAGTCATAAAAGTGGGCAAATCAGGCTAGAACACATTAACAACACTTATTTAACATTAAATAAAAAAGGCCTTGCATTTCCTGAGACTTTCTGCCCTCTATGAACCTAATAACTAATTGATTATATGATAGTGGTGTGGCTGTGGTGAAATGTCTTACTCTGTGAAGATATTCTGCTCAGCTGCCTCTTGTCAACCCCCTTCTCTCTGCCCCTTTAGATGGTTGGCCTGCTGCTAATTGGAGTAGCAGCATGGGGAAAGGGCTTTGGCTTGGTGTCCAGCATCCACATCATTGGTGGGGTCATTGCAGTGGGCTTCTTCCTGTTGCTCATTGCAATAGTGGGACTCATAGGAGCAATACATCATCACCAAGTCATGCTCTTCTTTGTATCTTTTTTTTTGTGTTGGTGTTGCTAGGGAATAATTGACTGAGGAGGTTGAAATGATCACATATTTTGTGATATAATGTATTTCAGTGTATTTTTATAAATTGTTATTTCCTTAACCATATTTCCCAGTACATGGTAATTTTGTTCATCGTTTTTTTGTTCCAATTTGGCATTTCTTGTTCCTGTTTGGCAGTGAACCGTGGGCAGCAGGTAAGAACACTTTGGACACCATGCTGCTCCTCTGCTGTTTTTACAATTGTCTGTCTATTGTAACATTGTTTTTCTCCCCTTACCAGGAGGCACTTCTGGGCTCTGCCTGGGGAATTTTGCACAATAAAACTAGGATGGATCTGGAGACTCAGTTAAACTGCTGTGGTCTGCTAAAGGGCAACAACAGCCAGGCGGAATTTAATCAGGATTGGGCTAATTGTCCTGCTGTAAGTCACAACCTAAACACTTAAACACAAATAGATAGTTTTTACCGACCGTCATATTTGACATACAGTACTTAAGACTCACAGTTTTACTAAGACTAAATGTGCTTTTGTTATGTGTCCTCTCTTTAAGCCATGTAAAAAGGACAACAACTGTCCCACATGTGGGGCTTTGATGCTGAATCATGCCACAGAAGCTTTGAAGATCCTTGGTGGTGTAGGGCTCTTCTTCAGTTTTACAGAAGTAAGTGTGGGGTCTTTAAAATTTTTGTATTTTCTGTAAGTGTGTCATGCACACTGAATTCCTGCAGACCTAGTTTTCAGAGTAAGTATTCTTTTATACACAGCGCCTCCCGACTCATCTCAATCATTTGAATGAAGCCAGGAGGATGCCAGGACTTGAGTTCAAACATTAGAGGACTAGGTTCAAGAGCAGGGTATGAGGTTCACCAAGTGCGGCTATTAGCAACACAAAACTATCTGATAAATGGGCCATGTCCTTCACAGTGACAGCAGTTTAAGTGCTGAAATTGTCACTTTGTGTATTTAAACATGTGCACAACATAACAGAGAAGGTAAAACACAAACAAATTGTGTAACATACAAGCCTTTAGCGCCACATGGTGTACATCAGTTGGCTGTGTCTTTTCACACTTCCACGGGGGATGCTCAGGGTGTGAGAGACCGCTCAGGACATGATACTAGGGGCACTAGTATCATAGCCAGATGAGAAAAAACTAGGTGGACTGTGGTCACACAATGAGTAGCTCATGAAAAAGTTGGGACACATGATGGTGCAGGTTTTTAAATGGTGAATATATAGTATGCTACAAGACTAGGACATAGGACAATAGGACAATACAATATAACTTTTGCTTCATTCACAGATCCTTGGAGTGTGGCTCGCTGTACGCTACAGGAACCAAAAGGATCCACGAGCAAACCCCAGTGCTTTTCTATAGTCCTTCCCATTTACTCCATACATCCACTTAACAACACACACTGGTACACATGGGCAGAGACAAACACTCAGGCACGTATTAGCTTAACTCCAATTGTACAGAATGGACAAGCATCTGCAGCACGGACAAATACAGAGGAATGCCACCGCACCATGTCACCCACAGCCTCCTGCCTAATGCTGAAGCAAGAGGAGTGTGGTACTTTTGCATGAAAGGATTACCTGTTATGCCAAGAAGTCTGACTTATTGGTATCACAACCCAACCTTGATCTGAGTATCATATTCCTTTGCTGCTTGCTAGGTTCCTGCTCAACAAGCGATGTGATGTCTTAGCATGTGTCCCAAATGACACCTAGCGACTTTGCATAGTGTCCTGTTTGCACCTTTTAAACTTTCTCTTGTCTCTGTAGTGCCACCTTTTTACTGTATCAGTGATGCCAGGGCTGTGTACCCATGTCCAAAGTTAGTTCTCAGAGTGGATTCAGGGCTGAAATACTGGACATGACATGACATGATATGAGATGTAAGGTAGTTTTTGAAATGCTTGTATGTTTTTAGTCAACACATGCTGGGTTTCCCTGGTTTTGGAAGGAACTACATATTTTTAGGTTAGTCAGTGGGGTTCCAATATTTACTGTAACTGAGCCAACATCCTTACAGATCCTAGTACAGATATAAAAATGCCGTCGGACTGCTGTCTTGTTATTGTACATATTCCTTAATAATTTAAATCTTCTGCCATGTAGTTTTACTTCTAGTGGGAGGTTACCTGCATAGATGAGGTCTTTTACGGCCACAGTAATCCATACTACTTCAATGGTTTCCTTCGTGTTGCACAGTGTTGTGACTTAGCTTAGATTTTGCTAGTAGAGCAGTGGATCCAGGTACCTAGCATTACCTGTATAAATGGGGAAAAAATACAACATGTAAAGTGCTGTTTGTTTGAAGAAATCTGGCCAAATATTCTGCAACCCTAATGCCTGTTTGTTTTTATAGTGTTAAAATATGTATGTGGTCTTTGCATTTTTAATTCAACCTAAATTCTTTTAAGAGTTAATTTGTTGTATTGTAGTGTAATCATCTTTTTTCTGTGCATCAGTGTTAAATGCTTTGTAAATGTATCAAATATGTTCAGGATCTATTTAAGTTAAACAGAATAATGCACATGTTATGTTCTACTTATAATGAATTTATGTTGCCTCATGAGGTGCTTGACATTTCCTGGATGTTAACCCTTATCTTTAAAAGTGTGTTGTTTTGTTTTGAAATGATTTTAACTTAAAGACTAACACAAACTGTATTTACAAGTCTTACTTGAACCTGTCATCTGCGCTGATATTTTTCCTGCTGTCGGTTTGGAGTTCACGCTGGTGTAAACAACAAACTTGGACAGCTCTTAAGCATTCGTATGCCATATTTCACACCTCACTTTGAATTTGTGTGCACTTGTTATTCTAATGCATCTTGACTTTTCAAGACTTAATTTTGCAAATAAAACCTTTGATTGGAACCAGGAGATTTTTGTATCCATTTTATAGATCTTTATAGCAGGGCTTGACATTTTGCCTTGTCTTCAAGTTGCTAGCCAAGTAGTGTTTTTACTAGCCACAATTTAATTAAGTTTTGTGTATTTTTTTTTATATTAAGCTTAAAGAAATGTAACATTTTGAAGTAAATATATATATATATATATATATATATATATATATATATATCATACATATATATTATTTTTAGTCTGTTTTTAATCATTTGAAAAGCCTGTTTTTAAATGGAGTCATGCCTGCTGTGTACTGCCCAGACTGAACATAACCCACAAATATAGGATTCTTAGTGGTGCCCCCTCCCATGTCCAGTACATTTAAAACTTATTTTATTTAAATTAATATTTTTCTTTTAATCATGATGAATTTACTGTATACTAAACTAAATGGTGTACACTCAAGCAGCAACATAAAATCAGGCCTTATTTCTAAAGTCCAGATACAGGTGCATAAAATTCAACCTGCCAAAGTGCCTAGTAGTGGGAGTATTTGTGTCGCAGCCAAAAGGAAAATCTACCCACATTTGGCCAGTTGGCTAGAGTTAATGTCAAGCCCTGCTCTGCGGCACCAGGATTTAGTTACATGCTTGCTACATATTTATAACTAGTTTGAATATCAGACATCATGAGGATATCTAGCCTCATCTCAGACAGTTTGCATTAGGAAAATATATTCTTTAATGGTCTAGTTTTGAAACATAAAAATGCCATTGTAAAGACATATTTCCATAATTTGCATTGGTCTAGATATGTCAGCATTCACCACATGATGGCAGCACAGAGTGGGCAGAAGCCATTTTTCCTCTGATCTCTGCTCACATGTATAGATATTTGGCCATGCTCTGGATGTAACAAACCAACCTCATATTTCTAGCCTGTATTCTGTTGTTCAAAGATCAATAATACTAACATGGTGGGTGTAAAATTAATTAGATTTGCCTTTGATTTGATATGATAATTTTTTAGAAGGCCACTAATCCATTCTGCTGGGATGGGTCCAGTAATGTGAGAATGGGAGCTGGGGGCAGCAGAAGGAGAGCTCAAGTGCACAGAGATAAGGGAATACAGACAACGTGAGCAAATTATCCTGATATCATTCAACCAAGGTTGTACTCAATGAGGATTAACTACTGCTGTGCCCTCATCCTAATGACCCATGGCACACTGTCACTACCACCACCACCAGTGCTCCCTTTTATAAACGGTGTGACCAAATATCTCTTTCACCCAAACACAGGTTCACATCCCAGACACAAGAAACATTTGTCTCAGTCAAATGTGTCTGCTATGGGTATTGAAAGTTTCCAGTGATTATGGACCAGCAATTTACTTGTCTTGCGTCCCCCAATCTATTCTGTCAGCGTGCTCTCCTGAGGGCCCAGTGCCAGTCCCCACCCTGAGCCGCTTGTCCATATGCCGTGTGTATTAACTTGGAGAAGCTGTGGAGAATCACACCAACAGGGATGGCCATCTGTCCTCATACAGATATAGCTTGGGCTCTGCAAGAACATGAAAGCGGGCTCTTAAAACATTTGGTCCATTATATCATCATACATAGCGGCTGAGTTTTACGGGGCTTGTCCTATAGGCAGAACTAATTATGTATATCCTTTCAGCATGACGCATGACGGAGTACCACTGAGATAGGTTGGCCTTAATAAATTGCTTCCTGTGATGGGACTATTTTCATTTTGTGCTGATCATCACTTCTTTCAGGAAACTGTTTTTTACACCATCCTTAGTGGGAGTTTCCTTGGGCACGGGCAAAAGGAGCCAACGCCTGAGCTTTTAATGGGTCTCTATCAGAATCTGTATTCATCTTACTGCACCAGGAGGGCAAACAGGAAGGCAAATCATTCTCATCAGTGAAGAGAGACAAACAGGTCAATATGGTCTATCAATAATGAAACAGAGCAGAGATGTGTTGTTAGTACTGTAGTAGTAGAGATACTGAAGTGCACAGTGTGAGTGCAGCACAGGTGAGATGGGAAGTTACGTGGCTGCATTTAGGGCTTACTGCCATGCTTCACAATGTGTTCAATATTGATGTTGAATAGTATGCTAATACAGTAGAAACAGATGCATTTACTGGAAACATCAGGGGTGTCCAAACTATGGCCCAGGAGTCACATGCGGCCCTCAGACCATATTTTATTGTCCCGTAGGTTTCATTCTAAACTGGTCCAAATTGCCAAAGGTACTGCTTGAAAAGTACAGGTATAAAGAGTCATACTTGTGTTAGATGAACTTGGCATTAAGGAAAATAAAAACAGAAATTTAGTGGCCGGTGGAGGCAACAAATTTCTGTCATACTAGGTGCTGGTCCCAAAGAAAAGAGCTTCTAGAGTAATGGATATAGCAACCAGGTTAGACATACAAAACCTCATTATATACATAGATTTTTTTCTTAAACAGCAGGAGGCTTACTGTATTTACACCCTCCAAACCTTAGCTCTTATGGGGCTAAAAGATGAACTGATTTAGAATATTTTCCTCTAGACTTGAAAAAGACTCTAGTTCATACAGTATAGTTGGTAGATGGGAACGTTTTCCCTGTTGTCTTGTCTAGGTCTGAAGTACGCATATAGAAATGTATATATATTAAGGTTTTGTAGTCTTTATGTTGGAATATTTTCATGTGTAAAAATCACTTGGTGTAATAATTCACTGCATTAGCATCAAGGACTGGCAACTTCCCATTTAAGATGGCTCCTTGGCACTTTACAAATGTTTGCGTGTGCAGGAGTTTTCTCTTCACAGAATTCTTTAACAAAAAATCTCAGATGCAGACAGTGTTCCAGATTCACACTAAATAATTTCTTCCTTGGCCCATTACTGATCTTTCCTAAAGACCTTCCCATTACAAAAAAAAAAGAGGAACAAACCAATAAACCAATGTTTACAAGTGGAGAATTGCATCATGGGTGTGCAACAAACAAGTCTGCAACAACCTCCTGATCCTGCCATGTCAAAATGGACCAAAATGTCTGATAAGTGCTTCCAGTACATTGTAAAATCTAAGCCACTATAAATGACAATGGTTCTGATCACAAAAGGGTTCAACCAGGTACTAGCAGAAAATATCAATGATAAAATAATAAAATTAGTAAAAACTGAACATTAACAAAAGGCAGAACCAGTTAGTTCCCGTTCAGTCCAATATTATTTGTAAGTCCTGACTCCCCATTAGATGCCTTTTTTTTGTGTAGTGAACTGTTTTATTGCCAGAAACTTAACTTGGTAGTAACTCCTTTAATGATCATATACTGTAGGTTCCACACCGGCAGTTCAGAAAGTGAGCGAATCGGTTACCTGTAGATGATGAGAAATATATTAAAGTAGTCTCTTGTAAATGACTTAGAGGAAATGAGAAAGAGGTAAGGAAAAGAAAAGGGAAGAATGAGGTGAAGCATTCGGTTTACACTACATTAAACACTGATGAGAGTACGCAGGGAGCAGACACAAAACTATCACTTTGTGTGCGAGTACTGGAAATCTGGGCGCTCACTCCTTTCCATACACACACACAAATACACACAAAATGATCATCATCTCATTAGCATGTACCGCTAGCCCTCCCCCCACTCGGCATCATCATAAAATAACCCTCCCACACAGTGTACCATCATGTAATCATTAGTATGGACAGAACAGTTCATTCTCGAGGGGTGTACTAATAATGCCAGACTAAAACACACTTTTCTTCCAAGATGTTTTTTCACTGTGTCACTTAACAATATGTTCACGCCGTGATCCCCGTCCTGCTGCGGCGATGGTCTATAGTGTAGAGAAGTGGTTCTCAAGCTGGGGTCACGGTACCACTGAAGGTATGCAGGGTTTTGTCTGGTGGTACTCATAAATCTTTTGCAGTTCAAGTCCTGATTTAGTTTAATTTAGAGCCAGGTTTGTTCCCATTTAAGTCCTACTCCGGTTGGAGCTAAAGTTGAAGTTTAGACCACTGCTTAGTCCTGGTTTAGGCACAGTTTAGTCTTGGATTTGACCTGGTTTAGTCCAGATTAATTATTTGTTTAGTCCTGGTTTAGTTCTGGTTTAGGCACAGTTTAGTCTCGGATTTGTCCTGATTTAGTATTGGTTCAGTCCTGGTTTATTCCAGATTCATTACTTGTTTAGTCAGTCCTGATTTAGTCCAGATTCATAATTTGTTTAGTCCTGGTTTATACCTGGTTTAGTCCTGGTTCAGTCCTGATTTAGTCCAAATTCATTATTTGATTAGTCCTGGTTTAAACCTGGTTTAATCTTGGTTTAGTTCTGGTTTAGGCACAGTTTAGTCTTCGTTTAGTCTCAGATTTGTCCTGATTTGGTCCACAGTCATTGTTGGTTTAGTCCTGTTTTAGTCCAGGTATAGTCCTGGTTTAGTTCTGGTTTAGGCACAATTTAGTCTTGGTTTAGTCTTTGTTTAGACCAGATTCACTATTTGTTTAGACCTGGTTAAGTTCTGGTTCAGGCACAGTTTAGTCTTGGTTTAGTCTTTGTTTTGCCTTGGATTTGTCCTGGTCCAGTATTGGTGCATCCTGGTTTGGTCCACATTCATTATTGGTTCAGTTTAGTTTAGTCATATTAAGTAATGCATTTTTCTGTGTTAATCCCTATTTTATTCCTGGTCTTTAGGGCAAACCAACAGTGCCACTCTAGTCTCGCTCATATCAGTACAGTTAAGAGAGAGAGGATAGTGTTGCGTCTCAAATCAGCATAGTGCTTTAAAAGACTTCCCATTTGTTAAACTTCGTCTGTGAAAAATCAATACAGATCAATGCGACGGGGCGTTTTTGTGGGGTGCAGAAAAGAAGAAAGCCAAAAGTGCAGATTAAAGTGACCCCTGGCCCTGTGCGGCTGGTGTTTTTCCTAATTACCTTGTCTCTTCATCCAGATAAACAGCACTGACACAGTTTCCTCTTCTGCTGTTTACAGCATAGTTTACAGCATAGTTTACAGCGTCACAGTCTGACAACACAGCACATTTCAGGAAGGGGGCATTATGTGGACAGATTAGCACCGCTTTGATGCCTGCGCAATAAGGAAGTGTGCAGTGTGAGCATTTCCACACCTTCATATTAGGGCTGCACGATACTGGGAAAACTTGCAATAACTACGTTGAATATTACGATAAGGATGTTATTAGTTGCACACCTGCACAGTAATTTGGCAGGTTTTTATGCCAGATGCCCTTCCTGTTACAACCACCCACTGTGACTGGAGAGGGCAATGTGTCTTGCCCAAGGACACAACAACAGTATCCACTTCTGGATGGTGGGCGAATGCTTAACAAGCTCAATTAAATTAAAGCAGAAATGTAAGTCAAACAAGGCTAGGTGAGACCAAAAATTAGGAAATCACTAGACTTTTAATATATTTTTATTCTGTCACAACATATTTTTATTTATAGCTCTTATGGAAAATTAATCTGACCATTTAAATTCTGTCAGATGGAGGGGCAGAGTAAAGTAAGGGGGTTAAGTAAAGTATGAATGAAGTCAATGGTATGAATATAACTAGAAAGTTATGACCATTTGCAAGCCTATGTTTTTTAATTACATAAATATGAGCAAAAGACTCAGCAGCCCCCAGGCCCAGTTGGCTTAAAGGGAACTTCTTTACAACAGAGCCTAATAAAACATGTATTAACTTGCTATTTCAACACTTATTACTGTACACATCATTTAGTAAAATACACATGTACCTGCACAAAAAAATAAAAAACAATCTTGCCTATGCTTATATAAAATGAGAAGGCCTTTACCCAGGGATGTGTTTCTCTGGTTGTTAAAATATTACATAGCACACTGTTTGATGTTTATTCATATATTTATAGAAGAAACTGCCTTCTAATGCCTATCATAGTTACTGATATATCGATGGGGGAAAGTATTTGAAGAAAATGTAATATTGTTTAAGGGTTGACAATTAAAACTACTACAACACAACTAGTATTAGCCTTTATATGGCTTTTGTGGATAGTGGTTGCTCAGTAAAAGACACTGACTGAGAACAGAACAAAACTATGCGAAGACAACAATATGTCCTGTTTTTTGCGTCATGGTGCAGAAAGGGTTGTTTTGACCCAGTAGTTGGGTTCTTGCTTCAAATACTTCTCATCAAATGATTAAACTATGGGCTTTTGAGTCTGTGTATGAAAATGTATTTATTCTTGGCATTATCTTTGACACACTGAGTACAGTTGATAGTAAGATCATTTTCATTTGGATGTGTCTTGTTAATACAACTCATTGGATCAAGTGAATTTATAAATAGTCCAATACAATGAATCATCTATAATTTGGGCAACAGTGGCTCAGGAGATCATCGGGTCATTTAAAAACCAAAAGGTCGGTGGTTTGAATTCTGTTTGCTCCAGTTTATACTGCTGTTGTGTCCTTGGGCAAGACACATCACTCATATTGCCTGTATGAATGTGTTAGTGCGATTAGTGGTGGTCGGAGAAGCTGTATAGGCAAACATTGCCACCAAGTTTGACTAAGAAGTGAATGAATAATGCACCTAATCGTAAAGTAACTTTGAGAGTCTAGAACAGGGGTTGTCAACTCCATTTGTCCAAAGGCCACAATTTTTTTCGGTGGACACTGTGAGGACCAGGTGCTCTCATAAAATAAAATATATATATAATATTGTTTCCTAAGTAGTATAATATATTATATATTAATTTTCTGCTTGCACATAAGCTCTATTTCTGATAACTGAGGCCTGACACTTTTTTGTCATTTGTGTCTATTTAATACAAGCAAGACCACAATTGTGCTTGATTGTGTGGGGAAAAAGTCCAAACATTTGTGAGAAATGACTGTAGATAACATTAGCCACCATTTCTGACTGAAGGCAGGCTACATACTACTTAAAAAAAAAAAAAGAAGCTCAGCACCCGATGTTTATGCTTAAAGAAAACTTTGCGGGCCAGATGGAAAGCTGTGGCAGGCTGGATGTGGTCCACGAGCCGTCAGACTTTTATTGGTCTACAAAAACTATTATTATAACTAATGGGCATCATATTACACAGTATTGTGTTTATGAATGTCACTCTCACGTGTCTTCACCCTGAAACCTGGCATCCTCTGGTGTTATTATGACATGTGATGTTTTAGCTCAACATATCAGCACATTGTGACCTCAATGGAAATGGGTTAAACCTGATTTCCTCATGATCCATATTTTAAATTAGTAAAAGCCTACAGAATTGTAGGACTACTGTGGGAGTATTTTTCAATATAGTAGCCATGAACAGGTAGGGTCATGGGAGGTAAACAATAAAACCTTAAGGAATTTGGGAAACCTGTTTAAATGATGTTAGACTTCTCGCTCTCCTTGAACCCAAACACAGCCCATGACCCTCACAAAAACAGACAGAGCTGACTAGAAGATCTTAGCTGGCACTGTCAGTAAGTTTGTAGTTCGCGGGCCCAAGGCATGTGGCCGCAGAGCTCACGTCAGCGCGCGCGGGGGATCAGCACCTCGGACAGCGCCTGGTCCATAACCTCCAGCTCGCCCCGCGTCCCGCTGCTCTGAGGGGGAAGAGGCACGGCCACTACTGAACACGGGTGGACAGGAGAGGAACAGACACTCGTTACAGGATGACAGCGAGTGTGTGTGTGTTTTATTTATTTATTTTTTCCCAAGCCGTTCCGGAAGTAGCTGCTGCGTTGCGTTCAATCTCCAAGCCGACCATTTCGAGGAGGAAAATCAGCGCCAGCAGTATCATCACCACCATCTATCTGATCCAATAATCAATGCCATTACTGCTGTGTAATTGCTCTCGGATGCGAAGACATCTTCATGCGTCTTCCTCTCGTTCATTCTGATTAGAAAATTCGCAGGGTGCCTTCTTCTAACAGCCTCTCTTTGGGTTTTTTTTTTTCCTTTCTCGGGGTACCATGTTTTGGCTTGCCATGAAATGCTGATGGACATCGAGCTAAGATGGGGAAACGCTGGGCTCTCGGCTGTTTTGTGTGGCCATGTATCCGGCTAGCCTCCTGAAAATGCAAATGGGAAGGATTGTGTTTTTCGTGTCGACGTGGAGTGGCACGGATTGTTCGTGGATCAGCCAGAGAAAGAAGAAATAGAGGAGCAAAAAATGATCTGACGCTTGGGATGCTACACTGAGGGACAATAAAAAGACATTGTTTAATCAACTTCCATGACATTCTCCGCTCCCCGTGTTGGATTATGATTCTTGACAAGAGTCCCAGATGTGACTGTGTGGATGGCATGTCTTTTTTGTATTTTACAGCCCAGCTCCCGTTTCCTGCCTGTGTCTTGCTTTCCCTTCCACTCGTCCACCACTCTCTCGCAGTCTTCTGCTTTGGGTAGCAAAAAAAAACATGTAGGCTATTTTCTGCTGCAAGCCCAGTGCTCGTGAAGACAGTGAGGAGAGAGCGAGAAAAACAATGCACTGTGCCGAAACGTTGAACGCGTATAACAATTGTACTGTTCTCGGGGGCTGCGGTGGAAGATGCCCAGTATTTGTTGAGTTGTTTGAGTAATGGATATTGAAGTAGTGTGTTGTCCGGCTGAAAGGGAAAATATTTCATCCGCATTGGCTTAGACACACATGCCATCAGTGGGTCTGGAGCCTATATCCCCCATTAATTCAAAGAAACCACTGACTGTATGAGTAATAATAGCTTTTAAGAGTTATAATAATAAGAGAGAGACGCGGGGGAAAAGGGCAGTCCATTTATTGATCGCACTGTGGCCGTTGTGTATGTAGCCCCAACATGTTTAAGTATCGGATCCGCATGTTTTTTAATGAACTCAAAGTGCTGGTGTTTATGCGCTCCGATTCGCGACAGTCCGGCTCAGACACAGAGAGACGCTCCAACAGCACCATGCGAGGTTTGGGGATGGGCGGCTGTGGCTGGCCGCCCTTTGTCGACTGCCATTCCCGGGACGACGAGGAGGAGTACTACGGCAGCGACCCGCGGCCCCGGAGCCTAGCCTTCGAGGACAAGGAGCCCAAGCTGCAAGTGGGCCTGGACGCCGTGTCTCTGGCCAGCACCGCCAGCAGCCTGCGCACCCCCCAGTGCAGGATTTGCTTCCAAGGCCCCGAGCAGGTACGTCCTGTAGATGGTGCCTCCTTCACATCACGTTTTCACATCTCGCTGCTTTAAGAGGTTGCAGCGCTAAGCTTTTTTTTTCCACATGCACACAGTGTTCCTCACCAGAGAGGGGCATTTTTATTAGAGTTATTCAGCTACCACTGCTCGTGTTTGAAGCACAAAAGGTGCCTGCTTCAAGAGCCAGGCGTCCTTATTGTGAGCTACTACAACAATCCTGCCTGCACCCCCCTCTCCCTCCCTCTCCTATACACCTCCTTTTGAAGAAAACAATCATGGAAGAGGCCTTGGTTGCTGACAGTGGTGCAGAAATGCCATGTTTTTTTTTTGTTTGTTTTTTTAAGTCTGTAAAGAGCACTGCCTGTCGACGTGTGATCTAAATAACACTGTTTTTATAACCAAGCTAATGAGGTTTGTGGAGAAGGCAGCAGATCCCACACATCTGAAATCTGGCCAGCATAGCAACAAAGAAAGTTAGCCAATTAGGTCTGCAGGATGACAAATAGAGTGAGAGGAACAAAGTATGCACGAGTCTGAGTCATTTGGTAAAATCCACTGTGGTCCGTCTGCGTGTGTCACCGAGCAGCATGATCAGCTATTGATCTGCTGGTGATTGGTGTACCTGGGCAGACAAGAGGAATGAGAGATGAGAAAGTTTTAAATAAATGTGTCGTCAGAAGTGCCATTTCCCATTGTGTGCGTTAGAGAAAGAAGTGCATCTTAAAGAGTTGAAAACATAACAATAAGTAGCGCGTCTCTTTGGTGTGTGGCCAAATGAGGGTCTGACCAGATGTGCAGAAACCTGTGCCGCCTGCTTTCCCAGGTAGCACTGAAGCCAGAGATAATTAGAAACACTGTAAATCCTGTAGGAGCACAGATGGATATTACCATTTAGTCACTTCCCTGAGATAGGCTTATAGTGTTATTACAGCCCATGTGCTAATTCAGAGCTGCCTTAGACTTTCCATTGTGAGACATAGTAGAACCGAAAGCCACAGGGCAGACTTGGTGGGTACAAAATCAGTGAGATTTATGTTGGTAGAAAGGGATCAAGCCCCGGTTGTTGTTGTTGTTTTGCCCACATCCTTCCTTTTAATAAAATGTTCATGTTTGGGTTTGGAGCTCTCCGGCAAGGTGACTCATCGTGCAACATGGCTCTGAGCTGCCTCTTTTTAGCTACAGACAAAGAGCAAGCAAACAAAGCACCATGGAAAAACTCAAGAATACATCTCAGATTAGCTGATTGCTCGTGAGCCTCAAATTTTCAGAAGTGAGTGCAAAAAAAGTGCCTTACACCTCCTTGGGGCGTGGGGGTTTGTGTGTGTGTGGTGCGCGCATTTGCCATTTTATTGTTATTTCATTATTCAAGCGGGTCACAACGGGAGCCTGGGATCACGTCGCTGTCAGCGGGCCAATTACCTACACGCGTAATCACCTCGCTCTACGGGCTGCGCAGAGAATGAATCCTTATTAAGTGTCTGTCAAAGGCGTCAATGTGTGCCACAGAAGTACAGTAGCTGTGGCCACTCGTTCTACTTAACACTCAGCGCTGCTTGCTCGCCTGTCCGCTCCCTCCGAAAAGCCGTGCTGGAGGGGCGCAGAGAGATGTCCAGTGCATGCAAACACAAAGCCTGGACACTGGCTGCCCTTTATGCGTGTACTGCCCACAAGCACTGGTTCCACGCGGACACACTGTTTCTCCACGCAGCTCAGGGGCCACACTTCCGAAAAAATTTTGTCGAAAGGTTATGGCTGGGGAAAGAGGAAGGGGGGCTCTTTTTAGTCATAGAAGTGCCACACCAAATTAACACCTTCCTGATTCGTGAAGTGGCCTTAAGGGACAAATACAGACCTGCGCCACTAAACCAGGAAGTGAGAGTCAGCATGCCATAACTGAACTGAACTGTGCCTCTGTGTCTTTGAAATTTAATAAGTAGGTTAATTAGGCATTTTTTGATTTTACTAATTCTGCCTCAAAACACTTCATTACACTGCCAAGGAGGTTATGGCAGGTTTTCTGCTGCTTTGGTTGGCTGTAATAAATCATAAGTAATAAGCCAAGGAAGGGTGATTCATTTTTTTGGGTGGATCCAGATCACTGTCTTGAGTCAGATATTTTTGGTGGATTCTTTACCATTGCAAGATATAAGGGCTTTGTGTCTCAATTACGGTGGCACAGTATATCACAAATTTACTTTCGTTATCACAATATCAGCCACTGCAATCAGTATCACAGGAAACTGAATGTATCGCAATAATGCTATCTTCCTCCATCTGACAGAGATTCACACTCTCAGACTCATTTTAGTATCATAGCCTTAAATAAAAATGTGTTTTGAAGTCCAGATTTAGTGGTAATTTAATTAACTTAGCCTTAACTGTAGTCTGGCTGGACTGGTGTCCTTTCGCTTAAATTTCATTTATATGGGTGAAACTATCTCAGGCAGATTAACCAATCAGAGGAAGGAAGGGCGGGACCTAAGCAGTGCACGCTGACCTGTAATTAAAACAAATATGGAGGATTCGTGTCTGTTTTGCCATAAAACCCAGGATACGCCGTATTATGAGCAGCTGTGTACTTATTTCTGAACGGGGACAGCAGCAGAAGCCAGTTGTACAAAGACTTGCGGAGAAAGTCGGTTTGTTTTAATGTGGTGATTACGTCAGATGTCAAAGAGACTTTACTGTTGTTAAAATGGATATTAGGATATTAGCTTCCATATTTGTTTGACACACTGCAGATAAACAGCTGTGATGGCCAGCTCCAAATCGACTGGGAAGAAAAGGTTTGCTGCTTCTGAAAAGAAAGTAGGAGGGACTGGCCAGGCTACCTTAACCGTGATTAAGACTTTGTTTTTGTCTGCTACAGGGATTTAATTTAAATGAACTTACAATGTCAAAATATAAACATATCACGAATCATATCATTATTGCAATACTCAAGTTATCGCATTTCAGATGTTTTGCTCATGGTGTGCCGCCCTAGTATCATATGCCCCTGAACTAGAAGATGCCTGATTCAAATCTAGGTTTGCGCACTATTGCGAGATAGGGCCAATGCCTATGTTGACAGAGGTCTGTGCTCAACCTGTATATGACTTTTTAACCTTCTGTTAAATCTAGATACAGATTAATCCAGTTTAAGGTCTTTCATAAATTACACCACTCCAAGTTTAAACTGAACAAAATGTTTCTTATCAGTATTGTGCCTGAACATTTTGGTTTTATAAGCATTACAGTGCCACATTTTGCCACACTTTTTTGTCACCCTGAATGACCAAGAATTAGATGCCTGTCACATAATGATTGGTGTGATGTCAGAAAAAAACTGCTATTTTATGGGAAATTGCCATCTGCCCCAAATCTTCACAAATGGCAGCATGTTTATGTGTTTTTGTCATACAGATAAAACAGAAAAGTAGGTTAATTAGCTGTTTCTTTACAGTCGGCTTCATTGTTTAGTTCCCACACACACACTATATAACATTACTGAAGCTTTATTTGAGCCTGAGCTTGTCCAGATGTGACCTTTTCTGTGTTAGATCAGGCCATGTACAGGTTTTAGCACCCAGCTAATATAATTGTAGTAGTAGTAATAGGTTTTAATTTCTTTCTAGCTTTTAATGAAACATACTAATAATACCCCACTCATAATTTGCAGAGACCTGGCCACTGTGGGTACAATTTCTCTTCCATCATGGCTGTTTCTGTCTTTGTTTCACTCAAAGTATCACCGCTGGAAATATTTGTCTTTCAAAGTGGGACTAAATAAAGAGTAACATGGGTCTAAAACAAGGATGCCCAAACTAAATGTGGCCCACTGACAATTTTTTATTGGCCCTTGGGCTTCATTCTCAATTGGCCCAAACCACCTCAGGTAATACTGTGTTTCCCACAAAGTAAGCACAGATAAAAAGCTTCATAGCCATGTGAGATGGATCTGTTGATGACCTGCCAAGAAAAAAAAAAAAAACTTCAGCCAAACCAGACCCAAGCCTGGATAAATGTGGGGCTGCTTAGGGCAGTTTTTCCCAACCAGGGGTACGGGGATCCCTAGAGGCAAGCGAGCATATTACAGGGGGTGGAATTATTTGATAAGAAAATATTTGCCATCTTTTCATATTAAACTATTGAAACTATTGAATGTGTCTCACTGACAATTGACTGATTAAAAATTATTCATTACAATGAGGTGAAAGTACTAGAAATATTATTTGAAAATTATAATGCTTATTTCAAAGGCATAAATTATTATTTTTCATTCATTTTTCTTCTGTTTATTTTTATTTTGTTATATTTTAATGAATTATTTTATATGTATTGTTATTTTAAAGAGATTTTAGAATCTTGAATTAAATTAATTTTCAAAGCAAAAATTTCAGGAAAATTAGCTTTTACAATAATGTAGGTATAAAATTATAAAATGTCTTTGTACTAATAAACACAAACACAAACCTATGTTAAAATATACAGCTGACAGAGACCTTTTATGGTGAGGTGAAATCCATCACCTCTAGTGAGGGGCCCTTCTCCCCACATATTTTTCAGTATGTGGCCATAATAATATTAAATTTTAAGCATGTTAATACAATGCAGGACTAAACTGTGCCAAAGCCAAAACAAAAGCATGACTAAACCCAGAATAAAAAGACAACTTCTGTTTAAAAAGACCTGCACACAGGACTAAACTGGGCCCAAACCAGGACCAGGATACTCCCTAAACCCGAGCGCAGGACTAAAACTGGAGAGGATCAGGATTTAAACCAAGACTTAATCAGGACTAAACTTGAACTAAAGCAATCTGTAACCTGTACCGCAGTTTGAGAACCACTGGTCTACAGTATGTGTAAGCATCCAAATGTTTTATAATAATGGTATAGGATAAATACTTCTTTGCTTACAGCAGTTATATTTTGAGTAATATTTTTTTCTTTAAGATCAAAAACATCTTAAGCCCTCGAATGCGGTTCCCAAAACTAAACTAACTTCTCGTGTGATGTTGAACATGGCGATCAATATGAGGAACATCAAAAAACAATGCTCCCTAAAGGTTTGAATCTGAAAATGATACGATTGAGAGAAGCATGGTTTAGCTGTGATTGTTGTGTTTTTGTACATATGATTTATGAAGATCAGCTCAAAGATGCACAGAGAAGCTTCTGACATTTATGATAGCATTATTTATGTTCATTGGAGCGGCTTCTTAAAAGGGGCTATATTCTGCAAAATCGACTTTTCTGAAGCTTTCTACCATGTTACAATGTTCCTGCATCAAAAACTTACCCGAAATTGTGTTTTGCTTCACTCACGTCTGTTTGAGTACCCGTATATTCTCTGGCGCCGCGTTTCTGAGGCCTCAAAATGCTCAATTGCACAAACCTCCGCCTCTCCCACGAAGCCCTGCCCACTCCAGAAAGCACTGACCAATCAACAAGCCCTCTACATCCAGTCTGCTGTCATTCATTTATTAAATAACAGTGTACAGCTCTGTTTCCACAGATTCCTCACAGCTATTTTTTATTGTGTAGTAAAATGGCATCATACAAAAAGTTTAAGGAAGTGAGGGTCCTTTTATGCTTTAAATTATGTTTGAAACACCTCAACACTGTGCTGTCCTCTACCTTCTCTTTATGCCACCATCAGTGTACTTTAGCTGAAAACATTTTCTTTTAGTCAGATAATATTTTTAAAAATTGTAAAATGTGCAGTGCTGTTCTAAAAGCAACCAAGATTGGTTTAAAAAAATGAATAAAAGCAGAATATAGCCCCTTTAAAGAATTGTGGTTGTTTCAGCATTAGACAAGCCTCACATTTAAACTAAGCCCGCTGAGTCTCTGTCTTAACCTGCTGCTGCTCTGAGTGCTGGTTTAGTCAAAAGATAATCACAGCTTTTAAAGGTCTGTGTTTTTATTTTGTTCTCACCGATCACGACATTAACACTCCTGTCTCAGCCTGAAAATGTTTCCTCGTGAACGCACACAAACTAGATCCTAGCTCTCAACCATAGCTTGACATTTAAAAAATGTTAGCTTTTTATTTAGTTCCTCATATATTCCTGACCTTCTGTGTCTTATCTTTATAATGTCAGCAGCCAAGTTATTTTAAAGTTTATGAGTGGCATGTGGCTCATCAGCCAGCCTAAATCTTTATGTAGTGGCTTACTTTTGTTTTTTAGACAGGGTTCATATCCAGCATTATCTGTGTATTTTGATTTTAATTTATCAATTTTCAGGCCATTTTGTTTACAAATACTACTATTGAATCAGAGCCATCATAGAAGTGAACCTCACTGCTGTCCGTGTGTTTTTGATGTCTTACAATCCCTAAGATTTAGTTGGACAGCTGTTGTTTGTTATAAGGGTTACTGAGTTCACACAGATAGTGGGTAGATGAGGCTTCAGCAGTGTTCTTTGCCTCACCTGGCTGCCCTTGAAGCCTCCACTCCTCCAGCTGTTGGAGGAGAGCACCAATATGCCCTTTCACTGATGGGGCCAAGGATCAAGCTGTGGCCATTTGTTGATTTCCTAATAAATCCCACTGATTTCACTTTCCCAAAAAGTTGATTTAAAGGCTGAGGTTGTAGGTTTGTTGTGGCATGGGGCACTTTTAGGGCAGTTTCTTTCGTGATGAAAAATGAAGTGTGACCCAAAAAAGGAAACGTACAGCTTTTGAAGTTGAGTGGCAGTGACAACTATAATGTGGCCATCCCACCATCTTGACAAACATGCCAGAAGGCTTCAGACTCTGGTGTGGCACTGGAGTGATAGGGACTTTGGTCCAAGAATAATATTCATGTAGCCTAGATTTTCTACTGTAGAAACAAAAGGACTGATAAAATCCTTTTATAGACAGTTTAAGGTTTTCTGATTTCATTTGCAGAGCTCCCTTTTATCAGTGTAATACTAAAGAGTGTAGTCTGTTTACAGAAGTATAAACATAAGTGCATATTTTTTCATCTTTACACTATGTTTTTATAGAGATGCCATCACTTGAACTTAAATGTTTTTAATCACCTCACCTTAAATTCTTAAAAATGAAAAAGTGAATTGTCACTTACTAAATAAAACAATGTTTTGGGTATTTTACAAATATTCATATATCAGGGTTGTTGTACTTATTTAAACTGTTTGGAGAAATAAACCAGTTGACTGCCCTCACAAGCCATCCATTTCACAGCTGATTTTTACAAAGCCCATTAGGTTGTTGTTTTCATCTAATAATCTTGTTGAATACCTTCCTTCTCTGTCCAACAGGGAGAGCTGTTGAGCCCCTGCAGGTGTGACGGCTCAGTGCGCTGCACACATCAGCCTTGCCTCATCCGCTGGATCAGCGAGAGGGGCTCCTGGAGCTGTGAGCTCTGCTACTTCAAGTACCAGGTCTTGGCCATCAGCACCAAAAACCCTCTGCAGGTAACTCCATCTCTTCATCTGAACAAACAGGACACAACCATTAGGCTGAGCCAGGGCTTTGTTCAACTGATGAATCAGACACAGCACACGGGCGAACTCCACACATCCACATCATGTCCAAATTGGATAAACAGGCAGACACTAGAACATGTGAATATTAAACAGCTCTCTGCGCAGGTACACACAGACGCAGTTATGCTCTGGTGGGTGTATTGTTTAAATTCATGACTAAATCAGACATGCAGATTGTATCAGAGCGACGCTTGTGCTGACACAGACATTTCACAACATTGAGCTCAGAGTCCCTGCTGCTGTCTGAATGCAGCCATCAGACCTTTAGAACAGATCTCAGCCCGTGGCTGTGGTGCGAGGACCGTTTGCCATATTGTGCTGACACATTCTCCCTGTGCGTCACTGTCCTTCTGCCCTCATTTTTGGAGGCAGCCAATGGCTCCAGAACCTTTTGAGAAGGTGCCATACATGTGTTATGTGTATGTTCATGTGTGAGCAGGACTTTGTTTACTTTGGTGTTGTTTTTCTGAACATTCAGACTAAAATTCCTTTTGTTTTCCAGTGGCAGGCCATCTCTCTGACAGTGATCGAGAAGGTGCAGATAGCAGCCATTATCCTAGGCTCCCTGTTCCTCATTGCGAGTATCTCTTGGCTCATCTGGTCCTCCCTCAGCCCCTCTGCCAAGTGGCAACGCCAGGACCTGCTCTTCCAAATCTGCTACGGCATGTACGGCTTCATGGATATCGTCTGCATAGGTAAACCAAATAACATAGTGGAATATAAAAATGCAAGAAAGAAAATGTGTCTAGACAAGAGCAGAGGTGGATGAATAACACCACATGGCTATGCAAAAAATAGCTGCATTTTGGAGGAGGATGTATGAGAATTTATCTGAACGCAGACATTTAAATGACACAGCAGAGACAAGTATATTATGTAACTAAAAAGGGAGCAAAGAAGACATGCCGTACTCTGCAAAAACAAAATATTAATAAACACATTGTACAAGGGCAAACTGATGTGGTTGGAAAGCTACTCCACAGCCACACTGCAGTTAAGGTCAAACCAGAAAACGCAAAGCATCCACGCAGATGGTGCATAGGTAGGAGATGACAACTCAACTCAAAGCCAAATCCTTTTTGATGTTGCTGAGTACATAGTATTCTGTTTTCCACCAGCAGCCAGGTTGACTGTTCTGGTGTAATTATGAGTTGCTCTTGTAAGACAACACTGAGAACAGATGGCGTCAAATATCTTCACTGTGATTAATACCAACTGTCTATTCTCATCCACTGGCGAGAGAGAAAGTTTATACCTATAAAGAAAACAACTCACAGACATTTTAGCATAACACTGTTTATGGATGTGAGTATGGAGACACAATACAGAATATTGCAAATTTATCATTATCACGAGACAAGGAGGAACCTCTTAAGTAACTGTGCAAGAGCTTTAAAGGGTCACAGTAAAAAAGTTTAGTAAATTTAACCTTCTTTAGTCCTGGTTTAGCACAGATGTAATCTTGGTTTAGTTCTATATTTTGTTGTGGTTTAGCACAAATCTAGTCCTGGTTTAATGCTTTATTTAATCCTAGATTTGAACAGATGGAGTCCTGGTTTAGTCCTTTATTTAGCCCTGGTTTAGCACTGCTGTAGTCCTGTGTTAGTCCTTTATTTAGTTTTGGTTTAGAACTGATGTAGTCATGTGTTAGACCTTTATTTAGTTTTGGTTTAGAACTGATGTAGTCATGTGTTAGTCCTTTATTTAGTTTTGGTTTAGCACTGATGTAGTCATGTGTTATTCCTTTATTTAGTTTTGGTTTAGAACTGATGTAGTCATGTGTTAGTCCTAGTTTAGTACATATTTAGTCCTGGTTTAGGACAGATGTAGTCCTGGTTTAGTCCATATTTAGTCCATGTTTAGTCCTTTCTTTACTCGTGGTTTAGCACAGATGGAGTTCTAGTTTAGTCCTTTATTTAGTCCTGGTTTAGACTTAATGTAGTCCTGGTTTAGTCCTGGTTTAGAGCAGATGTGGTCCTAGTTTAGTCCTTTCTTTAGGCCTGGTTTATAAGAAAATTTAGTCTTAAATTCAGTTCTGGTTCAGTCTGGTTTGATATTGAGTTTGCCTTAGCTTTCTTAAATGAAAGTTAGCCTAACAGCATCAATTTCCTCATGAGTCGCTACTGCTAATCTTTAATGGTTCACATTTATAGTCTGGCATAGGTTTTTACATCAGATCACTTTCCTGATGTGACCCTCTTCATTTATCTGGGCTTGGGACTGGCACAGAGGTGACCTTGTGTCCAGAGTTTTTATAGGGAATTACCAAAACCTATTGTTTATTTTCATAATCAAGAGGACCTTTACTAATTTAAGACTAAACCAAGTCTAAACCAGGACTTAATCAGAACTAAAGCAGGACTCAATCAGGACAAAACCAGGGCTGCTCTAAGACTAAACCAGGTCGAAATCAGATATAAACCAGGACCAAACCAGAACTTAAGCAACACATAACCAGGAATAATAAGGGCTAAACTGGGACTAACCAGTGGTCTAAACTTAAAATTAAATTCCCAACCGGAGCAGGTCTCAAACAGGTATTTACACAAATCCCTTTCTTGATACAACCATCTTTATTTATCTTGGGGCTTGGGACCCACACAAAGATGACCTGGTGGCCATTGTTTTTGTGTTGTATTGTTTTGCAACTGCATCTTCAAAATACAAATACAAATCCCAAAAAGGTTGTTATTCCCAATGAAACATAAAAAAACCATCAGGTGATAAAACTAAACCATTTTACCATTTCATGAAAAATAATAGTGGCAGCAACATATCTCTTTACTAATGTAACATCCTTCTTCTACCCAGGCCTTATCATCCACGAAGGCTCGTCGGTGTATCGAATCTTCAAACGATGGCAGGCTGTCAATCAGCAATGGAAAGTATTGAACTATGAGAAATCGAAGGACTTGGGTGACCCGGTGAGTTCTAGCAGTAAGAATGGAGCCCGAGGCACTCGGAGTAACCCTCACGGCCTGGCCAGCAGCAGCGGCGGGAGGCCCAGTCGGCGATTAAGAACTATTCTCAATCACCACTGTGGATACACCATCTTGCACATCCTCAGCCAACTGCGGCCGAACGACCCCCGAATTAGCGCGGCAGCCAATCGGGAGGTCGTGATGAGGGTCACCACTGTATGAGGCAGGACGGGGCCGGAGCGACAGGATCTCGGCAGTGTAAATGGATAAGACATACCTTATATGGGACTCTGGGGACTTGTGGAGCCTTGTGAGGAGCCGAGCGGTGCCTGGAGCATCACAAACACTTGGGGAATTCTCCTCAACAAAAGGAAGCCAGATGCTCCTTTCAATAATAAAAGACCTGGAGAAAACAGGAATGAAAAAGCATTAAAGACATCAAAACTTGAGTTGGGGCAAAAGTGTAAACTGGCTTTATAACCTACTCTTAAGACAGTTTTTCCAGTTCAATATCAGGATGCACAGAGACATTTTTCTTTGATTTCAACGCTCTTGATTTTGTCCGGTTTGTTTTCTACTCACTTTGATTTTGTACGGATGGATTTTGAAGACACTCATGTAACTCCATACATGCCAAGCGTTTTCAGACACCTACACACATGTACAATGACGTAAAAATTTCTACAAACTAACGAATGCTGGTTAAAAAGACCGAGAAACTGAAAATGACACTTGCTTACAAATGTGAGGACATCACAGAGGTAACAACAGAACAATAAGTCACTGAATAAAAAATAAAAAAGAAATCAGTGAGATTTCAGTGACACTTAACTTTTCTGCAATAACGTATGTACATTTCACAGGGAATTTTTGCATGGGTATATATAATTTTATCTTCATCACATAACATAAGCACATGACAGATTTGCTCTACTTCGAATGGTGCTTGCCAAAAATAAACACTTTTAAGTCATTTTTCATTACACCAATTTTTTGTCAACATGACAAATGGCAGTGTGTTACAGCTCTTTCAGCTAAAATACATATTGTTGCTGCTGTGTGCCGACTCAGATTTGATAATAAGTAAAATATTGGATTAAAAATGGGGATTCTGTGATCTCTTCATTCTCAGTCTCATTGTCTCTTTTTTTATTGCAACTTCATTTGGTTTGATTGATGTTGCAGCAGTGATGATACTCAAACTTTTCACACCAAGTTTTTGGCTTTTACATGAACCATTAAAAAAGACTAAAATGAGCCCAACTAAATGAGGACAAAACTAAACTAGGTCTAGACCAGGACTAAACCAAGATTTAATCAGAACTAAAACAGGGATCAATACTAGGACTGACTAGGACTAAATCCAGACTAAACCAGGACTAAATCTGAACTAAAGCAGCACAACCAGGACTAATCTAGAACTAAACCAGGTCTACACTTGGACTAAACCAGGTATAAACAAGGACTTATTCAGGACTAAACCAGGTCTAAACCAAGACTAAATCCAGAATAAACCAGGACTAAATCCGATCTAAGGCAGCACAATCAGGATTGATCTAGAAATAAACCAGGTCTACACTTGGACTAAACCAGGTATAAACACAGACTCCTAGACTAAACCAGAACTACATCCAAACTAAAGCAACACATAACCAGGACTAAACTTGGACTAAACCAGGACTAAGCAGTGGTCTAACCTGAGCCAGACTCAAAGAGGGATAAAACCATCTCTAATTAAACTAAATCAGAACTGCTTAAGGCTTATGAGCACCACTAGAAGAGGCCTGTGTAACACCAGTGGGACCTGTGCCACAGTTTGAGGACCACTGCATTATACATTCATTAACTACTGATTCATAAAACCCACAAGCACAAAGCACGATCCATAAAGACATGCATGAGTGAGTTTGGTGTGGAAGAAGTGGACTGAACCTGTACAGAGTCCTGACCTCAATCTGACACACCTTTGGGATGAATTAGAGCGAAGACTGCGAGCCAGGCCTTCTTGTCCAACGTCAGACATGTAGATGTCATAGACTGTCATAGATGCAACGTGTGGGCCGACGTCATATTAAACCCTATGGATTAAGAATGGGATGTCACTTATGCGTGTAAAGGCAGGTGAGCTAATACTTTAGGAAATACAGTATGTATTAAAAATTATTCATTTTTTGCCAGTATAAAAAATTATAAATAACAGATGCTCTACAAAAAAGGTAATAGCTGTAGGAAAAAGGCGCCTTAAAGGCAGGGCAGTCAGTTAATTTATGAACAAGTGGATTAAAATGTAATATTAAATATATACACCATTTATATATTTTTTGCCATTTTGGTTATGTCCCTGTGTCCGTAAAGATTACAGAAACAGGTATTTAGCACTGTAGCGCATGTAGTTTTGTCTGGTTTTAGTTATAGGCCTACTTCTCACATAAGGGGGCCATTTTAAAAACTGGGCCACATTGTTTGAACAAGTAACAAAACAGCTTCAGAAAACAATAGCAGTTTCTTTCCAGTACTTTTAAGTACATAAATCCAGGGATTAAGTTTTTAATATCATGGTCATTTATTGATAAAAACAATGACGAGGTAAATAAATTGAGTAATGAAAGTCTTTGGACAAATGCTTTTAAGTTTCCTATACTCTTTGTATTGTCTGTGAAGACTCTCACTCGTCCAGGGTAAATGCATCGCAACAAAAGTTTAAAAAGCAGTCATCTGGATTAGATTTTTCAAGTAGAAGACGTTTCACCTCTTATCCAAGAGGCTTTCTCAATTCTGAAATGAACTGGTAAGAGAGCTGGTTTATATTCTTCTAGGAAGGAGGAGTTTAGACCTGAAACTAAATTCTATTGGTCAATGTGACCATGAATAGCCTAGTGGTTTCGGGTCATTAGGAGTCCTTTGTCCTCAGCTGGAGTGAGAGTCGTTAACCCTCCCCAGCCTGGGCAGCTCCTTCAGATGTAAATGACCTGAGTGAAACTGGTTTGTTTTGTTTGGGTTTCAGGAGACTGTTGTAGACAGAAGGAAGGTTGTATCTGAAACCACCATTTCTGTTTAAAGAAGGTTTATCTTTTTTGACAAAGATTGCTTCTTTCACTCCTCGCTCAAACCATCCTTTCTCTCTGGCTAAGATTCGGACCTCACTGTCCTCAAAGGAGTGGTTTGTGGCCTTCAGGTGGAGGTGTACTGCAGATTCTGGTCCACTGGACTTGGCCCTGCGGTGTTGGTATAAACGCTTGTGCAGAGGTTGTTTGGTTTCTCCAATGTACTGTTCATTACAGTTCTCACTGCAGTGGATGGAGTACACAACATTGCTCTGTTTGTAACTGGGAATTTTGTCCTTGGGGTGAACCAGTTTTTGTCTGAGAGTATTAACAGGTTTGAAATAAACCGGGATGTTGTGCTGGCTAAAAATCCTTTTAAGTTTCTCAGATAGGCCGGAGATGTACGGAATGACTACATTGCTCCTTTTTGGCTCTTGCTCCTGTTCTTTCCTGTCCTGTTTTCTTGTCATTCGGGATTTGGAGAAGGCCCAGTTGGGATATCCACAGGTTCTGAGGGCTTGGCGGACATGTAGCTCTTCTTTCCTCCTTCCCTCCGAGCTTGTGGGAACCTCTTGGGCTCTGTGCTGCAGTGTCCTGATCACACCGAGTTTGTGCTGTAGCGGGTGGTTTGAATCAAATAACAGGTACTGGTCTGTGTGAGTGGGCTTCCTGTACACTTCCACATGGAGCCGCCTGTCTTCTCCAATGATAACTGCACAGTCTTTGAAGGCTAGGCTGTTCTCCGTGGCATCCTCACGAGTGAACTTGATGTTCTGGTCCACAGCATTAATATGCCTTGTGAAAGCTTCCACTTCCTGGATTTTGATCTTCACCCAGGTGTCATCCACATATCTGAACCAGTGACTAGGAGTTGAACCTGGAAATGAGTCAAGAGCTCTCCTCTCAACTTCCTCCATGTACAGATTAGCCACAATGGGGGAGACTGGGGAGCCCATAGCACAGCCGTGTTTTTGCCTGTAGAAGTTTCCTCTGAACTGGAAATATGTGGTGTTGAGACACACCTCCAGTAGTTGGCAGATGTGGTCCGGTGTCAGGTTTGTCCTCTCTTGCAGTTCTCCATCTTGAAGCAGTCTCATCCTCACAGCCGTTACTGCCTCTGTGGTGGGGATGCAGGTGAACAGCGATGTCACATCATAAGACACAATAGTCTCATCAGAATCCAGCTGGAGATGTTTGACTTTGTTGGCAAAGTCTTGTGAATTCCTAACATGATGCTCTGTGTTGCCAACAAGAGGGGCCAGGATTGAAGCCAGGTGTTTAGCTAAGTTGTAAGTGATAGAGTCTGTGCTGCTGACAATGGGTCTGAGTGGTATACCTTCCTTGTGAATTTTAGGGAGGCCATAAATGCAGGGAATGGCATCCCCCGGGTATAGTCTGTAATACAGTTGCTTGTCAATGACTTGGTCTTTCTCCAGCTTCTGTAAACAGTCTATAACCTTCTTCTTGTAGCCACTGGTTGGATCTCTCCTCAGTGTCTCATAGGTGGTAACATCACTGAGTAAGCTGTTCACTTTGGCCTCATAGTCCACTGCATTCAGGATCACTGTGCATCTACCTTTGTCTGCTGGCAGAATGTTGATGCTGTGGTCCTTTTCCAGCGCTGTTAAAGCCTTCCTTTCTATACTCTTTGTATTGGTTGAAATAGGGACAGCTGGGACATATTAGTGTTTTTACAGATATCTGTTGAGATATGGGACAAGGAGCCTAAAACTGGGACAGTGCCATGTGGTCATCCAGTTCTCACGTCAGTGTTAAGGATACAAATGTTCAGTTTTAAAGTGGATTAAATAAAAACTGTAGCCCTACTTGGACAACATTAAACTAACCTTGCTCAATAGTTGTAGTAGTATGGGCTTTGCATGAACTAAAGCATTTAAACTGAAGTATTGCTGTAATGACCGGAGACAAACCAGTGCAGGAAACTCACCACTGCTCCGTTTGCCAGCTTCTGGCGCCATCTCGTGGCTCAGTGTGTAACTTGACAAAAGGAGTATGTGGCCCTTTATGGACTATAGGGGCTTGTTTAAAAAAAACAAAAACAAAACAAAAAAAGCGCATTACTTTGCGCTATCAGAGAACTTCAAGGCCACCTTTCAAGGCCACAGCATTTATTGTCAAGACGGCAGTGTCTTCAGTAAGGCGCCAGTTTTTACCACAGAACTATGAAAAAGATATCAATTATCAAGCGTTAACGCCGTATTAGTGTGTGTTTTTTTAATATATTTATGTGTAGTTGGGTCGCCTTTTTTCGTGAAAGAGGTTGGCTAACCGGACTAGCTTTCATAGGCTGTGAACTTAGGCTAGTTAACATTTCAGGCGCTTTTAATGTTTTTTTTTTTTTTTTTTTCCATTATTAGTTAACCTACCTTGTTCATTAATACAGATAGTAAATAGATGTAAATACAGTGACGTCTCAGTCCCTCCTCTCGGACCAAACCAGTCTCAGTCTGCAGTGTTTTTGGGAAAGAAAAGCAGGTTATCTTCACCTGAAACAGATTCGCAGGAATCTGGGTCACGTGGCTGAAACAGAGAAGAAAGAGGAGGCTGGACTCCTCCCTCCCAGTCCCGTCCTGTCCCTGTCCCTGTAACTGTACCTGTCTGGTGAGTGGAGCAGTCAAACATTTGTAAAGGAACCGTCAGACGTGTGTAGAGCAGAAGCCGGATAGGACACTTTTATTTTTCATAATGTTTAACTTTTTACGTTCGGGTAAGTTTTTGTTTTTTTACTGCACTTGAAGGCAGCATATGGAACTTGAAAAAGTTTATTAATTTCGTAGGCAAGGCATTGATAATAGCCAACCAATAGCCAAACACAGGTGAATTTCCCTTGTGGCTTGTAACACATTTACTCCAACTATAGGCACTTTGGCCAGTTTTGTACATAGGCCTAATCATTTTAATTTAGTTTAGGCCTGAATTTCTGTAGCTATGTTTAGAACTGACTACATATAAGTTTAACTATATATTTTAGCCTTATGGTATGAAAATAGTATTAGCCATTAAGAGTGCTTAATGGAAACCTAAAAAGATGAATTAGGAGATGTTGTGCAAAGGGTTGTTTTCTAAAGACAATGGTGGAATGTAACAAAGTAAAAGTACTTAGTAACTTTACTTAAGTACAATTTTCATGTACCTGTACTTTACTTGACTAACTATTACAAGGGGTACTTTTCCTTTTACTCCACTACATTTATGAGTTGGTTTAAAGTACAAAGTATTTTGAGTTTTGGTTTAAAATCGTGTTTTTGCCGTGCCCTCCTTGTACCTAAACAGTACCTAAATATAAAAGAGGCAGTAAAGTAGTACTCCTTTAGAAACATCAGAATGATAAAGACAGAAAACCTCAGCGACAGTTTCAGTCTCTTCTGCTTCACCAGTTTGTTCATTTTATCTGGAATCAGCAAAATCCCTCACATTTAACACATTCATGAGCTGTTGAGTCTGTGCGAAATACTTTAACTTTTTTACTTGCAAGTACATTTGAAAGTAAGTAATTTTATACTTTTACCTAAGTAGACATTTGTGGGTGATACTTTTTACTCCTTTTTCTGTACTTTTAAATTGATTACTTCTTCCACCATTGTCTAAACATATGGTAAATTCTGTTCAGTGGTGTTCAAATTTTGCCACATTTCTGTCAGCTCATCATATACATCATATCTACAAAAACATAAACATTTGAACAACTAAACTGAGGCAAGTAAAAAAATCCTGAAAGTCTAGTAACGTTTTAAGGATACACAGCACAGTGTTCATTGAGCAAAAAAGTTAATGTTAAGCCCTGTTCATAGCCCTCCTAAGGTCAGGTAGGTATATGATAGTGCTTGGGGTTTTTATGTCTACAATTGCTATACAAAATAAGTGGTGTTTTCTTATTTTAACAAGCATTTCCCATGTCACACAGTTCAAAGTTGTTATTTTAATGACCATAATCACTCTCCATTGTATATTATCCGCATACATTTACAGCAGCACACTTTTGCTGTGACATGACTTTACCTTCTCTGCTTCCTGTCTGGTAAATCAACATTTGTCTGTTCTGAGTGTTAAGAGTTAATTGTTTTACTATCTTTTGAGCTCATGTTCAGCTATCAGCTCTTTACAGTAAATTTGCTTTCAGTCAAAGATCCCGCTCCTGAGAACATCCACATCTCTGCGATGCCTCCCAGTGTTCCTACAGATCGGGAGCCAGCACAGAACTGGGAAGATGGTACAGTATATGATATAAATATTCAAAAGACATAACATGAAATCAAACTTTTTA
Organism: Bostrychus sinensis; assembly: GCA_020698575.1. NCBI lineage: Eukaryota > Metazoa > Chordata > Actinopteri > Gobiiformes > Eleotridae > Bostrychus > Bostrychus sinensis. Next base: position 11,376,013 of record CM036250.1, read on the forward strand.
CTCATTGTTACTGATTTTTCTTTCTCTGTGTTGTTTCAGGGGGTGACTTGGTAGAAGAGAAAGCTGTGATCCAGACCACACACACTCAGAGATTTGCTTCAACCTCATCCGTCTTTCTTCAGAAGCAAAATGAGCCCCCTAGCAGCACATACTTTGACGAGAAGATCCCAATTCCTGAAGACAACAGTGAGGTGAATGGTCCAGAAAGATGCAAGAAAGACTCAGCTCAGTTATAATGACAATGTCCAGTGGTTTGTAATTGTCTGTGTAATTCATTATGTCTTTAGGGTGTGTTTAGTTTCCGTAAGCTGTGGGCGTTTACTGGGCCGGGGTTTCTGATGAGCATAGCCTACCTGGACCCAGGCAACATCGAGTCTGACCTGCAGTCTGGGGCTAAAGCTGGCTTTAAGGTAAGTGAAGCCAAAGACCACATTGTTCTCTCTGTTGGGAGAGGCTTCTTTAAGTGTTTATCATTCATGGGCTCAGTGGGTCAAACTTTAACACACTGTGAACTTTGCCCTGACAACTAAAGACATTTGAATTAATGAGGTGTGTTCTCAGAGACGGAGGAAGTGCGATGGAAATTTTACAAGAGGCAGGTGCTCATCTAACCAGTAATTACTTACAATGTACAGGTCATAAAAAATAATGGATTCATTCAAGTAACAAACAATACAAGTGACCGTTGAAACTGTCCTGTTGAAGTGATGTACAATTACAGTAAAATGGTAAAACTAGAAAGAAAAATATGCCAAACCTGTGTGACATGTCTCTTTATGTGTGTAACAGCTCCTATGGGTGCTGCTGGGTGCTACTATTATTGGTCTGCTGCTGCAGAGGCTGGCAGCTCGACTTGGTGTGGTCACAGGGATGCACCTGGCTGAAGTCTGCCATCGTCAGTACCACACTGTGAGTATCGAATAGCTATAGGGAAATATATGTTTAATATTACACATTCATATATAAACATATATATATATATATATATATATATATATATGTTATATGTATGGGTATACTTCTTTTATACATTTAACATGGATATACTGCACTGCATTATACTAACTTCAGTTGGAGTCACATTTGAAGGCAACAAAAAGAAAATGCTTGAAACATTGCTGCTGCAGTAATTTTGATAAAATGTTATTTTTTACATTTACTCAAAATGTGTTTGCAACAAAAGGCGCTCCAAAAATGCCTTTTGTTTCAAAGGCTTTCCTCATTCCACTTAACATTGTGACAATGGTATGTTAAAATATTGACCGGCTTTAAACATTTTGATAAACGCAGTTTTATTGTTTTCAAATCTTGATCTTCTGGCATTTTTAATGATCCCATATTATGCTTTTTTCAGGCTTTTTGAAATCGTGTTTTCACCTTTTGACACCTTTGCATTAGTATTTCACAGTTTATAAGTTAAAATAATGTAGATTTATGAAAAACGTCTTGGGGAGCTGTGGTGTCTGTCTTCCCCTGCTGGCAATGGTGAGACAGGACAGAGCATAAAATGGGTATTTAGCACAGCTGTTTGCAACATGACGCTAACAGATAAATGAGCTGACTGCTTCATAGTGGCAATTTATGCTGAAACTGTCAGAACAAAGCCAGTGATGGTGTATGGGTTTTAGAAATGCTCACGAGCTCTGTCTGGTTTCACGTGTTTTTGAGCTTTTGAGAAGGGGATGGGTTTAGCATAGAGGATTAAACGTGCATAAATGAAACAAAATACTACTACAAGCATGTTATTACAACATGGTAAAAAGCTCAGAAAAGTCGAGTTAGCATAATAGGGGACTTTTAAACACCAAATGTTATCTTTTAAATAACTGACAGACAGTCCAATTATGTCAATGCCATTGAGATTTTGTTCACAAAAGAACTTTAAAATATCTATATATCTAATATCCAATACTGTATCTAGGTGCCTCGAATCATCTTGTGGTTAATGGTGGAGTTGGCGATCATTGGTTCAGACATGCAGGAGGTCATTGGCTGTGCTATTGCCTTTAGCTTGCTCTCCTCTGGCAGGTACAGTGAACAAAGAAAAAGATACACAATTAATTTTGTTTTGCAGATTTAAGGTTTTAAAATAACCTAATACTTTTTTCTCAAATTATTTTCACGTAGAATACCGCTGTGGGGTGGTGTCCTCATAACCATTATTGACACATTTTTCTTCCTCTTTCTAGACAAATATGGTAAGTTAAGACCAGATATTGTATCACTTTAAAGTAGTGTGATTATTGTAAAATGACACATCTTCCTTCTTTATGCAGGCCTGAGGAAACTGGAAGCTTTTTTTGGCCTTCTCATTACTATCATGGCTATTACTTTCGGATATGAGGTACGAATGATCCAATAAAATGTTGTGGTTTACATGCCATTATGTGAAATTCTTGCTGTAATGTAATAGTCCATGGCCCATTGCCTGTTGTAAATCTTGTCTAGTCTATCTCTCATATATTGTGTTGGTTTTTTCAGTATGTGACTGTGAGCCCAGACCAAGGCCAGCTCCTCAAAGGGATGTTTGTGCCGTACTGCGCAGACTGTGGATCTGCTCAGTTACTGCAGGCCGTGGGCATCGTGGGCGCTGTCATTATGCCTCATAACATTTACCTCCACTCTGCTCTGGTCAAGGTGTGACATTGAGTCTGTTATTATTCAGCTGTAAGACAAAGATTAACCTGTTTATTCTCTGACTGGCTATGCTTTTAGTCTCGAGAAGTGGATCGTTCGAACAAGAAAGAAGTAAAAGAAGCAAACAAGTATTTCTTCATTGAGTCCACCATTGCCCTCTTTGTCTCCTTCATCATAAATGTGTTTGTGGTGGCTGTTTTTGCAGAGGCTTTCTACAAACAAACTAACCAAGAAGTGGTAGGCACCAGTGTACCGCTCTTCCACGTGTAGTCCACATTTCAAACTTAGATTTTTCTGATCAAATTATGTCTTTTTATTCCAGTACAGCATCTGCAATAAATCGGGCAGCCCTCATTCACACCTCTTTCCTTTAAACAATGAAACTTTAGAGGTCGACATCTACAAAGGGGTACGTCTCCACTTTCCAATTCACTAAAAATGTTTATTTTTTTATTATTAGCTGTATGTTTTCATAAGAGATACATTAGCACAGTGGTTTTCAAACTGTGGCACGCAGACTACGTCCTCAGTTCCTAATTTATTTAATTTCATGCTTTTTAGTCCTGGTCTAGCCCTGATTTAGTCCTTTTTTAGTGCTGAATTTATCCTGGTTTAGTACTCGTGTAGCTCTGATTTAGTGCTTGTTTAGTCCTAGTTTACTGCTGAATTTATCCTGGTTTAGCTCTGATTTAGTCCTGGTTTAGCCCTAATTTAGTCCTGGTTTACTCCTGATTTAGTCCTGGTTTAGCCCTGATTTAGTCCTGGTTTAGCTCTGATTTAGTCCTGGTTTGTCCCTGATTTAGTCCTGGTTTAGTGCTGAATTCATCCTTGTTTAATCCTGGTTTAGTCCTGGCTTAGTCCTGGTTTAGTGCCGAATTTATCCTTGTTTAATCCTGGTTTAGTTCTAACTTAGTCCTGATTTAGGCTCCTTTTAGTCTGTTAAAGATGGTATTTGGAAAACCACATATTTTCTGAGGTGATACTTGTTGTAAAAAGTTGCATTAACAAAGTGTAACCATAACAGCATTTTGTATTTAATGGAAAGTTGGATGCTGTATTTAAAAGAAAGCCGTTCATGTTTATTCATTATGTCCCGGGGCATTTCTTCTCCCTTCCTTGTTTATTTGCTTATTTTAGGGTGTGGTGCTGGGATGTTTCTTTGGCCCTGCCGCACTCTACATTTGGGCTGTGGGGATCCTTGCAGCTGGTCAGAGCTCAACCATGACTGGAACGTACTCGGGACAGTTTGTCATGGAGGTCAGTGACCCCCCCCCCCTAAGACCATGTCTATGTAGCATTTCTTTATTTAACATTAAATTGACATATGTTCACATTAAATAAACACATTCAGCAGTAATAGTGTGTTGACTCAGTGAACTTACCTTGATGCATTTCTGTCCACAGGGTTTCCTGAATTTGCGATGGTCGCGTTTTGCTCGGGTGTTGTTTACCCGCTCTCTCGCCATCACTCCCACTTTGCTGGTGGCCATTTTCCAGGATGTGCAGCACCTGACAGGCATGAACGACTTCCTCAATGTGCTGATGAGCCTGCAGGTGAGACAGAGAGCACCGTCATCGTCATCTTTATCATCAGCACTGTTATGAGAAATTCATTCATAATTTTGAAGTAATTAGTTGTCATTTTATCTCTTTAAAACTGCTCTGCCTCAAAGAGATTAACAAGTAACTTAAAAGGGAATGACACAGGGAAGAAGTTTTGAACACATGTAGATGGGAGGTGCCTCTGAAATCTATCAGTGATTTGAAAGCAATCCTGTCTCTTCTCTGACTTATAACAAGATGTTTCTTTACAAAGGTGTCATACAGGAAACATCTCGTGATGGTAAAAACAAAGAGCTCTCGCAAGACCTTTGCAATCCTATTATTGAAAAACATACTGATGACGTTCGCCCACTAACCACAAAGGTTAGTGGTTTGATTCCAGTTACCAACATTGCACTCTATCATTGTCTTTGGGCAAGACACTTTAATAATAATAATGTATTAGTCTTATACAGCACTTTTCTAGACACTCAAAGTCACTTTACAATTTGGTGCATTATTTATTCACTCCTCAGTCACACTCGGTGATGGAAGCATGGCTGCCATTGTTCACCGACCACCACAAACACACAGTCACACACTGACACGTTCATACAGGCAAGGTGGGCAGGTGTCTTGCCCAAGGATACAACGACAAAGCTGGCAGTGGGGCTCGAACTGCCAAACTTCGGGTTAGTGAGCGAACCAACTGAGCTACTGCCTTGCTAATGTATGGTCAGAGGGGCCGTAGGCGCTAAATGGCCTTCATGTTTCCGTCAGTCTGCCCCAGGGCAGCTGTGGCTACAGTAGTAGCTCACCACCACCAAGTGTGGGGAGTGCAAATGTAAAGCAACTTTGAGACTCCAAAAAATCGCTGTGTAAGACTGAATCATTATTATTGTTACAGAAGGATTTCTTAACTTCTGAAATCCTGTGAGCTCTGTTGTGGCCATAATCCGGAAGTGGAAAGAACATAATTCCACCATAAACCAGCCATGTCAGAAAAATAAGTGTTGAGAAAAATGGTGATGTGTTCAAATATGAGTAATATGAGTTGAAATATGAGTAATCATATTTGAGCTACTGATTCACGTATCTTATTCCTTCGTGTTATGGCACTTTCAAGTGGTGTCGGCTTTATTGTATATACGAGTTTCCGACATGAAAGAGCGCACGAACACTCCACAAAGTCGTTTGATCAAGTCGAGCGGATTGGAACTTTAGAAGCAACAGAACCTGCCTGAGTTCTGACGTAGTAACTTGTCATTGGCGGAAATTAACAGTGTGTTGTAAATGATATAATGTTTAAGATCATTATTTGGAAGTAAAAAAATATATATTTTTTGAATTTGGTAATGTAAGGGAAATATCTGTTTTGTGCTACACTAGACTTCATATTTAGCCGACTAAAAGCTTCAACATTATCATTACAGTGCTGGTAACAGCCTCTAATGTGTTTGTGATGCATAAACAGAACCACAAACAGAAAATGTGATTGAACTCTATTATGATGGTTCCCATCATCCAACCAAAATTGTCCCACATGCACTTAAAAGCAGCATAAGTTCATAGGTTTTGGTCTTGACATGGTCTCGGTTTGCCTTGGTCTCGGGCTTTACTTGGTCTCTGCCTCTAAAAGTCTGGGTCCTGACTTGGTCTCGACCCCTAAAAGTCTCAGTCTTATTTTGGTCTCAGTTTCCTGTGGTCTTGAATAGGTCTTCGTCCTGATTAGTATTGACTACAACACTGCTAAGGTCTGGAGGTCAGAAGCTCAGGCTATAAAGCACAAGACAAGTGAGCTTTGTCAGGTTCATGTTTTTGCTAAGAACACATTTGTGGCACACATGTTTTTATTGACCAGAGGCTCATATTACACACAAGTACTGCATGCATAAACAAGCAAAAGTGGGTGAAAAAGCAACAGAACAAGCTTGAGAAGTTCAATGGTGATGAGAGCTGACATTGGTTCATTCAAATGATTATTAATGTATTTGAGCCACTGATTTATGTTTTATTTTTTATATATATTTTTAGTTCACAGGGTTTGGTTTCGACCTGGTCTTGGTTTGTCTTGGTCTAGATGTACATGTTATTTACGGGTTAAGCGGAGGGTTGGCAGTTTGATTTTCACTCTCAGTGCATCCATTTTGCTTTCTCCGGTCACAGTATGTGTCTGCTTTGCGTCAAAAAGGGCATCTGACTTAAACACTTGCCAAAACATTGTGTGATTGATTTGCTGTGGCGACTCAGTAAGGGATCAACGGAAAGAAAAAACAAAAAACATCTATTATTTTTGCTCATATATCAATTAACACAGATTTTATTCTCCCACAGCTGCCATTTGCGCTCATCCCTATCCTCACATTCACCAGTTTACCATCTCTTATGAATGATTTTGCCAATGGATTGTAAGTTACACCACTATCACATTTTATACTCACTCACTCTGGATCTCATGATTTGGTTAAGCATGTGTGTGTACTCCTGCAGATTCTTCAAGATTGGAGGCGGAGTTGTTGTCTTGACCGTGTGCTGCATCAACATGTACTTTGTTATTGTATACGTCACTAACCTCAACAGTGTGTGGCTCTATGTGTTGGCAGGATTCCTCTGTTTACTATACCTTACATTTGTTGGGTACCTGGTAAGTAGAGCTCTTTGTATTTAATGCTTCTGGGAGCTCAAAAGTGGAAAAACACATAATCTTCAGCCAGAGTTTCAACCTAATTTTGAATAAAAAAATTAACTCACATAATCTGTGCATTGTAACTTGACAGAAAGCATGGTAGTAAGAGTTTTGTAGGATGCATGTTTTTCTTGTTCTGGAGTGGCTGTAGCTCAGTAGGTAGAGCCATACGCCCACCAACTGGAAGGTTAGCAGAGCAATCTCCACTACTAGCATTGCATACAGCTGATGTATCTTTGGGCAAGACACTTCACCCACCTTGCCTCCGGTGTCTGTGGCACTGGTGTATGAATGTGTGAGTGTGATTGTGTCCTTGGTGGTGTTGGCCGGAGAGGCCATAGGCACAGAATGGCAGGCGTGTCTCAGTCCGTCAGTCTGTCCCAGGGCAGCTGTGGCTACAGAAGTAGCTCACCACTGAGTGTGAGTGAGGAGTGAATGAATAATACAACTAATTCTGAGTGTCTTGAAAAGTTTTAGATGATTATTATTTCTATTATTTGTTGTAGTATTATTAGTATTATTTCCCTTGGACTGTAACTAACATTGTATAGTAATTATTTACTTCTTTGTGTCCCTGTGCCATAGACGTGGCTGTGTCTGATAGCTCTGGGAGTGTCCTGGTTGGATCCAACAGCCAAAAAAGCAAACGACCCAAGAATCCTAATTGAGCAGCAGCCAGAGTTCGACTCCTGACTCCGAAGTGTTTAATTACCTTCCTCCTGAGTGCACCTTCGTACAATCTGACTGTCATAGAAGCGACCATAACAGTGCTTTTTATACTTTGCATTATACTTTGCATTCATAAGAAAAACATTTTAATTCTACTATTGCATATTGCTAAATGTTGTGTTAGTTCATTTAGTCAAAACAGTTTTCATACCATTTACAGTTAAATCTAGTCTTATTCAAGACAAATGATCACATCACATCTGACCCATCTAGTGTGTAATTTATGTTTGTGCCACAGAGGGGCAGTGCAGGCTGCATCAGACTGGTATATGTTACACCACCAACATTGTGTGATGTTTAACCACATACACAAGGTGTGCTTGTGTTGTTTTGACACAAATGTGCAAATCCCAAATGTGTGATTACTCCTGCATCGTTTATGAAGTGTCATGTGTACACACATTTAGGTGGAGTGTGACAAAGGCCTTAAGTCTTACCACAATTATGAAACAGAAAGTAAGCTCTGTTGGGCTCAGTGCTGCTTGAATTCCTGTCTTCAAGTGCTTCAGCTTTTGCAACCTGAGGAGCAGTGGATGGACAGGTTTTTCTTTGGATTGTGGCAGGGGAACTTTTTCTATCATGGAGGCAGACTTATGTAAGAGGGGAGAGTCTTCCCACCGCCCCTCTCTGTTTTTGTTTTTCTCAATGAGCCAATGCCTCCCTGTCTAGGCCTCATAGCCTGTCCAGTAGGCCCCTTTCCTGGAAACATAGCCGAGCAGAGGCCACTCAGGGGCAGGCTTGTGAGGTGGAGCGGGAGGAGAGAGTGAAGAGCGGTGGGGTGGGGGGGTGGGGGGCTCTTCCAGAAAATCACATGACTACAGACCCTACACTCCCAGTCCTACATGAGACTCAGATGCTGCAAACACATTTCAACACCCAGTTTGTCATCAGCATGGTTGGATATAGCTAGTCCATGGCTGAGCGCACGGGGCAGTAAGTAGATGCTTTGTGTTCCCAGGTGTAAAATGTAGGAACAGAAACACAGTGCCTGATGGAGTCGCTTGTACAGTGCAATATTTATGAATGATGAATGTGATATTGAGCTAAAATCAACACTGCCAAAAATTACTGTGTTACAGTTGCGTATTAGCAGTTTACAAAATCTTGTCAACATATTGGTACTTTCTGAAATGTTTATGCAAATGTTATGGATGTTTGCTTATTTAATATACTTTTAAAGAAAGTATAGTGAGTACTTGTTTCATATTTGTGATAGTATTGTGCAATACATTGAATAGTTTTACTGCTGAAATTATTTGTTTTAGTGTTACTTTGGCTGAAATAAATGAGGTGCTCTTAAAAGTTATTATGAACAACACAGCTGACTATTAAATTGTAAGTATGAAATTGCACTGTTAATCACAATAAACTACAATATACAATAATAATGTGAGAATGCTATTTTTTGTAAATTGTTGTAAATCTGGCCTCAGCTTTAATACTTAAAATGTGTTTGTGTGTTGCTTTCACTGAGAAGGCTTAGGAGGCTTTAGAGTTGACTTGTTTGTGATGTTGAAGATGCTGAGTTGGAGAGACTTTCCGAAGATACACAGGGGTGCAACTGCTGCACCCCATACAGAGTTCAGGGCCTCAAATATTTGACCTCTTTGCTCTTTTGTCTGTCAGTCTTCCAGGAATGCGCATGAAACACGACCAGAAGGCAGAGTTAATGAAGTTAATTTTGTAAACCGTGGCATCGGCCTTTAAACCGCATGACATTTTCCAGCTGTGGGGTCCATACTTATTTTGTATATATTTTTACACAGATCTGTCAGTGCTGCCCTAAAATGTCCGACACCAGGAATGCAAACAGCGGGTCCATTCTTGTTTATGTCCTGCATTGTGGCCACTGTGGGCACTGGCTGAGCTTGTGGTGTAATGGGTCCACATGTGTTTGGGGAGCGTAGAACTGAGCAGCTCTCCTACTGACAGGTTTTTAGTGCAAGAGTGCTAATTTTCTGTCCTCTGCATCATTTACTTATACTGTGTGTTTATGTGGTCAAAAGTACCACCTTCAGATGAGCACCACACAGCATTAATACTGTAAATATCTCAAAGGGCATACATGATGCTGAGCCTATTTGTGCATATTTTAACTTACTTTTGTTTCCACGCATGCATATAATCCCATAATAGAATTAAAAAGCTAAATAAATTCAGTGTGACATAGTGCATAATGTTGACATAATAGTGTGAATGTTCCTGCATTAGGCCTATTGGAAAATGTGTTAGTGTTTCCTGAAGCAAATGTCCCTAAACAGTTTATGGTCAAGTTACAGTTTTACTTTACTATTATGGCACTAAAGGGAAGCCAAATAAGAGCGAAAGAACAAAAAGGGCTTTGCTCATTACCTCTCATCAGAGTGCACTAAATAAAGACAAATTAACTGCTTTGTTTATCATCACCAATTATTATTATTAAGTAGATCCAACTTACTACTTATAAACATGGCAGTACGCACCATAGAGGTCACAGTGGTCCGGACCTCAGTATAGTTCCTAATACAAGACTAAACCAGAGCTAAACCAGGCACACACACAAAAAGGAAAAAGACTACACCTAGTCTAAATCAGAATGAAACTAGGAATAAACCAGGACTTAACCGGGTCTAAACTAGGACTAAATCAGTCTAAACCAGGACTTATTTAGGAAAAAGATAGGACCAAACCAGGACTAAATCAAGTCTAAACAAGGACTAGACCAGAAATAAACCAAGACTAAACCAGGTCTAAACAAGCACTAAACCAGGTTTGAACAAGCACTAAACCAGGTTTAAACAAGAACTAAACCAGGACTAAAACAGTCTAAACCAGGAAGGAAAGAGACAGGACTAAAGCAGGACTTAACCAGGTCTAAACAAGGACTAAACCAAGTCTAAACAAGGACTAGACCAGGACTAAACCAGTTTAAAAAACGACTAAACCAGGTCTAAACAAGGACTAAACAAGGTCTGACTCTAAACCAGGTCTAAACAAGGACTAAACAAGAAACCAGGTCTAAACAAGGACTAGACCAAGACTAAACCAGGTCTAAACAAGGACCAAACCAGGACTAAATCAGGTCTAAACAAGGACAAACAAAGACTAAACAAGGTCTGACTCTAAACCAGATCTAAACAAGGACTAAACAAGGTCTAAACCAGGACTAAACTGGTCATCAACATGATGGACCTCAGTATTTCTAAAATCAGGCCCTGTTTATAAGATAGGTATCATTTTTATCCCTTGTGCAGTGTTGTGAATAAATGTTTCCATCCTTGCATAGACTACCATCTATATAAAATTAAATAACTAAAAGCGTTAATAACTGAGTAATAATTTCAACTTTGGCACATTCCTTCAGAAACGACTGTACATGAGACCCACTAAATATGTGTTATTTTGAATAAATTAATAAAAGCTACGAATAAATCCTAAAAACGTTAAATGTCAACATCTCCAACGTCAAAATTTAAAAGCCATAAAACACCGCCTCCCTCTATTGATATGTTAATGTTGTTGTGAGTATTGCGGTTTGTTTGTTTATTTATTTCTCGTCCTTTGTAATAAAAAAGAATAACACGGTTTCGTTTGTAAAGAGCAGCGCTGGAATGTGTTCGGTGCGGCGCGTGCAGTTAGAGGAGGAATGCCTCGGCCACGCCCACCTTCCGCCGTTCGGACCAATCAGAACGCGGCAGCGGTGTTAAGGCGCCCGCGGTGTCCCAACCGTAGAAAAACAAACCCCTCGTTAACAACAAATATCACCTTTTACGCCAATTTTTTTCGATTAAACATCTTTACGCGTCAAAACGCAATAGGTGGCCGATTCTCGTCATCTTTTAACGCGCTCCGTTTCTAAAGTCTTTCTGACGATGTTGTTTATCTGTAGTAAAGGGGGGCTTGAAACCGACATTGCCCCATTTCCTCGGTTGTTTTCCTTCTCGCCTGGATTCTCCATGTTGTTGCTGCAAAAGTGAGGACTTCACAGCGACGGGAGAGGGGGGCTGCTCGGCGAGATTACCCGTAAGTAGTAGCGGTAAACCCGACACGACGGAGCGGACAGAGTCTCCCATAGCCTTCCAGAAAAAAAAAAGAAAAAAAAAAGCAGCATATCCAAGAAGAAGAAGTGCCTTGCTTGCCCCCTCCCCGGGTGGACACCGCGAGAGAAGAGGAAGAAGAAGAGAAGCGAGAAGCGGAGGAATAAAAGAAAGAAGCCAGGAACAAGAACAAATCTTTAACCGAGGCGCGGCTGTGTGCGTATGACAACAAGTTCCCCTCGGTGAATATTGAGTCAACGCGTCAATAGAAGCCAATGAGGGATGCCCATCAGTTCCCGGGGACAGGATTTGAGGATTTTGAGGGCTCCGTGATTGTCAGATGGAAAGTTCTGTTATCACCCAAGTGCAGAAAGAAGACGTCCAAGTATCACCCAAAACAGGTGAGCTCCCGCGCGTTTGGTCGCCTCTTTTTACGGACAGTGTAGTTGCAATTGCGCTAGTGCTGTATTATTTAGTGGAATAGTGATAAGGGATAAGCTTTTGTAGTGCGCCCATTTGACAGTTGCGCGCTGCGGACGCTGCGTTGAGGCGCGCATTGCCTTTTGGCATTTAACAACTGACCTGCTGTATCCCCATCAGACGGCCCCAGTTACGAAATACTAACACAATCACAGGAAAAATGTTGCTTGAAAATCTCACATGAGCTTAACTTGTGTTTTCCCGCCACTTGTCTTAAAGCCTGTTTGGTTTCTGTTTCTCTGTATTGCACGTTTTCAAACCTAAACCCATGTTGTTATTACGCAAAGCTCAAACAGAAGTAGATTGCTTGTGTAGCCTTTATATAATTTTTTTGGTTCATATTGCTGAGCTCTTTTCAGATGCTGATCATGGCCACTTCTCAAAACAAGCTGCTGTGTGTATTTACGTCCACGGGGCTCCAGCTTGTTTGTTTGACACCATCCCATTTCTCTACTACTTAGCAGGTAGAGAGAAGAGCATGGGTGGCTATAGGCAGCTCTTCTTTTACAGTACAGTAAAAATCAAGTACTACTTTACCACGTTTTTGAAGAGAGGTTGGATTAGTGACAGTCAAAAAAGGCTTAATAATAACGCATCTGTCTTTTTTTTATCTGTATTTAAAATTACACAACAGCCCCCAAGATAGACGCTATTGGCTGGGAGGCTCCGGGAGAGATCTTCAGTAAAGTGTGGATTAACAGAGGGGCTGTATAGAAATACCAGGTGCCGCGGTATTGACAGCGGAATGCACAAACACACCCCTCCGCACACGCCCATTGTAGCGCCGTTTCAAAGATTTCGTTGTTTGCACGCTTGCCTTAGCCTTGAAAGACGCTTTGCTCATTGATTCTGGCTCACCCTTGCCAATAAATGTCGCGCATTTTACATGATGGCAAAGTCCGTTTTTATGTTACCTCACATCCCAAGCCTTTTTAACGCAATAAACACTGCCTTTAGTCCAGTCACAGCCTTTCACAGCAGTATTTTGATGCCATGAATTATTATGAGCATCTCCCTTAAACCAAAAGGGTGTTTTACAGTGACAAGCAATGGCCATTTTTGCATATTTTCCATAACCCATATGAATCGTAACAAAGAAATTATAATGAGTGTGGGTAGACCTGCCTTTAGGTCTTAACAGTTGTGTAACATGGTCATTGACATTTCTACATTGTGTCTTCAGAGCACTAAACCCAGAGTGGAAGGGTTAGTTCAAAAATACATTTAGCAGGACACTTTTGGATTTAGCAGTTCCTCTTTCTAGACAGGCTTCAGTTGGTGATTTACTGTACATAGACACTGTTTTGATGTCTATAAATTTTGCTTACAAGTTTCCACATGTAACACACCAGAGAAGACTTGCATAGTCACTTCAAGAATGTTTTTCACCCCTTGTTTGACTTCACAAGACCTCTCTGGAGCTGGGACTCCTCTGGTTCCAGGGACTGATCAAAGCCCTGCGCAGAGCACTGAGGTGTGACTGCTTGTCCGGCTCACTGCCCGTCTGTCCGTCTGCCTGTTTTGGGAGCTCTGGCTTGCTTCTGCCTGCCAGACTTTCCTGAAAGGTCCCAGAGTTTAAAAGGATTGGAATGTTTTCTGTCTGTATTTTCTGTTGAAGGTACTGCTGAAAAGTGTGGGTTTTCCCGCCCTCTGAGATTATATAACATGTACCAGCCATTTCCAGCAGCAGCAGCAGCGACTGATGCAGGCGCATTAAAAACAGATTTCATGCGCAGGCTTTGCCATCTCTTAAATAAATGGACAGTGCCTTAAGAAAGAATGCGCTACACATAGCTCAACCTGTACATTTGTTTTGGTTTTGGTTACATCAGTGTGTGTTTTTGTACGTGACATTTTTGAGTGGCATGAGTTGAGTTGTGTATGCAATCCGCCACTTAAAACATTTTACATAGTTTTCACATGGTTTGCATCTTTGTCCTCTGACTTCACAGGCCTGGTGAGCCGGTCTGGCCTAAAACAGCCGAGGAGTTGTAACATCTTCAAAGCGCTCTTCTGTTGCCTCCAAGCTCAGGATGGCCCCAAACCAGCGCCATTACCACCACCTCCTTCCCAGCAGGCCTTGCTGGAGTCACAGGAAAATGGGATGGTTGTCAAGGTAACCCCATTCTTATTCCAGCAGTATTTCTCGCCATTGAAAACATGTTGTGGACATCATTTGAGCTCTGTCTCTTGTGTTTGTTTAAGCTCCTACAAGAAGAAAAAACATCTGTTGTAAAAGTGCACTTATTACTATCTTCTAGCATTAGTTTTTACTACTGTGTACTAAAAGAACTGCTGCACCTGTTCTGAACATCTTGAAAGCCAACCGCAACTGTCTGCGGATAGGGAAGCACTTTGATGATCACACTTGATCCTCACAGGGAGATAAGAACGACTGAGCGCCTATCAATCCTTTAGGCAGAAAAGGCGAGCGCTCACACAGAATGGTGTATTGTGCGCCTTGTAATTGCTGAGGTGGAGAAAAATAAAGCCTTAAGCGTTCGCTGCTCACTGCTGGCCATGCTAGTAAATGCTGTCAGCTTGATTAAAGCTCCAGTTTCATGTAAGGGCCATTTTAATGAGATGTCTGTTTGTTCACATTGAGCCGTGTCCTCCAGCGTCAGGAGCAGCAAACAGGAAGCAGCAGCAAGCATCTGTGGAGCAGGCTTATTGTGTAGCAGGCTCCCGTTAAAATGAAACTGAATTAAAGATAGGTGCCAATGAGATTATGTTGCATTGTCTGTGTATTGTTCAAGTAAAAAAAAGCTTGTCTATGCTTACATTGCTGCTTTTGTCTTTGTACTACATATTTTGTTATGTAATACATGAATTGTTTATGGATTTAATTATGTTCATAAAGTTGACTGAAACAAAATAGGTTATTGGTTATTTCAGGGTTAGATGAATTGACTAGTGCTTACTAATCCATGTATGTACCAACCATTAGAGCAAGTAACCTAGAACTAAACGTTGAAGGCAAGGTATATGTGGCTTATTCATTGTAAGTACTGCAAGGTCTAACAGATTTTTTACTTGTGTTTATAGAAAACCCAAAGATCAATGCTTGGAGATGGTGCTAACGGTACTCATTTAATGTCCCACAGGATATTGAGCCCAGTCTCCTGCCAGAGGTGAAGGTCCAGGACCAAGGGAAGATTTGTGTGGTTATAGACCTGGACGAGACTCTGGTGCACAGCTCGTTTAAGGTATCATTACATCTGTCTACATCTCATACGGCTTTTTAGAGTCATTTCTTGCTGCGCAGCTTTTTTACTATACATTTCCAGTTATTCTATCTATTCTAAGGGTGTAGCCATATTATCTTGCATATTAATTGACACTATTGCTGTCTTATTACATTCACTCATGACACCAGAGCATCTGTGAAGAACTGAATTGTATTAAATATGCCATGTGATTGTGCTGAGCAGTGAGGAGTCTGCTTTTAAGTAGTCACTTGTTACGTAACGCTGTGTGAATGTACACAGTGGCGGCACGGCTCATGAGAACGCCAACCATCTCCCTCTATGTTCTCTTCCCCCCCACAGCCCGTTAGTAATGCAGACTTCATTGTGCCTGTGGAGATAGAGGGGACCACACACCAGGTAAGCTACTGTACTTGTGCGTGTTTGTGTGGAAATGGCAGAAGGGAAGGGAAGGGGGGAGAGGGAGGGAAGGGGGGAGAGGGAGGGAGGGAGGGAGGGAGGGAGGGAGGGGGGGCGTGTTTGTGTATATATATATGTTGATGTGTATGCAGCTAACTGATCTGAAAAGGGATGGGTCTTGTTAAGCCAGGTTTTGCAGTTCTTGGTGCACGGAGCCCTCTGCTGGATAGAGGTGGGATAAAAAGTAAAAGTGTGTACAGAATTATTAATGTCCTGTGTTAGGGCTGCACAATATTTGGTGAATTTATTGTTTTTGAGATAATGTCCTTAATGCAAGAAGCTAAATGTATCGCAATAATGTTTTGGGACTTCATCTGACGTCAAACTAATTTTTCTATCATATCCTTCAATGAAAATGTGTTGTGACCAAATAAAAATATCAAAAGTCCATATAAAGTCATGATTTCCTTAATTTTGTCATGTTTTAATACTGGTTTAGTCGTTGTTATGTTTTGATTGTGGCACAATTTTGACTGATAAAGAAATTAATATTTCTACTACAATGTAATTGAACTTCCTTTGTCAAAATTGTAATATCACTGGTTATATTGCAAAATTCAACATAGTTATCGGATATGACTTGTTTATCTAATATTGTGCAGCACTATCTTGTACTAAAAGAATGAAGAAATAATGCAGTAAATGTCACTGTAAAGAATGTGAGTGAAAATGTGTAAATGGTACTAGTAAACAAAAAAAAAGTCCATATTAAGTCATGATTTATTTAATTTAGTCCTCATTTAGGCTTGTTTTAATACTGGTTTAGTCTTTGTAATGTTTTGATTGCAACACAGTTTTGACTATTGAATAAAGGGCTTATATTTCAGCTATAATGTTATTGAACTTATTTTGTTAAAATAGTAATATTGCTAGTTATATTGCAATATTCAACATCACACATTGCATGTTTTTCCATATCGTGCAGCCCTATCGTGCAGCCATAAAAAAGTAAATGGTACTATTACTATACCTTGTTGCTCTCAGACAACATCCTATTCACAAATCAACATGTGGAAATGTACTTAACTCAGAAACATGATGCCAGGGACTCTGTGTGATGGAGAGGAATCCTCTGTGGGCCGCTGCCTGGTTCAAGTAATCCAGGATAGGCTGGTTAACACTGGCACGGCCTATTCTTGATTACTTGCTTCAGGAACTGGTCGCTAGCTTCTCAACGGCATGAAGAAAAAGGGAAAAAAAAGAAGGAAAATATTACACTTCTTCAGTAGTAAAGTGTGTGTAGGGTAAGGATTGTAATCTCTGATGCTTGTTTTTTCAGGTGTATGTAATGAAGAGGCCGTATGTGGACGAGTTCCTGCAGAGGATGGGCGAGCTGTTTGAATGTGTGCTGTTTACTGCGAGTCTCGCCAAGGTACTTAACATCAGATACTCCAGATCCTGAAATAGAACGGCATGTTTTATTTAGCAGCAGTGTCTTTGGTTTGATGTCTGACATGAAGCATGATCAGTCGGATGTTATTTTTCTCTTCACCTTTAGCTCCTCTCTTTTTGATATAGCAGCTACTTATATTTTTTCCAGTGACCTTCTTAGAAACCCTGCTCACTTTAATTAAAAACAAAAGCAGACATTAGACCTGTATCTGCCAAATCTAGCATGCTTCAATAGCCCACCCTTGACACCCTGCTTTCCCTCTTCCCTGCTCCCTCTCCTCTGGCCCTCATCAGTATGCAGACCCAGTGACAGACCGGCTGGACCAGTGTGGTGTTTTTCGTACCCGTTTGTTCCGGGAGTCTTGCGTTTTCCATCAGGGCTGCTATGTCAAAGATTTAAGTCGACTGGGCAGGGACCTCCACAAAACCCTGATCCTGGATAACTCCCCTGCCTCCTACATTTTTCACCCTAAAAATGCTGTAAGTTTTTATTAGCTATTAGAAGATATTTTAATTTACTAAATGTTTGTCCCTAATCTTTAACCCTGACTTCTTTCAGGTACCAGTGCTGTCTTGGTTTGATGATGTGGATGATGCTGAGCTGCTCAACCTTCTGCCTGTGTTTGAAGAACTTAGTCAAGCTGACAATGTTTACACTTGTCTGGACCAGCTTCGTGGACACTAGCTCTTTGAGGACCTGAAACACTTCATTGAAGAGCTATGGCTTCCATCAAGGTTGTATTGGATAGTGTTTTCTAAGAAATGCTCTCTTAAGCCCACGCACAAATGTAAAAAATTGTATTGGTTATAGCTTAAGGAAATGTACGTTCTTGGAAAACACAAAGTCTTTGGTTAAACTGAAACTTGAGATTGCAGTCTGAGGCCTTTCCCTCTAAACCTCAGTGCTGACTTTGTTGACAACCACTATTTGAAAGCACAAGGGAAAAAAACTGTTGCTAACAATAACCAAAGCACTCCAAGCAAAATCACACTCGTTAGCAGGATTATTATGTGGTTCTTTTGCCAAAGCAGAAGCCTTCCTGTCCTGACTTGACCTTTCCACATCGTTTTTTAATTATTGTGCCTTTATGGAGCAACAAAACCATCAGCCTTTTTTAAAATTTTCCATCAAATTTTGTACATTTACTTAGTTCTTTTTATAGGTTCTTTTATAATGAAATCTATTTTTAAACAGTGAAAGTGGCTCTTCTATGCAACCCAGCTGAACAGTACCTTGAACCAGTCAGTAACAGATATAAACATTAGCCTTATTAACTTGTAAATGATCAACTAAAGTGTATTTTAGGCACTGTACACAAATTTTCTACACATTTGCTACACACAGTGCTATAGTAGTCATACAGATATTTGATATGGTTATAATAAAGTACTGTATATGTGGATTTTTTCTTCTGTGGTCGGTTGAAAGTAGAGAAGACACTGGAAAATGCTGGCACATAGGAAGCCAAAATGCCACGCCAAGTTTTTAGCCAAGGTTCATTAATTTGTGTTATTATGTCTTTTTTATTTCAAGACAAACAACCTGCACTTGTTTTATATTGACAGTGCTAAAAAAAATTGGTGCCTTTGAATATTGGACAGAGGATAGTGTTCTGCCTGGACAGAGATTTGTAGGCCTACAACATAAACTGATGTGTCATGCTGTGCGTGAGAAAACACTGTCAAAAGCAAGTGTAAGCCACGTGGCTGTGGTACTTGCAGTGCAACACTTGAAAATATCAAGATTGATTTTTTTGAGATGTATTACTGTTTTTTTATATTTATTGGCCAGATTTGTATTGTCCAATACTTTAAGATGCATAATGACATTTTGTATTGTTATCAATTAGCCTACTTTGAGGCTTGCCTTGTGTAACTAGGTGTTTATCTGTGCCTAAAAATCTTCATTTTTCTGTCCAAGTTCATGTGAAATTAAAGAATTTATGACCAGTCCACATACATGCAGACTCTGCCATGCATGAAAACGTGTCTTCATCACCATTGCAGCCAATATTCAGATTTGTAATTTGGTATTTCTTTTATATGTTTGACCCAATGTTTGCCTGCATGTTAACTTGTGTAATGAGAATTACAAATGTACAAATGTTGGAATGACCAAATACTTGTTTAGGCAGCCACAATGTCAGGTGTACCTGAATCAAACTCTTTTTTTTCTGTTTGATCTGACCAAATTTAAAAAGATGCTACCTAATCCCTTTGTCAAAGAAGAAATAAATTATAAAAAAAGAACATGTTATATTTGACCCTGTGTGATTTTCTATTTGTTAAAATTGGGATCACGTGATTTAAAAAAGCCCGTTAGTTACCTCCACTCTGCTATATCATGGTAATGTTCTGAGCTTAGTGTCTTTCGATATAAAGAGTAACAATTCATAGTAGTTTGCAGTAGTTTGTTTTTCCCTTCTATTCGCGTATTTTTCCTGGTATTTTTGTGTCTTCGGGTCGGCCATTTTATGTGCAGCGGGGACATTTACTGTGTGACACACCGGAACGTGTTTCTGATAATGAAGGTTCCATGTAAAGGCTGGCTTTAAAGAAAAATAAACTGCAATTCTCTTAAATTGAAACTACAGCCACATGTATTTAATATGGGATGTTGTTTATTTACTTTTCCTTAATTTTAAATAACTCTCTGACCCCCGTTTTCTGGGCGTTTCCATGGTGACATCACTCAGCCACCGTGCGCTGACCGTGGACTGACACGTACAGTTTCACCAAAACAGTGAAGCAGGAAGAACAAAGCTAGGCCCACACCTCAGACCAGAGTGGAGGCGGGTGGTAAGTGTTTTTGTAGCTACAACGTTTACCTATTCGTATTTTTTTCTCTGTTGCGTTACATGGGGGCATAAAATAACGCCGTTTTCTGTCGACGAGTGGACGACGTACACTCGAGCTAACATTAACATTAGCTTGCAGCGCTTATTGTGGCTAAGTTGCTGGTCGCTGTTAATAATATGGCTACATTTGCCTTCTGCGTCACTGTTTTAGTGTTGACTGTGCACCATAATTAAACGACGTGAGTTATATTTAAGATGTAATCGGGATATGTTAAAGGTACCATTATATTTCACGGAAATATATGGCATCTCGTTAGCTTGCTGACCACTAAGCGCAAGATCATAATCAGCCTGTTGTGTAACTGCGGTGTAAACCATTAACGCTATGTCGTCTAACTTCAATACTTACTTGTACGACCCAATATTTCATCTATTTGTGTGTATATTTAACTCCGTATTTATTGTTTTTGACAGGTATCTACACTTGGACATGTACAAATAATGCTTTATCTTATATTGTTGTATTGTTTTGTTCACAGCGGAAATTGATTTCCACTCTGCATTCTATTTAGATCTCATCCTCGACTGTCACAATGAACGTGTTTGACCGCAACATAAATTTTGATGCTCTCTTCAAATTGTCTCAAATGTGCGTAAGACTCAGATTTCCTTGATATTTGCCAAGTTTTTTTTTAAACTTGTTTCAAACTGGATTCTCTGACTCTTCTCTTATTTTGTCAACACTTTGCAGCTCCCACTCCACCCAGGTGCACTTGAAAAATGTGTACTCCAGTCTGGCAGTGTGTATGTTTGTGGCTGCAGCCGGATCCTATGTCCATGTTGTCACCAGGCTCTTTCAGGTACCGACATAAGTTTTAGTTTCATTATGAGTTATATGTTTTTATCCTAGAACATCATTTTCTTGACTAGTTTCTCAACTATTGCTTGCACTTTTGAGTGTTCGGCTGTAGTTTGTTGACCCTACCTCTGCCTTCACTCTTTAGGGCGGTGTGCTGTCTGTCATTGGGTCACTGGCGATGATGTTCTGGCTGGCTATGACCCCTCACAATCCTGAGACAGAGAAGAAAAGACTGGCTATCCTCGCTGGGTTTGCTTTTCTAACAGGTAAAATGCTGCAATCATTGTGCAACTTTCATATTTCATAACCACAACATAATTATGTTGTGCATAATAACTAACTAATGCGTGTAATTACTTTTTTGTCTTGCTAGGTGTTGGCCTTGGACCCACACTGGACTTTGTTATTGCTGTCAACCCAAGGTTTGTATTTTTTTCTGGATCCGTGTGTACTCAGTTTTTGGACAGTTAAAAATATGTTAGAATTTGCATATGTGTAATTCTGAATGAAACTATTTTCCCCCTACAGCATCATTGTGACAGCCTTCCTGGGAACCTCTGTCATCTTTATTTGCTTCACACTCAGTGCCCTCTATGCCAGACGCCGCAGCTATCTGTTCCTCGGGGGTACAAGCAATTATTGAATTAAAGTCACTGTGTTTGAAGTAATTAGTCTGTTGCCAGCCTTAATTGTCTTCTTGTCCTCTCAGGCACACTGATGTCTGGCCTTTCCCTCCTGTTTCTGATGTCTCTGATGAATCTGTTCTTTGGCTCAGTCATGCTCTTTAAGGTAACTAAAACATTTAGTGTGTATATTTCTGGTTAGTGATGGTTCTTGTTTTATCATGTATAATAAATGTTATTGTCCCTCCTTCTCCTCTGACAGGTGCACATGTACCTAGGACTGCTTATTATGTGTGGCTTTGTCCTGTTTGACACTCAGCTCATCATCGAGAAAGCTGAGAATGGAGACAAAGACTATGTTTGGTAAGGACTTTTGAGACAAGGCTCAGCTGTCTTAAATCACCTTGCGCTAGCGCACAACCAAAACCAGTCCTCTTTAACATGTAACGTGTATCTGACATTGTGTTAAAGGCACTGTGTGGATCTGTTCCTGGATTTCATTACCATCTTCAGGAAACTGATGGTCATTCTCGCCATGAACGATAAGGTACTTTGTTTTGTAATTACAATTTGCCTGGTGAACCTGATAATGGAATTTAATGTTTCATGTTGCTGTAAATTATACATACTATATTTATTTGACTTTTTTTTTTCAGGACAAGAGAAAGGAGAAGAAGTAAACATCATTTTGATAAGCTTAACATTGAAAATCTCTTAAGGCACAATTTGCAACTTCACTTTTTGTCTTCATTTTCTTGGATTATACTCAATGTCGTCTTAAATTATTATTATTGGTTCCAAAATATACAACAAATAGTTGAATGTAAGTTTACAATGAACTACAATCAGTTTTGAGTTTTGAATTTTGACTAAATGGAAAGTAGACTAACACTGCATTGATCATACTTGGCCTGTAGAGGGGAGTGTTGTCCTATTAAGCTCCCCAAAACGGATCAGATTTCACATTACTGTTTAGTGCCATACAGTTACAATTCTTATTTAGTGAAGGGTGAAGATCGTTTATTTGAAGTTCTGTCATATTCTTTATTGATTTGCCTATTTATATTTTCCTCAGTTCTCTTTAGTGGAGTGTCACAAAACGTCCCATAATTTTGACAACAGATCTGTTGATATCCCGTGATTGTACCCCTGAATATTTTTGAATGTTCTGAGGGAGAGTGGTAAAGCCTGTTTATACAATCACAGTTAGCGCCACTTACTGGTCTGGTGATCTCAAAATTGGCTAGAGCCACCTATCCATAAATTCAGCCTCGATGTAAAGACAGGCAAACTCTTCATGCTATTGCTCTTGTAAATTTTAAATATCAGTTGTCTAGAATTTAGTTTGCCAAATGATGTGAAGTCACCCAATTTTTTGGAAGTGTATACTGTGAAGACTTTATTTTATTGATGTAAAATTGAAACTACTAATTTGATACATTTGCTGAAATAAATGTGTTGAACTTATAGATCTTATATGTTTATTGTTAAATTGGCAGGGTTGACACCCTCCAGCGCATAGTGCTGTTGTGTCCTTGGGCAAGACCCCTCACCTACATTGTCTGGTGTATGAATGTGTGTTCAGTGTAAATGGTTCCTGGATGTAAAGCGCTTCGAGTGCCCATGGAGGTAGAAAAGTGCTATATAAATGTGACCATTTATCATTTATTTACCTTTTAACAATCAGTGCATGTTAAATGACTGCATTCACACAAAAACTAAATCAAAAGATTTTAATTAGAAAGTTGAAAAACGGCAGTAGGTACGTAGGACCTCTATTGGCTAGGGAACAAACAGCAACAGATGTTGAAATACAAGATATGAACATAATCTAAGCATAAAGAATGCATTTTCACAGATTACAAAAACAAAAAATAAATAAATTATAGAAATACATATTCATGGAATAGTGTAGCCATTTCTCTTCTATGTTATTATTGCTGGTATATATTACCTTTAAATGTATCATGTTTTAAAACAGACATATTCGGCCAACCTTCATCGGTCGCAAAACATTATTAACAAAAATTATTAAAACTGTTTATACATTGTGGTGTATGGGTTTAGCAATGACAAATCACACTCATGAACATTCATTAATAAGGGGAGCTGTGTCATTTTTCACAATACATTTTCTGGTGAAATGGTAACATTGTGTTGATACAGTACAGTCAGCTATTGACTGGTCAAGACTCATCAACATTACTGCTTCCTCGATGTGTGCACATAAAGAGCCGTCTGCCAGGATGACCAAAAGAAACACAGGCAGAAGGTGAAACTCAGCTGAACAACCACCAGGAGTGACGACATTTGTGCTAGATATTAGCTTGGCCATGCTTTCCTTAGTCCTGTACACATGAATTTAAGTTCACAGTCAAATTGTGAAAAAGGAATTGAACCTATAGTATTTGAGTTGCTTTTGGCTTCAGTTCTTTTATCCTGAGGAGATCTGAGTAATCTTTCCAGTTGCAATAGAGAAACAGGCGATGAGACGACATCGTTACCAGAAGGTTTTTGAAAACAAACAGAGCACAGTTTCTTATCCTCAAAGGTGGGTCAGCAGCATCACAGTACATCCAGCAGTCAGCAGACACGTTCACACTGTTGCCGGCTTTTATTGTGTCACTTTATGCAATAAGGCTTTGCCTCTCCAGTCCCCTCTGTCCTTGGCTAAGTCATCCTTGGCTGCCGCAGGATGACAGACTGTCATACAGAGAATCACTGAGCGATTCGGGGGTCTCTAGGACTTGGGGCCTGCTTGGGGACAGAGCCTCCTCCGGCCGCTCCCTCAGGAGCTCCAGACCTGCCTCCCGGCTCATTTCAGGGACACTGGGAGTTCGAGTCTTTCCCCTGCGGCTCACTCCTGACTGAGCAGGGACAGGCAGGCTGCCTGGGTCCACCATGCGGCTGGAAGAGGGGCCGCTGGCCTTCGTGCTCTGAAATAAAGCACAATATTCTAGTCATACATTTCTCCTTATGTAACACCTTTAAGTTTAGAGTGGGTGGGAGAAAATCATCCAACTGTGAATCTTTAATACTCTGCTGATTAATTATTTCTAAAGGGAGAATGCGGCTCTACGTCTTACATTATGTAAGACGTGAGTGCAGATTTAAAAATGCATTCTTGCTTAAAATGGCTCTTTGAAGCTGGGGCATCATTTGGAATATGCAGACCCTGAGTGACCTCTCTGAATGTTGTAGCTTTAAGGAAAACTAAACAGACAGCTTTGTTTGTCTTTTATATTAAATGAAATTATCCTATTAAAAATGAGCAGACATCAGGCTTACTCCTCTGAATGGTGAGCTATACGGCAATGGCTCCTCCTCCTCCTCTTCGACTGCCAGGTACACATCTGCTGGTCCAGCTGGAGTCTTTAGGTTGGGGAAAGTCCACGTCTTTGTGCGAGGGGAAAACATGCTTGCTGCATGGCCATCTTTATCTGTAGATGTATTAATCAAGAACAGAAATTAGCAATGCCTTTTCTGCAAGCCATGCCTTTGAAATGTAGGCATTGTTTTTGTTGTGCTAGCCATGCTTCTGTAATGCACCTTCACGGATGACGCCTGCGGTCCTTCCCTCCAGCACCGAGCCATACTGTATGGTAGGAATCAGCTGTTTGTGTGGTGTGTAGCACTCTTCTTGTGATGGTAGCTCTCGTTCCAGGGTGCGTGAGCGCCGGCCCGCTCGTGCTGGGGAGCCCGAGGAGTGGTGCTCTGCCCTGGTCTTGGACAGGCCCCTCCCTGCTGCCCCGCTGCTGCAGTCGGGTAATGGGAAAGTACCAATGCCACTGTCCAGAGTGTAAGTGGAAGCACCAGAACCTGTAGAGGGAGAGGGAAATGAGTCACTAACTTTGCTCACAACTAGAATATATTTTGGCTGAATGCTGCCTTAGACATTCCTCAGGGGTGTGGCCTCATTTTTCTCTTTCATACACTAATGAAAACATGGGCCAACCCCCCCAATATACAAGTCAAGTGTATTTCTGTCAAATCTTTAGGGGGTGTTGCTGATTGTTTAGCTGAGTTAATGTGTTAATAAGTGTTAATATTAGTAATGATACACTTTTAGTTCCCCAAATCCAAATGAGCTACTCTGAATGATAAAAAAAGAAACATTCGCAAGTGCAGTGAACATAGACAGATGTGACTGCACTTTGATCTTTTCCTTCAAACTTAAACATAGTTCCAACAGATTATTCTCACCTGCAAAGTGCTGAACTGAATCAGCAAGATTTTCATCAGACGTGACATTTGCAATTCTCTCTGTAGCCTGCATAACACAGTAAAGGCATGTTAGTTCCTTGATAGACATGCGAAAAAAATTACTAACAGTAAGTCAGACGTCAGGCTTAAAGATCTTGAGCATCTAATGACAATGTTTAATTGAGATAAAACACAGGACAAACCTTCTCAATGTCGTCCCGGCTGGTGGTGTGACTTAGGATATCGCTTTGCTGAAACATGGGTTTAGAGGTCTTGCAGTCAAAGGAGAGCCGGCGCTGGGGCATGCAGATCACTTCTTTACCATCCACTCTACAAAAAAAAAAAAAAGCTCTTTTGTTATTCTAATTCACATATCATTATATACACACCATTGATTTGCCCTGTCACCTGTTCAGCAGCTGTTGCATGAAGTTGTCCGAGCGTCCTCCCCTGTACATGACCGCCAGTTGTCCCTGAGCTTGGTCCATCACCACCTCACACGAGTGGCCCCTGCCCGACCTCTCCACGTAGGCCCGCTCCTCCTCCAGGGCTCTCCTCAGGCCCTCGGCTTTCTCCATCAGAGTCGAGATGTTCAGACCTTCCACGCCCTCTTTGCACTTGCTGGCCATTTTCACAGAGTCTCTGCCCACAGACGGGATGTTGATCTTCCACTCCCTCTTCTCGTCCTTGCCTTTGGTTGCGTCCGTCTTGCGGCTAAGTGCTGGAAGCTTGCTTTTTTTCAGGCCAAACCAACTCGCTATCCCATTGGAGGCTTTCTGTTTTACCTCTACACTTTGTCCTACCCTGTCCTGCTCTTGAAGTTTTAGCATGTTCTCCTCGATGCCCTTCATGACTTTCTGTTCGATGGCTGACTGCGGACTAGTGGCTGGCTGTACAGGTTTTTCCCCTTGGTTCTCGGCCATGGGGGGTCTGGGAGGAGGCGGTGGCAGGCTGTCTCCGTACATAGGATTTTTCTTGCCTTTCCCACTCATCTTAGTCCTCTCTTCGGATTTAGAAGAGTAGCGTGGGCCTTCTGCTGGCTTGCTTCCTCTCTGAACCGATGGACCTTGACACGGTTTGGACGGCGACTTGGGAGGGATTTTATTTGGGCTGTTTGTAGGACCAGCTTTAATATTGTATGCTAAATTCAAGGAGCCGGGACATTTAATGTTGTTTCGGAGTACCTGCGGAGCATCTGCGTTGGGGGAGGGCAGGCCTATTTTACTCTTCGAGCCTTCAGGTTTTGTGAGTTCTTGTTTAACTGAGGGTCCAGGCTGCTGTGCTTTTACCCCCATTTCGTAGATTTGTGAAGGCCCCGAGTATTTCAGGCCTTTGGGTTTCCCATCCAGAGAGTCTGTGTACTTTGAATACCTCAGGTCCTCTTTTTGGAGCTCCATGGGCCGGTCTACTGTCTTATTCCTATCCTCAGTCGCATCGCTGCTTGCTGTTTCAACTGATCTCAAACCTACTTGCAAATCCTCTGAACTTCTAAGTTTCCCCAGTGCGGCCAGTCTCTCTTTAAAAGCGTGTTGACTTGAATCTCCCTGGGATCTTGCCGCAACCACACTGGGCCTTTTAGGGATCGATGAAGACTCTGTCCTTCGAGCTGGAGCCGGAGGAAGAGGCTGAGTCACTACTGGCACAGCACCCTCTTTTGCATCTTGTTTGTCACTAGGGCGTCCAAAGCTTGTCCCTCCTGGAGCTTTAAGAGCCGACGAACCAGGCAGGCTGTGGTGGTTAACCCACACGGGACTGTCCGAATCCTCTTCATCATCTGAAGTGGACTCTGTAGTGGACGAGGACGACTGCTTTCGTTCATTAGGAGGGTTCAGGACAGTCTCAGGTAGAGATTTGACTAACTTCCTCTCACCGCCATTTGTTTTGGTTTGGGAAGGCAACGTGGTTCTTTTCTCAAGACTCGCTGCTTCCTCATGTTCTCTGGAGCTAGTTGTGATATCACAGACATTTTCATAATGAGGGACGGGCTGAGAAACTTTGGGCGTTGAAGAAGAGGCAGAGGAGGGAATGACAATCTTGGCACTAGCTTTAGGCGTAGAGTGGCTGCTGTAGTCTTTTTCTGGCAGGGGACAGGGGTCTTCAGACTGGGGAGGTGATGTTGGAGCGGAGTGAGTGGCAGGATAGGATTCAGACCTGCAGGGAGGAGGAGGGGGCTGCCTGCACCTCTCTGTGGTAGTGGCCCTTCGTGTGGGAACAGGGGAGTGGTACACCTCATAGTTGTTAGTGCGACATGGAATCCTTGAGTTGCGTGTAAGCTGGGGGCTCAGACGGACTGCAGGGGTGGAGCCCTGAGACTTGTCCCCGATGCTGGGGATCTTGAGGAACTTGAGCAGTTTGGATGGAGAGTTGATGGCGGCGCTTTTCACATCGCTGAGGCACGAAGGGCTGGGACTGACTGAGGCGCTGGCCCTCACTGAGGGGGACTCTTGATCTGTGCTGTCTTTCTCTGGGACCAGCAGAGCCTCTGTGTTGTTACTGCTTGTCTCTGGGTCACACTGGGAGTTCTGCGCGCCATCGTTGGACAGGTGGGGGACAGGACTGAAGCCTGTCGTGTCCTCTGAGCCACTTGCTCTTCTCTCAGCGTCCTGCTGCGTAGCATCCTGGCTCTCATCACATGTCGCTGTGATTGGCGGCTGTGCAGAAGCACCTACTGTTTGCTGGTGGTTTTCATTCTTGGTACATTGTTTTGAGCTGGAGACAGCCTCTCCTGTCCTGCTCTTACTGTGACATTCACCTGTAGCAGTTGTAGGACCTCCGTGGCTCTGTGTGGCTGCTTTTGAAGAACTACACACATGATTGCATGGCTTTGGAGGGCTATCCGGACTCCTCTTGCAGTGTGAACAGCAGGTGTTGCCCTCAGACTTTGCTGCTCCATCACCATTAACATGCTGGTGTGAGTCTGTGTCGGAGCAGGAGCAGTGGCAGTGCGTGTGGTGGGGTTTGCACTGGAGAGCGTGTGGGTCGGCCGTGGCCAGGACAGCCTCTGTGGACATAAGCACTTGGCTGTAGTCACAGAAAGACAAGCTTGTGGCTGAGGGGTGGAACTTTAAGGGGTCTGTCTCCTCCATCTTCCGCAGAACCTCCAGGATGTGTGCTTTCTTCTTAAAGAAGGGGGACAGGGCCTCCATGGAGGTGGCGGGGCCACGGGGGCCCGGAGAGGCATGTTGTGTGCGGTAACCATTTCCCTGCAAAGAGGCAGATTTCTATCAGCTACTATTCAGTGTTGGCTTTGTGAAACAATGAAATTTGTCAAGACCTTTGGATATGTGCGTACAGGAAAAGAGTGTAGGCCAGATTAGCAGCACATCAGGTTTTAAAAGAACAATAGCAGAAAACTGGGCAAATGTCAGAGCACTTATAACGTCACGCAGATGTCGAGACTGCGGTGTCACTGAGAGGTGATGATATAATCACTGTTTCACTGTGTGGGTTTTCTAATAATTACCTTGGCTTGTGCTTCTGTCTGTGCAGGCTCCACCTGTTTGGCAGAGTCATTGTGCAGCTGTGCATTGTAGTCTGGGAGGGGTCCTGCCTGAACCTGTAACAGGAGATTCATGAGGCAATTATGATGACACTGTATACACTACAGGCCATTGTATACACAGACAACTAGGAGCTACTTTGTCCTGGCATCTGTTTGAACAATCTGGAGCAGAGGTGAAAACACAGATCCACTGCCACCTTAACACTGTTTGAGAAACTGAGGGTAACATGGACACCCATATGCTCCCAGGACCTACATCACGGCCTCCATGTCAGTCTGGTTTACCTGGTAGTGAGTGGTGGGGTGATTAGGCAGCTTCTGTTGAAAAAGTTCACACAGCGCCCGGTTCTGTCTCTCCAGATCATACACCAACATCTTTAGCTTTATGCACTCTTCTCTCAGATCCTGAATGAGACAACATGCATATTTAAGTGTGCTGCCAGTAATCAACAAAGCAAGTGCAATGTTAAGAAATCCAGAATTGTAGCATTATATACCAACCTTTTGATTGAGGAGAGCTTGCACCACGTGGTTAGCAACCTAATTATTAGAGAGAAGATCAGACATATCAGCCACTTCCAAAGAAACTTCACAGCAAAATAAAATTTTATATTAACTTTGGAGATTGAACTTACTTCATCCAAGCATCTCTCATATGCCTCCCTCTGGCTTTCATTTGCCAACATCAGAGCAGAGTTTTCAGCCTATGAGAAAAACAAAATATCATACTGAATGTACAGAAAATTTTGACCTAATTTAACCTTGTCTTGTTTTGCCTTGATACCTCCAGCTCTCTCAGTCGGTCCACGAGTTCGCTGCTGTTGTCCTCCAGGTAAGACTCCACATCGGCCTCCTCTCCCTCCTCGTCCGAGCCGAAGTCCTCATCACACATTCTCTGTTCCATCTCATCCGACATTGTTCTCATCTGAAACAGAGACAGGAGACATTTTTAACTTATCGGTGCAAACATCTTAATAATGCCATGTAATCTCTCCACCTCAAAACAAGAGCGGGGGAAACAACAGCCACTCTGGCAGATTACAAGAATGTCCCGTTTTATTTTACAAAAGCCAAAGTCGATGTTGTGTCTGTGGGTGTCTCTGCAAAATGTGATCTGCAAAGACAATAGGCTGCGTTGACGTGATGTCACAACATTATAAAGGTCCAGGTAGAATCTGCTACTTCAGTGTGAATATTCAGACATTTTGGCATGGCTTATGGTTAATATCGCTTCAATTACAGATTTTTTTTTTGCAGAGGTGGCAAAAGTACTAGCATTCTGTACTACGTAGAAGTACAGATACAAGGGTAAAAAAATACTCTGATAAAAGTAGAAGTACTGACTCAGCAGCTTTACCCAAGGAAAAGTACAAAAGTACAGGCTCAGAAATGTACTTAAGTAAACAAGTAAAAAGTACAAATGAATTTTTTTGCCATCAGTGCTACACATTGCCATTAAATCTGCAACACTAACAAAGCATGCTCTCAGATAATAGAGTAGTACTGCAGTCTTGAAGTGCTTTAAATGGACAAAAACAAGTGAGGGTCCTTTAATTTGGGAGAATGTACTGAGCGCTTGGAGAAGTACTGGTATGCACTAAAGCTGATCATTTGGAGCAGTAAAAAGTAATAAGCCTGTTCTGACAAAGTAAAGAGTAAAAACTACAGATATCTGTGCTCAAATGTAAGGATTAAAAGTAAAAAGTCGTCAGAAAAATAATTACTCAAGTACAGATATCTACTTAAGCATAGTAACAAAGAACAAATACTTTGTTACTTCCCATCTCTGTTTTTGTGGCATGAAACACAAACTGGCACCAAGTTCACAGTCTTCTCTGTCAACCCCAAAATAACAAAGGTAAAAGAATGTATTTATTATAGCGTCATAATGCTGTGATATTATACAATCACACAGGTAGGATTATAGACACTATAAGGTTACTATAGTGAGACCAATCCCTAACAAACAATGATCAAGTTCAGTATGTTTCTGTTTGGATATTTCTAACCTAAGCAGTAACACAGGATTCTGACATCATCACATTCTAGAACGTGACATCATAACATTCTAAAGGGTCTAAGTTCTAAAACTGAGATTCTAGGATAGAATTTGCTGCTAAAGAGTCAAAACGCAATTTTCTTGGCCTGGTTTATGGTTAATATCTCTGTAATTATTAGGTGTAGCTACATGAAATAAAAACTTACACAAGCTCTGAAAGTTCACAAAGAGACTACACAATTCCTTCTGATGCTGGCTAGAAAAGCCATGATGTCTAAATGGGTTGGTAATGATGCCCCCTCTGTTCAATTGTGGAAAACTTTAATTCCTGAGGTCATAACTTTAGAGAGATTAAGATATTGTCTCAGTGGTAAATTGCATGTTTAAAAAAAAATGGGAGAAGATGCTGGATTGTCTGAGAATTACAAGGCCATTGCAATGAACAAATGGTTGCTGGATAGCCCAATTCATGCAAATACTCTGATGTTTCTGCATTAAGTGCTGTATGTATGTTTAAATACTAAAAGATCTGATGATCTGAAGATGTGCTAGGCTGTTTGTTTTTGTTTCTTTTGTATAAAATACAAAAAACATGTAATAAAAACTTTAATGTCTTCTCTGTCAGCACAAATGACCTAAGGCTGAATTATTTTTTCACTATAGTGTTAAAAACGCTGATATTATTCCATCACAGAGGTATGACCCAATACAATACCACAAAATTATCAGGTTCAGTATTTGTGGATTTTCTGTTTAGATATTGCTTTTAAAAACAGTTTCTAACCTGTACAGTGTCTGAGGTTTAGATTTCATCAAATTCTAGAGCATGAACGCAACAGATTGAGATGGGGACAAGCAAAATATCTATTATTAATTTACAGATTTGCAGATTTCATTTTTTATTTTTTTATTTTTATTTTTGTGTGTGTGTGTGGTTGGATATATATATAGTGAGATCATAATATAAATGATCAGGCTGAACATTTATGAATTTCCTCCATATTTCTTATGAAAATAGCTCATAACTTTTACAGTAACACTGTAAAAAGTTAGTTCTTGCCCTGCATCTGAGAGCGTGACATCACCACATTCTAGAATCTGCTGAAAACAACCAATGGGCTGCGTTCACGTGATGTCATAGAATTCTAAAATAAGTTTAAACCTGAGCTAAAGACTCAAGATGCAGATGTGTTGCTGTGGTTTATGGCTAATATCTTTGCAAGTACTGGGCTTATCGTCATGAAACAAAAATTGTCAGAAAGTTCAAACTCGTTTTTTTTTTTTTTTTTTGTCAGTAAAAATGACCAAAAGTGAAGTTATTTCCTCACTTCAGCATCAAAAACTGGTGGTATTATTCAAACACACAGACGTGATTGCTGTCAGCAGACTGGGCATTAAGCCACAAGATTATTATGCTGAAGTTGTAGGCCCAGTTGTTTACAAAAATGA
Source organism: Bostrychus sinensis (assembly GCA_020698575.1). Lineage (NCBI taxonomy): Eukaryota > Metazoa > Chordata > Actinopteri > Gobiiformes > Eleotridae > Bostrychus > Bostrychus sinensis. The sequence goes on from CM036250.1 coordinate 11,408,593, forward strand.
TCAGGTTCAGGACTTTTTTTTTAAAATGTGCCTCACATGTACATTTATCCACAGGTAGATGGAGGACAAGCGCTGATGTCAGAAACCCAGATGGGGGTAGCCAGAATTTCTGTATAAATGAGGCAGTGTTTTCCTATCTTAAAGGCTTTTTTGAGCCCTGAATTCCACTATGGGCTACTGTAGAAATGTACTTTTTATGAATATTTTGTATACTGTATATTCAAACATATACACAATGCTCTTTCATTTCTCGGCCTTTTATATCAAACCGAAACTTACAATCGTCTACAGCTTTAGCTCATGTACATTCTAGGTTTATGTGTGACTTTTTGCACCAATCTTCTCCCATCGAGTTCCCCCCCGAGCACAAAAAAACAAAACAAACACCAGCTACGGCAGCGAGACGTCTGCTTCCCATCAGCCACTGCTCTCATTTCCAACACTGGCGTTAACATTATTACTCCATTGCTCTGTGTTTATCTGACAGATTCAATAGCTAGTTTCAACACAACTTCACATTTTTACACAAAACACACAGACCTGACTCTCTCTGCTGCAAAACATCACATCAATGGTTGACTGTCTACTGTATATCCAGGATTATTGAGAAAACAAATTAATCCATTCACCCTGTATTGGTCGAAGCGCTTGGGAAGATAAGCCTTTGTTTCCATATTCCTCCGGTCCTGTTTTGCAGATTCAGTAAATCCACAGATCAAACGGTTACAGTAGACCGGCCTGGTACACCGCCATTGTCCGGAGTATGCCATGTGGCCCGGGACTGGTCTGGTGGCGGGCCTTCCCAGTTGTGTGTCTGTCTCTGAACGGGACATGTGTTGTTGAGGAGGGAGCACTGCAGGTGTGTCAGCAGGCAGCAGCACTGACAGTCACCTAGATCTCAGACGAGTCATTAAAGAGGATGAGACCGGCCTGACTCGGTGGCTCGGGGCCAATCCTGATCTGGGACACTTTCCAGACCTGACTTGGACGAGTGACACACAAACAGAGCAGCAGCATCTATGCACAAACGCATACAGAAGATCACACTGGGGTCTTATTTAGGTAGTGACTGAAAAGGGAAAAGGAGCCTGAGATTAATGCTTAATCAGATGTGTGGGTGTGTTTTTTTCAGTTTGTTTGAGCAGCAGATGTAAGAGATAGCTTTTAGATAAACTAAAGTGGCTGTACTGTATATTCTCTTAACTACACTTGTCAGTAATGCGGGTTCCCATCTCAATAAAGGGAATATATTATGCTTTTTAAACCAATCTAGAACAGCACAGCATGTTTTACAACCTTTAAAAACATCTGACTAAAAGAGAATTTTTTTAATATTAATCTTCTGGTGCCATAAAGAAACAGGTGAAGAGACCAGCAGAGGGCAGCAGAGTGCAGTTCTGGTGCATTCTTTTCAACAAAAACAGAAGGAAAAAAGCAGTTTACTTCCTTAAACTTTTTGTATGATGCCATTTTACTACAAAATGATAAATGATGTGAGGAGTCAGTGAAAACAGAGATGTACACTGCAACTTAAGGTATGCTTTTGAAGAGGAAACAACATTATAACATGTTAGAAAGCTCAGAAAAGTCGATTTTGCATAGTAAAATCTTTAACTTTAAGCGTTTACTGTTTTAAGCAATGATGAAACGTGAAAAATCTTAAAAGTAATTAATTTAGATACTGTTTCCGGTCCCAGTCCATCTTTACTTCTGAGTGAAAATGCAAATTTTTCAGAACCATCCATGAGTGACGGTTTCCAAATCATTTTAACAAGGGAACAAACATAAAGACACTAGTATCTACTTGTCCATTATAATATAAAAATACTAACACTTATATTAATCAGCTTTAATGACTCAGCTTTGAGGCATTTGGTAACCAGGCTCTGACAAACCGTTTTGTCTGATACCCTCTGGGCTTTTGGTCACACCATAAGTTTCCCTGACGCACACCTGTTGTTTGTCAGAAACAAAACCTCTGTGTTTTTTAGTGCAAAGATGTTGTACTTACTTTGTTGTAAAGAAAATGCAAATTCTCCTGCATCTTCTGAAACTAAAATTTAAGAAGCAAAAAAATAAAAATTGCTTGCCTTAAAAAAACAAAAAAAACAATAAATAAGCACCTATTATAATTACTTATTTTACTGTATATTTTATGATGATATAACTTAAAATTACCACAAAAATAAACAAATAAATAATAAGAATATTAAACCTTAAAAAATAAGTAAATATGTATAATATTCAAATAATATTCCAGTATTTCCCACAGATTTCTGTTGAGACTATGGTGGTCTATCTTTAATAAAATCCTTTTATTAAATATATAATATAATATATATAATAACATTTTAAGCATTCCTTTTAAAAGTAACATATTATGGTTTTTTAGGGTTTTTGAAATTGTTTTGGACACTTTTTCTAAATTAGAATAATAAATATAATAAGTATATGTGGAAAATGTCTTCTTTTGGGGAGCCGTTTGAGATAGGTTGCTGCCACCACATAATAGTGTTTTTCATGATGAGAATATATATGTTGTTTATGATCCTTTGTGCAGGTTTGGATTTGTACTAGCCATATAGATTGCAATAGCATCAGTATGTTGTCATTACTTTGTTTTATACAGAAATGCTATGTTACCTGTGTGTGTGTCTGTCTTCTAATAATAGTAAATTAGCAACATTAGCAACATAGCCTGAAATAGCTCATTCTAGTGTCTGTACAAAAAAGCAAGAAATCAAATTGGCATTGATGCTTTCAGGCAAAACCGTCTCTTGTAGTACAACTTTGGAAACAAAAAACCCTACGGGGGAAAGGTTCAATAGCTTTCAGAGGTTTCATAAGAATCAGCTGAGTCCCGCCGAGCGCTGCTGTGTAATGAGAGCTGTTTACAGGAACATTATTGAGCTCCACCAGACCCACTCACAAACTTAAGCAGCCCCATCCAAAAGCGTATATAGGCTGCTTATTGAGCTGCGATTGACTGAACGCATCCAAATCTGCACGGTATAATGGAGGGCTGATCAATGCGGCCCATCTAAGAACGGAAGCAGATATTAGGCCTCCTCTTGACCTTGGATGTAGCAGCAGTATTACAGAGTGCTGCTTATAAATGTGAGCTTTTCGCTTCACTAATGCACATTAAAGCTCCGGGCGCACGATGGATGGATGGCTGGAAGAGAAACATTTGCCAACGATCACATTGAAAATTATAGCACAGAGCAAAAGACAACAAAAGTGACTCTAAATATAACGTGAAAATGCGTATGCTGCTGCCGCTGTGGTTTCTTTTGATGTACAGACCTCGGTGAAAAGGCCACGAGGAAGAAGAAGAAGAAGAAGCATCTCCACAAACACTTATCGGGAATTCGGCGGCGGGGCTCTCAGCACTAAAATGATTTCTGGAAGCGAGTCTGACTACTGACGCTCGATCAAAGAGACGATCAAATAACAAAAGGACATCAGAGCTTTCAGGCATTATTAATGACCGAATCAACGGGGGCCGACGGAGTGGGAGAGAGTAAGAGCCTGGTAAACTGTGCCGTCCTGTGGTGCTGGGGCTGGAAAGGGAGATGGGGGAAAGAGAGAGAGGCTCATTGAAAGGGCAGACACAGAGGCTCAATGTGCCCCCTGTGGGACTGCGGTGCCAGGGAGCTCCCTTCACTGAGCCGGCGCTGGCAGACTTACAGCCGGTGCAATGGTCAGAGCACTCACACGGGGAACGCCAAGAGGGCTCATGTTCCTGCTCAGAGTCTGCAGTTTTTTAATCCTTCCTATGGGGAGCCATGCAGTAATAGATGGAGGATATTTGTATTCACTATACATTTTTATAGATTCAGTGGAGTGTGATAGAACAACGTAGACTGAATACTAAAGCTGTATGCATAAGGGGTGGGGCTAGAAACCCTCCCATTTTAACCTACTTCACACCAGTTTTACCTAATGCCAAAGTATAATTCAGTATTTAGCTTTATGAAATGAACAATTTGTCCATTTGGATGTACACTATATTGCCAAAAGTATTCACTCACCCACCCAAATAACTGAATTCAGATGTTCCAATCTCTTCGATGGCCACAGGTGAATAAAATCAAGCACCTACACAGCAGCTTTGTAGAAAACTTTGTGGAAAAGTTTGGGGAGGGCCACTTCCTGTTCCAACATGACTGCACCAGTGCACAAAACACGGTCCATAAAGACATGGATGAGTGAGTTTGGTGTGGAAGAATTTGACTAAACCTGCACAGTCCTGATCTCAACCCAATAGAACACCTTTGGGATGAATTAGAGTGAAGACTGTGAGCCAGGCCTTTTTGTCCCACATCAGTGACTGACCTCACAAATGCACTTCTTGAAGAATGATAAAAAATTCCCATAAACACTCTTAAACCTTGGGGAAAGTTTTTCCGGTAGAGTTGAAGCTGTTATAGATGCAAAGGATGGGCCAACGTCATATTAAACCCTATGGATTAAGAGTTATGTTCAGATATGTGTAAAGGCAGGTGAGCAAATATTTTTGGCAATATAGAGTATATTAATCAAATTGCAGCTTTCCAGACATGGTTTATCCTGTACTGGTCCTTGTTTTCTGATGGACTCTCTAGTAGTTTCATCTGTATCTATTGGTTCCAGCCTATTAAAGTAGAACTCACTAACTTTTCTAAGGAAAATGAGGCAAAAACAGCAAAGAAATGAGAAAAGTTACTGGGTTCTGCTTTAAAACCCACCTCTAATTTACTGAAAGGCACCAGGCACATTTTTGAATCACTGGCCAATAGGGTGACCACCTGAAAAAGTACTAAAAGTGGGACAAGTTGTATGATTTGGTGGCACATGGTGGGACGGACTCAAGTAATAAAAGGTTTGTTGACATTCTCTAACTCTCCAACTTAATGAGTCCTGTCGAGTTATACATGTTTTGTTTTTGGCCGAACTGTTCTTACATATTTATAATCTACAACAGACAGTAGTTACTATATACAGTGTCTGGAGGACCACCCAAAGCTGAGAGTGAGAGTAAAATAAAATACACAAAATAAGTGGTCCTGTCATTTTTGCTGTGTTTAATGTGTCTATACTGATTAGTAACTTTCAATATGAAACAACAGACAACAGATGAATGATGCGTGCGAGGCAGGCTATAGGTAAAGCATATAGGAAGGCTGCCAAAGCACGTTATATCTGACACTACAGCATCAAAAGATAGCCTGTTTTCAACACTTTTCAGGTTATTGGAGCTGTTTAGCTCCTATGCTCATTAGCATATGTAAACACAAACTATTTTAAGACATTCATGTTACAGTCAAATTCATCCAGAATTTTCAGTAAAACCAAGTCATTTCAAGTCATTTAGCTCAAGCCAAGTATAAAATCACAAAAAGCAAGCGAAAGTCAAGTCAAGTCTTTTGGGAATATTTGTCAAGTATGTCTCAAGTCCTAAAAATTGTGACTTAAGTCTGACTCAAGTCAATTCATGTGACTCGAGTCTCCCACTTCTGTTAAATGCCTATCCTTTCCCAAAGGAGAGGCAGCAACACGCTAACCATACACAACCCAGAGAGACAGGACACTCACAAGTGTTTATTCCAGATTTTACACAAGGAATAGGCCTACTGATGTTACCTTGTTGTTCTAAACTTGAATGTTACTTGCCACAGTGTAAAAACAAATCTTGCATATGATCAGAGCTGGAAAGTTTGGTGATGTACAAACCAGTGCTAAAGTCTTTAGCTCGATCTAAAACGGCCATGAGATAGCATCACACAGGAAGTCTTCTCTCTGACGCTGTATTTTTGATATCTACGCCCAAGAGCAAACATATTCTTCAGCCATCTTTTCTTTTTGAATAAATCACATGAGAGCTAAAAGCAGAGCCATGATGAAAACAGGCGACAGCAAAGAGAGCAAATGGCTTTGAGCAGCAGAGGTCGGAGTGATTTGGCTGCATCTGGCGTATATACAAAAAACCCAAAACACACTGCCACTAAATCACACAGTGCCAAGTGTAAACAAAGTGCAGCCTCGCAGTAGGTTTGCGGCTTTAAGTTCCAATCACTGAACAAAACCGGGAGGATCATGTAAAGGCCTGCAAGCACAAAGAGCAAGTGGTGGCTTTGTTCTGCCTAAAATGACCAAAATAGATACCTGCGTGTAAAAAAAAATGGTAGCTTAGGGGACAGTGCAGTGCTTTCATGAGCAAAAAAATGAAGTGGGAATATGACACTGGGGGAAAACTAATGTGTCATCTACAGTGTAAATAAATAGCCCTAGTGTCCTTTAAACAAATTAGCCACAAGCGACTGCTGCAAAGGTCGGTTTAACTTTTCTTTGGTATTTACCGCAGAGGCAGAGGAGACACGCTTTGTGGATTCACACTGAGTAAATTGTAAAAAACTGTCTGATAACGAGCAGAGGAAATGAAACAGGGAAGAACACAGGCTAATAATAAGTCAGTGGTTTGTTCTGTTACTTCTGCTGCTGTTGAAATGGGTGACATGACTAACTAAATCGTAAAATCTTGCTTGGATGGTTTGGACAGACTGCAGGCCACAGCTAAGGTCTGAAAACAAAACATTTCAACATAAAAGCCTACTTATAGTGAATGAATGAGGAAAAACAATGTAACTGGACAATGATAATCAACAATACTTGGGTAGAAAAAAAGCAAAACGCATTAGGATCCAGTTGTAAATGAACAGTACAGCCTAATTTTGACAACAAACGCATTTAGTCCACTTTTATACATATTAACTAAGAGATAAGAGATAATAATGACGTCTGGCTCTATTCATTGAGAACGTCCCGGACCATGTGGGGCCTTTCTGTGGGACTTTGGATGTTCTCCCCGTGCCTGGGTGGGTTTCCTTCGCTTTATGGTTGCCAAAGTAATGTGACAGACTATACCAGGACTAAACTAGACAAATTCAGGTCTAAACCAGGACTAAAACAGGATAAAGCTAAGACTAAATCAGGACTATACTAGGTCTAAACTAGGACTAAACAGGGACAAATCCAGGACAGACGCAGGACAAAACCAAGTCTAAACCAGGTCTAAACCAGGACAAAACCAGGATGAAAGCAAGACTAAATCAAGACTATACCAAGACTATACCAAGTCTAAATCAGGACTATACCAAGTCTAAATCAGGACTATACCAAGTCTAAATCAGGACTATACCAGGTCTAAAGCAGGACTATACCTGGACTAAACAAGGACAAATCCAGGACTGAAACCAGCACTACGATCTGACCCAGGACAAAACCAAGACTAAACCAGGACTAAACCATGACTAAACCAGGTCTAAACCAGTTCTAAACCAGGTCTAAACCAGGACAAAACCAGGTCTAAACCAGGACAAAACCAGGAGAAAACCAAGACTAAAGCAGAACTAAATCAGGTCTAAACAAGGATAAATTCAGGACTGAAACCAGTACTACCTCAGATCTGACCCAGGAAAGCAAACAAGACTAAACCAGGACTAAACCAGGTCTGAAACCAGTACAAAAGCAGCACTAAACCAGGGCTAATCCAGGACTAGCCCAAACTAAAGCAAGACTAAAACAGGCATAAAACTGTCTCAAAATTAAAACAAGTACTCGAACTTCTAAAGACCCCTGAGTACCACCAGCAGTGCCCCTACCACAGTTTGAGAACCACTGCACCAGAACACCCAGACATGGTGCACTGTGAGATCTATTGCAGTGCAGCCCTGGTTTATAATCACCCCCTGCAGTGTCCTAATCACAACTGCACTCTTACCTGTGTTTTCCACTTTCTCTGTAATCCTCAAACAGGGCTCCGTCTCCTGTCAGGCACCTCTGTCTCCCAGTGACAAAACCGAGGAGCTGCAAGAGAGAAAACCAAAGCACAAATTTTAATAATCCACCATCTTTCCAAGTTCCTCTATAGTGTATTTCTGCCAATCCTTTTCAGACAATCCACACATGCAGATTAAGAATGTGAGTAAAAAGATCGGGAACAACTTCAATGCCCATGAATGAGGAGAGACGTTGGACCAATGTCACCTCTGCGATTGGGCTTTTCTTCAGGAGTGAACAGGAAACCGGGATAAGAGGAGGAGGAGAAGCGGGATATAGCGCTTCTCTCCGATGCCCCCGGGAGATACCAGCACACAGGCAGCAGACGCCAGCCATGCCAAGACCACAAGCCCCCACTGCTCCATCTATCCCTCTTTCACTCGCTCGATTCCTCAATCTCTGCGCCTCTCATCTTTCCTTTCATCTCCGAGTCATTGTAAAGTGTAATGAAAGAAAGATAGATGAATAATTCAACAGCGCCAAGCTTTTTTTTTTCACGACTATGGTTGGACTTTTCTTTACACATCACGGGCCACGTGTTCTTTTCTTATTTACTGTAATTTGGGATTCCCCATTAGTGGTAATTAGTTCACAGCCTACAAGTGCGGCCTAATTGGGACACTCTGCTGTCTGCTTTGGTTTGTTGCCGTCGTCTCATCACTCACTGGGCATGTATGGAGGGGAAGGAAGCGCCGAGCAGGCATTAACTCTTCATTCCCAAAAGCAGACTCTATAGAGTAACACGGGCCTGATCCTGTTAGGTCTTGTCAATCTGAAATGGGATTAGAGGCGTCGAGCATCTGCCCTCTCAATCTGGGTTTTAATGGACCAGCTGAACCTGACCATGTCCTCGTGGCTACACCTGGCCATGGGGAGGGGACACGGGGGGCAGTGATCTCTGAAGCGTGGGATGAAGTGAAATTATCAGCCACTGGATCTGAATAACATGAATTTAAAAAAGGTGTTAAAAATACAGTGCAGTATTTAAAACACAAGATAATATGTGATAGTGTTATGTTGTGTGATACTTGAATACTTTTGTTGACATGGTGAAAGTTTAATTGACTTATAAAAGTGCTTCATAAACGGTGGGTCAGGACCCAGAAGTGGATGGCTGTGTGGTTTAATATAGTTTCATTGGTCAGCTTATGTGCCTAAGCTGCCATGAAAGTAGGTTATAGTAAAATAAAATAAAATAAATCCTTTGGCTCTGAAAAAAGTGTGTCAAGTGTGAATGAAAGCTCACTCACCTAAGCTAGGGCTAATTTGCTTCATAAGACTGAACCAGGAATACATTTAGTACAGGGTCGGAGCTAAACCAGAAGTAAACAACAGCTAAGTCAGGTCTAATCCAGGTTTTACACAAAGTATCACCTCAGAAAATATTTGTTTTTTTCCAGGTACCATTTTAATGAGCATTATGACAGGGACTAAAGCAGGACCAACCCAGGGCTAAACAGGGGAAAACCTGGACTAAAACAGGTCTAAAACAGGTCTACAACAAGACTACACCAGGACTAAACCAGGAGTAAACCAGGACAAACCCAAGGCTAAATGGGAAAAACAAGACTAAATAGGGACTAAACCAGAACTAAAACAGGTCTAAACCAGGTCTACACCAGGGCTAAACAAAAACTAAAACAGGACCAAACCAGGACTAAACCAGGGCTAAACTAGGACAAATCCAGGACTAAACCAGGACTGTATCAGGTCTACACCAGGCCTGTACCAGGTCTACACCAGGTCTACACCAGGACTAAACCAGGCTAAATTCAGGTCTAAACCAGGTCAAAGCAGTGGCCTTAACTTCATATTTACGCCTCAACTAGAGCAGCACTAAAACAGAAAAAAAATCTGGCTTTGAATTAAACCAAATCAGACTCCCGCGTACCACCAGAGGTACTTATACCACAGTTTGAGAACCACTAATCTAATTAAACAAGGACTAGGACTTTTATTGTTACGCACCACCGTCTAAGGTTTTTGTGTTATAGGTATTTGCGAATTGTGATATCCACCAACAGTAAAATTATGATACAGTGTACAGCCCCAGTTTAAATATTTTTCTCTGGGTTTGATGTTGAACAGATGATGCAACGTGATGTCCTCCCATGTAATATCAAACATAACTATGTTTCATTTGATTTGGTGCTGGCAGTGCGGCGAGGATGAGAAGATCAGATTCATAGAATGAGGCCAAGGCTGATTTCTTTTTTCTCTTTTTTTTTCAGGGGGAGAATCAGAGAGAAGAAATGCACAAAAGCTTCTTAAATCATGTCAGTCGCACTCTTGGGGATTTGGCATAGGCAGGGCCATCTCAGGATATGTCAAACAGCACTCTTTCCATCTGCCAATCTGGCAGAATGGCAGAGTCTGAAGTTGGTCTTCATGCAGCGAATGAGTAGGAGGGAAGTTGTAAACAATGTGACAAAAAAAACAAAACGCTTTGATGACAGAGTAAAACGAGAAAAGGGGGGAAGTCGCAAAAAAAAAAAAAAAAAAAAAAAAAGTAGGCCAAAGTCTGAATATTTTGTTGCACCAAATCGCTGTCTGCAGCATTTAAACTGATTCAGTGTGTGATTAATATCAAGGAGGAGCAGAGAGAGACGAGGCAGAGACAGAATCAGGCTGGTGCTGGGGTCCCCCTCCGCGCAGCTTCTTCCTGTCTGATGTTGGTCTACACAGGAGCGAGACGAATCATACACCAGCAATATTTGGGATGAGGAGAGGATGTGGGGGGTTGGGGGAGGAGAAGGCTGGAGGAGGGGAGCTTTCTCTTCCCAAAAGGCCTCAGAGGTTGGGATGTTCGCTGTGGAGCTATATGTCCAAACACACACAGATGGGCCAGGTTTCTTTAAGTCCGAAACCTCCACAGCTGTCCAATCCTCAGAAGATTAGAGAAATAGTGGGGTTTGTTTGATTAGCATGCTCCATTTACATGCGCTACCCATTTGCTGTGATGCGTGCTTGGCAGATTTATGACACATTGTGAGCTCCAACCAAAACAACCCTTTCATTTGGATTCAGTGGCAGCGGTGTTAATTGTAGACTAGCCCACACATTCACTGATCTCCACAGTAACCTTCTCTGCTTTTCCATTCATGTCATACAGCTGAGCAAAAACATGACAAGCTCTTGTTACTAACAGAGGAACATGTGTGTTAGATGGTTTCTATGGACGGACAGACACTCATAGCGGGCGAAAGCGGCACGTGTCAGCTGGAGGAAAAGAAAGCATGTACTATTTAGAAATCATTTCCATTTTTTTTGTATCAGCTCACCTAGCTCCTAGTTGTCTTTTCTGTCATCCAAGCATCCGAGACCTCTCCTCCTCACACCGGAAAGACACGTAAGGCACCAAAAGATGAAGAAAAAAGCCAAGCGTGAGGGCCACAACCTTTACATTCCTCTTTTCCGTGTTGGACAGAGACAGCGCCTCTCCTTCTGCCCCCCTTCCCGGTGTGAAAAAAGTGCCAATGAGGAAGCCCTTTTTCCTCTCTCGGCTAGAAGAAGTGGCCTGTCCTTGGGCATGTGCGTTGTTGTGTGTGTGTATCAGTGCTGTCTGCAGAGGCTGCCATGTCTCCCCATTGTTCCAGGGCGAGTGAGGCTGGCTTCCTCCTACCCCGATAGACCCTGCCTACTACAACAGCTGTGGACCAGCCCCCACCAACAACCACCTCTCCCTCTTCTCTCCCCTCTCCCCTCCTCCTCCAACTCCTACTACTGCCTTCCTCTCTTCTGCCTGCACTGCTGCTGCTGCTGCTAAAGATTAACCCTGCAGCTGCCGGCACGGGCCATAAAGACCAGGAGAGGAGAGGGGAAGGGAAGGGGGGCGGTACTCGTGGTTCAAAAGAGACCCTAGCACGTAGCAGGACAAAGGAACGTGCCGAGAGAGGATATCCGACAGCCGTCTTCCACTGACAGGATGGCTGGACAAGAGCTATTCACTGCCCTAGTAAGAAAACAAGCGGTGTGTTAAGAGGATTGTCTGTCTCAGTCACAGTGGGCATAATGTGTCTGATACCTCAACACTTATTGGAAAAAAACAAAAAAGTAGTATGTGAGATGTGACTACTGTTGTAAAAGCAGCATCAGCCACTGGAAGTGCTAGACAAGTCAGCACAAGTGACAAGCCGCCAAACCACCAGTGTCAAACTGCCCACCACTTTATTTTGCTGTTGGCCAGTGTAGCTATTAATAGACATAAATACATTTATTACGAGGATATATCTTATATGTCTGTTCCCTGTCAGCTTAAAAAAAAATTTCTAATAGACACAGATTAAACCACCTTTGACTGCAACTCAAAAGGCATACAACCAATCAAACTTCAGCAGGCAGCTCCAACATACACACAATAAACTGCCTATGGGCCAACGCACTAGCCTGGCCAGCCAGACAAACTTTTTTCCTATTCTATACAAAAAAGTTAGTCTGGTATCTCATGGTTTGAGTTTCATTTGTATGGGTGGAACAGGCGGAGTAACTAATCAGAGAAATGAGAGACATAAGCAGTGAACCACAGACCCATATCCAAAGCAAACATGGTAATTATGATGAATTGTTGCCATATTTGCCATAAAAAACCAGAATATTGCGTATTATTAGCAACTCTGTACTTATTTCTGAATGGGAACTGCAGCAGAAGCCAGTTGTACAAAGACATGTGGGTTTGTTTGAATGTGGCCCTTACGTCGGACGTCAGTGAGACTTTATGGTTGTTAAAATGCAAACAAGACAAAGATAAAAATCACACAGAGGACTAAACAACAATGCAGCCTTTAGCAGAATCAACAGGTGATGAAGGAAAGCACTAAATGTTGATAATCAGGTGAGAGAAGTTGAAAAAAAAAAAAAAAAACTGAGTGGAGACGGCTCACTATGGCTGAGTGTCCAGACTTTCCTGCTTTCAAAGAGAAAGCAGGAGGGGCTACCAACGCACCAATCAGAGGGAGGAAACATCACATAAACCCTGCCCATTTTTATATAAACAAATGGAATTGATACAGTCAGTAAATGGGTCACAATGGGAGGGATTCCAGACCTACTTCTCTTCGTTAAGAAAGTCTAAGAAAGTGGCCATGCTATACAAAAAAAAAAAACAACATTACATAACCAATACTATTTGATTTGACAAATGCTCTTCAGTACTTTTCATTTGACCTCGTGGCTCTAAGCTAACAGCTAACAGTCTCTCGGTTATTGCCTCATGTGACTCATCCGTGCTCCTTGGTAATGAAGCCACATCATCCTCACACTGCAGACATACCAGACGAGCCCAACGAAACTGATGACTGGGTCACAAGACAAAAAACAAACAAAAACAAACAAACAAAAAACAACAACAATGGAACATGGTCGAGGGTAGAGGATCTGCAACTTTCACTACCCTGCTCTTCTTCTGCAAAACAACTCCTGCTGTGATGTATGTAACCCTCGACATTTGAAAGTTGACCGATTCCTTTTTAATTTGACCCTAATTGAGTAGACAAGGGACCTGACCTGAATCTACTCTGCCCCGCACCAGACTTCCTATAGTCAAAATCAAGTGCCCCGGGCGCTCACATGAACGTCACTTCTCTGCAGCGTGCTAACTGTGTATAGGTTTGTCCCACATTTATGCTACGTGTAGTGGTTATCGCAACATCAACAAACACAATATCTAAGTGGCAATGAACTGAAGAAGTATTCAAAATCTGTACCAGAAAAGTAACAAAATGATTAAGTATATTAAGTAAAAAGTAATTCATGTCATTGAGCTTAAAAAAAATACATTTACCCAAATACCAACACTTTTTCCCCCTAAAAATTAGCTCAAGTAAGTTTTACAAAATCTACTCAGAAAGTACTTTTAATTTAAAAAAGAAAGAAAGAAAATTATGCAGTTATGTTAATATGTGATAATATTACTAATGCTGTATATTTCATATTACGTTTCTGAGCCATGTAAAAGACATTTGCTTTTGAAAATAAGTATGTTGTGGCCATCAAAAAAAAGTTCAAAAAGTCTAGGATTGGACCTTATTTCAGTCCTGGTTTGATTATTCTCTGGTCCTATATTTAGCTCTGGTTCAGCCTCATTGTCCAGGCCAATGCTGAGTAAAACGTTAGGAATCACCCAGATCAAAAGAGCTTGTGCTGAGTGGGGATTTATCCTCTTTATTACTCACACTCACATATGGTCATCCAGACACTGAAGCACACTCTTAATGTCCGCCTAGTGGTTAAAAAAGAGAATTATTATGAGTGATCATGCAGTCCACAGAGATTTTTGTAGATAAGAGCTTTGCATGATAACAAAAAAGGTTGAATGAATGTCTGTCAGGCGACAGTCATACCTCTGCCCTGTCAGACAGTAGCGCACACATCTGTATGATCACATGAATGGAACATTGAGAGAGTAGCTCCTCTCTAAGAGGGTCAAAGGCTGAGCAGGCTGACATGACCTGAATGGAAGCCAGTCACATGGCCCCCTGAAGCCAGCACAAGGCAATGAGAATAACTCCCAAACATAAAAGGCCTATTGTCACACCCTTCGACATCCACTTTTCCTCCGAGAGGATCTTCACTGTTCAGCTGGTTCAATGTGGACACAGGAGGAGAAACTGTACAGATCTCAAGGGCCAATAAAACAAGAGTCGTAACAAGACCTATTGCTCCTAAAGGACTTCAGCAAACACAGAGACAAACTCTATGCAAAGAAGGACGCTCATCAACACACTGACTACACTGCACTGACACCTATTTGACAAACAGTTCACACACAAACAGCCTGAACTGATTACAAGAGACAACAGGAAGTCTTTAAATGGAAAATAAAGCAGTATGTTATCTAAGGTGGATCAGAAAGGCTATAGGTACATAAAGCAGTGGTCCGTTAGCAGATGGTCTATCTTCTGTGTTTATTTTGCAACTGAAGTGAGGGAACTGTCAGGGAAATGGTGAGTTCAAGCTGTAAATCACAGCATTGGGGCACAAACCCCCATTGAGGGGCAGACAGTTTAATGGGCAGTAATGTGCACAGCTCCATGAGAGGATAGAGATCTAATCCAGAAAGAAGAAATGTGACACCCAGGCCTGGTTAGAGATGTGCAGGGGCTACAGCTGGGTCTGTAAAGGCTGCAGAGCTGTTGGTGGAGGCCTCTCGTGTTAATTTGCATGAATCCCCAGCTTAGTCGGACCTCATTATGAAGTCAGGAGTTGCTGAAGCCAGAGAGCCATCCTCACAGACTGCCTCTAGTCTGGAATGCTGATTCAAGTTCTGTGAGGTATATCCAGCCAAAAACAAACAACCTGCATGTGTATTACTTTAAAGGGAGCTTTTATGCCAGTCACATGTGAAAAAAATACACTCTGCACTTCATTTGTACATTCATAAAAGCTAAGTAATGCAAACCATTTGTCTTGGCTCCAACACTGGCAGGTTTCTTACCACTGTAAAAGCTCCACAGAGAGGTGCTGTCCTCTGCCAGCCAGACTACGAGCCGTCTGCAGGAGGCCGGCTGCCAGAGCAACAACTGCATCTTGTCCAGGCCCATGCTACATTTCCATGTGTGTCAGCAAACGTCTTTACTACCTGATCCAGAAAGCCGCGCTCGCACCACACTGCTGAACTCTGACAATCCTGGAAAAAATGTGGAGGCTGAACAAGACAAGATGCGGAGGCCAGATGAGTTCATCCGGGTCACAAATACAATAATTTTCACTCCACTCAGCTGTTGTACTTTTTGTGGTGATAAATTGTCAAGGCTATAAATCTACTTTTCAAAGGACTTTTCTACAAAAATAATATTTATAAGTCATCACAATACACATACTTCTTTGGTTTACACAACACTAATCATGGTTATGTGGTAGTGAAAGTCCATCTTTAATTAATTAGTTTATAAAGCTATAAAGAGCTGCTAGCAAACTGTCAATAACAACATCCGACCATCCCCCAACCATTTTTTGGGGGAAGGGGGATGTGTTGGTGTTACTAGTCATTTAGATTCATGATTCCTGGAGCCAACAAGCATCACAGTTAGCAGCTAATCACTATTCCTCTACTGTCTCTGGGTTATCCTGGTCAGAAGCAGCTGACAGGAAAATAATGCTAGCTTTAAATCTTTGTTTCCTTGTAAAAATGACACTGTTTTTTCTGTAGGGGCCTGTGCTGGATTGGTTAAAGGGGCTGTATTTAGCAAAATCAAGTTTTCTGAGCTTTCCACCATGTTATAATGTTTTCACTTTTCTGTAACATACTTGAAGCTGTATTTTGTTTCATTCATGTCTGTGTAAGTAATCCTCTATTCTCTGGCACTGCTGTTCTGAATTCTCAAAACACTCGGTTCCACAAAGCTCCGCCTCTCCTGCGAACCACCGCCCACTCCAGGAAGCACTGACCAATCAACAAGCCCTCTACATCCAGTCTGCTCTCATTCATTTATCCTCCAAAAAAAGTGTACAGCTCTGTTCCTCACAGACATTTTTCATATTGTAGTAAAACCGCATCATAAAAAAAGTTTAAGGAAGTGAAGTTTGTTTTATTCTTTAAATTATGTTGAAAAGACCCAACCCTCTACTGCCCTCTGCTGGTCTCTTCACCTGTTTCTTTATGACACCAGTAGAGTACTTTTACATCATTGTTTCTGATTTCACAATAAATCCCACGGCATCAAAAATAGTTTCATGTCTGTGTGTCTCCCTCCAAGAACATCGTCTGTCTAACCCTACCATTGAAAACAACTGTGCATTTTAAGATGGGAGGAAGAATCTGCAAAACAATAACATAAAACTGAGGCGTTGGAGGAGGTGTGAGTGGTTTTGGCAGTGGACAGTCACATCTGGACCGCAGCCGCTACACCGCAAGCTCAGAGCCGACCAGGAGCTCTCTGCGCGCTGCTATCTCTGCCGGACCAGGCGCGCTCATCATCCACATCCTCTTCCCAAGGTCAGGCCAACAGGAAAACCTATTTATGGCACATGAATAATATGGGATAGATAATAATATGGAAAGTCAGGACCCTTCTCTCCGAAATCTGCTCTCCATCACGGGGACAAACACAGCAGCCAGCCATGGGAAGGGATGCTGATGTTTTGCAAAGCATATGCTGCAGAGCACTCCACTCAAGTTGAGATTTTTTGGGGGGAAAACGGGAAGTGAGTGAGAATTTCTAAACAGCCAAGCACCGGCATTCACTAAGCACCTTGTGGGAGAGGGCTTAGGAGACTAGGCGGGGTGGAGGAAGGGGGAGCTTCTCTGTAATAACTTATTTTAGGACAAATGAAAATAAACAGCAGAGGTGCACAAAAGCTGCCTGTTCAACTCAAAACACACAAGACAAAAGCTCTCACTGTTGAACTTTATCTATGCCACAATTAGGGCTGGGTTACTTTGTGGTATTGAAAGAAAGGTTTCAATACTCCTGGTATCAAAAAATAATTTATTCAATACCAAGTTTCAACACCTAGTGGGGCCTTTAATGTTCCTTTGCATGAATGAATCAAATAAATAACAGAATAAATCAGACAAACTACTGGTTTTGTTGAATTTTGTTCCAAAAATTGGTCTTTGATTAAATATTATTGTGTTTTATGATTGTAGAAGATGAATTGGCACACCATAGGTATAGGAAAAGTATTGCTCAGGTACCAATATCGAAAACCGGGTATCATTTAAGTACTGGTATGAAAAAAAAAGGAACAGTACCCAGCCCTAGCCACAAAAATGTCCGCCAATCATGCGTTTCATGTCTCAATTTTTGGGTTAAAAATTTTTACATTATGTCTGCATAAAACCCAACCAAATGTTGGCTATTCAATGCCGTTTTGGGCCCCAACAGAACGTCCTGGTGGCGGTGGTGGGGACCCAGCTCCCTTGAATTGATTAAAGCTTACATACCAAGTCATATTTTCTCTGGCCCGCCTGATGAATTGAATGTTTGTTACTGCCCGAGCGGCTAAAGTAGTGTTTTGCCAACTTCAATGTTTGTATGACCGCAGATTCCTGTGAAGGGTGGATTTTTGTCGAGTCCCCTGCATTCTGAGCTTTTGCCGTCCTATTAGGAGTCCTCCAGCATTTTCAGTCATGCATATTTCAGCGACCATATGCAACAGCCTGAAACCAGTTAAAGAAGAATCTGTGAGGCTTGGTGGAGATGAGAAGAATCTGTGAGGCTTGGTGGAGATGAGAAGAATCTGTGAGGCTTGGTGGAGATGATGGCGACCTTTTCTTGAATTGAGAACACAAAAGAGAAGACAAACCTAATAACTATCCTCCGTCTCCGTCGGCTTTGTGTGTAGTGATGCTTAGCTTTGCCCCTCTGTTGCCCCCCTGCTGTGAGCTCCACGCTGTAGCATGCAGACTCCGTGGGGTGACTGATGAATATTTTCGCTGGTGCCTTTGGTGTAACTACAGTACCTGCATGCGTCAGACGGCAGAGTGATAAAGACGGTGAGCAGATAGCTGATAAGTCAGAGGTCCCAGCCAAACATCTATCCCGGGCCTATCTTCAAAGCTTGGCTGTTTATGCAGAAGGAGGGGGGTGGTGGCACACAGGGGAGAGATAGACCGACTGGAGGAGGCTCTGACCTGTCTGCGCCCCCCTGCTACACTTCAAACCAACTGAATTACTGTCCCCCTGTGCTGCTTCCTCCCAGTAAAAAAGTGCCAAACAACCAACTAATAAAGTGATATTTCATAGACTGGCTGACCTTGACTGTCTTGAGGGCTTTTTGAAGTCCTAAAACCTAAAATATTCACACACACAGAAATGCCAGAGCAATTATACAACAGTTGTTTACCCATTAGTGAGATAACCAGTGCTGTGCAAAAGTTTTAGTGAGGTGTGAACAAAAATGCTGTTAACTAGGAAAGCTTTAACAAACAACATTTTGGTGTGGATCCAGGGTTTTATGTGATTCTGCATCATTTTGAGACACGCACCAAGGATACTTAACTCACTAAAAGAACATATGTCTAGTTTTAGTGGATACTTTGCCATTGTGAGATAGAATATAAGGGCTTTGTGGCTCAATAGAAAGAGCATTTACCCCTGAACTAAAATAACTTCAAGGCCAGGTCTAGGCAGTATATCTTTACCCACGCAAGATAGGACCAGTGCCTTGGCAGAGGGCTGTACTCTCTGAGTGCTTGTTTTGTACTGTACAGATTTTTTTAATACCAGTACTTAAATGATACCTGTTTTTTGATACCGGTACCTGAACTTTTTCTGATACCTATAGTGTGCTAATTAATCTTCTACAATCATAAAACATGATAAATAATGCACAATGAATAGTGCACCAAATTGTAATGCAAATTTTGGTGCCTAGAACAGTGCTATATAAAATTAATGCATTATTAATAATATTGAATAAAAGACCAATTTTTGGAGCAAAATTCTTAGCAGTAAATTAAATGCCGTAGTTTATCTGATTTATTCCTTCTTATTTATTTGAGTCATACATCCTAAAAAACATTGAAAACCCACTAGGTATTGAAACTTGGTACTGAATGAAAAATATTTTTCTGATACCAGCAGAATCGTAACTTTTCTTTTGATACCACAAATATATCATTTAATGGTACCCAGCCCTATAACGTTAGATACACCTTTTTTTGTTCATAGACGTTCTTCAAAATCTGTCTAAGACTAAAATAAGAGCACAGGACTGTTTCTTTTGCAGGGTGGTAAAGTGGTTAGGACTGTCGCCTCACAGCAAGAAGGTCCCGGGTTCCAAACCAGGACCTTTCTGTTGCATGTTCTCCCTGTATCTGGGTGTGTTTCCTCTGGGTGCTCTGGTTTCTCCCATCGACCTAAAACATGCACAATAATCTAATCCTCCAGCTAGGTGCTCCTGACCAGGATCCTGGCTCAAGATCTGGAGAAGAGTCCCTGGGCGCTGCACCGTGGTCGCCCACTGCTACAGACAGGTTGCCCCAGCGGCACTGAAGGATGGGTCAAACAAGCAAAACTTTTTTATTCCCGTTTTTGAGCTTTTCAGGAAGAGATAAAGTAATTTTGGATGTTTCTTGTGAACTGCAGAGTAAGATGCAGCTATATCGGTCAACCTTACCTTACATTTTTTTATTGGTAGAAAAAAGTCACACACGCCCTTTTGGCTTTAGTGTTTAATCCTAATTCTAAATAGATCAATAAAGCAGGTATATGCACCCTTTTAGCACTCACTAAATCCTATGTTCAGCCTATTGATATATACGTATATCTAAATTTCCCCCAAAATGTCACTTGCACATTTAAGATGCTCTATAAAAAGTTTCTTCTTCAACTTAAGTGAAATCAGACACACAATAGATAGCTTATAAATAATTTTAACCTTCTAAAATTGGTTAACAGCACCAACGGCCAAATTAAACACTTACTCCATGCCACGTTCCTGGTCTACAATAAAACGCCGGAGCAGCACCGTATGTGGCGTCTGTGCGAGCCGGCTGCTACAAGATGTGGGACACAGAGGCGTGCGGGACATCTGTGAACAATTAGAGGCAAAACACAAGCAGGAAAGTGAGCACTTATACTGCCCCATTACACTCCAATAAGTCAGCGCTCTGCTTTTTCATGATGTAATGTGCCACAGTTTGGACATGGCAGTCACTCAAAAAAGGGGAGCTGCTCCGGGACCGGGCGCTCTCGCAAAGAACTTCAATGGAGCCCCCAACACAAGGCCGTAAACGTATAATGTAGTGTTTTTGGAGGAGAACCTGCAGTGTCTCTGAGGTCATTTCTGCAGATCATGAAACATTCACAGTTATTCAAGTTCTCCACACAAAGGCACATTTATGTTAGCATCGTTTAATAGCAATAAGTCACTTCTTGGACAACTTGGCAAACTTTTAAGCTTGTTTCAGCATCAAATTTATTGACGGTTTGCGAAAAAGCAGAGCAATGTTAGATCTAATATCTCTTCAGTTAAAAAGTGCTTTTATATTCTGCAAAATTGACTTTTCTGAGCTTTCAACCATGTTATAATGCTGCTTCCTCATCAAAAACATACCTGGAGTTGTGTTATGCTTCATTCACGCATGTTTAAGTAATTGTTTAGTCTCTGACATGGCTGTTCTGAGCAGTCAAAACGCTCAGTTGCACAAACTTCCACCCACTCCAGAAAGCACTGACCAATCAACAAGCCCTCTACATCCAATTTGCTCTCATTCATTTCTCCAAAAAACAGTGCACAGTTCTGTTTCCACGGATTCCTCACAGCTATTTTTAATTTTGTAGTAAAATGGCATCAAGTTTAAGGAAGTGAAGTGCTTTTTTTCTTTGATTATGTTCAAAAGATGGCAATGCTTCCATATGCTGGTCTGTTCCCCTGTTTCTTTATCGCAGTACACGTTTTCTTTTAGTCACATGTTTTTAAAGGTTGTAAGACGTGCTGCTGTTCCAGAGATGACCAAGATTGGTTTAAGAAATGAATAAAAGTATAATATAGTCCCTTCAAAGTACAAATCTAATTACAAAAAAGTTGTGTAAAATGCAAATTAAAACAGGATGCAATTAAAATTTCTGGTAAAGTTTTGGGTAATCTGACTGAGAGACATGGTAATGTTCAGGTCATATTGTCAGATTGTTCATGAATCATCATATATTATTTGTTCACAGACACCCCACACAATTTTTTACAAGGTGTTGTGTTTCATTGGGTAATATTACTGTTTGCGAGTTGTAAGTGAACACCTCAAACATGTACTGTTTTTCTCGTGTGTGCCTTGAACGTAACTCTACTCTTACCACTGCAGCAGAGGCACAGGTAAAGTGAGGCGCCATTGTAAACAAGTTTGAAAATGTTATAGTTTTGAAAGAAAGCTTTGGTTTAAAAGCAACTCCAGTAATAATCATTTGTATCCATTTAAAAACAACAAGACACAGGTGTTTCTGCATCATAAACACATACTGTATGTGCCAACTGTGTTCAGAGACAATAACTTCTCAAAGTGTTCCTGATCCATGTGGTGATTTCCAGAACAGAATAATGACTGTTTTCAATGCAGTGCCACTTCATAATCTGAATATTATCAGTGACGCAATTAATAATATAAGCGTCATTGAAATTCCCCCTAATTGCTGCCATTATTGGTCGAATTAATCCTCTAAGTGTATAAAGTTTTAGTCTCATGATGAATTAATCAAGCTCCAAAACAAGGAGATTACACTGTAAATACAGAGTAACACAGACGACCTGCTGTTGTGACCTAACCCAATGAATAAGTCATCAAACAGTCATTCAGTTCAGTGAGATCACATCTGTATCGCCAGGCAGAGTATTTCTTATCATGCACGGTTTGTCTGGGTTTGCCAAAAACAACAA
Organism: Bostrychus sinensis; assembly: GCA_020698575.1. NCBI lineage: Eukaryota > Metazoa > Chordata > Actinopteri > Gobiiformes > Eleotridae > Bostrychus > Bostrychus sinensis. Next base: position 11,430,727 of record CM036250.1, read on the forward strand.
GGTTCCTGCAACATTACATCAACAGAGAGAATCTGGAAAGGTACAAGGCATAAGTCATTCTCTTCAAAGCAACGGCACGATGCAGCTTTCATATACTAAAAGATTCATCAAACACTTCAGTAAATATTTTACGATCTGGCTGTGTATAAGCTTATTATTATCAGAACGGTCAACAAAAAAATCCTCCTTTCTTATATCGCTTTCCTAAAATGTAATCTTTAAAACAATAAAACAGCATATTTGGCCTCAAACCAAGAGGCACAGCTCATTAAACAAACATATTTTTCTAATAACAAAGGCACTCTGTAATAACTGCAGAAATATTTGAGATAGCTGAAATCTTGTTTAATCCTTAATTGAGCCAACAGCCTATTAGAGTTACTGGCACATGTTTTATAGCCAATAAAACCCTTCACAATGTGCAAACAAACAAGAGACAATTCACTCCTCATGACCAGAAATGTCATTCAGAAAATGTGGAGTGGTATAACATTGACTGAAAAGCTGTAGTGTTTAACAAAACCCAACAACACACGCCCTGCCATCATGCCATACTTAATTTTATAACCTACATTTAGCATATTCTACAAAAACAAATGGTCACAGTGAACTGGTCAAATGTAGATAAGAAGTTTATGACACATTTGCATCGGTGCTACAGCATGCGCTTTGCAGGTAAATCCATATATCAGTCCACAGGAGAGGTGATGAGGAAATATACCAAATGTGTGACTCGACAGGTAAAGAGACAGCTTTTCTCCAACCTCACTGTGAGATAAAACATGAACAATGTGCTGCTGGTGAAGTGGCACGCACACACGGCGCAGCTGACAGTTTTCTTTTCGGATTTGAGCCCTAAAACGAGCTGCAAGGGCGCCCTGTGTGTGTGTTTTTGTTTTTTTTTAAGCTTTGCACAATGCTGTTAAACTAAAGCACTGGTTAGAGGAACTGTGCTCAAAATGCCCATTATTCTTTTCAGAGGTAGGCCATCCAAACCCTGCACCGAAATGTATCCCTCCGACTCCGACATGCCCAGCGCTGTTACGCCCTTTACGCTGCCACAAACCGGCAAATCGCCTGTTTTTAAACACACAATATTACGCTTTATTTTACGCACTACGCATTTTCTCTGCTTGTTATCAGGTTATCACGGACCTCTGCCTCGCTAGCGGTATTTAACAATGAAAGGTATGTCCGGGCTGAGCGTCGGAATCCCCAAATCTCTGCCCCATTACACAGCAGCAGCATTAAAGGATCTTTCTATAAAAAAAAATAAAAAAAAACTCACCTCATTTGGTTGGACACGGTCGAAGGCGCAGTTGTAACATTATGGATCCGCGCAAAAAAACAAAAACAAAAAAAAAACTACACGAGTCTCGTACCCAAACAGCGGTGTGTGCTCATTTTTTCAGCGGCTGTCCTCTCCCTGCAGCAGCCGCTTTCTCTGCCCCTCGCCGTTCACTGTTTGGGTTGAGGAAAAGTGATGTCATTGCATGAAATTACATTACCCGCCCCAATTTTTTTTTTCGGAGGCCGTCCTCTCCTCTGCTGCCAAACATCGCTTTACCATATACTTAAACACTCCCGCATATTATATGTGGCTTTCTATGTCCTAAAATACTCTGTAGACTTTAAATAATTATGCAGTCATACGTCGGGGTGCAGGAGGTTATAATAAAACAATCAACTCATCATGAAAAATAGCTTTATTTGTGGAGGAGGAATGTACTTTTTATCATTTGGCACGTTCATGTTTGACTCTAGACCCACTGACAAGCCTGATCATCTTACATTTACAGTAAACGTAACATTAACCAGGCATAACCCTCAAATATGCTCCTTATAATACAAAAACTTGCAAAATAAGAAGTTAAAATTCACTTTAAAGTTAACCTGGGAGCAGTTCTAAGGACATTTGATCCAAACAGAAACAACAAACATGTTTTTAAACGCTGAGGGTAAAATGTGGGGAGCTTCTCTCATCTTGGGGCTTCCATAGTGGAGCTGTCAATGTCTTGAAGTGAATTATCCGTGGTGTCTTCCTCGCCCCTGATCACATCCGACACCACCTGAGGAAGTACAAGAACACATGTATTTAGTTTTTTATTCAGTCGCTGCCTGTATTAAGATGAAATGTATGTAAAATTTATGTAAACGATGTGTATTTGACACATACAAATACAAAAGTACAATCACTACGTTTAAATGCAGGTCGAGAAAAACGAATTATTGCCTTAGTCCCATTATAAGAGAAGTTTTAAACTAAACCCAGGACTCCAAATATGGGGGCAGTCATTCAAATTCCTCTTAATTAGAGTGGAGCAATTGGATATTGTGGTTCACTGTCGGACAACTGCTGCACTTATACACCGTACTTAAGCTGGAGAGGCATTCACTAGCACTTAGTACTAAACAGACTAGTTCAGTGGTGTTTTGTTTTGGTGCATTTTGTTTAAAAGTGAAAGATCGACTGCTGTAGCTTACATGTTTATGGGGCTGCATAAGACACATTTACCATGTGAAGACACCTTTTCTAACACCGTCAGGTTTTATTTAGTAAAGTAAAAGTGTACAGTAAAAGTTACAGTTTATATTTATTGGTAAAACTATAATAAATAAATGTGTAAATTAGCAGCATTTATTAGGATTTAATGCTACAAAGTTTTAGTGCTCCCGGTAATACCCAGACCACTTGAACGCCACAGCACCGTGGTCCCAGTAATTTGGCTCTCTACTCTACATGTAGATCGACCAGTTCTCTGGAGAAATCTGAGTAAAAACAGAGAATGAGCATAGTTGAAGTATACTCTTCATGTAAATGTAGTGACAAATGCCCTCCAGACCAGTGATGGTAAGTACAGAGCAGATAAGCAGTAACCTGGTCGTCTATGATGGAGTCCACATCTCTTTCTGAGAGCTCCTGTCCTGAGGCGTCCAGGTCGACCTGGTCTGGATCTTCCCCAGTCAAGATGTCCATAGGAGCTTCAGCAATCGCCCTGATGGTCTGGTCCTCCAGAGCCAGAGCTGTGTCAAACTGAAGAGGCGATGGAGGCCCCTGCATCCCATCTCCCTCTACATCCAGGTCCTGAGCACCACAAAAGATTATATGCCCAAATAAAAAAAATAAAAAAAACACATTCCAGTTTCACATCAAGATATTTTAATGTGCATGCACGTACGTCACTGAACTCCAGGGGAAGACTTTCTGTGGGTTGAAGCTCTGCGGCGCTCAGATACATGTCTCTGCTGGCAGGGGTGAGCTGCTCCTGTGGTGGAGGCTCCTGCTCAGGCTGGTACAAGGGCGGAGGCAAAGTGAGGTGGAGCGGGCAGCGCGGGTCCTCAGACTGACCCATGTGCACTGTACGGTCACACGGTGCATCTTTGAGGCCTGGGCACAGCTTGAACAGTACCTGATTGCTGTCCTGGTAAATGTCTGGTGTACTGTTAAGTATGATCACACTAGAAACTTACATTAAGAAATATATCAGAGTACATAACCTAATCTTATTTCTCAACATGAGCCTGTGCTGTGCTGGTGCAGAGGCTTAGCTGCACCAATGATCCGCCTCACTTGTTTTCTACAGTGAGCTAGTGATTTGTCTGGTTGAAGGTTTTATACACAATACCACACTGTTTTGGCACTCCCTAATTACAGCAACACTCACAAAGTGGCATGTTACCAACAATTAAAGCAGAAAGAGTATAAAAAGAAGTTTCTAAAAGATGAGTATTAAAACAAAAGCAGGCAGGAAGGATATTTGTACCTCCCAACTGAATTGGATTAGCCCTTTGTCACTCTGGGGAAAAACCAACAGACCACAGGAAGGAGTTTCTGTGGGCGCCATTTGAAACCAACAACTACTGCAAGTTGGTGGTCTTGATTGGGGCCAAGTTTTTATATCAGTAATGAGAAGATATGAAATCATAGGGCAGAAAAATGAAACAAACTCTGTGGTCAAAGGATGAAGAAGGATACGAGTCAGACAGTGTCGAGCCATGGGCAGGCAGGGATTCGAACACCGAGCTCCATCGGTAAACGAGATGCACTTTTCATTCACTGTTCGTACATATGGCTAAAGAGAGAAAAGAGGAAAAACAAAATCAGTAACCATAATTTAAACACTTCATTCAGTATGCATTCGGCTAAAAATGAAGCCTTTCTTTGGCTGAAAAAGCAGACCTGAGGAGCTCCTTCAGTCAGAGCCTGTCTTCGCTCCCTGAGCTGGCGGTGGAGCAAAGCCTCAGTGCCGTACCGGCGACGGTAACGACGCAGCGCTTTGAGTTTCTTGAGGTTCTCCCTCTCCTTCATGGACAGTCCTTCAGGGCCCGTCAGAAGACTGCTCCCTAATTACAGCAAAAGAAACATAATATGTGAATATGGGGTGAGGGCTGTTCCACAAAACTAGCTAAACTGATAACCTAGGCTTATTTGGATAAGTCTGATTCATTTTTCTTACAGCAAGGGTGTTCACACCATCTGCATGAGTTGCATTTTTCCACACTCTGAAGATGTATCAATTGTGTTTGAGTCATTAGCCTGAACAATTTATAAATTGGTGAACTTCTATCACAAATAAGTAGAAAAGCACTCATTTTAAACCCATCCCTAAAAGGTTTTACCAGATTAGTAAATTAAGGAAAAAGATTATTTAAACAACTTTAAATAATGGGTCTTTGATGCATCTTGCTGTACTTTGTGATGTGTAAAATGCACCTCATCTACCAAGCAGCAAACGCCACAGTTCACTTGTTATTAATTATTCTCAACCACCCTCTGTCCCGTCACACGGAGGCTGTATTTCAACTTTAGTTTTGCTGCTCTATGCACCGTTTACCTCGTGCGTTAAAGGGACGTTCATGGAGGTGGGAGTTTCCTCGCTGCACTTTCTTATTGATGTCATGTTGAATCATTGCTCCACTTCAATGGACTGCCGCCGCATTGCGTTAGCATTCAGTCTGACTGAACCCAGAGTGGTTTTATGAAACTGGATTAGCCTCAACTCCTATGTTCACACTTACACACTAGCTAAAAGTCAGGACATGAGCAATGCTTTCCTAAGAGACTGAACAGTGCTGTGGAGAGGATGCTGTTTGTTCAAAGGTAAACAAACCTTCATTTTGTATTTACCAAGAGTTTCATGCTCCACTTTGCGGTTGTGCAGGTATCTACGCTTTTTCTCTTTAAGCAGGTGCTGAAGACGTTTAAACTGATCAATATACAGGGATTGGAGCCTGATGAGCTTTTCTCGAGTTATCAGTGCCACTTCTTCTGCGGTGTAAACCCCAGCATGTCTGCATTGAACAAGAGAACAAAACATCACCACAAATGTCATAAAATATCTCCACATATTGTTTAAAACAGACAAATCTGTAGCCTACTTGAGAGGATCTTCATGGTCACTGTCAATGCTTTCAGCCTCACTGTCAGGGTCTCCTCTCCAGGTCTGGTCTAGCCCCAATGGGACCTGTTCCTCTTCACTCAAACTGTCCTCTTCTACGCATGCAAAATGTCAGGTCCAAATATGCTAGTATTACAAAAATGCATGTAAATTTTAGGTTTGAGGCAACCTACCTAAAATGCGGCTGGCTTCAGAGCGCCCTCCATCAAGACTATGCGTCTCGCCACGGTTGTAACCACTTAACTGAGACAACAAGTGCTTCTGGTGACGGCCCGGAACAGGCCTTTCTCATCTGAGCTCTGAGAGCCATAGCATTCCTGCGAGCATGTTCTGCACAGAAGGCAACCCTGTAAACAAAACACAAGAAAAAGTTGTCAATATTTTTATTGTAGCCTGCTGAAGTCTCTTTCTGTGAGTCGCCACTTACCCATCTTTCCTTTCCATCTTTGGGGCTGCATTGGGACAGCGCTTGCCATTTTTAGAAGAGACATAACCGCATTGCTTATACGGGGCGTTCTTGTCCTCCAAAATGTGTTTTATACAGAACTCTAATCCTTCCAGTCGAGGCTGAGAGCAAGGACGCAGAGTGAAAGCACAGGCCTGGGGCTCCTGAGGACGGGGTGTCTGAGACACCCTGCCCCGGCTCGATGGCAATACATGAATCCTAATCCTATTCATTGCAGACCTGTAAAAAATAATAAAGATTAATTAACCTGAGTAGAGAAAAAAAAAGACATCACTGCAAATGTTTGTTTTGGTGTCAGACCGCTAGTGCTATTAATGAACTCAATATAACAAAAAAAGTAAGAATGTACGTTTTTAAATTTACAATTGCAGAAGACACGTTAAAGGTACTGGATGCAGCATGCACCCCTACTGGTTTGAAAACAGTACTGCAGTCTAAATCAAAACAATGGTTGATCAGCAATACAAGCGTTTTAGAACCAAAACGAAATATATAAACATAAAACAACTTGGTCATTATGTACAGTGTTTTTTTTAATTGTGAATAAATCAGCTGTGTCATTGTTATCGGTAACACAAGTATTTAATTTAAACGTTTACATAATATCTGTGAACACATGTGGCTCATTTATATGAAGTATTAGAAAATATACTGCTCATAGTACCTTTATGTGACTGCTCGGTATAACCATCTTTATTTTTATCACTTACTCAACCTTTTCTTATATAGACCAAAAGACAAACGACTCTGAAATCGTATATCACTATGTGTCTAGATGTTGTAGTGAGGCGTGTGTTGCTGTCGTTGCCTTGTCTTCCTCCCCTCGCTCTGAAAGCAGCGCCACGCCAGAGCTCAGCCCGCCTCTGAACTGCGTCACTTCTCAACCCGAGGGCGCCATCTTTGTTTAGCAAGTTGCTAACGGTAGCTTTTAGCAGATAAACAGTATTTACAAGTAACTGCCGTTCTGGTCGATTATAACGGGCAGTCTTACTTGGTTATTTGTTAAAAGTTGCTACACTGAGAGAAACTAAGGACAAAACCCTCGTCTTATGGTTGATCGCTTACCTTAGTTTTCACAGAAAGGTGCGGCCCGCGTACGCAGAGAACACTGCAAAGGCTAGTCCTCCAGAAACTGCCACAGCCACTGCAGCAGACAGCGCCCGCCCCCCGAAGCCTCTGATTGGTCAAACCTGGTCAAACCCAAGGCATCTGATTGGATAACATGAAGATAGAAACTGTCAATCCAATCTTGTTCACCTCTGGGTTCAGTGTTGCACATTTTACAACCTTTAAAATCATTAGCTGACAAAAAGAAAAGAAGACCAACAGAGTGCAGCTATGTTGTGCTCTTTTGAACAGAAAGTGGGGGGGGAAAGCTTTTAATGTCCTTAAACTTTTTGTATGCTGCCATTTTACCTCAAAATGATAAATAGCATTGAGGAATTAGTAAAAACAGAGCCGCTTTTTGGATAAATTATTGAGAGCAGACTGTAGAGGGTTTGGTGAATGGCCAGTGCGTCCTAGAGTGGGCGGGGATTCATGGGAGAGGATCAAAGCATTTTGAGGCCTCAGAAACTCAGCACCAGAAAATATAGGATTACTTGAACAAGTGTGAATAACAAAACATAACTCCAGGTATGTTTTTGGTCAGGGAACATTATAACACGTTAGAAAACTCAGTAGTTTTTTCCATAATATTCCTCCATTAATAAGTGCTATACTTTTCATATAAAAAAAAATAAAATACAAATGCATATGCTGTTCCATAAAATATTTATTGACTTTGATTGGGAATAAAGCAACCACATTATATCAAAAAGAACAGTGTTCACATATAATCTTTTGACTTGAGGGAAAAACAAGTTATTTCCAGACCTGAGTGTCAAACAACTTTTAAACAAGACATGAAAGACATTACCTTTGACAGAAATGGCGCTATGACATTGCATTGTTCAGTTGCATGAGTGTCACTTTCTCAGAGAACATTTATTTTGAAATGTGTTTGATATTTTTTATGACAGCATGAAGTTAATACTTGAATTACCATTTAAATGATTTCCAAATATGGCATTCTTTTACCAGAACTTGCTCCAAAATACTTTACACAATTTATTGTAGAGACCAGTGCATATCCTTCTTCCAAGTTCAAATCCAGATCTGAATAATTATATTTCAAACCCACTGCCTGAGTTGTACTCTTAGCATATTGTTCATAAACTGAGAAAACAAAAAAACAACATGGCTGGTTAGTTGATCTGAAAGAAACAGATTTATATTACACAGTAAATAAACCCAAACAAGAAGAGTTGCAATACTATTATCACAACCATAAAAACTCAGCATGAACCATGTATAAAAATCTCTTTTCTATTGCCAAAATCATATTTATATTACACATGTTTATGGCCCTGTAAAGCCTGTATGTGAAATGGCTTGCTGTATACAACTAGACAACACATACATATTTCAGATTGAGCATAATTAATGAACATTAAACAAATTCAAACTTAACACGCATCATTTACTTTAAATGCTTAATGCATTTAGAATAAGAATAGTTAATATCAATATCACACCTGTATAAACAGATGAACATTTGGGGTTTACAAAAAGGAAATTAAACAATTGAGAGGTTAACAAATACTCGGATTATTCTGAGTTATGTCGATTTAAAATACATGGTAGCATTTGTACTGAGCAGAATACACACTTCAAAAGCTCAACAACCATAAAAATGTCTGCCACATGGATAAGAACCATGCTATAACTTTTTAAACAAAAAGGCCATTATCTCTTTTTATAACTTTATCCGACCACTTCAAGTGACAGGAAAACAATGTCTGCCGTTTTACCCCATTCTGTAATTTGACCAAAACTGTCGATATGTATAAACGCCCAACAACAAAAAAAAAAAAAAAAAAAAAAAAAAAAAAAACTTGGTATTAACCTTTTTTCATTAGTGTGAATAGCACATTAGAGAAATTACTATTTTACAACCATTTAAAACAATGACTGCAACACTTAACTAAATGAAAAAGTACAAACTTTGTTAATTTACATCTTTTTTTGCAAGTTTTCCTTGACAAAATGTTTTGCACTTTGAAATATTTGTACACGTCAGCCAAATAATGCAAGAAATAAAAAAAATCTCTAGTCTTCAGCAAACAGTGTAGAGGTTACAGTTTGGGAGAAAAAGACCAAAAATATAAAAGATGGCTATGGAGCATGCACTCTCAATCTAGCCTGTACAGTTTTACTGAAAATATCCCTCCATTTACAAGAGGACAGAATGATGGGGACAAGGGGGTAGTTGTCTTAAAAGCATTCAATTAATAAATAATATACTATAAAAACATTATAAAAAGACAATTGGTAAGTATCTAACAGGCATGTAAATCCATGTGTCCTTTTTCGACAGCAATTCTTCTGAAACTGACAGTGAAAAAAACCCAGGCCCCATCATCACATTTCATTTCACTTGTTACAAATGAATAAAAATATTATATACACTTTACTGTAAATCTTTTTTCTCACATTTTCAGGCCCGTTTTGCCCCATGAGATAACAGTAATCACAAGGGTAGAAACTAAAACTAATTCTTGTCACCTGTACATTTCATTGCTGTCACACTGAAGACCTACAAAATGTCAATTCAAAATAGAACACAATTTACAATACTGTAACATGATGGATGTTTATGATTCCAAGTATGCGACATGACAGATGAACTCATTTGGGTAATGGTGGCAGTGGGGGAGGTGGTTCTGAAGGCAGGGGTGGAGGTCTGGGATTATTTCCTCTGGATCCACCACTATAGCGGTATTCCCCATACTGGGGCCTGTAGTCAAACATGGATGGCTGGGACGGCTGCACCCCCTGTGCACTCAACAATGAGTTTAGCATATCAAACGTGTCCTGATATTCGTTAGACTGGCCTCCACCCGGTGCACCATGCCCATTAGTGTCCGTCTTGTCACTTTTGGTATGGGCATAGCTTCCTTGCTGGTGAGGAAGTCCCAAGGCAGGGAGAATGTCAGGGCCTTGGCCCAGGGACTGGCCAGAAGAGGAAGACAGGGAAGGTAGCTTGTATGGATTATTAGAGGACTTGCTTAGTTTTGAGTGAGGGTGAGGCGCATGCTGAGGGATCTTGGGAGTGTGGTCTCTTTCGTGAGGCAGAAGATGAACTCAATCTAGAGGAATCATTTACAGCTTTTTTGCTGCTTCCTAACGCACTACTTGAACTGGATGAATGTTTATGTGAAGAGGACAGAGAGGCACTGGTAGAGGAAGAATGGTGGTGATGGTGGTGGTGGTGGTGGTGATGGTTGGATCGGTCTCTGTGCTTGTCCCTGCTCTTGCCTTCCTCTCCAGAACTGACCCGCTGCTTCTCAGGCACCCGTATTTTAACTTTAATGTCCTGGTCCTGTCCACGAGTATTGGTGCTGTGGCCACTACCACTTCCACCACCGGGCAGGGGGAATCGCATTTTGAGAGAGCTGCGATCATGCCTTTCTTTCTCAAGGGGGATTTTAAGAATAATGGGAGATGGGTTATCAGAAGAGGAGCTGGAGTGAGAGGCAGATTGCTGGTGATGCTTGTCCTTTTTCTGCTGCTGACCAATGAGTGCCTGAGCAGCATTAGCGTACTCCCTCTTCACACTGGCCTCCATGTTCTCAAGCTTTCTCTTCTGAGCTGCCAGCACATCAGCATTCTTGGCACGATACTCACTCAGAGACACTTTTGCTGGAGTGTGGACTTCATTATTGGATGCCGGCTGCTGCTGCTCTGGTACCCCTTGACTTTTTCCACTCCAAGACTGAGCACTGCCGGGAGTACTCCTGTCCTTTTCACCCATAGTTGAAGAGGAAGGCGGGGCTGAAAGGCTCATAAGGCCTGCTACCGTGCTCTCTGAAGATGCCATGGAGATCATACTCATCATGGTATCCCTTTGGTCCCCTTCTTCCTGGACTTTAGGCTTAACTTTCGGTGCCTGGCCTCCAGCCTGGTAGAGATGTAGCGGCCTCATTATGAACATGTCAAGACCATAAAACATATCTTTAGATGTTTAATAAAATTTACCTTCCAGTTGCGAATACGCTTTAGACGACTAGGTGTCTTTTCTAGGATCTGCAGGAACTCATGAGTAAGCTCTACAGGTGTGAAGAAACAAAAACATTCATTGTATCATCTCTCGTATCGTCTTATAGTAGAAATACAAAAAAGCTGTGGTTCATCACATACCATCCAATAACTCAAGGGTGACTGTAGGATCAACGTACTCCCACCAGTGTTTGCCATCTGTAGACACAGGTATCTCCCAGTTGGACCACTTGCAGGCAAGGTGGATGCAAACACAGGCTACAACGGGCGGACTATATTGCAGGCAGAATGTCGTCAAGTGGAGACTAAGCAGTGGCAGATGTACAGAAAGACAACAAAAGACAAGGAGAGTTTGTTAGATCCTCTGAAATATCTCCAATATGTCATTTTCCTATGAATATTATTATAGATAGGATGCAATGTTGGCTGTACCTGTTTGTTGCCATGAAATAAGATGTCTGGGCTAGATCTTTGCTGGCTGGAGGGATGAAATGAACTAATTAAAAACATTAAATATTACTTGAATAACAGCACTTATTACACACTCAATAGTAATCTGACCTGACTTACCTCTTACAAGCTGAGTGCACTTCACAACATGGGTATGTGGGTGGTCAATTGTGATTTCAAAAGCTGCAAAAAGAAAAGAAAAAAGAAGAAAAAATAGATTACACACATGAATAGTCTTTTTAGACAGAATGCCAACACTTCCTTTTGTCCAGCGTCAAACATTAAAAGATAATCCTGTAAACTAGAAAATGAAAGCTGTGTTATGTATTGTAAGATTAGCCTTAAATCACCTTCTGACAATATCATTGTGAATGTGAAAATACAAGATAGGAAATGTATCACTGCACAGCATCATCCAATGAAGAAACAATAGAAGCTGAAAGGGAACAATTAGGGCCATGAATATTAAATTGATACTGTCTATTGTGAATATTGTTTCTGTGGACGAAATACTGCCAATGTTGTTTCAAAAGCATGTTCCTGGGGGGAAACTGAGAACCCAGATCTTTCTCCCCTACTTACCCAAGGTCTGCAGTATAATGCTCTCAAGAATGACCAGGTCTTGGGCTTGTTGCAGGTAGGCCTGAGGTCAAGAGGACAGGCACATTACTTACTGGGCGGCCTTCATCCATAGTTAAACAAGAGCAACTGGACCTTTTTTTTTTCTATACATCTATACACATTTTAAAAGAATATAACAAGTTCATGCTTGCGGTCGTTAAACAAGTGAAGCAGGTTTTCACAAGATAGTGGTAATATTGTGACATCTAGATACAGTTGCTCTTGCCTTCTGTTCATTGTAAGTTATATCAACAATTAATATGGCTTCCATTTTAGGAAAGCTCTAGCATTATGTAACATTTTCTAATGACCCTTAAGTTGCAAAAGATGGGGTTATTAAAAACAGTCCAACACTTACATCACTGCGTACATCTGGAGAGGGCTCCTGAGGATTGAGGCATGCATGGGCCACTTTGATAACATGTTCCAGCTTACGGGGCTGCTCTTCCACCTTGGCAGCGAGAAATAGTGCTGCAGGAGCAATAACCTGATAAAACACACACAGGAGAAAACACAATTTACTATTTTAAGTTTGCATTACCAACTTACACACACACACCAAACATTCTCAGAAAATACACCAAAAAAAAACAAAACACTTACATTTCTGTGAAATCTGGTGAACGACTGGACCATGTAGAATCGATGCATGTAGACAATAGCTGTGTTAATAGTAAGCTGGGATCTGATAAATAGTGGTTAAGGTTAAGTGGTTAATACAACAGTTTTTTTTTTCTCGTAAATGTTCTTGCAGACTCCTCTTTCTGACTGAAAACAACAACAGAGCCTTGAACTAACGAAAACACCAAGAGCTAAACGCAGATATACACAGTGTTGTGTAACTTTAAATCTAACGTTGTAGGATTTAGAATCACACGCTAATGGATTATTAAGTGTAATGTAAACGTTTCAGGATGCTCTCAATCAATATATTTACCAAGGTTTCGTAGAGAAACACATGCTAATGCTAATGCCCTCAAGGCCCGCCGGCCGCACGGGCCTAGCTGCTCCGGGTTAGCCTCGTACGCCAGTGGCAACACGCGGGATCGAACAAAATAAAAGCACACATCTGTCCCTCACTGCGCTGAAAACATAAAATAATGTCAAAGAGCAGCGATTAAAGCCTTTCGACAAAGCCTGCCCATGTTCCGCATCGAGCCGGCTCCATTAAAGGCTACGCGTCGCTAGCCACAAGCTAACGCAGTCCGGGACAGACGCCTAGCATCGCCCGACAAAAGATACACATTGAGCCGCTGTCCCATGTCCTGAAGGAGGTTCGCGGCCTGTTGTCTGTAGGACAGTTCCTTGTCGGGATCAAGTCCAGCTCGCCGGGAAGGGCTGTTGTCGATCTGCTGTCGGGTAAAGTACCATTTGTTGTTGCCGTTTGTGGGGAGAGAGTGAAACGCAGCCGCCATCACTGAGAAGGACGAGAGTTTAAAATTTCCTCGCGTCACCGGAAATTACGTCACACCGGCAGACCCTCGGCGTTTTCTGGGTTTGCACAGTTTCACCAGCAGAGGCCGCCGAGAACACAAAACAAGGTAAAACATCAGAAAATTACAGGTACATTTCAGGAAAATTACAGGTTTCAAGGGGTAGCTTATTTGTTTGTAATTTTAAACACAACGTTAATTTCATTGTCTCCAGACTGACACGCACATATATAATACAGGAGCGAAATACTGAGAGTAAAAATAACTTTCCTTTTATCAAAATTGCAATTAACTTATATTTAACTGATTTTGTGTGACTGTCCAGATTTAACACAATGAGTAGTCTATGTGTCGTTGAACGACTCATTTACTACATACAGGAGGACTAATATATTATTCTCAGGACGAATACAAACACAAAAAAAATTGACTTACACATTGACTGCACATAGTCTCTTTGTCGTTTTGTGATAGACTGTTACACATGTTAAAGGCACTTGTTTTTAGAAATGAATATAATAAAATAATTATAAATATAATAACCAAATGATTGCATTTTGTACATAAGTACAGTATTAACAACCCTGGCAAACTGGGGCACTATTGAAACGAAATGAATAGAGCTAATTCCACCACTGAGACACACCCATGAGACTCAACAGAAAAAAAAAAGCCTTGCACATTCTTTGGTTTGATAACTTAATAAGTTTGATAAATAAATAATATGCACTAATATGCTACCAATATTCTCACTTAAGAGAGAGGCTTTTTAAAGTGTACGCAATTATCTGTCACTATTGCTGCAGTGAATGCCTGAAGTGAAGTCTGAAGCACAGTGATACTGAGAAAATCATCAGAAAAGTAGCACATTAATAATTGCTAACCTAATAACGCAAACTTTACCAAACTGATATTATAGCATATAATAGTAAACAATCAAAGCAGACAAAAATGTTTTTTGAAAACAATTTATTAAGCACAAAGTTATAAAATGGACAGAGAACAAAGGCATTTATCCAATTGACTCTTTCAACCAAAACATCTTATCTGTAAAATCAAAGCACAGTGTAAATAGGTGAATTGTAATTAGTTATCAGGAAATAGTTTCCTCATTGTTTTATTCAGCCTCAAATTTAAAACATTTGAAAAAGCACAAATGCAACACTTTTTACGAACATTTTACTACTAGTGGCTAATTTTTTGTAGTCCCAACACTCGGTGCATCTGCCCCACAGTAAAGGCTCTAAAGGTGGAATAGGGAGAGCGAACACATTTCTAAACCTAAAAGGAGCTTCCACTTTAATAACTTTTTAGTGAAATACAGTAAAAACTTAACAATGCTTCATAATAGGAAACAAATGAAATCATATTTAAAAACACAAAGTAACCAATGGCCTGACTAACTCACCTATTTACAATGAGAGATGATTTATTAGAAACCCAATGATGACAGTGTGTGAGTTTTGGTGTACGTCTATGAAAACATTTTACAAAAGATTAACTTCAAAACATTATTTACACTATTCCAAATCTTTCAGCACGCTTCATTTTCTTGGCCTGTGAAAATAGAGAAACAAATATATTCACACAGGATAATGTAAGGGAAAAAGTGCTTTGTATAACAAACCTGACCTCAACATCAGACGATCCTGAAGCAGATGTCGCAACGCCAAATCTCTCCTTCCTCTTCTTTAGTTTCTCATCTTCCTCAATCTGTAAAAGACACCCCAAAATAAAATATATCTTTCTAATAAAAAGATGTTCTTCCATGAGTAATTCATTGCACAACTGCTTAAGCTTAGCACTGCTCATATTGCATTTCTGCTGTTGTAGCAATGCAATTTCCTCACTGTGGGACAAATAAAGTTGTTCTCATCTGATTTGATTATTAATACAAGCAAACACTTAAGTCAGCTGTCAGTCACCTTCTGTGAAATGGAAGACACATTCACACCAAATCTTTCTGCTCTCTTCTTTAGCTGATCAATATTTACCTTTAAGAGATACAATACAGATATTAAACACAATTTAAGTATGCAACTGTGTGAATTAGTAAATGTATACACAAATTATAGCCATAATACTTACTGCAGATTTACTGTTTGCAACTGAACCTGTGGTAGACAAACATGGTGTAAATAAAACAGTTTTATAATAACACATAAACACACAAAACTGTAAATATATATGCTACATTCACAAAGTAAAAAAATTAACCTGGGGATGGACTTTTCGCGTCAGCTGGGAGGCCAAACCTACAGAAAACATAAATTCATTATATTTGATGTAAAACCATGTAAATCATTAAAGCAATGCAAAACAGATGCAAAATTTACCTTGCTGCACGCAGGGCTTTCTTGCTTTCAGCAGTTGCAGGCATGTTAAAGCGTTCAGCTCTTTTCTGTAGTCTCTGTGAAACAAAGAATGCAAATGTAGTAAAAGTGAATATGCATTTTTTATTTAAAATGTACATTATTTAGCACACAATTTTCTTGTGAATAACTCATACATACTTCAGTCGCTGATGACGGAGGACTGATTTTCACCACCTTCTTTGTGGCTCTGTAAAGATAAATAAGGAATAACTAGAAAACAGCAACAATACTTTTGAGTCGGTGCCTTTTGTTAACAAAGCTCAAAATCAATTTAGTGAGAATGAATACAACTTACTCTACAGAGTCAGTAGTCTCAGGCTCTTTAGAGTCTGATGCAGTGTTGTCACTCTCCACTTCCACTTTACTGAAGTCCTAAAACAAAAACGGAAACCTCAGTGTCTTTACAACTGTGATGCAACACTGGCTAACTGTGTCTGTAATTATCCACATTACCTCTGTGTCCTCTGCCAGGACATCATCCACGTCAACGTCATCCTCTGTTGTTAAAAAAATGACAGAAGATCAGGACCAGACCAGCGGCAGTTCATGTGATGATTATTATTAAACTTTATAACACAGAAAACTCAATGAGAAAATACTTTTCTCTTTTTAATGAGTGCCCGGCTTGACACAAATATACAATACATAAATACAAAAATTGCCAAAGCAAGATATTAAATTGAATAATAAGTCATCAAACATGATGTCTAATGATAAAAAGTATTGTTGTGCAGATCCTACACTTTGTCACAATAAGTCTTAAACACACACATGTATGTCCCCACTCCAAATTACTTACAGCAGGAGCATTAGCAATGGCATTGTGGATAATCTTTCACAAAAGCCTTAAAATGTTTAAAAGTCACAAGTCTGTCCAGGTGCAATAATTTCTATGCCTTATTCCATATATAAGAAGCAAAATAACTAAAAGCTTTGTTACCAATTTCACTTTTGGCTCTGGGAGATTGAAATTAAAAAGTCTTAATCTGAGTTGGTAGGAACTTGACTTGCAGTTTAAGTTACTTATTAAATAATGAGGCGAAATGCCAAAAAGTGCATTATATTAGACCCAAAACCTAAGCCAAACTCAGAGTCCTACTCAAAGTGTTACCAAGCAAATGACTAAAACCCCAATAAAAACTGTATCGGGTGATATATCAGTTATCTGTTGTTTTTTTATTTTTTATTTTTATTCTCTAATATCTGTATCGGTATCGGCCAAAAAAAAAAATCCATATTGGTTGGGCCCTTCTTTAAAAGGCAATGATCACATGTCAGTGTTTAGCCATACTCTGAATGTTTATGTTGTAAAATTACTGAAATGACAAGTTGTTATTTGGTCTCACCATGTTCTTCCAGATAAGCTTGAAGTCGTGCAATGAGTTCGCCTTTATTGCCCTTGGTGTCCAGCCCCCTGGCCTCACACTCCTGCCTGAGCTCGGCAAGCTAAAAAACAAACAAACATATAATTCACAAAGACTTTTACAAAAGCAAAGTCCTTCACGAGCATATGGTGACTGCACTTTCTATTTTAGACTGGCTCATACATAATTATAAGTCCACATGGTAAACCGACGTACTTCATTTATAAAGCCAGAGGTCGGGGAAAACAGATTTTTATGGGCTTGTTCCCTCGACACAAGTGTGGGGATGTGTTTTGTTATAAAGCCTTCAAATAGGCAATATTTTGTCCCAGCTATTTTTTAGTTAAACGTGTTTAATTTATTTACTTTTAAAATACATTTGGTAAAAAATTGTTGATTCAAGGCAAACGGAAATTATTATTATACGTTCTTTTCAACACCAACGGACACACATGAGTTTATTGTATCTCTCCAGAGATAAAAGAGTTATTTAAAATTATTAACATAGTATTTGTAGATATTAAACATTCCTTTAAACACGAATTATTTTATAAACTGTATGGAAACGTCTGAGCTACGCCGCTGAATGAACAACGTGAACGCACGCTGCCGGGACGAGCCGCAGCCACCAAGGGCTAAGCTAAGTCCTGTCTTTTTACTCCGAAACTTTACACCCAACATGTAAAGACGCACACGGGACATTACAAATCAAACCCGAGCTCGGCCAACGCCTAAAATGTTTTGATTAACAGCGGTACAAACCTTCAGCTTCTGCAGCTCTATTACTTCGGCCATCTTTCTTTGTTGATCTGTCACTTCCTCCAATCAAACTGGAGCTGCTCTACTTCTGAGGCCCGCGCTGCTACCGCCAGTGTTACACAGCGCCTCCTGCTGGACAAGTGTGGTAACTTCCACCTTTTATATAAGAACTGTAACGAGGCCTCTGTTAAAAGAGCAAAAATAGCCAAATAAATACCGGATTCAAGTTTTAATAAAATATAAACGTGACTTTAGCTGCATCTCATTGCTTTGTTTTTGTTTTGTTTGTTTTTTTGTTTTGTTTTTTTTTTACATATATACATCTTCTATACACTTTTCACTTCTGCTATTTATGAATAGCCGACCATACACATGTACATACTGACTCTGTCAGACCATATAGGCTAATGCACATATTTATAGTGCATTTGATTAGTATAAAATATATAGTTCTAGTGTATTTAGACTCTATTTTTGTTTATTTACCTGAAGTTATAGTTTAGTTTTTTGTTTAATTCTCTTTGGCCAGACTGGTCTCTGATACTCTTTTGTGCTCTGGTTTGTTTGCTACTACTTGTGTGCTACTTCTTACTTATGCTGCTGTAACAATGCAATTTCGCCACTGAAGGACGAAAGGAATAAAGGTTTTCTTATTCTTATTCTAATTCGGGGTTTTAGCATCTGGCTTAGGGTGACCAGATGTCTCTATTTAACTGGGACAGTCCTAGTTTTAGGCTACTTGTCCCATGGCCCAAGACATACTGTATCTGTAAAAACACTCAAATGTTCCAGTTGTCCCGATTTTAACCAAGAGAAAAGCCTAGGAAACTTAAAACATATTTGTCTAAAAACCTCTCTCACCAAAATTATTCAAAATGTCATTATGTTTTATCAATAAATTGCCATTAAATTTGAAAACTTAATCCCGAGCGTCATGTAATTTAATTACATGACAAAAAATACGTATGGATTTCAGACACTCTGTTTGTCACTTGGTTAAGTTCAAATGCACTGTGATTAGTGAAAAAAAATCTGTGTCCCACTTTTTTGGTTTAAAAATCTGGCCACACTAATCTGGCTTTAGTTTTAGATGAATACAAAACAACAATACTCATGAACATCAGATCATGCAGTCTTCAGAATAGTACTATAGACTTGACTCATATGTATATTTTAGATAAAAGCTTGCAGATAGTGGTAACCTAAGTAAAATAATAAGCTTTTGAACACCATGAAAATGTTTTTTAGTCTAAAAAGGGAAGGTCACTATGCCTTTTGAACATGATCCAACAGCACAGCTCTGGTTTATGGCCTATTAAAGATCAGAAACATAACATAAATTAACAGTAGACAGAGTTGAAATATTTTATCTTTTATCCGCATACATAAGAACTTTTGTGTGCTGTGGAAATTTTGAGGCAAAGAAAAATAAAATCCCCACAGCCTCTAGCAATGTCAGCAAAACCAGACCAAATATTTGCATTTTCATTCTTCAAAATTTGGGTAGCACATGATAGACATGAGGCATACGCCCCAAGTTACAGAGTTCGTGGTTAACACGATGAGAGATGAACAAGTTCAAATAGGATTTGTTGTGAATGCTGACATTGTTCAAGAGAGGTTTAAAAGGTGTCACAGTTTGGCATATGATATGGAGACAAAAAACTTTTTACAGGGTGACTTTATAAGTGCCGGGGCTGGAGGGACAAAGCCGGATGAATTTAGGGAGTCACAAGTGCCTCAATAATCCTCATTAACATTACATTCCACCATTTTGACCCTTCTCAGCCTCTATTAGCACTATTGTTCGAACGACACAGAAATTAATGAATCAGACTGTAAAACATGATAGTATAGGTCAAGTCCATCTGCAAGTGCCATTTAAAAAGACTCTTGTTCAGTTTCATGTGATGCTGTGTTTGAAAATCATCAGGAGCAATACATTCTTGTGTAAATCTGTGTATAATTAAGAACTTAAAGAGGCAGCCAAAAATGAATCAGGTGACTGGAACAGAGATTTAGGCAACAGGTCATATTTTATTGTATTGAATGGTCTGTGCAGCAGGCAATCAGACAAATTGTATATTAAAGTGTTAGCCTTTAAACCCTTCCACCAGATATCATACATTCATCCTACATTTCTGCATCATAAGAAACATTTAGCTTCAATATTAATCATAAAAGGTCATTGCCTAATAAGCAAAGTAAAGTGAGAAAGTCTCGTGATAATGCTCATTGCCTGCAGAAGTGGAAAAATGTGGAATATTGCATTTCTTATGGATTATGCAGCATTTTCTTTGCAATATGTACAAATCTAATCCTTGAAACATGCTTTTACTGTAAATACACAATAACTCAGTTCAGGTGCCCCAGAATCTGAGCCGAGGAGGAGCTGCGGGGCTTTTGGAGGATGAGGGCGTTTCTTCTGCTAATACATTTTGAGAGGTCAAACTTCAGAAGCCTTATAAAGCTACTTTCTGCTGCCTCCTGTTCACAAAAGGGACATTTCATTCAATCAGTGGTGCTCTGAAAATGCAGGCGTCCATTGGGCTGCTGGTGCTGCTGTTGGTAGCTTCAAACAGTCTGGCAAGTAAGTAGACACAGTATTAACTTTGTCTCTGTCCGTGAGACACTGGGGTTACAATTGTAATTGTAATATTTTCGACAAATGTTGTAGTCGAAGGTCTTTGATGCAATCAATACTCCAGGCTTATTCTTTAGAAAAATAATCCCTGTTGAAGGGATTTTATGCTTTCTTTTTAAGGACTAATGGTTATCAAAAATCTAACTTTTTATCAGCTAACGTATCCGCTCCTCAAGGAGAGCTCCAGATCTAGATTTAGGTCTTTCCCATGACCTCTTTCAGTCATGCATAAAGCAAACGTGAATGCCAGAGAAGTGACCTTTTAGGGCAGAGAAATAAAGCTTTTAATCCCATTTTCAAAACAAATGTTCTTATTATATTACATGCAAATACTATTATTTTACAGTATGTAAATCTAAAATTTAACGTCAGTTTGTTACAAGTTGATCAGGCAATGTAGTGCATACTGTGCTGGACAAATGTATGTTGAACACATCTGAGCATCACATGAGAGAGACTGGAGGGGCCCACAGATTACTTAAGGTTACATTCTGTCACTTTCATCTTCTCCCACATAACTCACGGTGCATGCTTTTCTTTGCAGAGCCCAAAAACCGTTTCACTCGCTATCCATCATGGAACACTAAGATGTACCCGATCTGGAAAGATGAAGACCCCAGATACAAAGACTCCTGGAAAGGTACAAAAGAGAAATATTGTGTGTAATCATGAATAATCTAATAATAATAATAATAATAATAATAATAATAATAATAATAATAATAATAATAATATCTATTTTTTTACTTAATAAAATCCACTCCATATGCTTGCCACAGGTGGAAAAGTTACTTTCAATGTTGGAAATGACTCACCAACTCTCACCGGAGCCAAGGTTACCTTCACCATCGAGCTGCAGTTCCCACACAACCAGCGGGTGCAGCCTAATGGTGATGTGGTTTGGGCTGAGGATGGCACTCATAATGGTAACGAGACAGAGATGCACACACAAAGTACCAGTTCATTCAAATGGATTAAAAGTATTTATTTTCTATCCTTCCAACAGGAACAAAATATCTTGCATCTGAACCTGTTTATCCAACTCAGAACACAGACTGGGAAGCTGTTTTCCCTGATGGGACACCAATTAGGGGAGATAAAAAGCCAAGCTATGTGTTTGTGTGGAAAACCTGGGGTAGGTTGTCTCTTTCCTCTTTCTGGGGTCACAAAGTTCTTTATGACAGAAATATGACCTGAGGTGGTTTATATATGAGCCTCATAATATGAGCAGATTATGCTACTTAATTAGTCCTTAATACAAAAGCTCTGTTCAAAGAGAACAGTTTCACTCTAACGAGCTAAAAGGTAAATGTCATAGGACATTAGTCTGCCTGTAGTCTGTCACTTTGCCCTCACAAGAAAACATTCAGATTAGCAATCATGTGTTCAAGGCCACTAGAGAGCTCAGACTTCCGCCAAAGCATTACCAGGATCCAAAGTGACCCAGATTTGCACCAGAAACTAACTACTCTTTTCTCTGCTTATTTCTGATGTATCCTGAAAGTGTCAGGGGTAAAAGATCTGTAAAAAATAAGTGGCCAGTTACTGACTTCTACTTATATGTTGCTGATAAATGTTAAATAACCCCGGCAAAATATAACCTTATTTGTGGAGGCATATACATTTACATAGATAGATAAATTTTTTCTTTACTAACTAAACATGGATGATCATTTGGCAGGCCAGTACTGGCAGGTGGCAGATGGTCCCTCCTCCTCTCTGACCATTGGGACAGACGACATCCCCCTTGGCTCCTACAACATGGATATTGTCATCTACCACTACCGCAGCAAACAGAAGTTTATTCCTCTGGGATACGCCTCTACACAGTTCTCTATCACCGGTCAGTTCTTGTTCTTGTTCCCATGTGCGGCAGGAGGTTATCTTTGCTAATACTGCTCTGTTTTTTCCCAGATCAAATCCCTTTTGCTGTCTCCTTGGATCAAGTCAATGACATTGTTGCTGGAGATTTGCGCTTCATCCAGAACAGGGCCATCGCTTTCACCATCACCCTCCATGACCCCAGCGAGTATCTCAGCAACGCAGACATCACCTTCAACTGGGACTTCGGGGATGAGAGTGGAGCCCTCATCTCCAGAGAGCTGACTGTCACTCACACATACATCAACTCTGGCTCCTTTAAGCCCCAAGTGGTCATCCAGGCCGTCATCCCGGACAAGGCCTGTGACCCGCCAGCCGCTACACCAACCAGTCCTCCCAGTCCTTTGGACCAGGGCTCCACAGGTATGAAGAATGTATAATTAATACTAATAGGTTAGGGTGACTAAACGTCCCTATTTCACTGGGACAGTCCCAGTTTTAGGCTCCTTGTCCCATGTCTTTTTTGTCTCTTGGTCAGTTCAAATGCACCGTGATTAATAAAAAGAAATATGTGTCCCAGTTTTTGGGTCTAAAAATCTGGTCACCCTATACTAGGTTTTAACTGGGAAAAAATAACTATAACAATTTCTCTTAATGTTTACAAGCCAGAGTTCAGAGTTTGTGCTGGTCCCAAGCCTGGATAAATGGGGAGGGTAGTGTCAGGAATGGCATTCAGCTCTAACTCAATGCCAAATACCATGAATATGTAAATTACTGCACACTAGGATGCAGATAATTTGCTAGCAACCCCAAAAGAAAGGATTACTGTTAATGTTCTACTTTCTCAGTCACACCCATTTTCTTTCTTCGCAAATAGAAGTGGGTGTTGATCACCTCACATTTAAGCACCATATGTTGTTAGTGCTCCCTGATTTTTTATGTCTATCCAACTGCATTCAGAACAGTTTTAATCTATGTACATCCATCTGAAAATCCCACTCCACTAGACAGGGGCCAAACCATTTCTAGGGTAAAGGAGGTTAATTCAGTCATGGGGGGCATCTCAATTCTTTTAAATGACATCCTTCTGTCCTCCTTTCCTCGTCTCCTCACATGTTTAGCCTCACCCACAGAGGAGAGAGAGAGACCTATGAGAAACACAGTGCCTCTCTCCTCTGTGGGCAGGGCTAAACATGCAAGGAGACAAGAAGTGGAGGGCAGTAGGATGTCATATAAAATAACTGAGACGCACATTTTGGATGTTCTCCCCTTTTGATTAAATTGTCATTTACCCCCAATACTTGCTGTCTTGTGTGTGCAGTGAAAGCTCCCAGTCTTGTATCAGCTGTGCCTCTGGTTCTGTCTACCAAATCAGCTCACCCAAATATGGTGCCCTCAGACACAGAGGAGGACAATGCAGAGTACGAAGCGTCGTCCAGTGCTTCCTCATCTCAAGCCTTACATGAAACTGCTAACGTAGCCAAAACACCATCCCCTGTTGATGCTGACTCAGACGCTCTGGGCACTGAAGGTAAACAAGTAGAAATCACAAGAAAGCACAGGGTTAGCACTGACCCAACTACATGTGCCAAAGTAATATTATGTACAAGCTGATATATGTAAAATTGCTTAAGGAAATGCTGTATTATACATTGAGCATGCTAGAATCTAGGTCAGTAGCTGCTTTGTGTTTTGAGACAAACTTTGTTGTGTGTTTGTGTGTGTTTTGCTTGCTGTTGCTGTATCCAGTGGACTAATACTTGGCTGCCACTTGTCCCCTGTAGGTGTAATGGGCGCCGTGACACTGACAGGCAAAGCTACAGTCATTGTTGCTGCGTACAAAGTTGCAGATGATCCACCCAACGACAATGACTGCGTTATTTATCGCTACGGCTCCTTCTGCACTGGCATCGAAGTGTTTGGTTAGTTTGTATTTTATTATATGAACTGTTGTCAAATGGGATACTAAAAATTCAAACTGGAAATTCTTTCAGAGGGCATTGAAAAAGTGGAAATTGTGCAGATGGAGAACGCTGTGATGACATCTGACATAGATAAAAACGTGCTGGATGTCACTGTTACCTGTCAGGGAAGGTAAATAAACCTGTTCTTCTATATACTAATATGAACTAAAACATATGATTGGTGTTTATTGGCTATATTTTTTGCAGTTTTCCAAAAGAAGTGTGCAGTGTGATCCTAGACGCTGACTGCTTGAGGCCGATTCACACGGTGTGCAACATGGTGGAGCCCTCCAGGAAGTGCCAGTTGGTGCTGCGTCACTTTTTTAATGTCTCTGGGGTGTACTGCATCAATGTGTCTATGGCCAATGATGTCAGCTTAGCTCTTACAAGTGCAAAATTCAACATCGACATGGGTACACACAGAATCTATATAAACCTCCAATGCACTAGTACATTGCTTTCTAAATGCTTTCTTTTTTATTTTAGGCTCAAATCTGTCCACATCAGGCATTGTTGCAATGCTCTTGGGCACCTTGATGCTTTCTCTTGTAGCAGCAATAGTGGCCTTTTCCTACAAGTAAGAAACAGCTGTATAAAGAATATGTAATTTACTTTGAGCTCATAAAATGCATGATTACATTAACAGTTGCTTTCTAAACAGACATGTAAA
Organism: Bostrychus sinensis; assembly: GCA_020698575.1. NCBI lineage: Eukaryota > Metazoa > Chordata > Actinopteri > Gobiiformes > Eleotridae > Bostrychus > Bostrychus sinensis. The sequence goes on from CM036250.1 coordinate 11,455,793, forward strand.
GTCCTACCAACTGCTGAAGGAAGACATGTGCATAGGGCAGCAGCCCAGCCAAACTCCGTCCTGCTTTGGTGCATCTGTGTTGGGGAGCTTTCTGAACCAGAGAAGAGCTGTGGATAACTGTCCTCTGCTACAGGAGAAGCCACTGTAAACACCGTGAAGAATACACAGGACTGGAAGCTCAAGAAAAACATTACTGTAACCTGGAATGTCTTTTTTATACTTTTTTACTCATTTTCTACAAAACAATATTCAAGAATGTCTTTTAGATATTTTACATCAATGATTAATTGTGTTGATTTTTCAATAATATTTAAGAACTTTAAAATGTTATTTGAGGTTAAACAATAAAGTTCTAATGTTCCCATCAAATGTTGCTTGTGTTTATGAGTCTGAATATTTAACTAGAGTCTGATCTGTGATCTCTGCAGGGGTTCAGCCAAATGGCTCATCTGTGAAAAACAAGAATGGTCTTAATAATAATGTCAAAGTCTGTCAAAGATTATTGGAGTCCAGTAGAAGGACTTGCGTACAATTTGGAAAAAGATGACAGAAAAGGCATAGAATAATGAGCTAACCAGAGCGCATCCTCATGGTGGCGCTATAATGTGCCTCAAACCAAAACAAACCTCTACTCTGTCTTTTCTCTCATCTCCTTTTAAGCTAATGCACTAATTTATCTCTTATTTTTTGTTGAAGTTTCTTTTATAAAATATTTTATGGCAATGTATCCCTCCATGACCATTGTATCCTTGACATCATTTAGTGTCATTTATGGATGAATGTTCAGCTGGAAAGCTACAAATGAATTGACCCCCCCTAGTATAAATAGTTTCTCTGAATCTGAAAAACTAATCTCCAACCATTATTGCATGGTGGTTATACACCCACTATTTTTTTGTGAAAGGAAATATTTTAAAGGAATTTATGTTAAAGTAATGTGTGGAATATGTAAAAGACAAAAAAACACAACTAATTGGTCACAGGAACTTTATTTGAACACAGCCAAACTTGACATTTAGAACTTATTTTTGAGCCAAACATTTGTTTTTGAATGCCCTCAGTAACATTTTCCTGTTTTTTGCATCTTTCCCTTTTAGTACTCCTCTCCTTCCTCCTCTCCCTCACCCTCAATGGAGTCAACTCCAACCTCTTCATAATCTTTCTCCAGAGCAGCCATGTCCTCTCTGGCCTCAGAGAACTCTCCCTCCTCCATACCCTCACCCACGTACCAGTGGACAAAGGCCCTCTTGGCGTACATCAGGTCAAACTTGTGGTCAAGCCGAGCCCAGGCCTCTGCAATAGCAGTGGTGTTGCTCAGCATGCACACAGCCCTCTGGACCTTGGCCAGGTCTCCACCAGGGACTACAGTGGGGGGCTGGTAGTTGATGCCAACCTTGAAACCAGTGGGACACCAGTCCACAAACTGGATGGTACGCTTGGTCTTGATGGTGGCAATGGCAGCGTTTACATCTTTGGGAACCACATCACCGCGGAAAAGCAGGCAGCAGGCCATGTATTTGCCGTGGCGAGGGTCACATTTAACCATCTGGTTGGCGGGCTCAAAGCAGGCATTTGTGATCTCAGCCACTGAGAGCTGCTCATGGTAGGCCTTCTCAGCTGAGATGACTGGGGCATAGGTGGCCAGAGGGAAGTGGATACGAGGATATGGCACCAAGTTGGTCTGGAACTCTGTCAGATCAACATTTAGGGCACCATCAAAGCGAAGAGACGCAGTGATGGAGGACACAATCTGACTGATCAGCCTGTTCAGGTTTGTGTAAGTAGGGCGCTCGATGTCGAGGTTCCTACGGCAGATATCATAGATGGCCTCATTGTCCACCATGAAGGCACAGTCGGAGTGCTCCAGGGTGGTGTGGGTGGTCAGGATGGAGTTGTAGGGCTCCACCACAGCAGTGGACACCTGGGGAGCAGGGTAGATGGAGAACTCCAGCTTGGATTTCTTGCCATAGTCGACAGAGAGACGCTCCATCAGCAGAGAGGTGAAACCAGAACCGGTGCCACCGCCAAAGCTGTGGAAGACCAGGAAGCCCTGGAGCCCAGTGCACTGGTCAGCCTGTGAGAGGAAGGATAAAAGAAGAAAATTAGAAAAGTCATTATTAGTGCCTCGAGGAGGATCTAAATCATTAAAATAATATTTCACCCACCAGTTTGCGAATCCTGTCCAGCACCAGGTCAATGATCTCTTTGCCAATGGTGTAGTGACCACGGGCGTAGTTATTGGCAGCATCCTCCTTACCAGTGATCAGCTGCTCAGGGTGGAAGAGCTGCCTGTATGTGCCAGTGCGAACCTCATCTGGGGAGAAATCATACATGTCAGGTTAAAATGTTTAGATCAGAGCAATATGCATCAATAGGCGCTAATTGATTTTTTTTTTGTGAATTTACCTATCACAGTTGGCTCCAGATCCACAAAAACCGCTCTGGGGACGTGCTTTCCAGCTCCAGTCTCGCTAAAGAAGGTGTTGAAGGAATCATCTCCTCCTCCCAGAGTCTTGTCACTGGGCATCTGTCCATCGGGCTGGATCCCATGCTCCAGGCAGTACAACTCCCAGCAGGCGTTACCGATCTGGACTCCAGCCTGACCAACGTGGATAGAGATACACTCGCGCTGTGGGAAGAAAGGATGTACCCATTAATTTTTACATGTCAAACGTACAAGGAAACATGTTAAATCTAGAGCTGATGAGTCATAATTGAATGTAATGGCTGCCCCTTCTGTGTGCCGCAGTAAGAGGCGCCTCCCTGCAGCAGTCTGCAGGGGACCCAATGCCAACCCCCTCACACGACACTGCTCCTTTCTTCGACTGTCTTTTGTTACTTGCTTCATCACAATCGTTCTCTATTCGCTGCATAAGAACAAATGCAAATTAATTTGCATATACACAGGCGCGTGCACACAGCTAATCCGGAACATTCCGCTTGGTCGTAAGCTGCAAAAATGTCTAATGCCAACCGCGTGTTTTTGTAGCGTATACATCCACAAATATCATAACGTAGGCTCAATATAATTAAAATAAATGTTAATAATGGACGAATTAATTTATTTCAATTTACCAATTCATTTTTGATTTAGGCCAAGGCTAATTAAAGAGCCCTATTTTGGAAATACAGTGTTTATTAAAACATTACTAAAGGGGAAAAAAAAGATGAAGAAAGAAATCGTTGCGTCTTCTCATAAATAAAAAATGATGACTGCAATCTGCGTCTCCATCACCCCCACCCAACTGGCCCCTCCCTACTGATTAACCGGGTAGGACGTTTGTAAGGTGGAAGAGTCCTATAATAATCTCAAACTATTCTTAATAATAAATCATGCTTGACATATTTCAATAACCATGTGCATTTTCCTGAAGAGAGAGGATTTTCCCGCTTTAAGAGCAGCTTGAATGCCGCCAGTGCATTGTTCTCATCCTTACACAATGACAATCACAGCCTGCTGCAGCTCGGTGTCTTAACAGCAAATCCGAGCACGATTTGCCAAAACGCCAAATGCTAAATACCACATTATTATACACTAGGCCTCTGGTAATTATGCTTTTCCATTCGCCACTCAGTCTTTCCCGACATCTCCAAAAAGCGACACGCCGGTCTGAGCGTTCGCCACAAATATTACTCATATTTCAAAATATTATGTTTGAAACGCATAAAACACTTACCATTTTGAGGTTTGTGGTTCAAGAAGAGGGTAGGACGAAGAAAAGGTGAGGAAAGAGGTTTAGTAAAAACGGCGTGTTTTTCGTTGCGTGTTGTACCCAACGGGGTCGATGCAACAACTGGTGAAGGGGAGGGCGGCGCCTGCGCATTTATACCCAGCAGGCAGCGGGAGCAGCGCGAGCATCGCCGGTGCAGCAAAAAGACATTTGCTGCCACCATTTGGCAATGTTCTCTGTTCTAGGTTTGATGTGGTAACCCTACAATGAATGAAGTGAGTGAAACAATAGCTATATAATTAGCCATTCCTTATTCTTTCTTTTTTTTAAATCAATGGTTTTATTATTTAATTTATGGTTGGTGTGAAATGTGACAGTTTAATGTGCCTCAAACAATGCAAATTTATAACGCAGACAGAAGGAAGAGGCAGAAAAAAGCAAGCACATCTATTATTTAAGAATATAAACCACTAAATCAATAGGAAATGACCTCCAGTGTTTTAGAGCATCTACTGTAAGCCTCTGTTTAAAAAATCAGTGCTCTGGCCATATCAGTCTGTTTACATGCTGCATTATAAATAATGCAAAATGGCTGCATCTCTCTCTCTCTGCAGCAGAAGACTGTCTCCATTCACTCACTCTGAGCCAGGCCTCCATGTTGCTGATGGCGGGACTGGGCTGGGACCCGCCCAGTGCCATCTCCTCCTCCTCCTCCTCCTCCTCCTCCTTCTCCTTCAGCAGCTCCCCTCCCTCTTTGTCCTAGATTCTCTGCAATGATGTCATGCAATGGGCTGATCACGTGGGCTGTGCCTGTCTCTATGGGCCTTTGCTGTTTTTATGTCTGCTTGGGATGAGAAGCAGAAATGTGCCTCAGTTGTACAAAAAAAAAAATATATATAAAAAAAAAAAGAAAATACATGTTATGGGGTTAATTTAGTCAGTGTGGCTATTGACCTTACCGTCCATTGGCAAATTTATTTTAAACTGATACAGCTATAAAAAAAATACCAATAAAATGAAACCTGAATAATGACATGACAAACCCACTCCCCATACTGTGAATCAATGTATTACTTGTTTCTATCAACTCATAAAAATAGTAAGAATATCACAAAATGATCACAATAAAACTATGTCTCGTGTGTCAGTACATCGTTTGTTACTATAAATGCTTTGTAGTATTTAATATTACAAAATGAGCAGAAAAAATACAGCCCATGAAAGAAGAACACAAAGAGAGTAATGAAATGTTTAGACGAATTTAACCCCACTGCATTTCTGAAGATTAGATATACAAGTTATTTTCACGCTGAATTCAGAAGAGAGTCTCTTGGAAGACAAATGTCTTTTCAAGCTAATTTTTAACCACTGATTTGAAATCCGGAGGGCACTTCAAACTAGAATTATAACTATAGATAAAATCAGTCATGATGGCTTGTTTGTTTGATATCTTCGTGTTTAATGTCAAACTATAGAGGGAAAAAATGAAGCAGACAGGAAGCAGTTGTGGCTTACTGCCAGAGAGTTCATTCTCCAATCATCCCCGCAGCAGCTGAGACCCAGGGAGGGTCTGAGCAGCTGGACACCGACAGCAGCGATGAAGGAGGATGGGAATGTTAGAAGGGTGTGGCCCGCATTAAATCCATACAATGTCCTCTAGCTGCATCCTTGAGTTGAGGGAATCTGATACTTAGGTATACAGGGACAAAGCATATTCCCCATCTGTTACTGTTATTCTGTGAAATGGCATCGTCCTTACTGTGCCTTTAGTTACCAGTCAAATTCAACACTAACGTATTTTGCAGATTCCAGTATTTTTTGTTGGATACCTTTATCTATACGTATATCACAGACCTGCTGCTCTTGTCTCTGTAACAGTAGAGAAAGAGCCTATAGTATGTTTTAAGATGTAAGGGTGGGTTTGCATGACATTTAAAATAAAAGGTTTGTTTGAGCAGCTCAGCATTCTCCAAGTACCTTTCTCCTCCCAGGACAACAGTCGTCAGCGGTTTTTGTTGTTAGTAACTGAACTAAACTGGGGATTATTACAGGCCCATAAAGGAGAAACTCTCTTAGATCAGAAAATGTGAATAGAAGAAGATTTAAATTTTGGTTAAATCTTATGTGAACTGTCATCAAATGCAGTAGTTGTCACTGTACTTCTTCTGGTGATATGCAGGAGTCTTTTGCTCCTAAATTAAGTTTAAATTGGAACCATTTTTTTTTGTGTGGGTTTATCCTCCTAAATTCGTCTTTGTTTTATTCCGGTTTAAGCTTGGACCTGTCCTGCTTTAGATTTGATTTCTGGTTTAGTACTGCCTTGGACCTGTCCTGCTTTAGATCTGGTTTAATCCTGGCTTTTAACAATTGAACAAATTTCTAATAAAAAACAAAAAACAAAAACTTGGACCTTGGTTTAGATTTGGTCCAGTTTTAGTCCATGTTTAATACAGGTTCAATCTGAATTCAGTCCTGAGTTTAGTCTGTTTTGTTCTTACTTAGTAATGTTCATTTTACTGTATGAAAGCTCATGTTAGGGTATAAAGAAAAGCCAAATATTTTCCACCTTTCTAATGAATAAAAAAATGCAACAATAGCATCACTTTATGACCACAATTTTGTAAACAAATGAGAGGTAACCTATACTCATTCTGTTTTTTAATAGTGACCATGACAGGAATTATTTTGGGGGACTGCATGCCCTTGTAGGAGAGGCAGCTGCACTCCGCCCGTTAATGCTGCCCTTTCAGCCGGTCACGTGATCCCCAGATAACGGCGTTCTGTGCGGATTCGAGGCTGTATCCTGGCAACGCCGTCATTCATTCCCTAGCAACGGTTAAGTCAGAGCAGCTCGGCCTTTGGGGGGTGGGCCATCTGCGCCTCTGTGGCGGCCTACATGTCCCCGATCCATGACAGGACAGTTTGCCCTACTTCATTTCAGTAAAGACAGAAGCATATAAAATATATATATATATATATATATATATATATATATATATATATATATATATATATATATATAGAGAGAGAGAGAGAGAGAGAGAGAGAGAGAGAGAGAGAGAGAGAGAGAGAGAGAGAGAGAGAAAAACAAGAGTCAGGATTTTTTTGTTCCAGGCCAAATAAGGTTCATTGATGATTCAGTGGAGGTGGCAGACCTTAAAGGGGCAGCATTAAACAGGCTATTGCTACTACAGCAATAATTATTTTGCATTAATGCTCTGGAGCTATCAGCCACCACACATGATGGTAGGCTACATAAACAGGAGTGTTACTGAGATGTAGACAAGCTATTATGTTATTGCTTTACTACTTGTCATAAAAGGGTTCCTGCAGGTATCAGCAAGTCTAATTTAATGCCATCGTAATGCCATTTTTAACATTTATTAAACAAACATACAATCCAAGCACCTTAAATTGTCAAAAGTATTTAAAGTTCAGAAAGCATCAATAATGCTGAAAGTCCACTGGAAGCAAACTCATTCCGTCGTCTGACATACGTGTAGGTTACAAAAATGGTACATTATTAATGGTATATTTACATTATTATCGTTTGGGTCATTAGTCACCTGCCCATTCCTAGCGGAGAGGTTAGGCAACTGAGCCCCTTATATAACCTCTAATTGATATCTTTTAGTAAACACGTGTAGACTAGCCCATGGTTTTTATATATACATGTCATCAATGCAACGTGATTGCAGCACTGTTTTTGTAGACACCCAACTGGGCGCTTGGCTTGTCACTTACCACCATGCTACTGATAATTACGCAGCATTTTTCTCCATCATGAGGCGCCATGCAGCTGCAGCACAATGACGGGAGGATGCCGGGAGCAGGGTGGGGTCTGAGAGGCGGTGCTTGTAGGGAGACTGTGGCCTGGCCAATAGAAAGCCGAGGTCAGTTTCGAAATCCGAGACTGACGCAGATTTGACCAATAGCAGCAGGGCATCCGCCGGCGCCGGGATAATAGACGCTTATAAACCGCTGTCCATCCTCGTGTGCGCCATTATCTCTTACATCGACCCCATAACTGTCGAATTGTAAGAGTCCACTTCAAGGAGCTTCTTCAACTTTGTAGCGCTGCCAAAAGCAACAAAATGGTGAGAAATCTTTAACTTATTTCTGTAAATGTATTACACCAGACATGTTTAATTTATTACTGACTTGCTATGTTTTAGTGGAGAGGGTTGAAGAGTGGATTAACTTAGTGTTCACAGAAAAGTCCTAGACATAACGTTAAGTTAAGGTTAGACGCGTCCAGTGGGCCATAGCAACAGCTTTAATGGCAATAATTAATGATAATAATAATAATATTATTAGCAATAATTAATCTTTGACCAATAAAGGTTTGCCATAGTGGCAGAGATGCGTTGGCGCCCTTTGAAGTGGCGGGAAAACGGGACAAATAAGGGTTTCAACAAATTGCTGTGTGGACGGAATGGATAAAGTGGTCAGGCTTTAACCCAAATGCCAACTATGCGGCATTTAGCCTCCCACAGTGTCACACTTATGCCTAATTTTATGTGTGAGCAGTCTAGGGATGGGGCTGCAGGTGCCAGTCATCCTAAAAAGGAACCCTACACCATGAAGCAGGTGAAATGCTGTGTCAGGTAGTGCATGTCATTAAAAATGCATGGGTGTAGTAACTGACACCACTGAGATGACCTCTGATGCTTTCTTGAGGGCAGCTTTAGCAGAAAGATAGATCAGTGCACATAATGAGATCTGGGCTTGGTTCTGCAGGTTTTAGCTTATATCTGTCACTGCACTGATGTAAGGATGCTGCAGACAATACACTGCGTCAAAAGAAGTTAGGATCTGTGTCAAGTCATGAAATAAATGATCTCATAAATGAATGAAATAAAAATGTAAAGCTCTAACTTGATGATGATGCTTTATGCCTTAATAAAGTCCTCTGATACTATGTAGTCTTTCAAAAATAACTAACTTTAATTTGTTTCTCCCCATAGCGCGAGTGTATCTCTATCCATGTTGGTCAGGCTGGGGTCCAGATCGGTAACGCCTGCTGGGAGTTGTACTGTCTGGAGCATGGGATCCAGCCTGATGGACAGATGCCGAGTGACAAGACAATTGGAGGAGGAGATGATTCCTTCAACACCTTTTTCAGTGAGACTGGTGCTGGAAAGCACGTCCCCAGAGCAGTTTTTGTGGATCTGGAGCCAACAGTCATTGGTAAATTCACAAACAATACTGTAAAAAACCTATTAATGCATATTGCTCTGATCTAAACATTTTAACCTGACATGTATGATTTCTCCCCAGATGAGGTTCGCACTGGCACATACAGGCAGCTCTTCCACCCTGAGCAGCTGATCACTGGTAAGGAGGATGCTGCCAATAACTACGCCCGTGGTCACTACACCATTGGCAAAGAGATCATTGACCTGGTGCTGGACAGGATCCGCAAACTGGTGGGTGAAATATTATTTTAATGATTTAGATCAGTGGTTCTCAACCTTTTGTCCTTGAAGCCCCTCCTGCCTGTGGCCAAGATAAGCCAGCCCCCCCCTGCCCTAACCTGGCCCTCACTAATGCATCATAAGCATAAAGTGATTAGCTACAAACATGACATTTTTAAAATTATTCAGCAGTACTGGTAGATTTTTGTTTCTATTCCATTTGTTTTCAAATTGGGTTGTGGAAATTTTATATATTTGCACAAATATAATTTTGATACAAATTTGACCCTCTAATTTAACTTTTAACTTTTATCCTTCCTCTCACAGGCTGACCAGTGCACTGGGCTCCAGGGCTTCCTGGTCTTCCACAGCTTTGGCGGTGGCACCGGTTCTGGTTTCACCTCTCTGCTGATGGAGCGTCTCTCTGTCGACTATGGCAAGAAATCCAAGCTGGAGTTCTCCATCTACCCTGCTCCCCAGGTGTCCACTGCTGTGGTGGAGCCCTACAACTCCATCCTGACCACCCACACCACCCTGGAGCACTCCGACTGTGCCTTCATGGTGGACAATGAGGCCATCTATGATATCTGCCGTAGGAACCTTGACATTGAGCGCCCTACTTACACCAACCTCAATAGGCTTATTGGCCAGATTGTGTCCTCCATCACTGCATCTCTTCGCTTTGATGGTGCCCTAAATGTTGATCTGACAGAGTTCCAGACCAACTTGGTGCCGTATCCTCGTATCCACTTCCCTCTGGCCACCTATGCCCCAGTCATCTCAGCTGAGAAGGCCTACCATGAGCAGCTCTCAGTGGCTGAGATCACAAATGCCTGCTTTGAGCCCGCCAACCAGATGGTTAAATGTGACCCTCGCCACGGCAAATACATGGCCTGTTGTCTTCTGTATCGTGGTGATGTGGTTCCCAAAGATGTAAATGCTGCCATTGCCACCATCAAGACCAAGCGTACCATCCAGTTTGTGGACTGGTGTCCCACTGGGTTCAAGGTTGGCATCAACTACCAGCCCCCCACTGTAGTCCCTGGTGGAGACCTGGCCAAGGTCCAGAGGGCTGTGTGCATGCTGAGCAACACTACTGCTATTGCAGAGGCCTGGGCTCGGCTTGACCACAAGTTTGACCTGATGTACGCCAAGAGGGCCTTTGTCCACTGGTACGTGGGCGAGGGTATGGAGGAGGGAGAGTTCTCTGAGGCCAGAGAGGACATGGCTGCTCTGGAGAAAGATTATGAAGAGGTTGGAGTTGACTCCATTGAGGGTGAGGGAGAGGAGGAAGGAGAGGAGTATTAAAGGGAAATAAAGGTGCAGGATGACAGAAATATTATAATCAAATGCATTTCTAAAACATTCCAATGAAAATGTTTGTTTTTTGTTTTGGCTACATTAAATGGGGTTTTAAGTTCCACAAAGCCATTCAAAAAAATTATAACTTTGGCATTGTTTTAAATAAAGTTCCTACAAAATTTAGAGAAATTACCACATTGCAAAACTGTTTGCCATTTTGCCACTGTTTTAAATAAAGTTCCTATAATGAACTAAAGTGTAATTTTTGACAATACACTTCAGAAAACAATGTATTCATGAAAAGTCTAAATTTGTATTTGTTCACACAACAAACATTTGGGGTCTGGGGCGAAACTGAGGAAAATCTAAAAAATGCCACTCTTCCAAACTAGTAGCCTTGATGCTGAGCTATTCTGTGAGGACTTTAAGGATAAATGCAAAATAAACTTAACAGACTTGATGTGGAGTGAAAGCACTGCTATAGTGTATATGTGTTTCTTTCAGCTGGATGACCATCTCAAAAAGTACTAAAAGTGGGACAGGTTGTGAAATTTGGTGGGACGAGGTGGGATGGACACGAGAAATAAAAGCCTTGATATTATACAAATCTAACTTATAAACTTATAGCATCTAAACCTCAAGTAGATAAAGATAACTTAGAAGTTTTTACAGTTTAGGGCCTATAACATCCGATCACAAAACACATTTTGCAAAGTTTTTACTGAGACTGCATTGATTGGAATAAAAATGTGGATCAGAAAAAATAAGTAAATTCATTAAAATTATTATTTTCCCAACACAGTTCAGCAGAATCAACACACATCATAGCACCATGGAGAAGCCTTTCCTGAGACACGGGCGTCAACAACACATCAACTATTCCAACCTAGCAAGACAGGATGATCACCAATATTTATTCTACATTTTACACAAGGAATGCTTATCTTACATTGTAGTAACTTTATCCTCACTTTTATAAGATGCACTGAGCACCAATGAAAAGGTGGGACAGTATTTTATTATTAAGTGGGTTGAGGAACATATGCCTAAATGAGTGTGCAGTACAACCAAAAGTGGGACAGGTGGTCACTCTAACCTCCAGTAGCCCATAGACCAGCAGCACTCACAGACCACGTCAATATTTACTGCAAAAGTCTTCTTCTCGATGCAGGTCAGTATTATTCATACCCTTTGACTCTGTAGCCTCTGTGTTTATGCCACTGCCAGCCTTTTTTAATATTTTAGAGTTTTACTAAATTTCTTATTAATTCATGTAAACTCTAAATAGATCAAAGACAGTGTATCCTATGAAGCAAAAGATAACACCAGTTCTTGATTTGAATGACAACAAGGAAAGGTTATATTACATCATCAAAGTAGATACTATTTTGTGGAATGATGATATTTTTAGACCTAAATACTGGGACACATATTTTTGCATCTACCAAAAAAGTTTCAAAAAAGGCCTCAAATGTTTGTTCATGTAAATCTATATAGATGAAAAGAGAACTAAGGGCTTCATGCTTCCAGTATTAATTGAAATAAAAACAACCTGGCAGGGGGGGTCAAACTCTGTCCTTTCAATGAAGCCTAAATGGCCAATAAATATCTTTTAAAACAAAAACAAAACAAGAAAGTGAGCATTGGAGCCCACCAAGATGGTTTATACAAAGGGCGCAGAATTTTGTGTTATGTCCCAGCAACTGGGACATTATCTGTTAAAACCTGGGCCACTTAAAGTGTTTTTACAGATATTTGTTGGACATGGGACAAGGAGCCTAAAACTGGGACAGTCCCCATTACATAAGAACATATGGTCACCCCAAGTTTATGCCTACAGTAATTAAACTGATCACGAAATAAATTGTGAATATGCTGACCTCAATAAATGGTCTTCTCAACTTGTGAAAAAATCTAAATAACATAAAAATATATCACTTTAAAGATTATCTTTCTTAAACAAATTCACAATAAAAACTTTGCCAAAATAATACTTTAGTTCTTTTTTTTTTTTTTACAGAAATGTTTATTCTTTTACATCAGTGTCCTACTCCATTATCCTGTTTCTAATGGTCTCATACTTATCCTACGCCTGTCCTGTGTCTGGTCTACGCCTGTCCTGTGTCTGGTCTACGCCTGTCCTGTGTCTAAAGGTCTACACTTGTCCTGTGTCTGGTCTACGCCTGTCCTGTGCCTGGTCTACGCCTGTCCTGTGTCTGGTCTACGCCTGTCCTGTGTCTGGTCTACGCCTGTCCTGTGTCTAATGGTCTCATACCTGTCCTGTGTCTGGTCTACGCCTGTCCTGTGTCTAATGGTCTCATACCTGTCCTGTGTCTAAAGGTCTACACTTGTCCTGTGTTTGGTCAACGCTTGTCCTGTGTCTGGTCTTGGCCTGTGTCTGGTCTAGTCTTGTCCTGTCTCTGGTCTTGTCCTGTGTCTGATCTTGTCTTGTGTCTGGTCTTGTCCTGTGTCTGGTCTTGTCCTGTCTCTGGTCTTGTCCTGTGTCTGGTCTTGTCCTGCGTCTGGTCTTGTCCTGTCTCTGGTCTTGGCCTGTGTCTGGTCTAGTCTTGTCCTGTGTCTGGTCTTGTCCTGTGTCTGGTCTTGTCCTGTGTCTGGTCTTGTCCTGTCTCTGGTCTTGTCCTGTGTCTGGTTTAGTCTTGTGTCTGGTCTAGTCTTGTCCTGTCTCTGGTCTTGTCCTGTGTCTGATCTTGTCTTGTGTCTGGTCTTGTCCTGTGTCTGGTCTTGTCCTGTCTCTGGTCTTGTCCTGTGTCTGATCTTGTCTTGTGTCTGGTCTTGTCCTGTGTCTGGTCTTGTCCTGTCTCTGGTCTTGTCCTGTGTCTGGTTTAGTCTTGTTTCTGGTATAGTCTTGTCCTGTCTCTGGTCTTGTCCTGTGTCTGGTTTAGTCTTGTCCTGTCTCTAGTCTTTCCTGTGTCTGTCTGGTCGTTATACATAGGCCACGCTCAAATGGTGACTGTTATACTTTTAACCAATAGAAAGACAGTAACTGGATCACGTGTCAAAGGCAGCCAATGGCCGGCCGCTGTTGCTTTCCGCCAGTGAAGAGAAGATTATAAATTGCTCCACCTAGCGAGAATTTTCCATTGACTACTACTTGCACAGGACACATAACCGCCTAGCTGTGAGAGTTAACTTTACTTTTACTTCCACTTTTTCTTTTGAACGCGGACAAACCTTCATCTTAAAACATGGTGAGTGTGCATATTTTGACATTTTTGTGTTCAATTATAGACTAAACTAAGTTAACTTTTCTTTTGTTCGGTGACATCGCACTCATATATTAATATTATCCAAGTTTAATGTAGCCCCGATCCTCCCCATTCGCTTTAAATAACCGTGAGTCGATAGTTGAGCGTTTTCATGCGTTTAAAACCAACATTAGAGAAGTTTGAACTTGACCTATTTCTATGAAACTAGTGTGAGCAGCCACAACCCGCCCAGAGAGAAGTTACTGAGTGCATTTCCTCTTTTATCTTAACCACATACACTGAAAACTACTGTCTAACTTTTTAACTTCAGCTGTCAGATACACGGGTTAGAAGTGAGAGCTGTTAAATATTTAAGTCCGTGCAGCTCGGTGCATTGAAAAAGTATCTTTAGACATAACGGTTTTTAAAAGCGGGAAAATTACTGCGAGGTATGTGTCATTTGACTCAGCCATGATGTTCTCATATGTGACTCATTACAAAGGGCCCCTTCTTCCCCTCTTCCTGGCTGCAATTAGATCCCACAGTGCTGATAAAGCGACCCAATCCACTAAAATCCTCTTTTATCGTTGTGTAAAATAAAGAAAACTCTTATCCTCTTTACAGCGTGAGTGCATTTCAGTACATGTTGGTCAGGCTGGGGTCCAGATCGGTAACGCCTGCTGGGAGTTGTACTGTCCTGGAGCATGGGATCCAGCCCGATGGACAGATGCCCAGTGACAAGACTCTGGGAGGAGGAGATGATTCCTTTAACACATTCTTTAGCGAGACTGGAGCTGGAAAGCACGTCCCCAGAGCGGTTTTTGTGGATCTGGAGCCAACTGTGATAGGTAAATTCACAAAAATAACCTACTGATGCATATTGCTCTGATCTAAACATTTTAACCTGACATGTATGATTTCTCCTCAGATGAGGTTCGCACTGGCACATACAGGCAGCTCTTCCACCCTGAGCAGCTGATCACTGGTAAGGAGGATGCTGCCAATAACTACGCCCGTGGTCACTACACCATTGGCAAAGAGATTATTGACCTGGTGCTGGACAGGATGCGCAAACTGGTGGGTGAAATATTATTTTAATGATTTAGATCCTTCTCGAGGCACTAATAATGACTTTTCTAAATTTCTTCTTTTATCCTTCCTCTCACAGGCTGACCAGTGCACTGGGCTCCAGGGCTTCCTGGTCTTCCACAGCTTTGGCGGTGGCACCGGTTCTGGTTTCACCTCTCTGCTGATGGAGCGTCTCTCTGTAGACTATGGCAAGAAATCCAAGCTGGAGTTCTCCATCTACCCTGCTCCCCAGGTGTCTACTGCTGTGGTGGAGCCCTACAACTCCATCCTCACCACCCACACCACCCTGGAGCACTCCGACTGTGCCTTCATGGTGGACAATGAGGCCATCTATGATATCTGCCGTAGGAACCTCGACATCGAGCGCCCTACTTACACAAACCTGAACAGGCTGATCAGTCAGATTGTGTCCTCCATCACTGCGTCTCTTCGCTTTGATGGTGCCCTAAATGTTGATCTGACAGAGTTCCAGACCAACTTGGTGCCATATCCTCGTATCCACTTCCCTCTGGCCACCTATGCCCCAGTCATCTCAGCTGAGAAGGCCTACCATGAGCAGTTAACAGTGGCAGAAATTACCAATGCTTGCTTTGAGCCCGCCAACCAGATGGTTAAATGTGACCCTCGCCACGGCAAATACATGGCCTGTTGTCTTCTGTATCGTGGTGATGTGGTTCCCAAAGATGTAAATGCTGCCATTGCCACCATCAAGACAAAGCGCTCAATCCAGTTTGTGGACTGGTGTCCCACTGGGTTCAAGGTTGGCATCAACTACCAGCCCCCCACTGTAGTCCCTGGTGGAGACCTGGCCAAGGTCCAGAGGGCTGTGTGCATGCTGAGCAACACCACTGCTATTGCAGAGGCCTGGGCTCGGCTTGACCACAAGTTTGACCTGATGTACGCCAAGAGGGCCTTTGTCCACTGGTACGTGGGTGAGGGTATGGAGGAGGGAGAGTTCTCTGAGGCCAGAGAGGACATGGCTGCTCTGGAGAAAGATTATGAAGAGGTTGGAATTGATTCTGCTGATGGTGAAGGTGATGAGGAAGGAGAGGAGTATTAGGCTCTGACTGAACATAAAATGATGTCCACTTCAATTTGTGAAACTTCTTTAAGGGCTACATATTTTCAACTTGTAAAAAAAAAATGCAAATTTCCTCAATAAAAATGATAGCAATTACTTTTGTGAGTTTCATTTGAAATAATTTCTTTGCAGTAGAAGTTAAATTGAACCAAACAAATGGCCATTTTTCTGAAGTGACTGACTCTCCATAAATGAAAAGTAAATGGTAGACTAAGAGCACACTCTGGTGGCGCAAAAGTGAACATGCACAAAGTAATTTGTTCTTGTGGACTTCATATGACTCAAAATAAAGAAACCAAGCTGCACTTTTACAGTTATTGTTTTAAACTGTTTTGCCAATAGCGGAGACTATACGCTTATAATTTTAAGGTTTTTAGTAGTTTACTATACATGATATGTCTTTGTTTAAAATAAATAGCTGTATTCATTAGATTTATTTCGGAAGGACAAGTTTCATGAGTAGTATTCATTTACCTCACACACTGACATGTACAGCAGTGGACTGCAAGCGAAGATTTCTTTCTTTCCTTGGACTACAGCCTTTTAACTGGCGCAAACCTTTAAGGCAATAGACACGTAGGCCTACACTAAAATATTTTGGTTTAACATGAGCGCAGGAGAGCAGTTTCTTCAAACGCTCATTATTGTAACCGAGGGTCTTAACAAAGCTGAGCACTGACGCTGTAATGGCTTGACATGAAGAAAGGACGAGAGCAGTGAACTCAAGACGCACTTTATTATTCTGCAGCTTCGTCTCACCATCACATATCACAGCAGTCAAGAACTCAAAGACAGACAATACACTTCCGGCCTTCACCTAACATCCGGTATGACTGCATTAACTTCATATTAAACAAGTAAGGAGCACAGAAAAGTTGCTTACAATATGAACAACTTATTTCCCCATAGCGGTGATTTGTTGATACTGTTGCCTCATTCCCAAACCTGTCCTGTCAGAAATGTAACTCTTGAACTTTTGACCAACGAGAGATAAGTCACATGACCGCCAGCCAATCAGCTCTGGCCGCTCTTCTGCCGGCGCAGACATTATAAAAGCCCCACCTGGCACACTTCTCTAGTTTCTTCTTACTCGGGACGCTTTGAGGTCTTGTCGTGAGAGTTAACTTCGGCTCTTCCTTTTTCCTCCTCAGTACTATCTAAGTCATCCCTGCCAAGAAACCATGGTGAGTGTTGGATGTATTTCCTTGTCGTTTTTTTTTTTAAGTTTAGCTCTGTCAGAGGCTCCTCATTGTTACAACATGTGGAGCCCCAGCGCCTGTTCCAATGTTCATTCATTCATCTCGATGCCCACTTGTGTCTTTGGGTTTAGCCTACATTTATGGTAACTTAAATGTGGACTTTAATCCTTTAACAGACGTGATTTTAATTTGCAAAAGCCGAACAGAGCCGAGTTTAACAAGTACTAAATGTTCGATGAAAGGCTTGACGCACATTGACCCAGTTAGCGAAGGGCAGTGCGCTTTCAGCTCCACACATTCCCGTTTTACCGCCTGAGTCAGGCCTGGGCCTCAATAGACAAACCACATGCTTTTGATTTGAAAATCTTTAGAAGCACTGCTTGATGTGGCTTTGATTTTTCTCCCTTTGCGTTCCTGCTTTTTTTGTATAAAGTCTAGACAAAAACCTATTTAACCATATAACTTTGAAGTACATTTATTTTAAACCAGCTCTTTAGGCATGATCAGCTGAACAATGGCCCTCAGATGTTTTTCTTTAGAAGTTGTTTTCACAGGGCAAATAACAGTGTCAAGTGATCTCATGTAGGCAGTTTTTCACAAAGGCCTTTTCAAATACTAAGACTGTAATTTAAAGTGGGTTTAAACATGTGAGTTAACCATGAGCGAACTCTTGCATGATTTGTATCTATGTTTAGTCACCCATTAAATTAAAATCTATATGCATTGCATAATTTGTACACTGTTTTCCACAGCGTGAGTGCATTTCAGTACACGTTGGTCAGGCTGGGGTCCAGATCGGTAACGCCTGCTGGGAGTTGTACTGCCTGGAGCATGGGATCCAGCCTGATGGACAGATGCCCAGTGACAAGACTCTGGGAGGAGGAGATGATTCCTTTAACACCTTCTTTAGCGAGACTGGAGCTGGAAAAGCACGTCCCCAGAGCGGTTTTTGTGGATCTGGAGCCTGCTGTTATTGGTACGTTTTATTTATAAAAGTGATAATTTGGAAAATAAAAAGTGGTTTGTAATAGGAAAATTCTCCCCAGATGAGGTTCGCACTGGCACATACAGGCAGCTGTTCCACCCTGAGCAGCTGATCACTGGTAAGGAGGATGCTGCCAATAACTACGCCCGTGGTCACTACACCATTGGCAAAGAGATTATTGACCTGGTGTTGGACAGGATGCGCAAACTGGTGGGTGAAATATTTAACGATTTAGATCCTCCTCGAGGCACTAATAATGACTTTTCTAATTTTCTTCTTTTATCCTTCCTCTCACAGGCTGACCAGTGCACTGGGCTCCAGGGCTTCCTGGTCTTCCACAGCTTTGGCGGTGGCACCGGTTCTGGTTTCACCTCTCTGCTGATGGAGCGTCTCTCTGTAGACTACGGCAAGAAATCCAAGCTGGAGTTCTCCATCTACCCTGCTCCCCAGGTGTCCACTGCTGTGGTGGAGCCCTACAACTCCATCCTGACCACCCACACCACCCTGGAGCACTCCGACTGTGCCTTCATGGTGGACAACGAGGCCATCTATGATATCTGCCGTAGGAACCTTCGACATCGAGCGCCCTACTTACACAAACCTGAACAGGCTGATCAGTCAGATTGTGTCCTCCATCACTGCATCTCTTCGCTTTGATGGTGCCCTAAATGTTGATCTGACAGAGTTCCAGACCAACTTGGTGCCGTATCCTCGTATCCACTTCCCTCTGGCCACCTATGCCCCAGTCATCTCAGCTGAGAAGGCCTACCATGAGCAGCTCTCAGTGGCTGAGATCACCAATGCTTGCTTTGAGCCCGCCAACCAGATGGTTAAATGTGACCCTCGCCACGGCAAATACATGGCCTGTTGTCTTCTGTATCGTGGTGATGTGGTTCCCAAAGATGTAAACGCTGCCATTGCCACCATCAAGACCAAGCGCTCAATCCAGTTTGTGGACTGGTGTCCCACTGGGTTCAAGGTTGGCATCAACTACCAGCCCCCCACTGTAGTCCCTGGTGGAGACCTGGCCAAGGTCCAGAGGGCTGTGTGCATGCTGAGCAACACCACTGCTATTGCAGAGGCCTGGGCTCGGCTTGACCACAAGTTTGACCTGATGTACGCCAAGAGGGCCTTTGTCCACTGGTACGTGGGTGAGGGTATGGAGGAGGGAGAGTTCTCTGAGGCCAGAGAGGACATGGCTGCTCTGGAGAAAGATTATGAAGAGGTTGGAGCTGACAGTGTTGGAGATGAGGAGGAGGAGGAAGGAGAAGAGTATTAAACATGCACTTGACCTTGTTTGTCAGCGATAAAGTCAATGTCTCAAATTGAATTTGCCGTTTACTGTGCTTTTTTAATCGCACATTGTAGAGCATCAATTCTACATCTGCAGTAATTTGTGTAGACACTGGATGGCACTGGTGAGCAGTCCTTGGTTTAGACTTTAAAGCTATATTCAATTTATTGTAGGGCTGCAGCAAACTTTTTATATATTATATAAAAAAATAATTTACCTGGCAGGGACATATGGGGTACAGAGTGGCTTAAGAATGAATTAATATGGAATTTAAGGTTAGTACACAAGGTACCAACTCTAGTTGTTAGTTGTAATTGGTTAAAATTACTACTAATGTGTCAAAGTAAGATTTCTCAACTCAAAGTAGGATCCTGTCTGAGGCTTTGAGAGAATGAAAGCAATGGTGTGGTATCCACTACAGCCCAATGACTGGTTAAGATGTGCCCCAGGCTCACAGGTGGTGTTTGAAAATACCTCATTCAGATGCATTTAATGTTCTGGCCCAATCATAACACCTTTTTAGTTCAAAATATTTTATTTTTTGGGGTCAGTATGTTGACAAATCATGCCATTGCACATACAGTAAATACATTAAGTTAGACTGAAGTTGTTTGGTAATTTATCATTAATTAAAGGCATCAGTTGGATCACAATTTTCAGCCTAGTCATGGTTAAATAAAGCTGGATTTGACAGTGCTCTGTGTAAGACATGGAGTTAAGAATTGTACTATATTTTCCCCATCTCGTAATTAAGAGGTAAACGTACTAGGAAATACTGTTATCTGAACTTCTACTGTTGTATGTGGATGTTGACATGCAAATCAACATATTACAAAACATAACACAAGTGCCCTCCTGCATATAAAACACATTCAGTTGAGGCCCTGAAATGATGTAGAAGTGTAAAGACTGTATCCAGCGATGAAACATAAACCCATACAAGCTCACAAACAACATCCCAAAGCAGCCATTATACATACATACTGTACATACACAAGCTTAGGCCATTCTCAACCCTCTACAGATACTAATGCAAAAAGTCCACCTCTCATTTACAACCACCTGGGTGCTAAAGAGAGCCAGGTATACAGTACATAAAGCATTTTAATATAGCTAAAAACAACCACTTCCTATTCCTATTTTCCTATCCTGTCTTCAGTGAAAATGTATTGTCTCACAGTGAAGTACACAACAGTCTCAATGCACTTGGGGATGCAGCAGCTTTAAAGCAACTAAAAAAACTACAGACAAAACTTGTAAAGGTGGCTTGCTCGCTTTGCATTGGTTGTTTTGTCTCAGAAATAAATCCCAGAGAACTTTAATTTAAATTTAAACACATTATATAGTACAACTCACAACTTTAAATACAGACTGCTACTTAATTTAAACTTTGACTACAGTACATTAATGAAACGCTGACCATAACACTCCCAAATTTTTCACACATGTGCTGCTAAATGATCCTGTTTAAGGCATTGTGGTGAAAATATTCAGTCAGTAAAAGAACATGACCTATATCTGCTCCATCAGTGTTGTTTCTTTAAATTAACAATACACTTAGAG
Organism: Bostrychus sinensis; assembly: GCA_020698575.1. Taxonomy (NCBI): domain Eukaryota; kingdom Metazoa; phylum Chordata; class Actinopteri; order Gobiiformes; family Eleotridae; genus Bostrychus; species Bostrychus sinensis. The sequence continues at coordinate 11,476,600 of CM036250.1, forward strand.
CCTTTATTATAAAACACTGACACACTGCAACAAAGATGAATTCTTTGAGTGCATATGAGCCATCCACTGTAGACATACTCTCCATCCTCTTGTCCCGACCTAAACATACTCTGATGTCCTGAAATGTCCCAGTCATTCAGTGCCCTTCCTTTTCTCTAACCTCTGGAGAGAGGTGCGTCTCAGAGCCTCACAGTCATAACAACAAAAACCTTCAGAGCCACAGCTGTCTGCAGGAGGCTGCTGTTTCTTGTTGATCTGTGGTCCTTGGTGAGGAGGCAGGCCATCTTTCTTCAACTTTGTGGTAACCTGAAACAATCAGCTACATAGTTTGAATGGTTTTACTGCTAAAAGCAATGGAAAATGTTCCAGTGTGGTTACTTAAACGTCTTACCTGAGGTGAAGTATCTCATGACAAAATCTGGACGAAGAGAATGGCTAGGCCTATGTTAAGTAGGATTACCATGCAGATCATTATGGTGTTTGGGCCCTTAAAAATATATTACAATATTAAGTTATATTCTTAAAATAGCAAGGCAGACAGACTTTAATCAGGCATCTATAAAGAACAGTGATTTTGTCCTTGTTAAAAACATATTGGTAGATAAGAACTTTTTTAAAATGTGGCCTTTTGTACTGTATGCACCAACAAGCATAAACTTTGTCGGCTTCATTAAAAAAACTTACCTCCATGTCCAGAGAATCGAGGGCTTCCTCTTTACTTTGGCTCATCACTATGGACTTCATTCTGGTTTCACCTTTGGGTTCAGGCTTTGCTGCTGGTTTAACAACAACGGCTTTAGCTTCTATTTCCTTAGGTGCAGCTTTTGGTTCAAGTCTGAGTGCAGGCTTGGGGGCTGGACTGGGCTGTCGCTTTAGCACTGGCCTTGTCTCTGCTTTGCTGGACGGTCTGCTGGACGGTCTGCTGGCCTCTCTGGACTCCACTCTGTTCTCAGTCACAGAGGGTACTCTCTCCTGGACAGAAGGAGGCCGTTCAGCCTTATGCTCTATGACTTTGGGCTCAGGGGTGATAGCTTTGGGCGACACCTTAGAGGTGGGGCGTGGTGGTGGTGCTTCTTCTTCTTCTTCTGGAGAAATGATACTGTTTCTTGCTGGACCAGGAGCTGCAGGGGCAGGAGTAATGTCTGGCTCTTTGGCATCATCAAATTTCTGAAGAGGTTTGATCTCCAGGTCAGAGCCTTGCTCAATTTTGTTGCTTTGGCGGCTGGGGGAGCGGGAAGGTCCGCGGCTGCTAGGGGCGACTGCAGTCTCAGATGGTAGTGCAGTTGGGGCAGGGGCTGGGACAGGGGCTGGGGCAGGGGCTGGGGCAGAGGCAGGTGCTGGGTCAGGTGCTGATGCTGGTGCTGGTACCGGGGCAGAAGACGCAGGGGTTGTGGGGCGACTGCTGGGCCTGCTGTTGTTGGACTTGGTGCTGCTTTTACCTCCTCCACCTCCTTTAATGCTTTTGTCTTCAGTCCAGCTTCCAGGACTCAGGAGTTTTGTGTCTTCCTTTGGAGGGATGGTGATACCTGGGCTTGGGGACGGAGTACGTCCCGGGGAGGACTCAGGCATGAGATGGTCTAGTTCATTCATGATTGGACTTTCTGGAGGCGTAGGCAGGGGCTCCTCCTCAGCTAACAGTGGCTCATGCATCACAGTGTCGGTGTTCTCACTGCCCTCCAAGGCCTCCTGTAAGGCTCTTTTCTTCAGATACTCAGGGCCTGTGGATTATAGGCCGGCACAATGGGACAATTATTTTTTTAATTTATGACAATCCTTGAATAGCACACAGTTGTTAAAACTGATGCATACAGTCTGCATTGTGCTTCATTCAAGCGGTAGTTTTATGATCTCCAGAAAAGGTTATATCTGGGCCGAAACTGTAGCAGGTCTTAAACTAAAAAGTTTTAATTCATGTTCTCTTTGTGAAACAATATGAAGTTTGACAACACTTGAAAACACTTGGAAAGTGACACATTTGTGGAGGTAAAAGTAAAGGTGTGAATATGTTTTGCTGCATTAAAATAAACTGAGGCCGTGCACAGTGCTGCTGTCTGTGTTGTGATCTTCTTGTTGAGAGATGTGTGGTGGAAGAATGCATAGCAGGCCTCAGCCAGGCCACGTCTGTTTGCAGTATTAGAAAGGACTGTGCACGTTTAGGTGGTGCCTGAGTCTTTTAAGCTTACTCTTAGCCAGGGGAGAAATAATCAGATCTCCTAAACATTTCTGCTGCTTTTGTGTTGATATGTGAGTACGTGTTGCTGGATGTAAAATGAAACTGATACAATCTCTTGAACCTAATAAGATGTTCCATTTTTAGACACTCAAATGTGACTCCCCTTGTGCTGAGCCTCACCAGAGCATCTGAAAGCTATAACCAGGGAAAAGGCACAACACTCATCAGTTCAGTTTAGACAAGAATAACAGTAAGTAAAAAGGAGTTAGTTTTAGTTAAACATCTATGATTCATTTCTCACAGTGGCAGGTGACACGACTGACCTGGCTGGTAGAAAGAAGGGGACAGCTCTTTGGCCACTGCTCTGGCCAGACTGGACTCACTGTTGGAGGCCTGCGCAGCCTGGTCAGCCCCATCCGACTTGCCTTTTGCATGAGTTGTTCTGCAGGAAATAAATACGGTTTATAATAAATATCCATAAACTTGAAAATAATGTGCTATAATAATGTAGATACAGCACCTTTCTAAAGGGGATGAACAAGTGTATCACAGTATAGTGAGTATAAAATCAGGACATGTCTGGCACTGCACTGATGTTTCTGAAGAAAAACAGCCTCAGTAACACATTTCTGATGCACATATTTATTTTATATAGTGACACTATAGCAGTAGAAATATGTGCTACAAAGCTTACTAACATAGGTCTCAGAAGGTTCAGTGGCAGGTTTTTCCACAGCTTTGGGATGTCCCACTGAGAACACAATGTCCTTGGTTGTTGCTGGGCTTGAGTCAGTTTGTTTATTAACCACATTTGCATGCTGTTTCTTGTCACACTAAATACAACTTGAACTGTACAAGAGAGGGCTTTGTAATAGAATTATCTTATGGTTCAATAGTATTAGCTATAGTGAGGAGATGTGTTCATCTTTTGTTGTTGCTTTGAGACAGAAATAAGTAATGCTTGCAATGACTTATTGCTGGGGTATTAGTATCAGTGCTCTGTTATAAGTTAAATCTCTTGCATATGTTCAAAGTTGCACAGGAAAAGCAAATGTAAGCTCAGCTCTGTGTTTTTGACGTCTCACAACAACTGAGATTTTTCCACATTACTGATAGTGATTACGCTGTGAATACTCAACATACTGTAACTTTAAACTGGGCTGAAAATAGTCGGCGGTCCTCTTGAAGACCCAGCAGGGAAGGTGCTTCCCACTGGAACAATTAGTGACTCTTGAGGTTTCATTCTTGATATAGCAGCTCTCCACCTGTCTGCACGCAGTCCGCCTGACGTGAGCTCTACACACCAGCTGATAATCACACTGAAATCACTAAATTAATATGGACTTGTAAGAGCAGCTGCGATTTTGCAACATGCTTTTAAATATAAATCCCAGTGCTGCAATTAACAGATTACTCATAGCCCACGAATACACGCCCACACACACATACAAGCTTCTAATTATGAATGTGTAAAGTTAACAATGACATTTAACATTAAGCTTTTCTTCTCATTATTCTTCAACATGACTTCAGTTCAGCATTTAAACCCTAAAAAGCAGATGTGCCAAAACAGCTGCCGATTACCAGTGCATCCAGGCTGAAAGGTATGTGGACTAGTTGGTAAAATGCCAGTGCCTTTAGCCCGTTGAATCAAAGAGAAAAGAAAAACGCAAAGTCCAATAAGTAAATATTGCAGTCTGAATGGATGTCAGTAATCCTTGATATCTGCCAACTACACACCCTGTCTTCACAAGAGGAAAGCAGTTGCCTTGTTGTTCTTTCATGCACATTGTGTCACAGTAATTGTCACATAGATAATTGTTCTTGACTGAGCCAACACTTTGCAAACATAAGTAACCACATACTTACTACACACTTAAGACATAATCTTTGAGTACAGAGCCACAGTATTAACAGATTTAATGCTTACATTTTCAGACACAAGTCTACATGACATCATATTTTCAGGACAAACTGTACAGTATAACTGTGAACTTCATGACTTGGTATTATTCAAAGCAATCAGTGGATATAATTTGAATGAATGAAATGAATTGTTGAACTTCATCTTTGTGCTATAGCTGTACCAAAATCAGGCTCAGCCCAAAACGTTTTCAGGAGACCACTAATTTAACAAGAGACCAAAGACAAACAGTTGTTGCTGCAGCCCAGATACAATACAGATTTAGATATGCCTAAATTAACTAATTTATCTTTTTCCCTGACTTTACAAATGTGTGATAGGCAAAGCATTAAAGGTCCACTGTTATTCTACATTGACTATTTTGAGCTTTAAACCATGTTATAATATTTGCACCTCAAAAACATACCTGGAGTTGTATTTTGTTTCATTCGTGCATGTTTGAGTAATCCTGTTTGCTGAGGCCATCCCCTTCTCAAGAGCTGGAAAACACTCAGTCTCACCACTCTACATATACACGAGAAACCAGGAAGTGCTCCTGTTTGTTTCTAAAGCCCACACACCATTACCAGACTTGTTCTGATTATTTCAGCACTTAAACTGACATCACTATGAAGCAGTCAGCTCAAATATCTATCTGTTAGGGTCATGTTGTGAATTGTTGTGCTAAATAGCCATTTTATGCTCTGTCCATTCCCCACCATTGCCAGCAGGAGGCGTCAGACACCTAATCCTAATATTCTCTGCAAAGCAATGTGACAGATGTTTTTTTTTGTTAAACATATACATTATTTTAAGTTATAAAATGTGAAATACAAATGCAAAAGTATCTAAAATTATTCCAAAAAGCATGGTAAAAAAAAACTTAATATGGCCCCTTTAAACAAAAACAAGAGACCAAAGTAGCTGCAATACAGATTTAGATGTGCCTAAGTTGTTGTAAGTTGCTGTTTCTGCCCAGCTTTACAAATGTGGTACAAAAGAAGTGTTATAGATCACCCCCATATTAACATTAAAGTACTACCTAGCAATAGCAGTACGAGTAATAGCAGTAGTCGTAGTAAAGTTGTATTCTGAAATATTTATTAAAATTTAATATTCATTTTCAGTTTCTCCAAACTTATAGACTTTACAGGCCCTGTTCTTGTTTGTAGACATGTAGTACAAAGGAAAGCAACTCATTAAGTTGTTGCATCTGCAGCCTGTCTGTCGTCTGTTGTAACAGGACAGTTGGCATTGTGACCTAAATACTCCTGGTGCTCCTTTAAGAAGACACTGGTTGTACAGGTGTCAGCTGTGAGGAGATTCATACTCTTCATCACTGACAGTCCACTGTGAGCCACGCAGGATAATAACTGTGTTGTCTGTGCTATAAGGTCAAAGTTGATCTGGAAATAGATCTTACTGCTCTGCTTCTAGGCTCAAAGCAGTTTTGTAACCATCTGTTTTTTGTCATGCTACAGTTGTCCCCGAGCCTGCTGATGGTAAGATATCCTCTGTCATTCTGGCATGTGCCACTAGATCTCTGTGGAGGGCCCAATTCAAATGTGTGTATGTGTGTGTGTGTGTGTGTGTGTGTGTGAAAGCGAGGGGCAGTGTGGCAGACGCTTTATTAAAAGCGACTGGATATTTTAAAATGTAATTAAAACACCAAAAATAACTCACTGTGCTAAATCCACAGTCTCGTAGCTGAGTTCCCATACTTTATTCCCCTCTGTGGGAAACCGGCAGCCTGATCAGAACTGAGCAGTGTTTACAATTGTTACGAGCTGCTTGTCAGCCAGCAGCAGAAATGGCCAGCCTCAGCAGTACAGTATGTAAGCCAAGCTGCTGGACTAAAGGTGTGGTACATATATACGCTAACCCTTTATATCCAAGCACTTGGTTATGAGCTGTGACATATTTATATCCATGGAACCATTTGACACCACTGCTGACGCAAGATGAACTCAGGTCTGTGGACTCGATGTGATGAAGGCACACAGTGGATAGTGTTGTTTTAGAAAAAAGAGAAAATCAGGTGGGCATATTGTTTTGGTATTTTGACTCATTTAATTTGGCTACTCTTGTATGATAAAAGTGGGTTTGATAAGTTGACCAATTAAGAGGCAAGACAAGAGAACTGCATCATTTGGGCTGAAAAAACAACGTGTGTCTGTGAACAGGCAGGAAACATTGGGGTTTGGAGGCGGGGGTCGGGGATAATCAGCTGTTGCATTCCCCAGTGATTGTGATACAGCAAGAGTGTGCCTTTCCATATTTAGTCAGGGCTCCTCTGTGACCACCGGGCCCCTGTGCCTGCGTCATTTACACCCTGTCCTGCCACACAGGTCCTCCTCCAGACGACTGCCCCACCAACCTACGTAACACAACAATCTCCATATTGTTTAAATGCCTGCGAGTGCTTAGCTAACTGGACATGTAAAGGCTGGCACTGCCTCCTCCCAGTGCACAGGTTGTTCTTGTATTTTTAACCCCTGTCTGCATTGCCAAAGGATCACAGAGTGAGAAACCACTGCCAGGAACAGATGTGTCATGGCTCTACAGCTCACTTACATAATAATTGATTTAATGCGTAGACTGTTACGCAGGATGGCTATGATTATTCTACTATCATGTACTGTTTAAAAAGGTATAAAAATGAATATGTATTTATCCTTTCAAGTGTTACATAGATGTAATGCTTTTGCACAGTGAATATGTTTGTATAAAGACAACACAACCAGGTGCTGCTGTTGGCTTCTATTGTCTGCTCACACTATAGTGCATAGGCTGGAGGTGCTGATGCAGTGCTTGTGGATCCATAACTCTTATATACTGCTTGTTCTCCAAAGTAAATAATTTAGATTTTAGGCTGCAGAGACAGGGGTCTGCACTTCATCAAGTACAAGGCTCCATGCAGTAAACACCAGGCTGATTTCAGGTGCTGAAGATAACTTCTGGCAAACACAACACCACCTTCTAAGGTCATACACAAACCAGAGTGGATCCATGAACCACTGTCTTTGCTGTGGCTTTGTTTCTGAACTGGATGCTTCACCAAATCTTTCTTTTCGAACAGAAATAATAAATTAATAAATTATATATTAATAAATTTTAAAGTCTACTTATATGTTAATAATACAGTACTAGTTTACTCAGAAGATGACTTTTGTCTATAAAAATCTCAGAGGTCAAACACTTTGGGCCTTAGGCAGGGTACACTCTGGACAGAGGCCAGTTGGTCGCAGGGCTGACACAGAGGGCTCACCTAGGGGTCATTAGGGGTCACCAGTTCACCAAACACATGCATGTCTTTGGACTGTGGGAGGAAGCCGAGAGAACCCACGGTAACACAGAGAGGACATGCAGACTCCACCCAGAGAGATTGAGAGTCCACCGGCCCGAGGATCCAACCCACGATCTCCTCGCTGGGAGGTGAGAGCACTAACCACTCTGCCACCATGCCCTCCCCTCCTGCGCCTGAATTTTATGGTATGGTATTTATAGTGCAACTTTTGAAAATTTTCCACAGGTGATAAGAAGATCCAAATGCTAGGACCAGCAGCTTTAGTAAGGGCAAATGACAACTAGAACAAAAACTGTCACAAGACAAATGGAAAAAAGTGTTTCATCATACTAACCTGGAAGCAGCGATCTCGGCCTTTAGTTTGCCAATAGCGGCCGCCCTCTGGGCCCCCTCCACGGCCCGCTCCACTTTGTGCTTTATCTTGGTTCCCTTGAGCTGGATCACCCTCTTCTTCACAGCCTTGACCAGCATGTTGTTCAGGTACTTGCCCTCCTCCTTCCCGCCCTCGGCAAAGGTCGTGCACCCGTACCCGTGCCGCTGATTGTTCAGCCACTCCCCCTCGTACTTGAGCCCGCTGGACCTCTCACTGATGCCGTATCCAGAGCGCTTGTCGTTCTTCCACTCGCCCATGTACACCTCTGTGGTGGTGGCGTCGATGTCGGCCTCCACCGGGGGGAAGTCCTCCGCCCCGGCCAGGCTGTCGTCCCCCAGGCTGATGGTGGAGTTGGTGTCACTGGCGTTGGAGCTCAGGGCTGACTCTGTCCTGAGGAAGCTGAGCTTACTTTTCTGGCTGGACAGTGAAGTGTTGGATTCAGACTTCTTGAGTTTACCCAGCAGGGAGCTCCTCTGAAACAGGCCTTTCTTCTTGGGTTTCACGGCTTCGGGGTCCACCTGCAAGGTTAGGGCAAAGCCTCCTCGGGACGGTCCCAGCTGGGTGGGAGTGGAAACGGGCGTCTCTTCACCTGAGGCACTGGTGGTGGTGATGACCGGGATGTCCTGCTGGAGGACTGCACCGTTGCTGTGCTCGCTGCGGAGGGAGGTCAGGGAGGTGCGGAGGGGGGAGCGGACCACTGCTGCCATGCCGTACGGGACGCTCTGACGGACCCCATAGCCGTGACGCATCCCGCCAGTGAACTGACCTTGGAAAGTACCTAGAAACATCAGAAAGTTGTTTTAATGAACCAAACATACTGTAACTGGAAGCACTATACAGGTTCATCTGGGACGACGGTGGCGCAGTGAGTTGCAGTAAGTGTTCGCCCACCAACCGGAGCCAGCGGCTTGAACTTTGATGTCCTTTATGTCCTTGGGCAAAACATTTCACCCACATTGCCTACTCCAGTCACAGTATGTTGCGACAGGAAGGGAATCAGGCATAAAAAAACGTGCCAAATCACTGTGCAACAACGCATTTCTTTATTTTAACTTTGATGATTATGGCTCAATGAAAACCAGAATTCAGTATCTCAGAAAATTAGAACATTACTGTATTAGAATCATACTTAATCATAATGATCACAATTAAAATAAATAAATGCTTGAAATATTTCAGTTTCTGTGTGCTTCATGGATATAATACTGTATATACATTTCACTTCTTGATTTGAACTCAGGGTTTCAGGGGCACTTAATTGTTCAGGTGGTTATCTTGTCTATACCACCTTGACTACCATTCAGTATACGCTATATAAAATAATATATAATTTAGTTCATTTCCCCAAAACTCAATTTAAATACTTCCATGATGCAGGTTTTTTGTTAAATTAACTTTTTCTGGCATTAAAAAGCTGAAAGTGGGGTGTATAAATGACATTAATTTGTAGGTTCACAATTTGGAGGCACTTTGAGTTGGCTACCTCCTTAACTTTTCACAGTATTTTAATTTATTGAAATGCACCTGTGTATAGGTAGTAGTGCTTAACTTTACAATATTATAATATGTATATAAAATCTGATTCTTATACCAACACTATAACACATGTCTATAACTGATCATGGGCTACAGTGGTTCTCAAACTGTGGAATGGACTTCTTCTGGTGGTACTTAGGCGTCTTTTGCAGTTCAGTCCTGCTTTAGAACTGGTTTTGTTCTGGTGTAGAAATGTTTTTTTTTTCTGGTTTGGTACTAATTTAGTCCTGGATTAGTTCTGTTTTTGTCCTGGTATTGTCTTGGTTTAAACTTGGTTATATCTTGTTTTTGTTATGTTTCGTCCTGGTTTCATCCCAGGTTAGTCTTGGTTTAGTCCTAGTTTAGTCCTGGCTTAGTCCCGGTTTAGATCTGTTTTCATCCCAGCTGATTCCTGTTTTAGTCCTGTTAGGAAGGGGACTAACCTGGTTTATTCCCAGTCTAACCTGGACTAACCTGGTTTAGTCCCAGTTTAGTCCTAGTTTAGTCCCAGTTTAGCCCTAGTTTAGTCCTGTTTTCGTCCTGGTTTAGCCTTGGTTTAGACTTGGTTTAGTCCTAGATTTATCTTGTTTTTGTAATGTTTATTCCTGGTTTAGCCCTGGCTTACTTCTGGTTTATTCCTGGTTTAGTTTTAATTTATTCCTGGTTTATCCCTGGTTTAGCCTTGGTTTAGTCCTGGTTTAGTCCTGATTTAGTCCTAGTTTAGTCCTTCTTTAGTCCTGTTTTCCTCCTGGTTTAGTCCTGGTTTAGGTTCTGGTTCTGAGGCATTGGTGTGAATAGTTTGAGAAGCACTACATCATTTTACAAATGTTTTCAAACTAAATGAAGCAACTATTAAAAAGGCACTAAATGGAAAACTTGTGTGTGTCAGGTTTAATCATAAACAAAAAGTTCATGTTTTCTGTTTAAACTGAGCAGTGCCTGTAGTGACAGGGCCACGCCCACCGGACCAGCAGGGCCTGTGGGCTATTCTTACACACTGACATCTGCTCCCACATCCCCATGGCCTTCTTTCTACCCTCTCTGCTCCACCACAGGGGGCTTAGAGCTGATGAGTCAGCTGTTAAGAAGGGAAACCACTGCTATTGTACACACACAGATAAACACAACTGGTCAGGTTAAATCATTAGTTTGCTCAGTACAGTCAGATTATGCTGATCAGCCGGAAAACCCCAAATAGCTCTGTGTGGGAAAAAATTAGTTTTCTGCTCTTCAAGTTTTCTCAAAATGTCTCTGGCGAAAGTTATTATTTATTATTGTTAACAAAATCTTTATCTCCAAAAAGGCACCTCCTCTTGAAGTGTGGAGTGTGCTTTTCCTACAAGTGTTAAGCTCTGTTTGACTGACAGCAACAGACTGATAGTTCCTTCTGGCTCAGAGATCATAAACGACTCTGAGGATTATCAGGATGGGCTCCTACCACCGCCTTATTACTTCTTCTTGAGCAAAAAAAAAAAAAAAAAAAAAAAAAACTTAAAGAGTGACTGTTGTGTCACCGTGCTGCAATAAGAATGAATGATGCGCCAAGTCATTGACAATAAATAACAAAAGGCAGTCCATTGACAAGGATAATAAATACACTGTGTATGTGTAGAATATCCCATAATGTAATGATAAATGTAGGCCTATATTACATCTCATACTATTCATAGTGTAACAGGTGATTTCACAGCACTATTGTAAATTATGCTGGCAATTTAAGCACCAATAAATGCAGGCCATTGCAGGCTGCATGCCGAGGCCAGCTGCTCCCACAAAACAAACACTTTTATTGCTCCTCAACAAAGTCTCACCTCCATCAGCATACGTCTCTGTGCCATATCCATCCTGGAGGCCGTTATTCCACGTCCCCTCGTACTTGGCTCCACTGACAACATTGATCCGGACCCCGTACCTCCCCTTGAACCCGTGTGTCCATTCCCCTCTATAAATCCAGTGCCCCTTGGTTTCCACTCCTAGGCCGTGACGCTTGCCCTGCTGCCAGTAGCCCTCGTAGGTGTTCCCGCTGGGCCAGGTGTACACCCCCACCACCTCGAAGCCGTAGTTCCACGAACCCGCGTACTCCCCCTGGCCTTTGGGCCCCGTGCAGATGCCGTGGCCGTGAGCTTTGCCCCCTTCCCAGCCGCCGCAGTACGCTCCGCCGTCGTCGAACTCGAAACGACCCCCGCTCATGGTCTCGCTGGAGCCCCCAACAAATCCACTCTTTTCTGCAAAACTACCTGAATGAAAGCTCCGTCAGTGCGTCTTCACCTTGACCTGGCATTAAAACTGATTGGAAAAGATCCTTTACGCACAACTTGAGTGGACGTCTTCTCTTCTCTTCAAGGCGCACTTAAAAACTTTTGGTTCCTAAATTCCCATATCAGTCCAGCGTCCTCTTTGTGGTTTCGTCTGTTCCCAAAAGTCCCCCCCCCCCCTGGATACAGATGATCTTTAGTTACACATTTGGAGCCAGTTGCCGGTTAATGAAGTGAAGTATTTCTTTCCTCTGTCTTGACAAGCCAGGGGTCTTACATGGCTTTCCAGGTGGCCGCAGAGAAAAGCCCCTCTCTCCCCTTGTCCCTGCCACCCAGCTATCTCCTGACAGTCGCTGCTGTTGGAAATTTTTTAGCAGACCTAACAAGGCGACCAATCCACAGACACACATACACACACTTCCAAAAATACAACCCAATCCTTACTCTGCTGCTGCCTGCAAGGAGCCATGCCAGAGTCTTGCCACTTCGGGAGTGAGGCACATGCCATTCAGGACCGCGGTCTGTACGTGCTGTCCATTCACTGTCGCCCATGCCATTCTGCTATTGGTTCAGAAATATATTGTTATAACAGAATAAATCAATTATTATTTTATACTGAAGTGGTCAGAAATATTCTTCCATCTTTTTAAATACAACTCCAGTTTATTTTTACTCTACAGCAGTGATATGCACTTTGATGCATTTCTTTATAACTGTTATAAAGTATATTATGAAATGGGAAAGGTTTCTCTTGCCTTGAACCCCATGGTAGTGTAGGAAAGGCCAAACTCGTCATTGCCCTCTGCTGGTTACGACTGGCAGCTGCAGGTGAAACGACAGTACACAATGAACTTACCTGGAAAAAAGTCAGAATGAGTTGGGTTTTACACATTTTAGATTTTCGTGAGTTTGTGATCTCACAGATCTCGCGAGAATCCAGTTCTGCACAAAGCAAAGTTTGATAAACAGGTTTCACGTAAATTTCACAAGATAAATTAATCATGTAGTTTAATGCAGTTGGACATAATCAAGCGAGAAAAGTGACGCGTTTTGTTAAAAGGTTCAACATAAAAATGCATATGAAAAAACAGCTGCTTTTAATAAAATAACATTGTAACACAACAGTTGGCTCAAAACCCAGCAACCCCAAACTATCATTTCCGTTCAGCTTTTATTATGAAAAACACTTTAATAGATTAAATTTGTCTTCCCAGGATTACATTAAGGGAGTAACACATTAAAAAAATCGAACTCTTTGTTTTTTTAATGATAAACAAAATTAAAATGCATCTATTTTTAGTTAGGCAATGTTTTTTTTTTTTTTTTTTTTTTTTTTTGTATGTTTCATTACATTCCTAACAAAATTAGGATCGACAGCATCCCTGAGCCTGGAGCCCACAGCTTGTCCTTACACCGCGTGACCTTCGCTCGAGCTCAGGTCCATCTCGCGCGTTCCTCAGCCTCTCTCTCTCTCTCTCTCTCTCTCTCTCTCTCTCGCTCTGTGTCACGTGACTAACACGGTCACACTGTGGTCTGGTTGTGAGTGCTGCTGCTTGCACGCTTCAGTATCCGCCTATTTGCATATGGAGCACGAGTAGTTTGTTTGTCTGTGTGTGTTTGTGTGTGTGTGTGTGTTTTTTTAAGGCGGGGTGAGTGCGTAAAGGCCCATCCATTTCAGCACCGGAGCTGTCCGCGCGTGAACCGACGATGCTGGGCTGGTCGTGGCGTTGAACCCCCCTCCTCTTCGCCTCTGTTTCTCTCTTTCTCTGTCTCTCTCTCTGTCTCTCTCTCTCTCTCTCTCTCTTCCCATCCCTCCCTCTCCTCTTCTCCTCTCTCAGCTCCTCTCCACACGCACAAAACGCTCTGTCATGGCGTCTTCCAACCATGTTACCCCCACCAACTGTAGCTGGTGGCCCATCTCAGCCATGGAGGAGGACGGCAAAACGACAGACGGAGAGGAGTGCGAGGAACCAGCGGTGGAGCCCAAGCCCTACAACAAAGACAGGCTGGTTTTGTACCACTGGACGCAGTCTTTCGCCTCCCAAAAGGTAACACACACACACACACACACACACACAAAGCTTGGAAAATGAAGGTGGTGGCTCTACATCTCGTGTACATGACGTGCTAAAGCGTGGAGCAACCCGCGTTTGTTGTGACCACAGCGTGTTATTGTGCTCTGAATATGAATATGATCCTGCAGCTGGGCAGAGTTCCCACTGGAGAGGTTTATACAGACTGCAACGTGCATGGGGCTCGTTTCCTCGACATATAGCAGGATAGGTGGTCAGTATGCTGCTGGCTGTCATGTCCCACCACCGCATTGCCCCTTCATATCTCATCTGCTGTGCTGTGTGGTCCTGTGGTGGCGAATGGCTAAAACCTCCATGATACATGACTGCCTGAATAATTGATCAAAACGAGGTATCCTGATGCTAAACAAACCAAAGGGCATCTTCACTTTATGTAGCTAAAACGGCTTGATAACAAAATACCTGTGCATCTCTTCTGTAGTGGGACAGGGGTGGAAAAACAACACGTTTTCCATAGGGCATGCTCCATTCAGAAAAAGAAAAAAAAAAAAAAAAACAGTGAGCTGAGCCATCGATGCCAGCCACGTTACCTCTGAGAGCATATGTTTCATCTCATAATGATCACCATCTGTGTCTCTACAGCAGCTCAGCGTCTTTACTGTCAACTTCTGTCAAATCCTTCTCCAACTCCCATAGGTTTGTCGTGACCGGATTAAAGCAGCAGTTTATTGGCCAACATGTGACTCTTTCAAACAGGGTAATAGTGATTTTTTTTCCTGGAACAACCTTGAGGATATACTCTTGACCATGTGCTGATGTTTGGTCCGTCACCTTTTAAGAGAGATGCTGGCTCCAGGCCACATCTGCGAGCTGCTGATGCACTTGTCACAAACAGTAAACACCAGCCTCAGTATCACAATTATCACTTTGGTCCTAAAGTTGAAGTAGGTGTTTTGACTTTAAACAGTCATACACAGTCATAAGTAAAAGGTTGGACGCCCCTCTGAGGTTGCATAATAATTTACTCTGTCTTCACAAAAAAAAATCACAGAGGTATGTCAATCATTTTCTAGTGACATCTGAGTTCTGTTTTCCTAACAACAATTTTTAGTGTAGCAGTATTTAGGTGTATGTCAAACCACACCACGTTATTCCAAAATTAATCTGGCCTGTCTGAGCTTTTGTCTACCTCATGTGACTCCGTTTGTGGCGTGGCATCACCCTCACATACAGCTGTTCTTTGTGCAAAGTGCATGAATTTTTGACCCATGTACAGAAACATCTGCAGCAGGATCATCTTGTAGGTCTGTGGAGGGTTGTCGTTAACCATTCTCACCAGTCCTTGCCTATGTCTCTCTGGTATTTTTCTTGTTCTGCCACATCTGTCCTTAACATCAACTTTGCCTGTGTCCTTCCATTTCCTGATTACCACCTTAAATACATTTTCTCATTATTGAACACACCTGTGTATGAAGTTCAAGGCTTAACTAACTAATCTAACAAGTTTTGTTTTGCAAGTAATCCTTTTGAAGAAGTTACATGCATTCAAATCAGCAAACTTATAAGGGTGCCCAAACTTTTGCACAAACCTTTTTTTCATATTGCATTTAATTTCATACACCTAAATACTCTTACATAAAAACTTGTTGTTAAGAAACACCCTAGAACTCAGATGTCACTAGAAAATGAATGACATACCTCTCTTTTTTTTCGTGAAGACAGAGTCAATTATTATGCAACCTCAGGGGTGCTAAAACTTTTACATATGACTGTACATCACTGAGTGGTTAGTACAGAATAGAACAGGATAGAAGTGTATTGTCATTGTCCTGTAATAATAATAAAATACAGTGTAGTCATTCCCAGGTATAGCAGTAATAAAAACTTAAGCATCTTCTTTTCTTTCGCCTCTTCCCCTTTTAGTCATCACAGTAAATAATCTGCCTATTGTGTGTAGTGATTTGCATATTAATTTGGCATGAGTTTTTAAGCTGGATGCCCTTCCTGACACAACCCTCCCTATTTATCCTGGTTTGGAATGGAGAGTACAATGGCTTCAGTGGCTTGTGACCCTTTGTGGCTGAGTTATAGCATCATGCACATACAAAAAGAGCACCGCTTTCTCCAAAATAGCACCAAAACCTGTTAGTTGACAATTTAAATGCAATTTTAAAAAGCAATAGATTTCTGATAAATCTCTTCCTTTCCCTTCTGCAGACGCCATTGGTGCAGTGATTTGGTACAGGTTTTATGCCAGATGCCCTTTCCAAACCACTTCATTTATCTGGGCTTAGGACCGGTCCACAGAATACACTGGCTTGTATTCTTGACAAAGTGAATATGCTTTTATGTTTAAACATTTGTAGTGTCCAAAAATAATCTTGTTTTTAGCGCCTCAGTTGTTTGTTTTGTGATAAATTTCACTGTGGCTTTCTAACACTTCCCCCATCTTAAAAAAAAAAAAAAAAAAAAATGCAAACTATCAAACGATCAAGCTGTCATTTTTAAAGTGCCAACAAATGTACAACTTTATCCTGGCATCAGATGTTTAGGGATTATTTACAGCTGTGTCTTTGCCTGAGCACATTTTAGTAGAAGTTGTCCTCCGAGTGATCATCTCTGACGTGTGAACAACAGCTCCTGGAGATGTGCAGCCATTCCCTGAAGCAGTCTGATCATGCGTCTCATCTGAATGATGTGCTGTGAACATAGTAAATATAATAAAGATAAAGACAGATGGAGCCCATGCCTCTGAGTAACAGCACATTTGGAGCTCAGCATCACCGATCAATACAAACCTGGCAACCTCCAGGGTTGCAGGTTAGAGATTTACACCTACAGTATGGCGCCTCTGGACTGGAGCGCTGGGCTCTGTCCTATTCAGTTTGAGTACAGTAAAGTACAGTAATTAGCCATTCTTGTGCTAACAACCTCTCAATTCAAAAGTGATTATAGCTCCTGCAAAGTGCTGCTAATTGTAACCCTCTTGTACTTTTCTGGTTTATTTTATTCTTGCTTTTACCTCAAGTACTTGGCATAATTACCCAGGAGTGACTGATATTATTACTGTGTTTACACATACACCAATTGGCGGCACAGTGGTTAGCACTCTCGTCTCAAAGTAAGAAGGTCCCAGACCATGTGGGGCCTTTCTGTGTGGAGTTTGCATGTTCTCCTCATGTCTGGGTGGGTTTTCTTTCCTGTGGGTGCTCTGGTTTCCTTCATCAACCCAAAAACAGACAATAATCCTCCAGCTAGGATCCCCTGAATGATCCTGACTCAAGATCTGTAAAGGGTCCCTGCTCATGACAGGTTGCCCTAGCGGTAGGATTGTAGCGCCCATGACCGGTCTTGGTTTTGAGACCATTTTCTTACTGTCTTGGTCTCATTATTATACTCGGCCTCAGTCTCGGATGTGATGGTCTCAGAGATTTTATTTACCAAACATTATAAGAAAATGCTGTTCTTCATAATTTTGGAGTAATTCATTTTCAGCATTAAAAGAACCAGGAAAATGGCCTATCTCTATTTGTTTGTGGAGTCTGTTGCATTAAAAATAATCATTAATGTATTTGAACCACTTTTTTTTTTTTTTTTTTTTTACTTTTTCCCTTTATTTAGTGTTGGTTCACAGGGTTTAATCTCGACCTGGCCTCAGTTTGCCTCAGTCTCGTTGCTTAAAAGTCTTGGTCTCGAACCCTGAAAGTCTCGGCCTTGCCTTGTTCTCTGTACCTTAACCTTATCTGGCATAACTCGCATAACTCATCATAACCTTCACTCCTTCATGGACCACTTTTGATAGACTCTGACCACTGCAGACCGGAAACATCCATCCCACAAGAGCTGCAGTTTTGGAGATCCTCTGACTCACAGCTTGGCCCTTGTCAAACCTGCTCAAATCCTTACACTTTCCCATTTTCCCTGCTTCTAACTCAACAACTTTGAGAACAAAATGTTCCCTTGCTGCCTAATCTATACCACCATTAACAGGTGCCACGATGAAGAATTAATCTGTAGTATTCACTTCACCTGTCAGTGGTCATAATGTTATGCCTTATCGATGTATGACGGGGACGCAGTGCTGATTCAGTGCCAGAACGTCCGTTGATTAAATTATAGAAAAACCTTTTTTATTTGACATTGCTGCTTCACTTATTTGAGCTCTCTCTCCTCCCTAAACACCAGTCTGACTGTTACCAAATCATTCATTTCATTTTATTAGACAGTAGTGACAGAAAAACACTATTCCTCCTTTCACTGAAGCAGACAAAATATAGCACTTCATACTCTTTCATTAATCTTATTCAGGCTAATAGCTCTCTGGGGACCTTGGCGTATCCTTCACCCAGCTAGCAATGTATCCTGACTGTCTTTTGTGGGATTTTTTTAGGAGGCGATTAGCACGCTGTTGTGTAAACCGTCTCATCACTTTGCAGGCGCTCAACAATAATAACAAACAAGCCAAGCCTAATCCATCTTTAGACTCCTATTTGTAGACAAACTACTGCCTTTAAAATATAATTTTTTGCATTTAGCTAGCCAAGTCTAATGTTTGCTCTGTGGTATTAGGTACGTCTGGTGATCACTGAGAAGGGCCTGGTGTGTGAAGAGCGGGACGTGAGCTTGCCACTGCAGGAGCACAAAGAGCCCTGGTTTATGAGACTTAACCTGGGAGAAGAAGTGCCAGTGTTTCTGCACGGGGACACCATCATCAGCGACTACAACCAGATCATCGACTATCTGGAGAAAAACTTTGTAGGAGGTAGGATTTCAGTCATCACTTGCTATAAAGTTGCATTTCAATATCTACACATTGCCACTGGTTGCTATGAGAAAGCGTATCTATAAATACATTTATGAGGGCTCCTTCTAGGGAAGGTTTTTTTTATAGCAACATTTGTCTGACTAATAGTTGGATAGATGTTAAGCACATTAGGTCCCACTAAAAATAACATAAGAAATAATTATGGACAGCCAGACCCATTCACTTTAGTAGCTGGGTGAAGTTGGTATGCAGCCTCTCCTCTGTTGGATCCCAGCTTTGAATCCCAAACCGTGTGGGGCCTTTCTGTGTGGAGTTTGCATGTTCTCCCCATGTCTGGGTGGGTTTTCTGTGGGTGCTCCGGTTTCCCCCATCAACCTAAAACATGCACACTAGGCTAATCCTCCAGCTAGGTACTCCTGACCAGGATCCTGGCTCAAGATCCGGAGAAGAGTCCCTTGGCTTGTTTGTTGTGGTGCGGTCGCCCACTGCTCCAGGTTGTCCCCAGCGGCACTGAAGGATGGGTCAAATGCAGAGAACAAATTTCCCTGTGGGGACAATAAAGACTTCCTTAACCTCAGAAATAAGTGGGGTGGCAGAGTGGGGAAATAGATGAATACTATAGTGCTATGCAAAAAGAGAAAGATGATTGCATATTACCTGATGTATTGCACATATTTAGCAGCTGCCTGGATTAGAGAAAGCAGTCTCATTAGTTTTTATTTAGCTGTCAGTTAGCAGCTGGGTCCTGAACATGCCAGTGCTGCACCGCAGGTAGCAATACCTCCTGCCTGAAAACAAGAGGCAAACAAGATGCTGGTTGCCCTGGTTATTCCTCCTCCTGCCTGTCAGCTAGGAGGCTGTGGGTTCAACCCCTTGAGCCGGTCAACTCACAATATCTCTGAGTGGAATCCTCAGTGTGTTACCTTGGGTTTTGGGAGTTGGTGAATCTAAATTGACCATACTGCAGAATTAAAGAGAGTAAATGGTTGTCTGTCAGCTCTGCAACTGACAGGCCACCGTCCAGTGTGTACTCCGTCTAAGGCCCATAGTTGCTGGGATAGGCTCCAGACACTTGTAAGCCCTAAGAGAAACAAGCTAAATGGCTTCTTAGACTGCTTGAATCGTGGCCTATGAACAGCTTCAGACAGATGTGATTAATTACTTTGACTGTACTTTGTTTTAACTGCAGGGTTAAAGATTGTGACCCTTTCACACAACATGAAGTTTTTCTTCATAATAATCGGCATACAGTGATGTTAATGTTTCGTCGTAACTGAGTCCCATGGGAGTCTTGCTCTCTGTTCACTTTGCCTTGTGGAGAGTGTGAAACGTGGATCTCAGTGCAACAATTGGAAGCCACTGAAGGCCATCTGTCTTCAAGTTGCTGCATTATTTGTCTTTTTGGCAATGTCACCCAGGCGAGATAAGATGAAATCTAAAACTGAAATTGTCCTTTTGCAGAACATTGTGTCCATACCACAATGAACAGTGACACAAAAGGTCTCTGTAGACGACCCAGGTTAAAAATTAAGTTTTTCATATTTCTTTTTACAATTTTAAGATAGATAGATTATTAAATGTAAACACAGTACATTGGCCATCTCCAGTGTCTTAGTTGCATGTCAAACTTGTCACGTGAGACATTGTACCATTATGTAATGTTGTAACTACACAGCAGCAAACCCCTGAGGGACAGACCATAAAGTGGAGATCGTCTTATCACTGTGTACTTAATGGTCAGTGGTCTGAAACTGTGGCGCCTTAGTTCAGATTGTAGTCACTGTGCACAGAACAGAAACATGTTCCTATAATTTCCTGCCTTTCTTTGATTCAGTGCTGTCTATTTGAAAATATTATGTTTCTACCAGAGAGTGAAGATAATAGTCCAGCCAAGGTGCACTCTTTAATAAGCAGGCCTCTTGCTGCAGGAGCTTTTAGCCAGAGTTACATGTTTTCTGTCTCTGTTCTAATCCCTAATGAATCTTGGTGACATGAGCTGCAGACGCCCTGAAAAGTGCAGCTGTCTCTCAGATAAAAGACTGGAGTGGAATGGCGTAAAGGCACCTCACATCTCGAGTGTTGTTGTATTGCACAGGAGCACTCACAGTGTCAAAATGTCTTGTCGGCTGTTTACATACACAAAAGATTTTTTAGTTGAGTGTTTTCTTTGTAAATCCTGTCAGAAAGTTGCTTTGACGATAATGTGATGATGCAGGCCTCATTTATGCAGCGGACCACCTGGGCCATCATGCCGTGCCCTGGTCAGCAGGCTGCCACTGATTACTCAGCGTTTTGGAGTTCTGCCAGGCTTAGCTTATCCCACTGTGAGCTTCTTCTTCTATTGGCATGAGCATCACCAAATGGCCATGTGCCTGTCATTGTTCTGTCAGTGGTGCTGTGTTGGCTGTGACCCTGTGTAAATAAACTGTCTCTCTCCATCATGCAGATCAGTAAAAGATCCAAGTTATTAAATTGAATAACACTGTCAACAGCCGTGTTGACTGTTGGATAAAGAAGTAGGGCAGACTGTATAAAAAACATAACCAACAAACAGCAGAGAAATGTCTTTTATCTAGATTGTATTCTGAAAGGGTCCATCCATCTCAGCCATACGCATAATATTTCTTTAGCTATTGAGTCTGAAGCAGTTTGCCTCGATTTTAATGGAAACGTCAGCCTGAGATAGTGTTACATGAGCTGGGTCACATCAGTCACCAGGTTACAATCCCTGTGCATCTGAGAGGTGAACCAGGGTGAAGTGAGTTATTTTTACTATGTATGCAAAGAAAAAGGTATCTTTTTACTCAAACTGCAACACAGCTATGGATTATGTGCTGTTTCTGTATTGGTGTTGGTGATGGCAGTGTTGTGTTTGCAGACTCAGTGGCTCAGTTAGTTCCTGATGAAGACTCACCTCTCTTTGAGCGTGTGCAACAATATCGTCAGCTCCTGGACGGTTTGCCAATGGACGCTTACACACACGGCTGCATCCTCCATCCAGAGCTCACCACTGACTCAATGATCCCAAAGTACGCCACCGCAGAGATACGGAGTAAGTCCAGTTCCACTTCACTGTCCAGACAGGGATCAGACAGCCTTAATTAAACTTCTATAATCAAATGCTTTTTATTTTTTATCTGGTAAGACAACATCTTCATAATGAATCCATAATGGAAACAGAGCTTCAAGTTGTTAGCAGATATTTCTGCATCTAACTGCAGCCAAGTGTGTAACACACACATGTGCTCAGAGAATCACTGTGCAGTGATGCAGAATAACTCATAGAAAGTCTATTCTGGGGCATTTCACATTCTCATACATGTGTCTTTTTGTAATCACAGTGAACACAGACAGAATGTCAGACATAAATGGATAAATTAATCTAAATATTCTGTGCAGCAGTGTTGGTTTAGCACTAAAGACAAGCACCATGTCTGTACATTTATGTTTATCATTTGTATTTACAGCCATCTGAATTTGATTAGGGCTTCAGATTTGAAACCAGCAGCTTCAATAAAGTGAAACAACAGCCTGGCATTTTAAATGCTATTTATCTTCCTTACTGCATTGTTCACATCACTGGCAAACAATTACCTGTTTTATGTACGGACGTGATTAGCATACTGTGTAATTTGACTCCACCAAAATCCTCGACACAGCACAATGTAGTGACAGCAGATTGTGACAGAGTTTGTGCCACAGTCCAACAGCTCAAACAAGGAGTTCCTCTCACAAGTGGAAGTCATCACATTCATTAAACCAACTACACAAGCTACAATAAAAATATGTCAGGCAGTCTACGTTGCGTCTACGTTTGTGACACATGGATATACAATAGAAACAATGGCTTAAGACATACAAACATTTGGCCCTGTACTCTATCTTATACACAACAACACATCCGTATCACTGAGACATTTATGGAAGTAGGATTTTGTCACAGGAAGTAAATGCCCCACAGTGTCCTCCTCCTCACCAAGAGGCACAGATGAGTTTATATTCTCCAGAGACTCACATCTCATTGCTTACTTTGAGTCCCTCTGCTGTCTGCTTTGTGCCATTATGAAGAGAAGAAGCATGAAAGTGACATTGTTCTGTCAGAGTTTATTTATTTGTGTGTGTATCCTCAGGACATCTGGCCAACGCCGCAACAGAGCTGATGAAGCTGGACCATGAAGAGCCTCAGCTGACAGAGCCCTACTTGTCCAAGCAAAAGAAGCTTATGGTGAGTCTGTTCTTCTGAGTCCTATATAAAAACTGATTTATCATAAACTTAAAGGATTTTTTCTCTTTACTCGCAGGCCAAAATCTTAGACCATGATAACGTGAACTACCTGAAGAAAATTCTGGGAGACTTAGCCATGGTTTTAGATCAAGTGGAAGCTGAACTGGAGAAAAGGAAATTAGAGTATCAAGGTATGTCAAAAAGTATCCGCTATGCCTTGAATTGTGTTTGATTATTGGAAGTTTTCATGCCACTTTGGATGTTGTTGCAGATCAGAAGTGTGAGCTGTGGTTATGTGGACCTGAATTTACGTTAGCTGATATCTGCCTCGGAGCCTTGTTGCACAGGCTCAAATTTTTGGGACTATCTAAGAAATATTGGGAGGACGGCAGCCGGCCCAACGTGCAGTTGTTTTTCCTGCGCGTGCAAAAACGCTACGCCTTCCGCAAGGTTTTGGGCGACATCCACACAACGCTCCTGTCCGCCGTACTACCCAACGCTTTCCGCATGGTGAAGAAGAAGCCGCCATCCTTCTTCGGGGCGTCTTTTCTCATGGGCTCCCTGGGAGGCATGGGTTACTTTGCCTACTGGTTTTTAAAAAAGAAATACATGTAGTGAATGCTCTCTGGTTGTGTTACATGTCTGTGCATTTGTGATGTTTCATTTTATTTTTCTGTAATGTTTTATGACTGCAGGAAAACATAACAAATCTATATAGAGGACAGTATTACTTACCTGGGTGATCAAAGAATAGTGAAACATTCCATATTCTCGACAGCACATGGCACCGGTAATCAAAGCCTTCGATTGAGTTTAGACTTGCAGCTTCCACGCCTGTTAAGTCTTCGTATAATCTTAGTTGGAGGCATGTGCAAGGTCCACTGTATCGCAAACCCAGACGAATTGCAGTAACACCAAAAAGGGTTGACTGGCCTCTGCATGCCACTATTCCTCTAATCATTTATGTACTCTGCACCCCTGAGGTTTATCCAGTGGACCACAGGGGCCGTCACTAAAAACATTTTCTGTTTATTGCTGTGCTGCCAGAAACTGCCAGAGGAAAGAAGGACGGAGATATCATTTGTATACACACTCACACATACATGAATGCACACAAGTTAGTTTCTTCACAGGGCACACGGTGGTCTACTGTCATGCTCTGAGCAGGGCATCAGATGTTTAAAAGACATTATTTTTTGGAGCTGGTAGAGATATTGTAAATTCTGCATCAAGGGCTATAGGTTTAGATAGTATATATATATTTATTTGCATGGGCTCTTAATGTGTTTTGTGACAGATGGACAGGCCCAGAGGCAGAATTTATGATCACTACCCAAAAAAAAAAAAAAAAAAAAAAAATCCATATTGCTCAATGTAATTTTGAAACTGTACTGAACAGAGTATTAAGAGATAATTTATCCCTCAGCAATACTGAGCAAAGGTTTGTTGCCCACTCGTCCGGACAAATGCGAGATTGTTTTTACAGATAGATATTTTAATTATTACATTGTCATAGCCATTTTTGTGTGCTGAATTTTTAATGAGCTCAAAAAGGTTAGGCAAGGGGAATGAGGAAGGAAATGCTGACTCATTCTGGGCTAAGGGGGTATGACGAGGGAAAAATCCTTTCCCCCCTCAGCTTTCCGTGCCAGCTGTCTTGTTGTTTGTTGATGCATTTTCATTTCTTCTCTCTCATCCTTAATGGGGGCCTTTCCTTTATCAGACCTTCAGGGTTTTGCAAATACTCTCCTGAACTGTGCACGCTTTATGTTTATACTCATTATATGAGCTGGAGCTATAAGCTGCTTTTGGTTTTAAGGCTGGTTATACAGACGTTCATGGACTCACAGTGCTTCTTTCTGTACGCACTCACAACCCACTACATATGCATTTTATTTGAATGGGATTTGCATTCTGTTAATACACAAGACACAACTCAAACAGAGGTTTAGATTCATGTGTAAAGTGATGGGCAGAAGCTTCCCGTTTCCTCCTGCTGCAGGTGAACAGTAGCAAGAACACTGAACCAAAGACGATCAATGCTCCTTTAATATCAGTGTCTCTTTGCTGCGTCATATCTGAGAATGAAAACTACGTTTTTATGGACAGGGCATGCGTACTTTATGCAAGAAGTTTAGACTGCAGTAGCAGAAGTAATGTATACAGCACAAAAGAGAAGAGGTATAATGTATATCCGTATTTCTCAACATGGAAAGAAGCAAAGGGACACTAAATAATTATAGAGTTATCAAATATATAGCATCTCTGTTGTCAGAACCATCTCTGTTTTAAGTTATAGACACTCACACACCCTTTTGTTTTATTAAGACTGGCAGGAAAACCATTCAGAAATATTATAATAACCAGCCAGTCATTATAAACGCTTGTACAATTCACTTTCACAAGTAACCGCTGCATTTTCTGCCAGACATCTCTCTCCCACAGGGGCTGGATCACACGACTCTAATGGAAACCCTCCCTGTGATTAGTGGCCATTATATTTCACAAGAGTATGTTTATTTTTTACTTTTTATTTTTTATATTTATAAATGCATTTATTTATGGTGCTTTTTATGATGTTTGTTCATAAGCCTTAATTTATTCAGTTTCCATCAAATAAAAATAAATTACCAAATTCCAAGAGGATGATACTGGTTTTTAATTAATCAGAGTTCATTTATGTCTCACTTAGTTTTCTGTGGCACCGCATTAATTGACCATGATCGCCAGGAAGTTTCTCACATAAAGGCTAAACATTATACAGATGATTTTTAAAACAGGTGAATACAAAAGTTTTGGCTTTTGTTTAGCGTTTAAGATATTTTAAAATTGTAAAGTACAGAAAATGATTACAAAAAATCACTCATTGTGTCTGTAATATCAAATTCTGTCATTTTTATAAAAAAAAATGGTAAAACACCCTTTTTAATCAAGCCGGACTTTATTCAATGTTGGTAGGCACAACAACATGTAATAAAATTATATGAAGTAGTGTCTGAACCAATTGTGATCACTATGTAGTTTCTTGTAAAACTGATAAATATAAATATGGCACAAACACATTTCAGTGCTACTTGTCAGCAGCAACATTAACAACTAAAAAGTAAAGATTTAACTTTACTATAAAAAAGTGTAGCATGAAAAACTTGAACTTGATAAAAGCTCAGATACAGTTATTTTCTGCAGCGGCCAACTGAGAATTTAAAAGCTTGTCATTGCAAACAAAAAGACCTTTGTGAAAGAACAGAATAACTTAAACACAGCATGGACCCAGAGGCAGAGAATCACTGTAGTGTGCGAATTTGAGGATAGATACAAAATAGTTTAGTATGTTGAGAATGGATTTTGTAGCTTATGCGTGTTGCTTTTGTTCTTTGATGTGTCGCTGAGGTGGCAGTCCAGGTGACAGAGGTTTTAGATACCAAAGCTGATATGTCCCATACCAGCCTAACAGGCCACACAAAGTACCCAGTAACTTATCAAAAGGGTTATGGAAGTACACAGAGGTACATGAGAACATCCACAGCCATAAGAATATTATACAATTCAGTGCTACATAGAGGAAGTTGAGAACCATGCGGGGAAGAGCGGACAAACTGGCAGTTTTTAAGAACCCCATGGGCGCCGTCTCCTCCATGATGAGGAGAGCAGAGTAGGTCAGGATGAAGGAGTGTCCAGAGACGTCATAGCCAAACCAGTGGAAGCCTGCGCGTCTACAGGTGGCTTTGGAGGTGAACTCCTCTTTTAAAATGTCCATGGTTGTGGTTTGGTAACAAGAACCGGTGGCATCCTCAATGTAGAAGAAGGTCTCAGTGAAAATGTACCAGACAGCCGTGGCCACTGGCAGAGACAGCAGCCTCTGACTCAGGAAAGACACGCTGCGGCTGAAGGAGGCGTTTGAGAGGAGGACGAAGGGCGTGAGGAGCAGCAAGGTCCAGCCCCAGGACACTTTGACAAAATACCTGAGACACACACACACACACTTTTAGACAAGTCAAATCAGTGCTATTACTTATGTCTCTCTGAACCGTATAAACAACCATTAAACACTAGTATGAACAATAATAAGCACTGAATACTCAAATGCACAAATCTCAGACAGAAGGACATTTGTGGCGCTTAACTGCTGCTAAGCAAAGTGAGCTAACAACGTTCCAACACAGTTCCACTTACAAGTTCAGGGCGTTCTTGCTGCTGCTAAAATACGTCTCCGGTACGAGCTCCAGTTCTTTGAATAATGATCCCACAATTGAAATGAACAAAAATGCCCAGGGGAAGTATCGTCTGATGCTCGGTATTCTCCAGAAAGACACCAAATTGTCCACAATGACGCCCTCGGCCGCCGCCGGCGCCGCCATGTTGACGATGTTAAACTAGTCTGCTCTGACGTCACGGAGAATTTAGCCAATGAGAAGCGTCCCTTCAGATTCTTCTTCTTCTCTGGTTTTTACATCTGACTGTAGTTGCTTAGTGCCCTCTAGTGTTACCTGTAAGAATTGCAAAAAAAAAAAAGGTTGCAAATGAATTATTAAATTTTTACTTTCTATTTAGCTTAATTAAAAAATGTAAACGCCTCTCAAATATACAGTACTTGTTTATTTTAAGTAAGTATTTTAAGAATATGAATAAGAATGCTCTATTAAATTATAATTTAACATTTTTTTTTAAAGGGCATTCGCAAGTCAACGTAGTAAATGTAATATTAATAGCAGAACTTAGTTATTGTATGTTTAAACTTAGTAACAATAGTTCTTTTCATTTGAAATTGTAAATACATTTAATAATTTTCTATTTAAAGTGTATTTTAAATGTTCTTTTATTAATTGTTGTCTTATTTTTTCTTTACGTGCTCCTAAAAATCCTCCGTAGTTTTCATGCAGTCATCTGTGAAATGATAATTTATCCAGCAATTAATACACAATATAATACAAACCAATTGTATATAAAGCATTATTGTAGCAAATATAGGGTACAAAAAGAGAGCCATTTTAGTGTGGTTGCTATTCTTAATAGTACTTAAAATCTTCAAAATAGTATTACTTAAGTAGAAGTAAAAGTACTTTACAAATTATTACTTAAAAGAGTAAAAGTAAGCCAGTCTTTGTGCCAGCCAAAGCCAGTATCAAACCCAGAACCTTCAGTTTACTGGTCAAACACACCCCACTCTGCCACTGACATCAAAAACTACTTTTATTTACTTTATTTACTTATTTACTTTTATTTTTATATTAGAGTATTTTCCCTCTTAAGTTTCCTCAAGTAAAAGTAAAATTATGCTCTAGAAAATGTTTTCAGAAAGTACTTTTTATTTACTCAAGTAAAAATATCCCGTTACCTTTGACTGCTGTCATCTATGACAAAGGTAAACAGTCTGTATGTTGTAGTTTGTAGAACTAGGTCAAAGGTCAGGGTTCACTCTCCTGACCACATGACCTCTGTACCTCTGTTCACTAAACTTAAACTTAAACTTAAACTACACTTAAAGCTGCCAGTGACATTTTATAATAATTCACCACTATTAAGCAGTAATAAAGCATTAATAAATGTGTAATTAATGGATACTTTATTAACTGTGCCAATTATAATTTTGCATTGATTCTCATGAGCTTATAATTCAAGAATTCAACAGTAATAACAATATTTAACTCAGTGGTGTTTATAAATGTTTAAGTAATGGTTTGCAAACAAATAATCAGACATGGACAGTAACAAAGTAAATTTACTTGAGTACTGTAAGTTAAGTATAGTTTTTAAGAAACTGTACTTTACTTGAGTAGCATTTTTAGGGGTAACTTAGTACTTTTACTCCACTACAGCTAAAAGATAAATATAATACTTTTTACTTTATTGCATTTCTAAAAAAGCAAAAGTAACTTCTGCAGAGAAATTGTCTTAAAACTGAAAGACATCTGACTTACTCCCTAAAGATAATTATTTACAACATAACATTACTCATATTTGCTCTCAGGAACTAAAAAGAACCTCTGGACACAATCTGGAAGTGATTTAGCTTTTGCTTTGAACATTATTTGGATGATTCTATAATAAACCAATTTAAAAATAATTACTTTGTATGATTATAAAACCCAGCCTTATTTATAATATGTATGGCTTGTTTTTGCTGTAAAACAATCTTATCTGTTATAGTTTTATAAGTTGTTCCCCACATTTCTCACTAAAATGATGTAAAATGTATTTTATTCATATTTCTGGAGCTGCAATTTTGTGACTCGAATGTAGCAGACATTTTATCCAAAATTCTTGACTGCACTCATTTGAAATACACTGGGATAAAAATTTTGTGGCAGTACTTTGAATACTTATGTATTTTTGAAAGCACATACTCCAGTACTTAACTCAAGTAAAAAACACTATCTACACTATCCATCTGTAACCTGACAATTGAATGAACAAAAAAAACAATAAATAAAATCATGTGATCTGAATTGCTAAAAAAAAAAGTACTGAAGTTGTAGTATATAGACGAGGGAGCTGGTGGTGAATCCTAAAATGGCGCTGACTGGTAGCACTGGCTTTTGTCAAGGTCACCCAGAGTTTAGGATGACAGCGGCTGCGGTGTCCTGGCCAGACAGAAGATGATGTCATGCTGCAGATTTAGGAGACGGTCTATCCTGTGGCATCTTGTGTCATCACCTCACTTGACCTGTATTATAATTTTAACCTGTTAACTCTGCATTTCTGTAATCCCTAAAAAAATATTTACAGACTGCTATGTAAAGGCTATTTTCTTAATTAAAACCCATTATTGTCAGTGAATGTTTTGTACTGTCATTCTCCTCCTGTCTGTGAATTTATTTGCCAGCTGCTGAGGTCCCGTACTTTCATTTCCTTTTTATTTTGCAGTGTTCCAGGAGGGGCTGCATCTACATGTCTCTGTCTCTAACCTGCTGCTGCCTCGTCTCCCTGTGTCCCTCTGTCTGCCAGCTCAGATTGATCCACTTGATGTAGGCGCTCACAGCATATTTCCATCTTTCATGTGTAATGATAAAAATATTAACTATGTGGCAGAACTGACATGGATGTGACCACTGCTAGATTTAGAATACAAGGGTTGCTTTGAGTGTTTTTGGACATATCTGGTTCTTGGTATGACTCTTCTCTGTACTAATGATGTTATGTTTCCAAAGAACCAGAATATAATATTTAGTTTAAAGTGGACTCTCAAGTACCAAGTGGTGGTGGAAAGTCTTTTGACCGAATGGAAAAGCAAACTAGTCGGTTTCAAAGGACAGCAAGAAGTTGTGACCTTAGGCTGTAAGTGAGCTGTGAGTGAAGTTGACCTTCACCGAGCCAAAGGGCCCCTCAGGCTCTTTGATGGAGGCCCCAGTGCATTTTACACACACAGATACAAGTCTGACAGCAGTCTGCTGAGGAAGTACCTCCAGATTTCACAAGACCTGCCCGAACCGCTCTTAACCCATACAGACTACTGCATTTGTTTTAAGTGTGTCTACATTTGGAAAGTAGAAAATAATGACAATACACTGGGACATTATTCATCATTTAAAACATGCATGGGTTTGTGTTTAAGGCTAAAACAAACCTGTTCTTACATGTGTTCAAAGCAATAATCCAAATTATAAAAAAAAAAAAAAAAATACAATAAAGGTCTATGGACAGGGGATGGCATGGGACAGTCTTTTTACCTGTTTGTTTGTTTGGGCAATAGAAATAAAAGTGAATTGAATTGAACATGTCACTGTTAAGGGTTTTGAAATATGCATACTTTCATTAGAGGATGAATAACGCACAAACAGATGTACACACTAAAATATTGGGTCCAATAATGTTCGAAGAATAAACCCAGTTCATTTCCCTGCAGAAACTGTAGACATCCTGGCCTCTGTATTCATAACAATCAAAAGTCTGCATACACAGGAATAAAGTAAAAAGTTTATATAAAAATGGGTTTAGTGAGACAGCTGTGTTTTGTCTGCGCTGGTGATCTCTCAGACCAGGTCCAGGTCCAGGTCCAGGTCCAGGTGCTGTGGTGGACCGTGTTGTACTCTGCTCTGTCTGCGTCTCACACGTTTCATGCATTCTTGACCACACTGGCCAGTCTCTCCTCAGGGCATGTCTTTTTTTTTTTTTTTTTGTATTTTATTATTTTATTACACAGACTGTAAGAGGAACGTGCTTCATTACTACACACACACAAACAAAAAATATTAAAATAAAATAAACTGTTCCTTCATTATTTCTTTGGTCTAGGGTTTAGATTTTGAGTGCAGCTGGCTGTTGTGTTGTAGTTTTTTGTAGCTTCTTGATGTTCCCTGTGGTCTCTGTATGGATGTGTGTGTGTGTGTGTGTGTGTGTGCGTGTGTGCGTGTGTGTGTGTGTCCAGTAATATTTGACAAATGACTTATTTGCAAAGAGCGCAGTTGGAGCGAGGGTCTGGTCTGACTCGGTCTGTTCTGGAGAAGAAGAAACACAAAGGTATGGCACTCAGAGCTACTTCTCCATTACACTGCAGGCTTTTAGTTCAGATGACTCAGGAAAAGGACTTCTGTTGCACTTTACATTTAATATCAGGATCATGTCAGTGTTGTCTGTTAAGAACTACTTTCTGCACTTTAGAAAACCCATGTTTTTTTTTGTTTCATTAACTAAATGAAACTTTATTGGAGTGATGTGAGAGATGCATTTTCTTCTACATAACTATTTGCCTTTTGTTGCATTTTCTAATTAATTGAAATAATATTAATCTCTTATTCTCTCTTATATATACTTTATGTTAAATGGGAATGCATTTTACAAAACACTAAGATATGTTTTATACAGAGAGGGAGTGATTGTATGTGCTTATGAACAACCTTTAATAATAATAAAAAAAATAAGGCACAAAACTATTTACATTGGTTACTAGGCAGTGTCCTTCACTTGTTCAGAGAGTTTGTTATTACATGTCCTGATGTTTCCTCAGTGTGGATACAGTTGCACTTAAAAATACAGTTGAATGTTTATCTGGTTCAATAAACTGAAATGTCTACATTGAAATTAATCAAATCCAAGTTAATCAAACATAAATTTACTGGAGTCAGTTGAATTTATGGAAGACTAAATTATTAACAACCATTTTGCACGTTTATTTTCAAAGCAGGCAAATCTACCTCCCACTGCTACACAGCTAGTTTCCAACTTTGGAATAAACTCTGTGGGAGTTAATAACAACTCTTTTTAAGTCTTCATGTAGGACGGTCGATTCAACTCCAAAACAGAATATAAAGTTTTTTTGGAGTAGATCATTGACCTCTTTTTAGTTGTTGAAATAAACCCCTTCTGATGTAAAAACACTTCACCTAATGTTTATTTTTCTTATTAATATTATTACACACTTTTTCAGTGTTACTATTTAACACTACAGGTGTTTATTTTATTATTGAGTAAATCTATATAAAAAACTGCAAACAGACAAAAAATGACAGAAATCATGAGTTTTACAAATTTAATTTTTCAGTAAAAATATTTTCTTAATGCATGGATCAAACACATGTACTTGGTACAAACAAAATATTACAATTTTATAATACATCTAAATGCCATATCATTTGTTCTTGATGAAACCATTTCTTTTTTAGCACTGTCTTTGTTAGAGCTCCACTGCTGCTCATCCAGGCTCTCACGAATCTGATCATCTTATGTGCTAAAGAAAAATAAACATATTTATTCATCTTATTTAAAAACTCAGTATAAAATTGTGTACTGACTATATACACTGCCCAAAAAAATAAAGAGAACACTAAAATAACACATCCTAGATCAATCCATCCATCCATTTACTTCCGCTTATCCGGGACTGGGTCGTGGAGGCAGCAGTCTAAGCAAAGATGCCCAGACTTCCCTCTCCACAGACACTTCCTCCAGGTCTATCGGGGGGACCCCAAGGCGTTCCCAGGCCAGCCGAGAGACATAGTCCCTCCAGCGTGTCCTAGGTCTTCCCCGGGGCCTCCTCCCGGTGGGACATGGCCAGAACACCTCCCCAGGGAGACGTCCAGGAGGCATCCGAAGCAGATGCCCGAGCCACCTCAGCTGGCTCCTCTCGATGTGGAGGAGCAGCGGCTCTACTCCGAGCTCCTCCTGGGTGACAGAGCTCCTCACCCTATCTCTAAGGGAGCGCCCAGCCACCCTGCGGAGGAAACTCATTTCGGCCGCTTGTATCCAGGACCTTGTCCTTTCAGTCATGACCCAAAGCTCGTGACCATAGGTGAGAGTAAGAACGTAGATCGACTGGTAAATCGAGAGCTTCGCCTTTCGACTCAGCTCCTTCTTCACCACAACAGACCGATACAACGACCGCATTACTGCAGATGCTGCACCAATCCTGTCGATCTCACGTTCCATCCTTCCCTCACTGTGAACAAGACCCCGAGATACTTAAACTCCTCCGCTTGAGGCAGAAAATCTCCCCCAACCTGGAGAGGGCAAGCCACCCTTTTCCGGTGGAGAACCATGGCCTCGGACTTGGAGGTGCTGATTCTCATCCCAGCTGCTTCACACTCGGCTGCAAACCGCCCCAGTGCACACTGAAGGTCCCGGCTTGAGGAAGCCAAAAGAACAACATCATCTGCAAAAAGCAGAGATGAAATCCTGTGGTTCCTGTGGATCCTCCGGCCCCTGGCTGTGCCTAGAAATTCTGTCCATGAAAATAATGAACAGAACCAGTGACAAAGGGCAGCCCTGCTGGAGTCCAACATGCACTGGGAACAGGTCTGACTTAGAACCGGCAATATGGACAAAGCTCCTGCTCGGGTTGTACAGGGACCAGACAGCCCTTAGCAAAGGGCCCCAGACCCCATACTCCCAGAGCACCCCGCACAGGACACTACGAGGGACAAATCCACAAAACACATGTGGACTGGATGGGCAAACTCCCATGAACCCTCGAGCACCCGATAGAGGGTGTAGAGCTGGTCCACTGTTTCGACAACTGGGACGAAAACCGCATTGTTCCTCCTGAAAACGAGGTTCGACTATCAGACGAATTCTCCTCTCCAGTACCCTGGAATAGACTTTCCCGGGGAGGCTGAGGAGTGTGATCCCCTATAGTTGGAAGACACCCTCCGGTCCCCCTTCTTAAAAAGAGGGACCACCACCTCGGTCTGCCAGTCCAGAGGTACTGTCCCCTCCACGTGATGCTGCAGAGACGTGTCAGCCATGACAGCCCCACAACATCCAGAGACTTGAGGTACTCAGGGCAGATCTCATCCACCCCCGAAGCCCTGCCACTGAGGAGCTTTCCAACCACCTCAGTGACTTCAGCTTGAGTGATGAACAAGTCCACCTCTGAGTCCCCAGCCTCTGCTTCCTCAGTGGAAGGCGTGTCGGTGGGATTGAGGAGATCCTCAAAGTATTCCTTCCACCGCCCGACAACATCCCCAGTCGAGGTCAACAGCTCCCCACCTTCTTGTTCTTTACATAGTTGAATGTGCTGACAACAAAATCACACAAAGATTATCAATGGTAATCAAATTTATTAACCCATGGAGGTCTGGATTTGGAGTCACACTCAAAATTAAAGTGGAAAAACACACTACAGGCTGATCCAACTTTGATCTAATGTCCTTAAAACAAGTCAAAATGAGGCTCAGTAGTGTGTGTGGCCTCCTTGTGCCTGTATGACCTCCCTACAACGCCTGGGCATGCTCCTGATGAGGTGGCAGATGGTCTCCTGAGGGATCTCCTCCCAGACCTGGACTAAAACATCCACCATCTCCTGGACAGTCTGTGGTGCAATGTGGCATTGGTGGATGGAGCGAGACATGATGTCCCAGATGTGCTCAATTGGATTCAGGTCTGGGGAACAGGCGGGGCCAGTCCATAGCATCAATGCCTTTGTCTTGCAAGAACTGCCACCCCACACCATTACTGACCCACTGCCAAACCGGTCATGCTGGAGGATGTTGCAGCCAGCAGAACGTTCTCCATGGCGTCTCCAAACTCTGTCACGTCTGTCACATGTGCTCAGTGCGAACCTGCTTTAATCTGTGCACAGGGCGCCAGTGGCGAATTTGCCAATCTTGGTGTTCTCTGGCAAATGCCAAACGTCCTGCATGGTGTTGGGCTGTAAGCACAACCCCCACCTGTGGACGTCGGGCCCTCATACCACCCTCATGGAGTCTCTTTCTGACCGTTTGAGCAGACACATGTACATTTGTGGCCTGCTGGAGGTCATTTTGCAGGGCTCTGGCAGTGCTCCTCCTGTTCCTTCTTGCACAAAGTAGAAGGTAGTGGTCCTGCTGCTGGGTTGTTGCCCTCCTACGGCCTCCGTCTCATGCTATCACTAGAGTGAAAGCACTGCCAGCATTCAAAAGTGACCAAAACATCAGCCAGAAAGCCTAGGAACTGAGACGTGGTCTGTGGTCACCTCCTGCAGAACCACTCCTTTATTGGGGGAGTCTTGCTAATTGCCTATAATTTCCACCTGTTGTCTATTCCATTTGCACAACAGCAGGTGAAATTAATGTCAATCAGTGTTGCTTCCTAAGTGGACAGTTTGATTTCACAGAAGTGTGATTGACTTGGAGTTACATTGTGTTGTTCAAGTGTTCCCTTTATTTTTTGGAGCAATGTATATATATATACACTGACGAGGACAAATAAAATGTGAAAAGGTATTTCTTCTTTTCTCCACATTGAACCTTTATCAATAGTGACATTGTCTACAAGAAACCAAAGAAAATAAAATGTAAAATCCTTTTATAATTTAAGTAAACAGACACAGCTTTAAGAGTAACCACAGACACCAGCTTAGCCT
The DNA here is from genome assembly GCA_020698575.1 of Bostrychus sinensis. Classification (NCBI taxonomy): domain Eukaryota; kingdom Metazoa; phylum Chordata; class Actinopteri; order Gobiiformes; family Eleotridae; genus Bostrychus; species Bostrychus sinensis. The sequence goes on from CM036250.1 coordinate 11,511,924, forward strand.
GCCTGAGCACTGAAGCTAACACTGTCCTGTACAGATGGAGCTGTGTTCAATATGAAGTTTGGAACTAAGTTTACCAGTGATATTCATGTTGTATAATATAATAGAGCAATACAAATACTGTAATTATTTTAAAAAAAACTTTTACTTTTACTTACTGTCCATGTTGAGTCATGTTTGCTGTGTACAGGTGGGGCCTAAACGCCTCCCAGTGTCTTGTGCTCAGAGTCACATTGGGACACTCACCTCTCAGTCCACATGGCTCTTGCTTGTGTCTGGCTCCTCTGTGCCTCTGCTCTGTGGGTCGCGTCCCTCACTGGAGTGGCCGTTGCTGCACTTGCGCCCGGGGGCCCCTCTGAGTCGCTGAACGTGACCCGGGACGTCCCAGTGACCCCTTCTGACCTCAGGGTGCTGACCAGAGCAGAATCCCGCCACAGGAGGGCCGTGTCCTCCAGAGACATCAACGCTCTGCTGGATTATCACAACAGGGTGCGCTCCCAGGTCTTTCCCCCGGCCGCCAACATGGAGCACATGGTGAGTGCAGGACGGGACAGTTTCCTAACATTAGGAAGCTTACACTGTGTCCTCCACCAAATGTCTATGAGAAAAAGCGGTAACACTTTAGAATAACTCTAAGCATTAAGGATTAGTAACCAGTTAAGTAATTAATAACCACAGCACAAACACCTTTTATAAACCTTGTTATTAAGTTGTGTGTTTAAGTAAGTAGTGTGTTTAATTTTTTAGTAATAAGTTCAACAGTGCAAAGTTATTAACATCAGAGGTAATTCAGGATCTATAAACTTTTTTTTTAATTAAATTAAATTAACTAAATCACCTAGTTTAGCACTGAAAATATAAATGCTGTGCTACCTGTATGATAAAAATCAATAAACATTTATTTACTAGAACCTATCTTTAAATGGACACCTGCTGTAGTTTTCCTTATTACGTTAAATGCTGATGCTTCTGTGGTAAAGTGAAGAAAAAAAAAAGACCCATGCATTTGGGGGGTTCTGTTTGTGGGGTCAGCTCTATGTTCCCATGTTTCTAAGATTTAAGATAAGAGTTAATCACGCACCATTTACTGGAAAATAATCTTACAAATGTGGGAACAAAGAACTGTGGGAAAAAATATCACTCAATATGAATTTGAGATTGAGAATTTGAATTTGATTTAACTATAAGAGCTTATAAATGGTAAATGAAACATTACAACTGTAGTTAAATAAAACTATAAAAAATTATAGGCCTACTGTAAATATGTAAATGTAAACTTAACTGTGACCGATACAACCATAACATTGTGTTTGAGTTTCTGCTTCTTGAGTGTAACATATTATTAATGACACTGTCTTTCTGATGGATTTGCAGCTGTGGGACGAGGGCCTGGCTAAGTCCGCTGACTCATGGGCCTCCCGCTGTCTTTGGGAACATGGCCCCAAATATGTCATGAAATATTTAGGCCAAAACCTGTCAGTGACAACAGGAAGGTAACGTATGTCAGTTTACATGTCTGTTGAATTTGCATTTATGAGTTCATACAGGGTGAAATGCTGACTTGTATGCGCCTGGTGCCACAGGTCCCAGTCCATCACAGACCTGGTGAGGTCCTGGTACGAGGAGAGACGCCACTTCTCTTACCCAAACGGATGCAGCGGCTCTGTGTGCTCCCACTACACACAGGTACACGTCTCTTTAGGCAAGGCAAGGCAAGTTTATTTGTACAGCACAGTTTATACACAGAGTAATTCACAGTGCTTTACAGAAAAAAGACAAGGAAAAAGTACATAGACAAGAATTACAAACAATAAACAAAAACAATAAAAAAAACAATAAAAAAACAATAAAGTCAAATTTAAAAATTATAATTAAGAATCCATTTAAAATTAAATTAAAAGAGAGAGTGCAGATAAAACACTTTCAGTTGACTTATGCACAGCTAAAAAGAACAGTTTTAAGTCTGGACTTGAACATTGTCAGAGTAGAGGACTGTCTAACATCGTCAGGAAGACTGTTCCAGAGTTTATCTCGGTGAAACACTGCTTCACCGAGTTTAGTCCTGACTCTGGGTCCCAGATCTGTCCCTGAGGTTGTCCCAGATGTTCATATGGGACCAACAGGTCAGAGATGTACTTTGGTGCTAAGCCATGGAGAGACTTGTACACAGCAGAGCTGTTTTAAAGTCTATTCTCTGAGCAACAGGAAGCCAGTGCAGAGACCTGAGGACAGGACTAATATGGTCGTACTTCCTGGTTTTAGTCAGGACTCGAGCAGCAGCGTTCTGGACGTCCTGCAGCTGTCTCACAGCTGGTTTAGTGAGTCCAGTGAGCAGACCGTTACAGTCTAACCTGCTGTAGATAATCACATGAATAAGTCTTTCTAGGTCTGGTTTAGAGAGTAAACCTTTGATTCTGTTTTTGAGATGGTAAAATGCTGATGATGTTAGAGATTTAATGTGACTGTTGAAGTTCAATTCAGAGTCCATGATTACATCTCCTCTGTTACTCTGACTTGCTTATTTATACTGCATGAGTGTCCCAGACTGTGTTTTAATGTGGCTGGCTGCAGATGGTGTGGGCCAGCACCAACAGAGTGGGCTGTGCTGTGAGGAAGTGCTCCTCCATGACAGTGTTTGGAAGAACATGGAGGGAGACCACGCTGCTCGTCTGTAACTACTCCATCAAGTAAGAAAACTTACAACATATTAAATACATACAACTCATTTTTTACTGTGTATCAGTGGTTCTGATAACTGGTGGGTTGGGACCCAAAAGTGGGTCGCGGGCATTTGCCAGGGTCAAAAAAAGCTCCTCGCGCAGGTGGTAGTGGGACATATAGAATAGAGTAATATAAAAGAAACACAATCAGAGCAAAAAGTCCAGTTCTATAACATTACTGTTATACCTAAGGTTGACTGCTTAATTTTCCTCAACATCTTTTTGGTTTGGGTGTGGCTTGTCATTATAGAGTGATGGTGGGTTCTGTAAATAATGGCCTAATGATCTGTAGAATATAAATTAGCCTGGGCAGTAATAAAAAAATGTCAAACATAAAGCAGAACATTTTATTTTCCAATGCTAAACTCTGCAATTGGTAACATTATAATTCATTCAATCATTCTAACGCTTTGCCTCGTCATCAGATTTGACAATAAAAGGAAGTTGTCCATTAAAAGAAGTAAAAAAAAATAAAAAATAAAATAAAATAAAAAGTGGGTCTCTGGTGTAGTTGTAGGGCCCTGATCTTTAGGCTATATATGTGAACCTCTTTTTGCAGAACAAAAATTTCCCTTCATATGACCCCTTTTTGGGCTCCTGACCCACGAGTTGGGAATCACTGCCACAAGTTGTGTCATCTTTCTTCAGGCCTGTACTGTGAGACTGAGGTGGAGCCTGGAGGAATCTGCTGATGTTTTGTGAGGTTTCACTACAATAACAAACTCTAAACCTGTGGTTCCCAACATTTTTTGTCTCGTGTACCCCCTGGACTTTTTTTCATTTGATGAGTGCCCCCTCACTCTTTCATCATACATACATTCATCAGACATTTTTTACTTGTAAACACAAATTCTCTGGCATTTTTAATTTAATTCTCAAATTCAAGATAAAAAATAAAATGAATAATTTCCTTGCCTTTAAAATAAAATAAAAACATAGCAATATAAACAAATGCATTTTGTCATTTTACTATATATTTTAAGTTCAAAATAAATAAATAATAATCTTAAACTAAAAAAAACAACAACAAAAAACTACAACAATATTTAATATAATAATAGCCTAGCTGGCCCCTGTCCAGGGTGAGGACCTAAAGTTACTGGGATAGGCTCCTCTAGATGAATGAATGAATACAAATATTACTTGTTTTTTCATTGGTAAGTTGAGCTAATTCTATTTATTTTCTGTGTCATTTACTCTAATACATCACAGTAGGAGCTAGTATATAAATATTACTTTCTTATTTTTGTTGTAGGCAATAGGTTGAGCTCAATTTTTTTTATTAATTGCTAAGCTAAACTAGCAGCTGCCAACTCATAAACTGTGATGCTAATTAACATTTCACAACATTTTTCTTTGATCCCAAATGTTTCTGTATAAACAAAATAACTACTCTAAAATGCAAGAAATGATAAAATGACTCTTAAGTGGCCCTGATATTAATGTAAAAGTAACATTGGCCCAGTATAAATACAAATGTGGCTACAATGTGAACAGGGCTTGACATTGACTTCTTCGCTCACTTGCCTCTGTGGCAAGAGTTTCACAAAAGTTAGTAGCCATTTGAGATTTTCACTAGCCACAAGATGTTTATTTAGACTCAGAAAACTGTATACAGTATTTTTGCTTATTGTGTAACATCTCTTAATTCACTCTTTTTCTGTTTTTAATGAAAGGTTCATTAATAGCACATTTTTTTCCCTCCACAGATGAGTTAGTATAGGTTAGGTTAAAAAGAGGGCATTTATAAACATAGCAGCCATAGTTACAATTTATGCATAATATCCAACTGGACAAAGTGAGTAGTGAGACTAAAAGTGTTACTATCCAAAGTTGTCTGGTTGGTTTTCAAGCCCTGAATGTGAAAATATTTTCATTGCATATTTATAACTGTATTGATTAAATGTGGCAATAAAGCAGCACACAGACATTTGAGTAGAGACCATTTATTGATTGTTTGCACAGTACTATGATAAAACTTACAGCAGTGTTATTTATTTTTTACTTCACAGAGGGAACTGGGTGGGAGAAGCTCCGTATAAAACAGGCAGGCCATGCTCTCTGTGTCCTTCCACGTATGGAGGATCCTGTTGGAGAAACCAGTGCTTGCCAAACTCCAAGAAACACCATGGACATTAACAAATCTGAAAATATGTTTTTATAAATCACATTTTGCACTTGAGAGAAGCACTTTTTAACTACAAAACCTTAACTGTCAGTAGCCCGAATCTTGTACTCTGCAGATTAATTGAATCTTTAAACCCAGACTCATTTAATCCATTGCTGTCTAAATGACTGACTCCAATTTAACGAAGCTATAAATATTCTGTCATAAATACTGCAATGTGCACGACTTGTGTTTATTCTCCGTCGCTGCAGGAAATTCTCTGTCCTGCATTCGCCATCATTACATCGCTCTGAGACTTTCCCTGCCATAAAAGTGTAGCCTAATGCGGCTTTTATGGTCTGAAATATGGGGAAATCAAACCTCGCACACACACAGCATGTAAAGTTACTGATGTGAAAATCAAAGAGGAGAAACAGTCATCAGCACTTTGAGTCTGAAAGAGTCCTGCAGTAATGAAAATAATAAATCCTTAATATGATCTTCAGTATTGGCTATAACTGTACATTAAATCACTGTAGAGAGAGAGACAGCTGCAGTTTTACAAGTACTTACCTTGACATTTGTTACAAATCATTGACCAAACTATGAGCCTGAACTTTTCCAGAGTTATGGTTTTCTTATTTGTTTTAGGTACACTGAAAAATAAAATAGTTTCCCAATTATGACCGTATTATTTTGTGTCCTGTGTCCCTGGAAGTACTACTCTACAAAGCCAGCCCTAATGTCACCATACAAGTTATAAAAATGTTGTCAAAACTCAAAAACTCAAGGCAGCAGGATCCCTCAAGTTTTAGTTTTGGGGCCAACTCAAAATTCAAAGTTTTTAACAACTAATATTTTTTGTTCAGTTAATTTGATGTTTATAGGTCTAAAAACCTTCAATTTTAGTTTTCTGGTGCATTCATGTGGTGCTCGGAAACACAAGAAAACATTTTTCCGAGTTAAAAGATGCAAATGAACACCTACAAAAGTCAGAAAAATAACTTGGAAACTTGGGTCAAAGCCTGCTGCACAACTTAGCTGAGTAGCTGATTTATTTATTTACGTTTTAAACATGTTTTAAACATATTTTACTCCTAATGTACAAGCTGTTTTGCAAAATGTAATAATATTTAGCTTTTTAGGCGTGAAAAGGCTAACATTATATCTGACTAGTTAGCTGTGACAAATGCTAATTAATAACAATTAATACCAATAACTCTGTTGGTCTAGCTACGGTAAAGTCACTATCCCGACTTTCTGAGATAAAAGCACATGAACATAAACAAGTCAGGAAAACAACTTCTCATCTCAGAAAGACACCCGAGGAGCTCATGAATGGAGCATTACTCGCTGTCATTTTTTTTTTTTAAACTCAGCTTACAGCCAACTTACTATCCATTGTTCAGAAAAAGTATCATTCTTTTGCTAAATTTATTTTGTATTAGTGGTGGGACTCGATTAAAAAAATTAATCTAATTAATTACAGGCTTTGTAATTATGATTTTGAGTTGGCCCCAAAACTCAAAAATCTTGAGGGATCCTGTTGCCTAAAGTTTTTGCAACTTTTTTTTTTTTTACTTAGTGTACCAAGTGTGAAAAGCCAGAGGTCGGGGAACACGGAACATTTTTTTGGGCTTGTTCCCTCAGCACTGAGCAAAAAGAAAAACCCAGGGAACATCTATTGAAATAAAGCCTTCAAACTGGCCATATTTTGTAACTACTGTAGCTATATGTTTTTAGAGTTAGTTATTTTTAGAGTTTAAATTATATATACTTTTTTAAGGCCTTTTCAGCTTTATTGGACAGACAGTGTAGAGAGGAAATCCTGGGTGAGAGCGCAGGGAGAGACATTCAGCAAATTGTCAGAGTTCAGACTTGAACCCACAACACCAAGGCAGACTTTAATAGCTGTATAAATGTGCTGCAACTCTACCAACTGAGCTATACCGCAGAGCAGAGAATATATATTTTTTAAACATTCTGGTAAAAAGTAAATCAATAAATAAGACTTAAAAGGTGACGGATCCTGTCAAACAGGCCCTGGTCCCAATTTGGGAGGGGTTCAAATAAAGCCCTGGTTATAAACTCAGTCAAAATGCTTCATGCAGTTATCAGGAATACATAACTATATCAGCACAACCCACCTTCCAAAGGTTGCTGTCTTCAACTTAGCTTATCCTAAATTATGTATTATCAGAGTAGCTCCAGCTGTTGTCTTGTGAAATTTAAGACCTTTTTAAAATGTTTGAATGCCACTTAAAATCTAATTTAATGCCAGGATCGCCTGCAAAAGAACAATAATCTGTTTATATATTACACTAATGAAAGGGTTTTATTTTGAAAGCCTAATACAGATGACATGACTCCAGTGCTGCATTGAAAAAACAAAACAAAACTGAATAATAAACTTTAGTGATAAAGTATAGTTCTTCTTCTTTTGAGACATTTTAAACTCACTAATGAAAGTATTTATTGCCAAATTCACATACAACTTGCAAAAAAGGCATAATTTTTTTATTGCAAGATATAGTATTGCTCCAAAATTTGCTGTATTTGTAGACAAGTACATGTTTCTAGTTGGAGCTGAACATGGAGGTTACTTCTAATGACACTTGTATACATGTAACAATAGCAATAACACAATGATCTGAATAATTAATTTAAGAAAAAAATGCTTTGCATGCAATTAGTCACTAATCTTTTACCTACAACACTGCAGTGACTTGACTTAGATGTCACAGTTTGAAAATTTAGGACACAGATTAACAAATTTAATATTTGACCATATAATTTAATACTTTTAAGGCCTGGACATCAAATTTAATACCCTTTTAATGCTTTTAAGGCTTTGGGGCTACCCTGATTATGCTTAGCAGTTATTTTTCAGAAGCATTAATCACAGAACAAAAGAAAAAAAAAAGTTGTACCAAACTATAGCACTCTGAAATAATTTCCACTCTGAGAAACACAAACATACATCATACATACTGTACATGCTGTTGGTTTTATGAGAGCTGTAAACCATTAGATTTTTCCTCAGTGTCAAAATGTTTTCAGAATTGGGATTGTTTGCCTACACTACCTCATGATTACTGAGGTCAGAACCGAAGCCTCTGTGCTGCAGTAGAGCTGGGTCGAGCTGCAGCACAGTTACAGCCTGCCTCAGCGTCATGGGTTCAAGTCCGGACTCTAACATACATTTCATAACACTCTAACAAACATTTCCTGCCTCATCTTCACTGCAAGATACAATAAAAGCTGAAAAAGATCTAAAAATATCTTAGAACCAAAGCCTTTAAACTAAAACATTTTGCAGTAAAAACACTGAAGGCGATCAAGAAAAAAAGTGATGAGTTATTAAAAAAATGTACAGGAAGTGGATGTATGCAAGCCTGGTGTTTTAATGTAAAAGGTTTCTATTTTACTGTATATTTTGCTTTTCATACTACCCTTTTAAAGTAATCGGTGACAGTCCTAACCATAACTATAACAATAAAAATGTGTCTTTATGTTTTACCGTTGGTCTCAAACAGTGACAAAACAGTTATACAATGTGGTGGCTCAACAAAACTAACTTTTTACACTTAATGTTTTGGGTGAGTGCCTTCCCTTTGCAAACACGATGATGAGAAATGTAAAAACATGCCATTGAGACGAACTGTACTCAAGTATTTATCCTTTACTGTGGAACAAGTGACTTGTGAGTGGGCGTTTCTGCCACATTTAATTTCAAACTTGGCAGCTAAATATAAAGTGCTTTTTCCTCTTGAGTCAAAACAAAGACGGCGACACTCATCGCACACACAGTTTGCCGTCTGCCACCTTCGGTACATTCTCCACTCCTGTCCTTTTATGCCTCTCCCCCTCTGACTTTCTCTATGAATTTCATTTCCAGTCATTTTTTAATCTACCGTGTGTGTGTGTGTGTGTGTGTGTGTGTGTGTGTGTGTGGCCAAAAGCGTCTCCTCTTTATTTGTTTGGTGATGAGAAAGAGAGAGGAGAGTGCATAATAACTTTATGTCTATTTGAGTTTCTATCATCATGTTGCCATCGTTACAGCTGCTATATAGATCGCTGTCCGTACGAGCCCTGGTTACTGTTTAACCTCCCCACCCACATTTGCCCAGATTAGGAAAATCAATAAGATAACAGCAGCGGCAGCAGCGAGGCCATACCTCTCGCACCAGCAACACCCTTCTTCTTCTCCCACTGCGCCAAAAACTTCCTTCCTTTTTTTTATTTTTTTTTTTAAAAACACCTTCCATGTTGGACTGGGTAAAAAAACGGGGCATTCACAAAACACATGCTTAGGAAGGAAGAGCGAGAAGACATGGTCAATGTAAACACACAAGTGACTTCACGTATGGAGCGGCCGTTCGGTGAGTACACACACTCCTGTTGTCATCGGCTTCGGAGGTTCAGGTGAGAAAGAGGTTGAGCGTGGCAGCTGTTTGCTTTTCCTTCAGCAGAGGGATTTTGTTGAGAGATCTGCAGGTTCACAAATGAATCAGACTCGAAAGATCATGGCCTTTTGTTACTTGTATGGTGTGGTATGTGTGGCATGGACCTGTATGGTTGTAATCCAGGAGGTGTGTCATGGGCAGAAGATTAGGAGACTTAATTGTGGGATGGTTTGGAGATGTGATGGCATAAGACAAAGAGTTGTTGATGATGTTGTTGTGATTCATAGCCGTGGGATTTCTTTCTCTTGTGCCCTCTTTCTGGAGCTGGGAGATCTGAAAGTTTAAGAAGTATCAGGTCAAAAACAACAATGAAATTTGATGGACATGTTGTAAAACTGTGTCAGGGCATTGTTGGAGTTCAACCATTGGATAATTGCATTCAACATCCTTCACAACTCATATGAACGCTTACAAACACTTTTTAGAAATAAAGAAAAGGTCAATGGTTGCAATATCACTAAACAAAAATGATGCTTTCGGAAGTCCAAATGACATTGTTAATAACTTTTAATGTGAGCCATAGTAGAAAACTGAAGATATATGAAGAAAATAGGAGAAAAGGAGCAATATGATGTCAAAATGATCTGCTATAAGGTCGTCCTATAGCTCTGGCCTTGCACAGAAGGGCGGTCTCGAGTTAGGGATGCTCCAATTGGCTAATTAGTCTACACCTGGTTGTCAACTTAAGACAAAAGCTTTTAGGCGAAGCAGCTTTAAACAATAATATCTTGCACAAAATGTAGGTGATGTTACAAGGAAACCCTAACCCACAAAGTTTCCATTAAGGCATAATATGTGTGATCTCTGCTGAAATGTAAACAAACATGGCCTCATACTGCAGCTAACTTTTTAACCTTTTACTGCTCAAGACTAGAGCACTGAGGAAAACTAAAATCCTTTGTCTGGCTTCGGAAAAAACACTGTATAGTTGTGTAGTTAGTGTTGTTTTTAGCTGTGATTGGCTGACAGCTCCAATTTTACAAGTGGTGGAAAAAGTACTCAAGTATAAGTAGCATACTGTTACTTTAAAATAATTCAAGCAGAGGTAAAAGAGTTTAACAAGAGTATTACATGAGTAAAAGTAAAAGGTATTGGAAAGTAGTAAAGGTATTGAAAGTGCTACAACTGCTACTAATACCACAACAGATATTACTATTGACACTAAGCACCATCACTACAACTAAAGTACTAATACTACTAGTAGTACTACTGTTGCTATACCCATCACCACTACGACTGCTACTATTATTACTTCTATAGACTGATATAAACTTAGCCTACTACTATTACTATTGCTGCTTATTATTAGTACAACTTCTCCTGGCACTATCACTATCACCTCTGCCCTTTTCCTTTGACATTAACTCAAACAGGATAAGAGGTTAAGAAAATACTAAAACAGAAATATTTGAGTAAAAGTAAGTATTGTTATGTTCCACCTCAGCAAAATGTCACATGTTAAAGAGTAAAATAGTCAAATATGTATGACAGTGGTTAGGTACATTGTTGTTACCTTGTTCTAGAGCAGTGGTTCCCAACCTTTTACCCTTAGTGACCTGTTTTTTATAAATGGATCTGTCGATGACCCCAACCTCTCTCCTGCCTGAGACGCACTGTCACTGAGGAAAACTAAAACTATATGTGAATTTTAATGTACATTATTTACAATTATTAATGTTCACTGAACCTAAACAGTGGGCAGGCAGTGGTTTTCCTTCAGCACCAAAAACATGAGTGCATTAAGAGATATACTTTTATATAATTTTGACCTCTTTTATAAAATGACCCCGCGACCCACTGTGAAGCTTTGGCGACCCCTAGGTTAGGATTTACTGTTCTAGAGGCACAGATGAGGGAAAATGTGCCTTTGCAGTGTGTGAGGTTTTCCTTTTTCTCAGGGATGTCTGAATATTTTAACTCTGTAAATGTTGCATCTAAGACATATTTTTAGGAAAACTTACATTTAACTGTTTTAAAGAGCTAAAACTCATATGTGCTCATATTCATGATAATTATGAGCAACCTTAAAACTTAATTTAAACTGTAGCAATCCACAAAGTCTTTACTTGGCTCTTACGGCATATGCCTGAGAAATTTGCCCAACCCAGGACATTTATGTTACAAATGCATTCTTTGGCAGCTGCTGGCCTTTAAGCCTCTTTTTGGCCTACATTGTGTTCCACTTGTGTGTGGGGCTTTGTCCAAACAAACACTGCTCTGGTACCTTTCCTTAAGAAGGTCTGCAGGGAGCATTTTAAATATACAGTAAAAAAAATAAGAGCGCTTCCTCATAGGAGACAATACAGAACCTGTAACTTCATGACACACATGATTAATTGCCCAACGGTCACAGCCTGGACAAATGAGCGAGCTGCGCTTTTGGCTGAATGACTGGATGAATGTAAACATGACAACAGCCGCTCAACAGCCCACTTGGTTAATACGTGTTTGTCTACAGGGCTCATTGAGTGTGACAGTGGAGCGCAGAGAGGCTGGCCCTGGGTGTACACAGCCCGACCGATACACCCTTCAGTAAACACTCAAACATTTCTCAAGAGTCAGTTCAGATTATCGCGTTACTAGACAGAGAAACACATTTTTATTTATACACAAAGTACAGTGCTCAAAGTCAAGGCCTATTTGTTTAGTTTTGTGTGGTCCATCGAGTAATGTTACTCCTTAAGCTAATAACAGCTAGTTTAGTGGTGTGGCAGTAGCTCAGGAGGTAGAGCCGATCACACACTAACCGGAAGGTTAGTTACCAGCATTGCATACTGCCGTTGTGTCCTTAGGCAAGACACTTCACCCACATTGCCTCCAGTGTCAGCCAAGTGAGTGAGTGAGTGGTCAGAGCGGCCCTAGGCTGTGGCTGCCACTTCTCTGTCAGTCTGCCCAAGGGATGCACCAAGTCGACTTTTTCAGACCCCATACTGATACCAGTGCATGGACTGAAGATATGAACATTTTTGTTTTTATTTATTTTAGTTATGCCCTAAATCAGAATAAATTTGACTAATACAAATGGGGTAATACATAATTCAATATCACTTTTAAACTGTTATTACTTATCTTAATTTTCACCTCTAAGTTGTTTTGAGTCTGTAACAAGAGCTACAGTTCCATAACAATTATAATCTGTGAGGAGATATTTCTAACGACCAGATTTGGGTCTCGACCCATAGTTTGGAAAACACATTGTGTTTCTGTCCCAGGACAACTGTGGCTACAGAGGAAGCTCAGCACCACTGAGTGTGTGGGGAGTGAATGAATAATGGACAAATGTAAAGCACTTTGAGTGTCTACTGTAGAGAAAATACAAAACATAAAAATAAGTAAAGTTTACAGGCTCAGTGTCATTTGCATAATTTATTGGCCAAAGGAATACAATGCTTCCACAACAGACTACCCAGCTCAACATACTACACAAGTCAGACAATCCTGCACGGACCCTCAACAGTGAAACGTCATTATATTCAAAAGTCTGTAATTTTTTCCCTCGAGGATTTCTGAAAAACATTAAAAATAAACATACTGCTGGCTATTGCTTGATTAAGTGATATTTTAAAATAAATATTTCATTGTCAATTAATTAATTATAAAATCTATTCATTTTTATGTACTTCATGTAGACAAACTCCGACAGCCCCCCTGCAATACCTTTGCGGCTCATCAAGGGGCCCCTGACCCCACTTTGGGACCCACTGTACTTCACTGTGTAACTCTAGGGACCACAGACTTTATCAGATGCTCAGAATAACATGGTTTTCTGAGAGATTAGTTGGTGAAGTTATAAGCAGAGATTAAGTTTTTTTGACATTCATTTTAAATTTGCTCCCCTTTATTTTCAATTATTTTTTATCTTAGGTAGTATCTTTTGTTTTGTAATTTTGTTGCATCCAAAAGCAAGTATTTCAATATGCCCATAGAAAGTTACATTTAGTATGACCTGATTTTTTCTTATATAGTAGCTGGTATTGTATGGTGACCCAAATAAATTCTTAGTGACCCACCGTTTAGGAACCACTGACCTACCGTGACTATGTGTTTTGGTTTTTTTAACAAGCAGTGCATGTTTACTGATGTCCTTTCAGAGATACGCGTCATATTGACACAAAGATAATCCATAAATACCCGTGATAAATAATAATAAAAGCGACAGTGTCAGTGTGAAGATGCTGAGATGCAGAAAAGCGCACGTCGGCCAAAGCACTCAACTAATGAAGTGAAACCTAATGCTGCTGCCCATTATAAAGTATGGTTTTCAGCCCAATTTTCCACTGGACTCTGACGTTTACCACAGGGAGAAAGTTTAAGCTTGCAGCCCATTACTGCAGCGTTACACAGTTCACTTGACGCCATTAATCCCGGCATTCACAGCTCCAATCAAATCTCATTGTGACAGGCATTAGTGGATTATCCGCGTGTGTGTGCTCCGGGGCCCTCAGCGTGGCCCTCAGAGCGGCAAACACGCCACCCCTAAGTGACAGTGGCTTCCTGCTGGCCCACTGCTGGCTCCTGCTGCCAGCCTGCCTCAGCCTGGCCGGGCCTGACGGAGCCGCCGGGGCTCATGGGCCTCACACGGCTTTCACAGGGATGTACGGACAGGACGGGACGCTGCACTTTAACAACACAGGTACAACACTGACGCAAGCAGGTTTATGGTAGCTCCAATTTAAGACTTTTTTTAAGACTTTTTAATGCCACTTAGAATAAAATTTTATGCCAAGATTGCAGGCAAAATAACAATAATCTGTATAAATTTTGCACTAATACAATAACAGTGTTAGTCTCTGAAACTCAATGGTTTTATTTTAATACTGGTGAAATATCTCCAGTTCTGCTTTAAAAATCTCAAAATGGAATCATACATGTCAGTGGTAACGGCATTTACTGCACTGTGGGGATGTTTTTTTGCATAAACAGCAGACTTGGCTTTCAGAAACTAAACAAAGGCACATTCGAGAGGGTGACTTTAAAATATTTGTAAAACCACTGTTTGTGAATTTGTTGCCAAATTCACACACAGCTCACAAAAAAGGCAGACTTCTCTGCTGTTATTACAAGTATTAATCCAAAATAAAACTGAAAAACTTGACTTGGATGTCCCAATATGACAATTTAAGACCTAGATGAACAAAACTTAATACCTGTCCATATGATTTGATACTTTTAAGGCCTTGATTTTGGCAACATCAAATTTAATACCTTTTTAATGCTTTTAAGACCTTGGGGCTGCCCTGAGGTTACTACATATGCTGTAAAGTTTCCCCATGTTTCTTGCATTGGTTTTTAGAGGTACAGATAGTCAAACTTATTCAAAAATATTTTTTTAAAAGCAAGTTGAACACTATGTGGTGAGACAAGCTATTGGACTTACTTACTTTCTGCTTGAATAGACACAAGTTGTTATATTTTTGCCAGTGTTGGTTTGTTTGTTGGTTTGCTAAACTGTTAAAAATTAGTAATGGCCAGATTGTTGATCATCATTTTAGAAGAGGTCAGTAATGGGCAGAGGTAAGCTTTTGGTGTGGATCCAGAACAACACCAGGACCCAGGAAATGTTTAAAGGATGTTTCTGTACTAGAGGCTGACCAATATATCGGGCCGATTTTTGCCCTTTAATACCGAATTTTGGTCAGGCACATGTCCGGGCAACCATGTGACTGAAGGACCACAGCTTCCCCAACCATCTGGTAGCAGTTTGGACTCTTACACTACAATTCATAGGAAAGATCTAAAAACGCTTTATCTCAGCCTGAAAAGCTCAAAACGGCAATAAAAAGAATTTGCTAATTTCTCTGACACAGAACCTGGTGGAATGAAAATTTAAAAAGCATTTTGTAGCTCTCCCCAAGCTCTACTCGTACAGTAAGTTTAATTGAGATTGCCTTATTGGTTTTCTCAAAAAACTCATCTTTAACTGTTGTCACTGTCCAATTTTAACACATTTGTTTGTGTTTTAATAAGTGTTACTAAGACAAATGGCAATATTATATTAATTTATTTCATAAAATTAAGAAAATCTGCAAAAAAAATCGGCAGTGTTTATTGGCCATTGGCTGCTGTGAATTTTAAAATTCGGCTTCGGCATCGGTCACAGAAAAAAACATATCAGTCGACTTGTCATTGTGGGATAGGGCCAGCTGTCTCCCTGCCAGCTGCCAGCAAGTACTAACCCTAAACACTAACACCAACCACCAGGCTCAGAAAAGAAACAAATGATGAGATGAATATGTCTTGCTTTGAGAGAGGTCTGCGTTCTCTGTGTGCCTCTAGTTACACACGAGACAGATGAGAAAAGGCTAAAATACTGTGGTCACAAAATTATAAGAATGATATATAACTAGGGCTGCATGATATGAGAAAAGCATGGATATCTATGTTAAATAATGTGATAATAGGATTGGCCATGTTTTTATCTACTAATTTGACATAATAAGTTAAATTAAAGGGGTAATATTATGCTTTATTGTATCTTTTTAAACCAATCTTGGTCGCTTATAGCACAGCACTGCACATTTTACAACCTTTAAAAACATTATGTGACTAGAATACAGCATTTTCAATACATACTTTATTGCTCTACAAAAACAGGTGGAGAGATCAGCAGAGGGCAGCAGAGGGCAGTTGTGTTGTGCACAGAAACTTCCTTAAACGTTTTGTATGATGCAATTTACTACAAGATGAAAAATAGCAGTGAGAAATCAGTGGAAACTGCTGTACACCGCTCTGTTGCACAAACTAATGAGAGCAGACTACATACAGAGGACATGTTGATTGGCCAGTGCTTCCTGAAGTAGGAGGGGGTACATAGAGGGTTGGGGTTACATAAAAACAAGCCGTTTGGAGCTCTCAGAAGGGCCGTGCCAGAGAATAGAGGAGTACTCAAACAGGCGTAAATGAAACAACACACAACTCCAGGTATGTTTTTCATGAGGGAACAACATTATAACATGGTAGAGAGCTCAGAAAAGGAGATTTTGCAGAATACAGCCCATTTAAATGAAACCAGAAGTCCCTGTATTTACAAGCGTAAACTGTGTCAAAACCAAAACTTCAGACTGAATAAAAAAGACTGAAAGAAGGATAGATTAAAACAAAATTTAGGAAAAGGCAACTAAATCTGGACTTTTTAATATTTCTACTATGTGCTCACACTTTCATTAAAGGCTCTGATAGGAAATGATTCTGACAGTGTAAAATGGAGATATGGATATTGCGTTTGCAAATATTGCAATAACAATAAATTTACAGCATATTGTACAGTGCTGTATATAACTATATAAGACATTTTTTAGACTTTTGGGGGATTTGGCTTTAGTTTCAGAAAGAGTAAAACTACTACAAACTCACCAGAGAAAGAAGCTAAAAACCTGTACAGTCAGTGTGTGGTGGAAGTAAATGAATTCGATCAGTTCTGGCAAGATATATGTTACACAGCATTTCCCATTAACTGAAAAGACTACAGCAGCCTACTATGATCTAATTTCTTTTCCCAAAGTCTAAAACTGAACCTTACTTCACACTGTGTACTAACTGTTTTGCCATAAATAGTTAGTTAGTGTTTTAGTTAGTTAGTTTCGGTCACAAGTGTAACAAAATGATTGCAGATGCATTTATAATTAATTGCCATATGTTCATATAAATAAATTATCATTCTGCACATAAACAAACAGACCGAAAAGGTGTAGGCTGAAGCTCAAACTTATTTTGCCTACTCTTTATACTTCACTGAACAGCACAACAGCTTTTAATAGAACCAGACTATACAATGAAAACAAGATAATAATCTCCGCACAATATATTTTTATACTTTTTTTAAATATATGTATGATGTTTAACTAAAAATACATACTTACTAGGAATATGTGAGTGAAAAGATTTATGATAGCTTAATATTTTGGGCTAATATTTAGGAAATTTTACTCATCTAAAAAGGGAACTGGCATTAATAAATTGTCCCCATCACCACCAAAGATTCAGTGGAAACTCATGCCCCAAAATGACATATTTGACTATTAGTAACTTCTATCTTCTATAAATAAGGGTTATTCTTGGCATAACATACTGTATTTAGTGCAGGCTGGCGTACTGTTCTGTTTGTCCACATGATGGCAGCATTGAGCAGTAAGTGTAAGGCTGGGACAGGCCTGTGGCAGAGCTGTAAAAAGCTTGGCCTCTGTGACATTGAATGAAAAAGGAGGGCAACCAGAAAAGACCTAGTACGATATATAACAGGACAATAAGCAAGCACTTGAGAGGACGGAGCCGGTGAGGACTGGTTTTGGAGCAGTCCGGGGCTCATGATGACTGTTTGTCCGATCCCTGACATGTCCAGGACTGAATCACATTTATCGTGTTGTTTTGAACCTGCGGAGAAGAACTGTATCTGAGTCGGGGTCTGGTGACTGAAGCGCCCGCAGATAGGGAGAGATAAAGAGCTCAGGACAGAGCTGCTGACAGAGAGGATTGGGCCAGCAGTCAAAATGAATTCTCAGCAAAACATTGTTAATCATTATCAGGTCTTATCACGAACTGTGATTGATTTACGTCTTGCATGGGTCTTCGTGTTTATTGATGCAATTGTTTACTTATTTCATGCACAGAGGCTACTTGAGTTATTTTAGTCAGATGGGCAACAGGATGATGAAAAAAAACTTATTTTAATGAAATCAAAAAGGTAGAAATGCAGAGAGCTGGGCAAAACTGAATACTATGTTTGACTGTAACCTGTACCTGTCATTTAGAGGTGAAGCAGTAAGTTAATTGTGAGGCATTCTCATTGCCGTAACATTTTTCTAGTATGTCCCTGTGAACTCTGGTTCCAACATAATGTAAAGTTTTGCTACTTCTGGTTTAAAAAGAAAGAAAACTGACTCTTCTTTAACATATTTTCTTACAACTAAACTTCTAGTATATATTTCTATAATTTGTGTATAAATGTCAGTTTGAACTAGTTAAAGGCTATGGATTTAACTCACCGCACTACACAGGGCGGATGGCTTTGTTCAGATGGCTCTGAGGCCTCTGTGGACACATCAGCACTGTGGTAATGGACATTATTCTGAAAACAAGTTTCAAGAAAAGTCAGCCGTTATCTGTTTGGTTTGTATAGTACTGCACTCTAAAGACAAGGACAATGAAGTTACACTATATTTCCAAAAGTATTAGCTCATCTGAGGCAAGCTAATACTTTTGGAAATAAAGTGTATGTGTAACTTGAGAATTTATATTTAGCTGCCAAAAAAAAAAAAAAGGAAAAATTGTTTCTGAATCTCTATAAAACCTCCAGCTTGTCAGTAAATTAATGGCCTATTTCAAGCCCAAAATTAGACATTATGATTTTCCTGAGGCAGCCGCAGGGGCTTGCATAAGCTATTTGCAGATAGTTATCTGTTGACAAGGTCTTTGCCATGACTCTTTACTCACCTATCTCCTCCATCTCCTGCAGCACAGCAGAGCTGCGGCCAGCACATCGTCTCTCTGTTGTCCTCTTATCAACATCAGCTTAGTCCTGGATGTGTCTCACAAAGCCCTTCATGTGAAGCTCCCTCTTGACCAAACAATATAAGTCCTCAGACCCTGTATTCCACTTTCTCTGTGGGCCTTCATGTCACCTCAGGTCCCCCCGGCTGCTGGCTCGTACTCAGATTAGACTTGAATATGTGGCTCTCCGGCTGCTTGACCTGGACCATGGGGAAATGAATGCAGTCATTGAGGAGAAGGTACAAATAGGCAGTGGTTGGAAATGGAGTTTGGTCAGTGGTCGGAGATTCCTATTCAGAAGTTAGACAGGACTTTGTTCACAAACTGGAGTTTGAAGTTTCAAAGGGGAGAATCGCACAAGTGTTACATCAGGTCTCAGTGATCCTTTGACTTTTAGCCCCGGGGCAGGAGTTTAGGTGACTGATTATAAGACTATACTCTCTGCCCCATCACACTGGCAACACAGCAAAATATTATTACACCGACAGTGTCATTGACTCTAATGCAGAGTTCTGCAGGGCACTGAAGCATACGAAGCTTGTTACTGACACTGACACACTTTTAAAAGATTAACTTAGGAAGATGTGATGAGTAGTAATTATTAAACTAAAGGATTATATTAAAAGGATTATGGATTTTACTGTCTTGTGTTTTACAGCCTCATTTTGCAGGTGTCTTTCCAGAGCATTGTGGGAATATAGTACATTAAAGTTAGCACAAACCCCCGCCTCAAAATGGAGATAAGTCATGAGCATTTTGAGTAAACCTGCCACTATCTCACACATCAGAACAGTTTGTCAGTTCATGATTAAGAAAGCTATAACCCTGAAGATTATACTTTATTGTCCAATATATGGCTGTTCCTTGAGGAGTTCACAGACATTGGTAAAGGGAGCAGCGATAAAAGCACTTTAATGACACTGAAGATAAGATTTGCTGTGAGTGAGTCATTCTCAGCTCCGCACTAATTCTTACATCTTTAAATCACTTGGCCCCTCCTTCCCCTGCTTACGTTTGAAATAATGATCTTGTGCAAATATGAGCATTGCAGAAGAGGAGGACAGATCGAACACAAAAAGAAATGTTGTAATTCATGACCTCTGTACGCACAAAAGCAACAGCACACTCTGCTTAGGCTCCTTTTGATGCACTGATAAGCACTTTTTAATCATGGAGAGTTAGTAGAGTTAATCAGTTTAGCTCATACCATTTCACATATAATGGAAAACTTTTAATTATAATTTAATCATAATTTTCAGTACTGATAGGATTCATTTATTCGCTCACAACATTGATGACTTCAGGTGAGCTTCGAGTGATGTTAGAGTGTTTGCTTGCAGGCGTGATGACTTTTATGGGACTCTGTGTATAATTTGAGTGCATAGTTAACAAGTTCAACTGCATGAGGTTTTACTGCTCGTGAGGTCTGCCTGAACCCAGGATCATTGACCTGTTGCTATGTACTGGCACTTTCTCCTCAAATACAAGGCTACTGTTTGCTGTGTGACATGTAGGAGGCGGACACTTTGCGCAAGAACGCTATTTATTCATGACAACAATCCGTTTGGAGACAGCGTATTTCGATTGACTGCAGTTCTTCAATTTATTCTGGACTTGACTTTAATTAATGGCTCTGAATCCTAAATCTCAACGAGGAGGTGCACGCCAAATAATAAAAAACAGGTCTTTTTTAACTCTAAACTCTTAACTGTAAGTCCACTACAATTTCTGCAAAACAATGAAGTCTTTTACATGAGGGCATCAGTTTGTTTGGCAATTTCCCTCCAAGAATTAACAAAGCTTTCACATTAGGTTGACTATGTACACGTGGGCATATTAACAACTCATATAGGTAAAGCTTTACAATAACTAACAACTATAACGCAGTAATAAATCAGTGTAGTTAACAATAACTTAATGAATAAACAGTTTATAGATACTGAATTACCACTAATGGTTATAATATTGTACTGATTTACATGAGATTATTACTAAAAATTCAACATTCATAACAGTGTTTGTAATGTGTTGAAGTAATGTATTGTAAAGAACCAATTAACTAATTACTATCCCTTAACTAACTACTTAATGCTGGGTACTGTTAAATCATACCTTTGTGGTATAGAAAGAAAAGTTACAATAGTACTGGTATCAAAAAAGTATTTTTTACTCAGTACTGACTCAATAAAAGTTTAAATACCTAGTGGGAACTTTAATGTTCCTTTGTATGTCTAAATCAAATAAATAACAGAATAAATCAGACAAACTACTGTTTTTAACTTACAGCTAAAGGATTTACTCTAAAAATGGGTCTTTTATTCAATATTTTCATGTTTTATGATTGTGGAAGATTAGCTCACCATAGGTATCAGGAAAAGTATCGCTCAGGTACCAGTATCAAAAACCACATATCATTAAAGTCCTAGTATCAAGTATCAAAAAAACCTGAACGGTACCCAGCCCTACAAATACTTAATTAATGCTTAGTAAAGTGAGTTATTCTAAAGTATGTAAAAATTGTATAATCTTGGGTTTCACTGGTTGGCATCTGAAATGGCGAAGAGAGAGTTCATATCAAAGTGAAGTCTAAAAAACAAGTCAGTGATTATTAAATAAACATGGGCATAAGGTTTAACTTATATAACGTCACTATCTCCACCACAGAACATAGAGTTGCTCCTAAAATATTGTGTGTAGTGGAGAGTGTTGCAAAAGCATGTTTAAAAATAGGGGGGTTTCATTGATTAACATTAAAGTTGTCCTATCATTGCAAAAAAAAAAAAAGCGAGAGATTCAGCATTAGGGCCATATTATATAGACATGGGTGTAAGGTTTAACAACTAATCTACTCACTATTCACGAGAACATCAAGCTAAAATTTAGTGGACAGTGTTGTAAAAATGGGAAAATACTGAAAGTATAATGGGTTTCATTGGTCAGAAATGGCAAAGAGAGAAAAGATATCAAAGTAGTGCTATCTTTGCTAAAAAACAAGCCAGAGATTTAGCACTGAAGCAGCAGGTTAACCATCAACCAGAGAGACACTCCACCTCTCGTGTGGTTAGGAGGGGATGGAGGTGATTTCTGCTGTCACTCACTGCGGGCTTCCTAAAGGCCTCCATCACAGTTGCGGGCGGACAGGAGCTACCTCTCAGAGTGGGCGGAGCTAGACCCAAAAGAGGAGGTGGGGGCTCGAGAGAGGTGTGTGAGCAGTGGGGGGCACATTAGCTTCTTCTTGGACAAGTCTTCGTGCCTCACACTGTCAGGTAGCTGGTGAATTTGTTTGTCCCAAGCATTGGCAGAGATGGACATGGCAGACTATAGCGAGGCTCTGGACCCAGCCTACACCACACTGGAGTTTGAAAACATGCAAGTGCTCACTATGGGCACAGGTGAGTGCGTTATATGCGGCCCTGGTGCTGTGAACTTTGAGACTTACAGTGATTTTAAAAACTTTGGTCAGAAGAGGACAGAGGGTGTCTGGGTGTTACGTGATAAAAAGGGGTCATTTGTCCAGCGGTGCTTCATTGTGGGACGGGAGCGTGAACATGTGCAATGCTCCGGGACACTGCGTTTATCAAAAGGCATACATCAGATGTATCAGTCTTAAGGTAATTCAGACAGTTCAGTAGTTGAGTAGGGGTTGATGGTGTTCTACGTGATGATCTGTTGAAGTATACCATTTATAAAATTTAACTTCTGAGAAAGCAGCATAGGTTTCATGACTGTGTCTCCAGTTACAAACTGTCTGTTCCCACAAGGAACACAGTTAAAAATGATCCTATTGAAAATAGATTTTTCTAAATGTTCTGTAGTAATAAGATCGTCCTATTTTTTTATGCACTCTCCCATGACTCCCACTTGTCTTTCAAATCCCCAGAATGAAAGCTTTCCCAGGACATAAAGTCTAACTTCACCTTTTTTTTTTACTTTCCCTGTAAACATGTAACAACTTCTTAGTCATATTGAATGTGCAGCATGTGTCACACTGTGATTGATTGGGTCTGGGGACTGAGACGCTGGCTGTAACAGAAAACTGTCTCTAGTGATTGCCTGTTCAGAGGTAATCAAGCCTACATCAATTATAGTCTGTTGACTTTGTGTAACTTACTCAGGCAGGTAATAGTCACATAGGTTTGCATGAAGACTGTGTTTGATCAGCCATCACTGATCACTGTAATCAGCCATTCACACCTTTTAAAACCAAACATGACTTCCTGTCAGGTGACTGGTAAACATATTTCTCTTTAATTAACTTGTAATAAAAACTTGAACCCCATGACCCTGATAAAACTCTTGTTTTCCCTCACCTCAGATGCCTCACCGACTGAGAGCACCAACATGAATACCACGGGCCACTTGGCAGCAGGCAGTCTGTGTGCCATCTGTGGGGACAGAGCCACTGGAAAACACTATGGCGCCTCAAGCTGTGATGGCTGCAAGGGCTTCTTTAGACGCAGCGTCCGCAAGAACCACATGTACTCCTGCAGGTGAGAGCAGAGTTATGACCTGTACGCTAATATGACAAACATTACAAACTAAAACTTTCTCTCTCTTTCACTACAGGTTCAATAGACAATGTATAGTAGATAAAGACAAGAGGAATCAATGCAGATACTGCCGGCTGAAGAAATGTTTCAGAGCGGGAATGAAAAAAGAAGGTACAATGTCATGTCATCTTATTAATGTACAAGTCTTAAAAATGTTTTTTTGTTCAGGAAATCACTGCCACTCAATGAGCTGTCTCCACTGAATCAACTACACGCACAGGAGTGTGTTGCAACACCCAGAGTAGTACTTTGTTAATGTTCACTCAGTGAAGCAGAGAAGTCCCAGACCAGCTCATGCTGAGCAAACATTTCTGAGCAATAATAGCCATATACTGATAAACATGACAACCTTGGAAGACTTATTTTTCTTTTAAATTCCTCTGCGGTCTGCTTTTGTGTAGGAAATAAATGGGAAACACAATGAGGCTATCTGTTCAATTTCCTGTTTACTGTTGATGTGCAAATTTCTTCTTTATCTGCTACAATAGTATTTACTCATGTATGATTGTTTTAGCTGTACAAAACGAGAGAGACAGAATCAGCACCAGAAGATCCAGCTATGAGGACAGCAGTTTACCGTCCATTAATGCACTAATCCAGGCAGATGTGCTGTCCAGACAGGTAATGGGCATATTTGGGAATCACATTCAAGTCAATTTCATTCAAATGCAGGCAGCTCACATGACTGTGCACCTATGTCTAGATCACGTCCCCTGCTCCTATACTCAATGGAGACATCAGGACCAAAAAGGTTGCCACCATCACAGATGTGTGTGAATCTATGAAGCAGCAGCTGCTGGTCCTGGTGGAGTGGGCCAAGTACATCCCGGCCTTCTGTGACCTACCCCTGGATGACCAGGTAAGGCTCATCCACAGACGCAGAGTACATAGTGGTATAGACACTCTGGTCACTCAGTAACCAGCACTACTGCGGCTGCATCTATCTCAAAGACCTGTGGTGAAAGCTGCAGAAACACACTTCTTTCAAAATACCAGGAGCTTCTCAGCCTGCACAAACATTGTACTCTTTTACCAGAGTAGTTAATATATTTTAATCCTGAGTTAGGATATGATGAGTATGTTTCCAAGATATATCCTTTAAAAAAAAAAGTGCTGAATCATTAACAGTGCATTCACTGGCCCTTAGTAACTGATTTGCTGATGCTGATGTTAGTGAAGAAGCAGAGACTTCTTTTTTAAGCTATACATTTGAACAGTGTTTTAGAGCATGAAATGTATTTAATTTAAATTCTTTAAAAAAATAATTATTTCAGGTGGCACTGTTGCGAGCTCATGCAGGGGAACACCTCTTGCTCGGCGCAGCGAAGAGATCCATGCTTTACAAAGACATCCTCTTATTAGGTAAAACATGAATGAAGGAAGATAATTTCACCCCTAGAGCATATAGCGCAAATCAAACAAACAAACACAGAGATGTATTACTCAGTGCTTATTCTGGGATGTATTGCACTTGTCCTGCAGGAAATGACCACATAATTCCCAGAAACTGTCCGGAGTTAGAAGTCGGCAGAGTAGCAGTGAGGATCCTAGACGAGCTGGTGCTGCCGTTCCAGGAGCTTCAGATAGATGACAATGAATATGCCTGTTTAAAAGCCATAGTCTTCTTTGATCCAGGTACTTTTCATCACTTCATCTTTTGCATGGTCACAAAACAAAACTTCTAGTACAATCTCTGTCAGATTATTTATAGAGTAAATACTATCGTCATTGATAAACTTCCTTTTGTAAACAGCCTGTTTCTATTTGCTCACAGATGCTAAAGGCTTGAGTGACCCTGGGAAGATCAAACGAATGAGATATCAGGTGCAGGTCAGCTTGGAGGACTACATCAACGACAGACAGTACGACTCGCGGGGGCGCTTTGGGGAGCTGCTCCTGCTGCTGCCCACGCTACAGAGCATCACCTGGCAGATGATTGAACAGATCCAGTTTGTGAAGCTTTTCGGCATGGCCAAGATTGACAACCTGCTACAAGAAATGCTTCTTGGAGGTGAGCTGTGAAGTCGAGCTCACTAGTACTAACAATTAATGAACAATTAGTAAAGTGTTTTAATTGTAATTGTCAAAAGATGTCTGAGCCATCCCTCTGTTGTGTTTCAGGTTCTGCCACTGAAGCACCACATGCACCTCACTCTCTGCACCCTCACCTGGTTCAGGAGCATCTGAGCACTAACGTTATAGTTGCCAGCATGCCCACACCCATTCATAATGGTCAAATCTGTAAGTACAAAAGTAACCTGTATTAAATGTAATTTCAGTGTTGTATATTGTATTTGTGACAGGACCTTTCTGGCCTGCCCCATGTGCAGCAGAGTCAGGTAGCTGGAAGGACAAACAAGCTTGGCAGAATAATCCTCTCAGTTCTTCATGCAAACTAATCTGGCTTATTTTGTCAAAGGGAACTGTTATTCTTTCTTGACATGTTTAATGCTCTGAAATATTTCACAAAAGTGCTTATTCTGCATCTGAATTTTCTGTAGCTGTTAAGCATGTTTTACTGTACAGTGGTTAATATATACAGCACACTTAATCAGACGGCACAATCTCCATGTAACACTTTTGTGTTCTACTTTTCAGCCACTCCTGAAACCCCAATACCATCGCCTCCGACAGCCTCCAGCTCAGAACATTACAAAATTGCTCCTGGTGTCATAGCCACTGTGCCCAAGCAGCCGACCTCCATTCCTCAGCCCACTATCACCAAGCAAGAGACCATCTAGCAAATGTCTGAATCCCTACTGCCTCTGTTATGTACTGCCTTAAACCAGGGTCTAATAAGTTAATAAATAATAAGCATTTAGGCTGTTAACAGAATGCAAAAATAGCTAATAATAGCTATAAATGCAAACACCAATATGTTCCTTTCAGACTTTCTTCAGGGATCTTTGTTGTTCATACACGCAGCTGATAAAATACATGTAAAATGCCCAGACACTTAAACATTTAAAAGTAGACTATTGTATATAGATTTTTACTTTCTGGGGCTCAGTGAGGCTTTTGTTCGACATGGTGACTATTCATGTCAGTATTTAATAATGTTACAAAAGGCCTTACACTTTCAGCATTGCACAATATTTTAAAAGACAATAACAAAGAGCTGCCAAGCAGATGCTCAGTGACACTTAAGGACAGTTTGGACTAAATCCAATTGTCCAGTTATTCTTTCAATGTTGTGTGTATAAGATTTCAGAACTGTTTTGTGCTGTAAATCTCCTTTTTTATAGTGATTGTGGACAATGTACATTTTTAAACAAAACCATAGACAAACTATTACTAAATAATATGTGAGTCTATGCCAGAAATGCATTACATTGTTACAAGAAAATTGAATGGTGAATGTGGTGAACACTACCACTTTGTAAAAGCCTTAAAAAGACCTATTGTAGAGGTTTTCCTGACTGTTTGGCAAAATGGTTTAAAAAATAGATTATATTTTTTGTTTAGTACTTTTTTGTGGTTGGTGGCTTAAACTGTGCCTTGAAACTGCCTTACAAAAGAGGCGATATTTAGCCTAACAATGTGAAGTTGAAGTAATAAAACTCTTGGTATATTTTTACATTGTGTAGACCGTACTTTTTTAAGTGGTTTATCTGTAAATATAGTTTTGAGTGATACTGACCATCATTTCACAAAATCTGATATAGCCTTAACAAATATAAATTAGATAAGTTGCATTGTAAACCTCTGGAAGAAGAATTAGGTCCAGCGTGGCAGTGCTGCTGATAGCATATAGCAATGTGGCTTCAAACTGATAAAATGCCATAAAATTATTACAGATAGCTGTGGTTCACAAGAGAAGCTTATTCTGATGGAAAACACTGAGCCAATGCCAAGAAGTTCATTAATCTCATTTCACTATGAAGTAAAGCAAGAGTGTCAAGCAAGCAATATGCTTTAAAGCAGTGATTCTCAACTGGTGGGTCTGGACCCAAAGGTGGGTCGCGGAATCATTTTCAGAGAGTTGCCAGCCTTTGTGAAGAAAAAAAAGGTGAATAAAAATGTTATGTTACTGTTACACCTAAGGTTGAAGTGAGGGATAGTTAATTCTCCTCAAAGCATAATGTTTTTCAGCATTTACCACTGAAAAGGTCATCAGAGGAAAAGTAAATTTTGTACACTTGAATCCTTTTGAATTGCACTTTTTTATTTCATGTATTTTCATTTTAAATGAAACTGCATCTGATAGAATGTAGAAGGGAATAGTTTCTCTAGCATCACCACTTGCTTGTTAAATGTGTTCCTTTTATGATATTCTGACATTATTCTGTCTCAGGTTCAATACATTTGATCAGTTGAAATATTCCTTTTATTTGGGTCACAGCTTGACATTTTAGGGTGATAGTGGGTCCTAAAGCCAGACCAGTTGAGAACCACTGCCCTAAAAGTTTTACTACAGCTTATACTATTGGCTTTTTTTTTATGGGTGTGCTTTTATAATGTTTCTAAAAATGATAGTCTGTGGTCATCTCGAGATCTTACCCGAACCTAATCACGGATCTACTTCTGAGTCCTCTGCAGTTTGCACACAGTCACACATAGCTGGTTTGGAGATGGCCCACATCACACAGCACCTGGACTCTCAGGAGGACCAGGTTTTGAGATTTACAATTGGCCTTCGCTATATAGACACCGTCTCCCTTGCAGGACATCCCATACCAGCAACTGAGGCCTTGCTTAAATACAAATACAGTACATTAAAAAGACAGAACTGCTGCAAAATGAGTAATTACATTCATGCTATATCCTTTCAGTTGTAGAGAAACATGTACAGTGGTTAAAATAAGTATTAAACAGGCTGCCGCTTTTCTCAAAAAATATATTTCTGACATGGTACTGACAGAAAATCCATACATATAAAGGATTAGGATTAGGTTAGGTTACCAAAAGAGATGAGAAATTAAGTTGTGTAATGAAATGGACAGCAAGACAGAAAAAGTATTGAACACATGAAGAAAGGGAGATGCAAAAAGGCACGGAAATTTTCCAGTGATCAGAAAGGAATCCTGCCTCTTGTCTGGTCTATAAAAAGGTGTCTCTAAACTTCTGAATTCTCCAGTGAGCTCTATTGGCGCCACAATCTGGAAATGGAAAGAATCTCATCCCACCATAAACCAGCCATGTCAGAAATGTGTTTGTTGAGAAAAATTATAACATGTTTAATGCAAATTTTACCAGCTGTACTAACGAAAACAACTGTCTAACCAGTGTTTAGGCTACACTGAGCAGGACTGTGTGTGACTTTTTTTCCATGGAGGTCTATAAGTTTTATGTGGCGGTACAGCCTGGGGACGTGGTGCAGACAATCACTCCACCTACAGCATGAAAGACGAATAGCAACAAAAACAAACGCTAAACTTCACTGTCTTTTCACTTTTTGCACCTTTCATGTAACGTCATACTTTCATAATAACATTAATGCTCAAAATAAACAAAATAAACAAAATACACCAATCACTAGCTCTTTTTAAGGGTGTAACTTGCCGTAGCCATGTGGCGTAACAAATTATTTTCCACTTATACAACTCCTGAAGGAAATTTTATATATACATATAAATAGCAGGTTTAGTCCTTTATTGTATTGTATTTTACTGTATTTTATTTTACAGATTCAGTATATTACCTTTAAGGACATTTTGACATCCGTTTGAAGAAGTAGGCTGAAGACTTCAGTGTTGTAGCGCGCTGTTTACGCTGCGTCACGTGTTACGCACGGACCAATGACGAGGCTTTCTCCCTCAACACGGAACTTCTTTTAGGGATTTTTCTCTACACAGGTCGGTTGTGATTTTTATACACTGTCCTTTTGGGTTCTTATGCATTTTAATACCTGCAATCATGATTTGTGCGTCTCCGTGCGTGATTTGTGTTTATAGTTGTTGTAAACGATAAGCCCTGAACACACTTTTTTCCTTACATATGTATTTTGAGTCTGACGCATCGGTTTTTGTCACGATCAGCCACTAAACATTAGCTCGTCTGTATCATTTCTGTACATCTGAATATTTACATAAATCATTGCGTGTTTTGTCTTTATTGTTTATTTATACATACATTTACTAAAATGAATTGCGCGTGTAAGAAAACATGTCCTTTAATCACCAAAGATATTGCAGATGTTGTCGGGTAATAAATCTTTAACTATTTGTAATTTCTGAGCAGCATCAGTCCATGGCCGATCAGCATGAGTCTATTGATCTTCGGTCTCCTCCAGTGGACCCCTCAGTGGACCCCTCAGAGGACGCAGGGAGCTGGTTCCCGGGACCGCCTCCGCCCATCTACTCCTGCACTCTGACCCCGGAGCTGGTGGCCAAGGCCAGGGATGAGCTCCAGGAGAAGCCGGAGTGGCGTCTCCGCGATGTCCAAGCTCTGAGAGACATGATCCTAAAGGTTTGCTTTTAATGCTGTAATAATTCCACTATTTAATATATGTCTCCATCTTGAAAATATACCCGTAACTTTTATTTGAGTGGAAAAAAATAAAAAGATGTAATGCATTTCATTCTTTCAATGCAGGGTGACTTGAGGCTTAAGACAGTCGGGCTGTTTACCTAAAACAGTATCCCAAAAATGTAAAATATATAGTGTATATTTACTTTTATGTATTTACTTATATTAATATTTATATTTTTTGTTTGTACATCTTATGCTATTGGCTTTTTTATTGGTGTGCTTTAATGTTGTTTCAAAAAATTATGTTTTATGGTCATCTCAAGATCTTACCAGAACCCAAAATCTTGCATATATTTCTAATCTATTGTGTTGTATTTTATTCATATTATTTTATTGCTTAAACTATCCTATACTTATTTTTCCTTTTAACAAGTCTTTTTAAGTTCAAATAAACTACTGTAATACAATTATTTTGCTTGTGGATCAATAAAGTCTATCTAAGTTTTAGTATAAAAAAGAAAATTTGACTGTAATTACAAGATTTTTAATGTAACGAAAAAAGTTGTACATAAAATAATATTTCATTATCAGATTCAGTAATACAATGTCCCTCCCATATCATAGTTTTATGGTTTCCTGGTGAATTTCCGGGGCTCAATCTCATCTCATCTTCTGTCAGATTATACAGTCTTTTGACCTACCCCCTGTATAAGAATCTGGAATAGCAGCAAATGAATGATACCTTTTATCATTATGTTTTTTCTTTTTTTTAATTTCCTGCATAAAGGAACAGCCAAATCTCAGGACGAGGCTGGATGATGCCTTCCTCTTACGCTTCCTGCGGGCCAGGAAGTTTGACTATGACCGTGCCCTGCAGCTTCTGCTAAATTACCACGCAGGACGTAAGGCTTGGCCCGAGGTTTTCCAGGACCTAAAGCCATCCACAGTGAAACATGTCCTGGATCTGGGCTTCCTCACAGTCCTGCCACGGCCTGACCCATGTGGACGATACATCCTCTGTCTCAGACCAGGTTCCCATCAGTTATTTTTTTAAAGGATAATGTAGGTGTTGCAGAGTGTCCTGTTAGCTTACAGCTCATTCAAACTGATTTAGCTTTGCCAACATTGAATTCCACATAAATATTATTGCAAAGTTTCCAATGTTTTACTCATAAAATACAACCTTCACAGGGAAATGGAAACCAAATGATTATCCATTTGTCGACAATGTACGAGCTATTTACCTGACTCTGGAGAAGCTGATCCAGCCAGAGGAGACACAGGTTAATGGCATTGTCATCTTGGCCGACTACACTGGTGTGGGTATGTCCCAAGCATCAAACCCAGGACCTTTTCTCGCCAAAAAAGTTGTGAGCATCCTACAGGTGAGACTTCTAAATCTACTTCATAGTATTTCAAGTAAATATTTTATGTAAAAACAACAAAATCTTTATTTTGCACAAATTATTTTTAGAAGTGACTATAATGACTATGGGGTGTGATATTTGGAAAGTAATTGATAAATGGACATAGGCTACATGTCCTCATTACAACCTTGTAATTTGAAAGTCTCATGAAATATAATCTCTCTGCTTTACAGGATGGGTTTCCAATCAGAATCAAAGCTGTTAACATTATTAATGAGCCCAGGATTTTCAAAGGAATCTTTGCTATAATTAAACCTTTTCTGAAAGAGAAGATGGCAGAGAGGGTAAGTAATGTCTTTAAATAGAAATTATTATAGTCTCATTTGTGTCTAAATCTGTAAATTTTCATTTGAATAATAGATGTGTTTCTTCTATTCATTTTAATTTAAAAGACTTGATCAAGTGTACTGCTTGTGCTTTGTACTTGTCCTGTACAGTATATCTTACATGGCTCAGATTTGAGATCCCTGCATCGACACATCCCTCGTTCAGTCTTGCCAGAGGAGTATGGCGGCACCGCAGGCCATCTTGACCTGAGCGCGTGGTCAAGACTACTGTTGGACTCAGAGGAAGAATTTATAGTTGAGTTCTGCCAGCCAGATCCACTAGAGGGAGTGGTGCTCCCAGACTCCATGTTGTTTGAAGGAGCCCAGGCCAGTGGACAAGATGAGGACAGCTTCAGGGCACTGCGCTCTCAACTTTACTACTGTTACTGACTCTCACTGTACACTTAGGAGACCGGTTTGGTTTGAAACATAGGTGTATTCTTTTAAAGGGCAAGTTGCCAATATAATACATACTTTATTTTATTAGCAGAGTCAAAATTGTAGTTTATACACAGTCCAGCACTGAGTGGGGACTCTAGAGCCTCTGGCAGCTGCAGTTCTAAAGAGACTTGGACACATTCTGATGCATGTGAACCCGTTACTATTACTATTATTATGTACAGTATGTACTGGGTCATTTTGCTAAAGGGATTCAAAAACAGATACTTACCCACACTTTTTCATTACATCCTGCGTTATACAGCATAATTTCTGTGAGTTTAAAAGATGACTCCATTGCCTTAAACATGTATTAATTTGCCATTATGTTAAGTCATGTTTGTACCAAAGCAATATGGTGAATTCTCACAGTGGTATGTGAGATGTATTTTACTGCTATAGTTTTAAGTGTCTCAAATACAGTATTTAATATTTTTAAATATGTGCTTTAGTTACAACTAGTGTGAATGCCATTAGAGGATTTTCTTTAATTTAAGGCCTTATGCTCTTCCTGACCTTTGAACCTTTGGACCTGATTGCCTGTGTATCATCATTCAGTCTTAACACTTCTTATTGCTGAGGTCACAAAGAGGATATCCTATTGATAGACTACTACAGAGGTCTTTTTGCCAAATTGTACAGTAGGCCGTGTACAAATGTGCAATAATGTGTTTTCTTGCATTACTTTAAAGCTATGTTTTTTACATTTTGTTTTAGGCATGCTTGTTACAATAAGCTATACTGTGTTGCAGAATATTAGTCACTGGTGGTAAAGACAATGAAGTAAAATTCAAGTGGTTGTTTCTGGCCTTTTTGCATGCACAGGACATGTACATGCACCTACTGTGTTCAATCATATGTAAGCATTTGATATGGTCTTAAAAATTTCATTAGGTCAACGCTGTGGGATCGCGTGACCTTGAGAAAGCTTTATCCAATCATCAGATGTAGCACAGCTCTGATGTATATGAGACTCCTACAGTATATGAATTCAAACGGTAGTGTTCAGAAAACAACTACAGTAGCCTGTTTTTCACAAGATTAAAATAGGTTTGTAATCTTGTTGGTTGCATATAGAGCCATCTGGGCTGCTGACTCAGGACTCATTCATTTGTTCAGGGTCTGTCTTGAGGTTTCAACTTATTTTAAGTCCAAACACATCCCACTCGTTTGCATCCCAATGGTGTGTCGTGTGCTTTATACAATGGTGATTAAGACAAGGATTTTTTGTCTCCTCGCCTACAGCATCACTAAATGCATTGCCAGTCTAATGTACTAATATATGGGTTTACTCTCCCTGATTGCATCATTGGTAATCCCCCAGATGGTGTGTAAACAGTTAAACAAGCACACATATGTCGTGTGGGGAAGCCATATCAAGTGTGGCTTTGGTGTGCGTAAATATAACTCAATGTTATGAAATCCCAATGAATCATTCCCCAAAAGAGTCTTTGTGTGTGAGTATTTGGTCTTAAGAGCAGTGTGGTCTCAGCTCCAGCCAGCCCACTGAGGAGTGGGAGCCTCCACAGGCTCTCTCTGATTGGCTCAGAGACGGCTAACTCCATTTTGGAAAACAGCTGTTTGAAGACACAACCTTTTCCCGTTGTTTGGCGATGGTACCCAGAGAAGAGGAGGCTCTCCTGCTCTCTTCTTGAACACGGCTTTTGCAGCTGTCCGCTCACTTTGGGGCTCGGTTCGGGGTGCATCGTTTTGTCCCAGCGGCAGGAAACTTATCTGGTGACCCATGTTGTTAAATTTCCATTATAACAAGTGGAAAACAGGAGGCGACCCGATCAAGGTTAGTGGCGCTTTTTCTTCTTTGGCGATGTTACTCATTTGCGTACCGCGGGAAACGGCATTGTCTTGGAAATCCTTGCATAAAAATGCTCAAACTGCTCATGTTTGAAGTGGACAGCCGCAGAGAGATTCATAGTCACGAAGCAAGGGTTTCTGCGTTGTAGAAAGGCATTTCCCAGGCAGCACAGCTTCTAACGATAGACAATACATCTTTCTTCGCAGTGTCCAGTCTTAGTACGCGTCGGTCAAAAAGCGTTAAACATCTCTCTGCTCATATGTACATTGTATGACATCATATTAATAAGACTTTTTTTTTTTTTTTTCCTTGCACGGGCTTTACAGGCGTGTTCATACAGTCAATGCCAGTGTGTATTGTGTGTGTACAGTCAGTGTAAGAGGACTGGCATGCGTGTCCTTCCCACACATTAGCTGCTGGATTCTGTGGAGCTAATGACAGGCTGCATTGCTTTTGAGAGCTTTCAGATCCTCTCTCATCAACTGTGCTTTTTCTCTCTTT
This sequence comes from Bostrychus sinensis, assembly GCA_020698575.1. Taxonomy (NCBI): domain Eukaryota; kingdom Metazoa; phylum Chordata; class Actinopteri; order Gobiiformes; family Eleotridae; genus Bostrychus; species Bostrychus sinensis. The sequence goes on from CM036250.1 coordinate 11,546,166, forward strand.
TCAATGCACTCTGCGTGCTTCATATAAACACAAATGTAGCCCTCTTCATCTTTTATTCCCCTTTTATTAAGCCAGCGTTGACAACAGGTTACACACACAATAACCTGACTGCTGAGTGAAGGAATAGGCAGTCCGGTCAGGTTTCTGCTCTTCAGGATGGGGAGGTAGGAGCTCAGAGATTCACCAGCAGTAGCAGGCTGGTGGGGAGCAGAACGGGACCCCACACTTTGCATTTGAGTGTTGCTGGGCAAGGGCCAGTGTTACTGGGCATTGGTGATAGTGCAAATAAATACTGGCTGCTTGCCTGCCTGTGGTGGTTTGCTTTGCTGTTACTGGCTAGTTGTAATCAAAACTGTCTTATTTAGCTGTTGTAGAGCAATAAGGCCCTAAAATGAATCTGTGTTGAAATAGCTTTGCAGTGCTCTTATATAAAGCAGGCTAGAAGCTTAATGACCTCTTAAAAACAGGGTCCAACATAGTGGTTTGACATTTTGCGCGCCAGGGTAACTGTCACATAAGTGTTGGCATTTCCAATTTAAGCACATTACTATACAATTACATCTAAGCACATTATGTTGTAGCATTTTGAGAGAAAAGTCTGGCTGTGCGATTGTCACTACATGGGACACGGCAGCTGTTAAAACTAAACAGTTCCCTGGCTGTACGTTCAAAGGCAGCAGGATTCCTCAAAGACATAATGTCATAAAGCATATAATTAATCTCCTTTTTTGTAGTGGCACATGTTCCAGCTGATTAAGCCTCCAGATAAAATGATGTCTGCCCTGGCCTGTGACGTAGACGCTCTCCAGAGCTTCAGTCAGGCTCCTTTAAAGTATCTCTCCTCTCTCTTTGTGCAGCTTACCAAACATGGCCTGTTTTATCCTTCAAAATGGCTAAGGGGGATGGAGCACGGCCAGGATGGGGAGCGAGTGATGCTAGAAAACCCCTGCTAGAGTAAGACGTGCCCCACTGACCTTGGACACAGCCTCGCACAAGTGTCCCAGCAGCTTTCATTCATATTTACTCCATTAAAGAACATTACTGTCAGCACCAACAGTGTAACAAAAGGATCTTTGTACTAAACATATGACGATAGTAGATGCCCTTTACATGAATAAATTCAGTATTTTTTTTTAAGAGATACAAACAAACTCAGACTACACCTTGTATTAAACCAGGACTAAACCAGGACTAACCCCAAACCAGAACTAAAACCAGTATAAACGAGGACTAAACTGGGACTAAACCTGTAATAAACTGGACTAAACCAAGACTCAACCTGGACTAATCCAGGACTAAACCCAAACCAGAACTGAATCATGTCTAAAATAGGACTATACCTGGGTAAACCAAGATTAAACCCAAACCAGAACTAAACCAATCTAAGCAAGGTCTAAACAGGGACTAAACTGCGACTAAACATGCACTGAGCCAGGACTGAACCAGGTCTAATCAGCTCTAAACCAGGATTAAACCAGGCCTAAACCAGATCAAAATCAGGGCCAAATGTCTGACTGAGATAACAGAGTCTGATTCGAGGCTCTGTAATTCTTGTAGAGGCCCTGTGTAAATCTCTGCCACATGGAAGACAATAAATCTTTTAGTTTTCTTGCAATATAGATATAGTGTCTGTCAATATTGTAATACTTTTCCAATATACTGAGCAGGCCACCTCTGCATGTCCTCAAATTGAAAGTCTGTGTTGTCTGTGACATTGGTGCAGCCTGAGGTGATATATAGTCAGTAGACCTAGTGCTGTTTTGATTATCGCAAACGGTCTTAACACGCTTTCCAGAAGCCATATCTGTTATTGCTGTGGGTTGCCAACAATAACATGATTACCCTGAGAACATTCGGACCCCTGTATCCCTCCGTGGAGAGCTTGTATTTAGTACACAGCGGGGGGTGGGACTTTTACTCTGCGCTTGTTTTTCCGTTTCTCTCTCTCCCTTGGCAGCCCTGCTTTCTGACCAGTTATTAGCTGGGCAAGCTTTCCCTAGACTTATCCCATAGAAAAATACTGACCTATTACAATAATGTGTATATGAGGCCCTTGTCCAATAAAGGCAGCACAACACACAGGGATATAAATAACAATCTATTTTCAGAATTGGTTCAAGTGCCATCTAGATTTCTTTGAGATTATGTCGACAATCACTCAGCCATGCAGAGGCCTCGCCATGTTCAAGATAACGAGCAGCACTAGTAGAGCTGCACCATATTAGAAAAAACAGGTTTAAACCAGGACTAAACCATGTCTAAACAAAGACTAAACCATGTCTGAACCAAGACTAAAACATGTCTAAACCAGGGATAAATGAGAACTAAACCAGGTCTAAACCATGTCTTATCCAGAACAAACTAGAAGTAAACCAGGATGAAACCATGTCTAAACCAGGACTAAACCATGTCTAAACCAGGACTAAACCATGTCTGAGCCAGGGCTAAACCAGGGCTAAACCAGGGCTAAACCAGGGCTAAACCAGGGCTAAACCAGGGCTAAACCAGGGCTAAACCAGGGCTAAACCAGGGCTAAACCAGGGCTAAACCAGGGCTAAACCAGGACTAAACCAGGACTAAACCATGTCTAAAACAAAGCTAAACCAGGACTATACGATGGTCTAAAACAGGACCAAATCAGGTTTAAACCATGACTAAACCATGACTAAACCATGACTAAACCAGGACTAAACCAGGACTAAACCAGGACTAAACCAGGACTAAACCAGGACTAAACCAGGACTAAACCAGGAGGATTTTTTTTCGATTTCCTATGATATATTGCAGTAGTCAACATTATGATAATGATATATTTGCGATATACTGTGGAGCCCTCTTTGCAAGACTGCACTCCTCAACATGGAGGCACTTTCTGTTTTGACCAAACCTCACCGAGACTATTTTAGTCCACGTCTCTCTGTATAATCATGGTTGAATGTGTACTTGTTTCGTTCACAGGGATTTGTCAGTTCAACTGCTCTGACCTCAAACATTCTTTGCTCAGAGGGTCTTAAGCTCGTCTGTTTTTAGCTCCTGGACTTCTCTGTGTGGAGTGCCATCTCACTGGCCCCCATGTATCTCCTATGGGATGTGCACACAGATACTCCCCAGCCGGCCCAAGATGAATAAACACAGTCGACGTCTACTCTGGCATTTCTTGTGTCAACATTTAAATCCACCGTAAGCACTGTAGCCTATAAACTTCACAGACTCATACAGGCCTAATGCGTCATACTGGGATGATAAATGTTGGGTGGAGAGTCACGATTGTGTTCACGAGTTCGATTTGTATTCAGTGTACTGCCATGTAAAAGGCAGCCAGACATATTACTACAGTAGTGTTTTATAAAATCTGAGGAAAATGACTTGAATGTTCATTAAGATGAAGTATATACTGTGTTCGTCAAACGGGCTATATTATTCAAAATCGACTTTTCTGGGCTTTAGTTTTGTTTCATTCATGGCTGTTTGAGTAAAACTGTAGTCTGTAGTATCTGAGGCCTCAAAACGCTCCGTTCCTCACAGGTATGTTTCATTTTGTAATAAAATGGCATCATACAAAATGTTTAAGGAAGTGAAAAGATGTTTTTTCTTTGATTATGTTCAAAAGACGGTCACAGCTCTGCCCTCTGCTGGCCTCTTCACCTGTTTTAGTCACATAATTTTATTAAAGGTTGAAAAATGTGCAGTGTTGTTCTAGAGGTGAACAAGATTGGTTTAAAAATATGAATAAAAGCATAATACAGCCCATTTTTAGTATGCAATAATGACGACTTCAATTTCCACTTAGCTTAGAGGTTATGTTGTCGTCAGAGTTGGTTTGTTTATTTTTTGGTTTGTTAGACTTTGTGCAAAATATCTCAAAAAGCTATGGTTGGATTTTGATTATATTTTCAAGAAAGGTCAGTGATGATCCAAGTAAGAAATTATTCATTTTTGGTGTGGATCCTGAACACCGTCTGGCTTTACGAACTTTCAAAACAGACCTCTACCATTGTGAGAAAAACCAACCACAAGGGGTCAGTGAACAAAAAATGAGTAGTTTTAGTGGTATCTTAACTATTGTGAAAGATGAGAGCTTTGAGAGAGCTTACCCCTGAACTAGAAGGACTCTGGTTCAACTCCAGGTCTGGTACTATATCTTTACCATTGCGAGATAGAGCCAATGCCTCGTCAAAGGTCTATGCTTCACTTCTAGTTGTCTAAACCGCCTTTTTGCTTGGAATTTGCTGCATACATACGAGCCCAGTCCCCAGATATAGATATAGATATATTGGGGCTGGCCTATTCCTAGCCTGTAGCAACTAGCATTGTATATCTACAGAGGGCGGACATCTGAGGCAATTTGTATTCATCTGAAGCATGAACGCCTGGCACGCACTGTTATCAAAGTTATATCCATCTTTTGCAGGGCATTTATCTTGTGGTTGTTGATACTGCAGTGATATAGATTATTCATATTGTCCAGGCCTCAAGCTTACTGCTTTCTCTATATTTTTTCCTGTCCGATTTTTCTCTCTTATGCTTTTCTGGTCTTTGCAGTGTTAAATTAAATACAGCTTGTTTTTAGCGCTGTCATCACAATATGTAGCACACTGTGAACCACATGTACACGTGCTATAACGCATTTGCAGGGTGTGCATTTTTACAGTTTGATGCAGAGAATGACAGGCCTCCCTGATCAAGAGCTTTTTACCTCTCAGATGGTGTGTTGAGACCCAAAGGTGAGTGACAAGGAAGGTTGAATATAGTTTCATTTTTGAGTTAAATGTTGTTACCTCTGCCAAGGAAGTAATGCTGGTTTGTTAGTCTGTCAGCAAGATAATTAAGAGTTTGTTTTTTGATTAGGTTTTCAGCAGTGGTTAAAATGATTAGTTTTTGGTGAATCAGAACACTGTCTGAATCCAGAAATCTTTGCAAGGATTCACCATAGCAAGACAGAGCATACGATTCTAACTCTAGCTGCAAGGAATCTGTAAAAGAACAGCTTAGTTTTAGTGGATTCTTTAACATTGTGAGTTATAAGGGCTTTGTGACATTTACCCATGAACTAGAAGAAGAAGAGTCCAGGTCTGGGCACTATATCTTTGCTATCACAGTCTATGGTTTCTGAGTGCTTCTAGTTAAAATTACATAAAATGGTAAAACAGATTTTAAAATACATGTGACATATAAGGCGATCTGTAAAAAGTGTCTCACAATAAGATGACCAGGGGGAACAATTGGGTCCCACACTTAGACCAGTTGAGAAATGCTGAGATTTCTTATTTTATCAATTACTGATTCCAGAGAAACCTCTAACTGCGGTCTTACTCAAAATCCCCAAATCCCATTATGTCAAAAAAAAAAAAGAAAAAAGGCATAAACAGCTTAAAGAAAGCCATATGAGGAACTAAAAGTAACCAGACTGTGTGTTACAAAGTTTTCCACAACATGGGGCAATAGCTGCTGCAGTCATGTGATGCAGTTTCCTGTCTAAGTAACTTTTCTAACCCTGTTTGCCGTAAAATTGGGACGATATGAAAAATGTAGATACCATAAGGTGTGACGGTAAAATACTCCAACAGAAATCCCAGCAGATTCTGTGAAGAAGGAGCTACAGGCCGAGGCACGAGCAGCTGCAGTTCACTCTGTGGCCATCTGTGTCATTAATTGTGGTGACACATCTGTTTATCAGCAGTAATGGGTTTAATGTGATGCATCATGACCGAGTTTTGGCCACAGCAGTCTGGACGAGGTGCTCACTCAACACAATATTTGCTTTAAAATCAGGACTATAATCATGTAAATGGATTTCCATGTGAATTGGTGTGGAAGTAAAACGCTTGTGTCCTGTTAAGGCTTCACTGAATGATTTGATGAGAATATCTGTGCTGGCAAATAACAATTAAATGGAAAGTAATTATGCATGTTGTAAAATTTATCTGTGAAAAAAATAGACTTTAAACATAAAAAACTAGTAAAAAAAAAACAAAAAAAAAAAACAGGCTTTCATCAGGCTGCACAATTTCATTGATTTTTTTTATTTTTATCATGTTTTTTTTTTTTATTTATCACACTAATGGATGAAACAGACTGGATTATTGCAGCTGCTTGCCTTAAGAGGGAGGCAATTATATTTCGTTTGAACAAGGCTACAAGCTTGTGTAAGCTAACTGTAGCACATTAGCGTCACAGATGTAGGGAAGATGCTGAAAAGTTTTTCAAACAAAAGTCCTCTATAATTTAATGTTAATCGGGAGTCGTGTGACAGACTCTGAATAGAGTGCACCGCCAATCAGAACGCTCCTTTGAGGCCGACGTTCAGCATGTTGATGCCATCTAGGCTTTATTATTAATGATTCGAATATGCTGGCACGCTCTAAAACGGACTCCTCAAAAGAATTAGAATTTGTAAGTGGCAAGCAGGAAAAGTAGCTATGTCATTGGGGGCATTTTTGGCTGTGGCAAGAAAAAAAACAACGTATTGGGTAATGGAGATTCAAGTTAAATTCAGTCTCATTGGGTCACAAGCTGTAGGTCCCAAGCCTGGATAAGTGGAGAGATTTGTGTCAGGAAGGGCATCTGTCAAATCAATATATATAACTCTCTGCACACTGGCGGTAGACGATGTGATGTGGCGGACCAAGAAGGGAAAAGCCGAAAGGAAAGAAATGGAGTTATGTGTAATCACTTCAGAAGGATTCTCCCATTTTCCTTTTGTTTCCGTGTGTGATAAGAAACAACACGACTCAGGCAGCGATTTGAAAAGGCAACCCTCGACCTGTGATTTGCTTTGATTCACTTCACTCTGAGAATAGCAGGGCTCACTTTGCCTGTAATATTTCCTGTTTGACTAAAAAAAGCTTTTCCCACGGGAGCGAATACAAAGAGCTGGGTCGACAGGAGGAGGCCTATTGTTGAGGTTTAATAAAAAATGGTTCATGACATTAAATTAAACAGTAGAAAAGCAGATGATTAGTGTTAATGGCCTGCATCAAAAAGGTGACTCAATAGGCAGCTGTTTGCTCAGTGTTGAAGTATCATTACTGCCTGGGCTTTGAAGGTGTTTGTCCTGTACTCTCATGAATGATGGTTTCATTATCTAGGCCTCAAGGAAAGTACAAAGACTGGCTGTGCACCCTTTGTGTTTGTCATGTGGCAGGGTTATGCATGCGCTTTTCCATCTCCTTCAAATCGAATCATCACTCACCCACATCTTCACAGAGCCATACTTGACCTGGAGCACCGCCTGGGTCCAGGGATTTTTCAGAGCATTTTACCATTGCGAGATAAGACCAAAGATACAAACCTACAAGGAATCTGTAAAAGAAAAGGTTTTAGTGGATTCATCTCCATTGTGAGATTGTGGCCTGGAACTGAAAGATGCTTGGTTCAAGTCCAGGCCTGGGGACTGTACATCAGGCATAACATTATGACCACCTGTCTGTTATTGGTGGTCATAATGTTATGTGTTATAACATATGGCTATAATATGAAGCCCCATACACAACAAAGTGTAATAAAGGGGCGGCAGTAGCTCAGTTGGTAGAGATGTTTGTCCACTCTCCCGAAGGTTGCTGGTTCGACCCCTGTCGTTGTGTCCTTGGTGAAGACACTTCACCCCCCTTGCCTGTATGAATGTGTCAGTATGACTGTGTTTAGTGGTGTTCTGACAGGCCGTTGGCGCAGATTGGCAGCCCCAGGGGAGCTGTGGCAGAAGTAGCTTACCTGCGCAGTGGGACTGAGTGAATGAATAATGGATTTGTGTGCAGCGCTTTGAAAAGCTTGAAAAGCACCATATAAATTCAATGCATCCACTGTGTATTCGGACATCTTTCTATCAGAACCAGCATTAACGTCTTCAGCAATTTGAGCTACAATAGCTCAATCGGACCACACTGGCCGGCCTTTGCATCACTCTCCACATGCATCTCCTGTCACTGTTCTTTCCTTGGACCACTTTTGATAAATACTGACCACGACAAACTGGGAACACCCCACAAGAGCTGCAGTTTTGGAGATGTTCTGACCCAGTCAACACAATTTGGACCAGTCAAAATCGCTCAAATCCTTACGCTTACCCAATTTTTCCCGCTTCTAACACACCAACTTTGAGGACAACATGTTCACTTGCTGCCTAATCTATACCACACCACAGGTGCCAGGATGAAGAGCTAATCTGTTATTCACTTCACATCAGTGGTCATTATGTTATACCTACTGTATATGGGTTACATTGTGAGACAGGAACCAAGGTTTTGGGGTCTGAGCCCTCTAGAAGTGGGTAAGAACCAGTGATTTGATTTGTCTTTGGCTCTACATAAGCCACCAACTGAAGTCTTTTGTGTTAGCTCCTGTGCAGAGTTACGTATGCAATTTTCCATCTACTTCACCCTCAGCAAATCGAATCACAACAACACGCCCACGTCCTCACAGAGCCGTGATGCAGCCGAGCAGATTTTTACATCAAAACAATACAACAGTGCATTAAACAATGGAGCAGGTGAGGAGGGGAGCTTCAGGAATAAGGTGTATAGTTAAAGTGCGATCAGCAGTGGTCAGTGTAATTCACTCCGGGCCTTATTAAGTGTACACACTTGGAGTCAATGCGGTTATGAAGTTGTTTTATTGGATTTGGAAGAGAAGCCGCTTGCAGATTGGCAGGAAATTCCAGTAACAGGTGGTGGATGAGGAAGTAGCCATTTGGGATTGTATACTGTCACAAATGAGCTTCGTGGATTTGTGCTGTAAATATTCTTGCACTTCCCCCAAAAAAGTAATCACTAACTGCAAGGGATATTTCCTTATTTAGCAAGAACTCATCCTCCGCATTTCGCGGTGTCACTTTAGTTTCCACATTTTTCTCTATTGCTCATCTTGGCTGCCTCATCACCTCTCTTCGTCCTAACTCCTCTCAGCCTCCTCCTACCCCTCCTCCTCCCCTCGTCCAGCCTCCAGTGAGAGCCTGGGAAAGAGATAGGCCATAAACAATGCAGGCAAACAAACCACCTGCTTCCTGCTGAGGTCTCATGTTGTTAAATGTGTGGACAAAAATAGAAGCGGACAGCCTCGCGTGGTACAATGAGAACAGCAGGGGGAAAATCAACATATAAATCTCCATAATATCACTTTGGATGAAGGACGACTTGTTGACAACATGACAAGCCTGTTTGCATTGTTTTATAGCTTAGGATAAGAGCAGAGAATAGTGTTTGGATCACAGGTAACATTACCACAAAGCCTGGAAATTATTCTGAATGTTAGGTTTTTTTGATAGTTAAAAGACACAGATATTCAGCTCTATGTAAATGGGCATCCCACAAGGTAATATTATTATAACTTACAATACTCTTCATATTTTGGGGTAGTAGGACACAAAGTATATGCAGCCTGGCCAGTCAGAAACATTAACTTTCTTTGCAAATTGAAGTGGGTCTGGACTCTGGAGCCTTTCCCATTCCAGCCTTTTTCCACCTGTATATTTTTTAATCTGTGTTGGTGCAGAGGCCGTTGGTTATGTCTGTACATTTGAAATTAGGAATAGTTTAAGACCATGTATACACAGAGACGGGCTTAAGTGTAATGTGGGCAAGTTCCTTATTGTGTAGGCATTTCATCTACATGGATCCGATGTTTTGGGAGCCCGAAGTCAGTATTTTTTTAAACTGGGTCCCAGTGTGGAAAGATTTCAAAACACTGTTTCCATGTTCCCCTATTTACAGCCCATACACATCTTTTCTGAGACGATGCCCCACCTCTCCCTCAATCTGCTAAACTCTGACAACAACAACAACAATGCCGCCTTACAGTTTCTCATTTGAGCTGCAGATGCTACTGTGTTTTTTATGGCTTTTACAGCAAAATATTATGCTCCTCTTAAGTTCTCCGTTGTAGCTCACTTATTCATATTCGCTGCCATGTTCTTATGTTTACATTGCATGAGTTTCCTGCGCATGCCTCGTGTGTTCCTGTCTGTTTTTTGGTGTCTTTTTGTGCAGGCACCTCTGACAGGCCTGGCATTTATATTCCAGCATTTTTGTGTGTTTTGTGTGGACCTGTGTTGACGCACATTTTGACACTGTAATAGTCACGGAAAACATTTTTTAAAACGGTAACGTTTTTGTCTCTGTATGGATTTAGCCTAATTTGCATTAATTTATTCGTCCCCCCTGGAAATCCAACTTCTGTTTACATGGACCAGACCAAATGTTTGTTCAGGAAAGAAGAAGGATGACTGGGTAGACATGAGGCTATAGTCTATAGCTTTGCAATAAAATATTTTCACTCCCATGTTTCTGATGAAATTCTGTAACTTTCTCAGCCACTTCTTTAATTCCGGGTTAACTGGATTGACCAACTGTACCGCAACTAAAGGGATCTTATTAATATAGCTTAGATGACTATTATTTATTTCTTATTTGAAAGGCTATTTGGTGAATAAACAGAAAAATAGCTTAGTTTTACTCTACATCTCAGATTTTAAAGCCATATCAATAAATTGTACTTAACTTTAAGACACAAAAACGGCATAACCACAAACCTTTTAAGAATAAGCATGTTAATGTCAATCTCTGTGTCCATGCTAAATTCCTCTTTATTTTCATACTGGTTTCTTGCCATACTGTACCAGCCTGTGAACAGAACGTCGGGAGCCTCTAAATGAACAGTTGCTGCACCATCCGGCGTTGGGAGACTCGAGATGATTTTCTCATTCTGGGACTTCTAATCGTTCCCATTTTTGGATCTGGACACCTGCTCCTGACTCAGCTGTGAGTCACTCCGTCACACCCAGAGCAGTCCCACACAAACAGAACCAAACGGGGGATTCCCTGTAGTCCTCAGTGTGCTCTCTCAAATGTCCGTCTCAGCAGCCGCCGTTTCTCCTACAGCCTGGTGCTGATCGATAAAGAGGTTATTTGCAGTTTTGAACCACAGGACGTCGGTTCGTGCACTTTTACACCTCCAGTATTGCAGCCTTTTTACTCGTCTCTAAACATTGTCATCTGATCGGGGGCGTCATATTTGATCCCGCTCCAGGTGGTGTGGTATTGTGTGAACGTAGTCTATACCAATGTTATGATCCCTCTCTCTCAAGGCTCACAGACCTCTATTGATCGACCTGCAGCTGTTATTAAGTGTAAGAAAAGGGAGCTGCGGTGGTATTGTGAGGGGTTTTTCAGCCTTGTTTATCGCACTTTTCTGCACTCGGCTTAACAGACGAGACTGCTTTGTGGACTCAGAAAAAGGCATCATGACTTTTTGTGAGCTGTGGTGGTGAATTTCAATGTACAGTGGTGTTTTGTTAAAGTCTTGTAACTATGAAAAGAAGGTTTTTGCAGTAGTAGTCTAATCTTGTCAAAGACTTAACGGTATATTATTTGTATCTCACAATTTTCTCGGGGTCCACCCTATGTTCCCACATTCAAAATTAGGCTAGCATTAGGTTAGGGGGTTAGGGTTAAACATGCACCATATTCCAAAAAAAAATTGTAACTGTGGGAACATAGACACACTCTCATTTTCTTCATTTTTTTAAAACTGTTTCAGCGTCATTGTGGTCATGTTTTTACCAGTATTTTTTGGCTCTTTTGAGTCTTTTGGTTATTTTTAGCTTTTGACTTATGATAATTTCTGCTTTTTTATCTTTCTTCTCATAGTTTTGTCCATTTTATTGTCCTTTTTGTTTATTTTTAGCAAAGCAGTATTCTTGACAATTCCCAAAAGCAACCAATTATTAATTTAATGCACATACTGTAGATATGTATGCAACTAGATTTTTAATTGAGTTACGATTTATTTTAAGTAAAATTTCCAGGCACCCACTTTTGGGTCCCGATCCTGTCATGATTAAACTGCCACTGGTTTATTTCACACCTTCCTTAACTAAAACTGTGATTCTCAGTTAGTGGGGTGGGCTGCAGAGAGGTTTTTATTTTTAGTCTATTTGAAGCCTAAATCATATTTAAATTACATGATATGGTGAATGTCTAAAATAACTGCAAAAAGACAAAACAAAAAAACAAACAAAATTGAAGCTGTTTCTGTTTATTGGGTCACAGTTCTTGACCACCTGCCCTTAACCCACCTCATATTAAAGTATTTTAATGTAAAAATGTATGAAACTAATTCAGTGGTTTTCCTTACAGAGCATGCAAATTAACAGATGCTTTTGATTATAAACGTCATTGTGTTTCGTCAATGCAAATGAATAAGACATTGGTTTATTTGCATTTTAAGCTGGAGAGTCAAAGGAGGTGTAAAGGCAGTGAGAGAGACTCGTATTAACACATTTAAATCTGGAGTGACTTTTTCTCAGGCTTCACCCATTTTTGTTTACATTAGTTCATCAGATTCATTATATTGCTTAATGTCAACTGAGGAGATGATTCATTCATCTTCTTCTGCTTATTCTGCTAGTAACTGTGGGCCTTAGGTGGGAACACCCTGGTCAGTAGCCAGTTAGTCATGGGGCTGACATAGAGACCTGCAAAGACCATTCGCTCTCACATTCATCCACTGCGGCCAATTTAGAGTCACCAATTCCTCTAATGCTCTTTGGACGAACCCACAATAACACATATGTAGACTACACCCAGAGAGCTAATGTGACAGCCGGCCCAAGGATTGATCTCACAACTCCTTACCATCTTGAGCAGATTAATTCGTTTTTCAAATTATAACAATGATACGACTTAAATAATGACAATGACACGATCGTTCCCTCGGCTTGGAGTGTATCTTATATCGACCTTAGACAATAGTTTTATCTCTCTTTCATTTCCTTCAAGCTTTTCCCAAAGGTTCAATCCACAGAACGCCTGCACTCTCACTGAAGGTTTCCTCGAGGTCACGCTATTCATTCTCTGGGTGCTGGGAGTGTCAGCACACAATTCAACAAAAATGTTCAGGAGAGAAAAGGTTATCAGATAGTCTAAAGTTACACTGCTTCACCACCAACCCTCAACAATAACACAGCGACAAATACAAAGTTAAGAGTTCAGTCCATGCCACCTGTTCTAATCTACGCCTTGTTGAGTGCTTTCCCAATATTTGTCTGCATTTTACACATTAGCTTTAATATATAACTGCCAGGATGATTAAGAACCTTCATCCTTGTGCCAGCTCCCTGCCCAGATAAATGGTCTGGGTTGTGTCAGGAAGGACATCCGGCATAAAACTCCATACTAAATTACCCAGTAATCCCTGAAAGAAAGGGGGAAGCCAACAGGGACAGCAGCCATTTCATCAGCCATGGATTAATGTTGAGAAGCTGTGTAAACCAACCAGCCAATGTGAGCAACCCTATTTAAAGACCCCTCCTTTTATGCAAACACATGCTTGGCCAAACCCTCGTATGCATTGACTGTCATCTATTAAAGCCTACTTGATCTAGTAAGTTGTCTTTTGTTCATATGTGATTACAGCATGATGTTAAGTCTCCTCAAATGTAGGTAAATGAATTGGGTAGTCTCCCTTTAAACCTTACAGATGTTCAGTACAGCACTAATCTGCTACAGGAAAAACCTCAGAGACAAGTGGAGAAGAGCTGTGGACTTGACTCCTAACTACAAACTTTCAGAGTCTCACATTGATCTTTGTGTGAGTGCTGAGGCTCGTGTTGCAGCTCGCTCCAGTCCAGTGCTGACCTTGTAATCCCTGTTAAGACGAACCAAGCTCCAGGAGGTTTCTTAGACTGCTGCTATCAGTCGATAACTCACTTTATCACATATTGATTCTTATATTTTTTTTTCCCTAGCAGTAAAGTACAGTATATTGGTCATTTTTTCTGTGTTATGACCCTATGCTGGTGTTTACTTCTGTTTAGACAGTTACAGACATACAGTAGTCTATATCTCAACAAAACCGTCATATTATCAATACATGCGCCTCACTTGGGAAGAGGGAAAAAATATAATAACACAATTTTTCCAATGGCAAAAAAACAAAACAAAACAAAATATCACACAATCGTTATTTTGTTGTATTGGTGGATCAGGACTCAAACATGGGTCGTGGAGAGGTTAAATAAGCCTACAGAATGAAAAACATATTTTAAGTCTAAATATTGTTAATTAAGTGTTTGGGTCAACTGGGAGCAGCCAAAATATAAAAAATAAAATAAAATGACATAAAACACATGAAATGACAAAACATTTTTAAATACATGTACCATAATGTTTGTTGTATAATAATTATGAAAAATAACTTAGGTTTTGGTTGGTTTTAATGCTTATATGTTGTTTTTATAGGTTCTTCCTCCTCCTTCCCCTCCTCCTCCTCCTCCTGGGCACTACCCACTAAACCACAGAGGACAAAAACTACTTTGACCTCCTTAGACAATTTAAACTTTTACTCAAGTAAAAGTGAAATGGGTTATGGGTCACAATAAAACAGCTGAGGATAAAATTGGTTCCAACGATCAGACTAGTCAAGGACCTCAAGGTGCAGCTGCTTCTAGGGAAATGGAAACACACACAGCTTTATACTGAGTATCCCTTATCCTATATAACATTAAATAATTCACAAGAAGCTCATTAGTTGTGTATTAGAGGCTGAAGTCGCTCTATTGAAAAAGCCCTATTAATACATTTGATTTAATAATTTATCATAGCCACACTGCACACCACACCTTCCAGTCAATAAAACATAGTGGCCATAAATTTGTAAATGCTCTGTTTGTGCAATTGTTAGTCATCTAATTTCGGCCCTGTTTCCGCTTCTCAGGAGGTGCCCAGTGCTGAGAATTGATCTGTGACGCTGGGGGGAAACCACAGCTGGGATTCTCCTGCTTATGTACCCACTGAGATAATCTGTCCGAGCGAGATTGATTTTTGATTTGGCTGTAGGTTTTCTGAAGAAACTCTCCTTGTCTCAGGCCTTTTGTTTTATTCATTACTTCACTCAAGACTTTTTTTACCCCCCCCCCCCCCCCCCCCCCCCGACCGAGCTGATGCTAATGGTCTCGATCAGGCTTCTTATCTGTTAGCTCCTCGGCTGATTCATAATGGCTTTGGGCGTGGGAGCACTGTGTGCCTCATTTAGGACGACAATTATGTGAGAGATGCCCTGATCAGCTTCCCGTATCTGGCTGAAAACAAGATCGAAATTGCATGGGAAGTGTCTTGCATTATCTCGGATCACTGTGCATGTCTGACAGGGGAGATGGAGACTTCTAGTGCCGGTTAATTGCGAGATTTAGGTGTGAAGAAGTCGTGATGAAAGCTATTTGAGTGACAGGGATTGGTGTTTGCGCTTCTCCTCAGCGGGGACATGGTGTAAATGGCTGACCGCTGCTTGAAGAATGAGCTAGCTGTGAGCGGCGAGCTGGGATATCCACTCCGCCAGGGGAAATCAAGTCTTGAAACCAGTGCACCGTGTGTCCCTTAGGCAGGATACAAAGTAAAATGCATGCACAATAGAGCCGGATGTATGTCGTCTGTGTATTGGTTTATTTATTTATGAGGAAAAAGGTCCAGGCACTAGGAACAATGATAAAGTCCTGACAAAGATGTACACCTCCCCAGTGTTTGAAGTGGGCTTGTTGTCAAACCAAGCATGTGAATAGACAGTGTCCAGACCAGGTGTGATGGGGCCGAGAGGCAGTAAGCAGCAGGACAACAGCATAGAGACGAGTAAGCTTCAAAGGCTCAGCAGCAGGTTTAGATAGACATAAATAAACTGTTATTGTTGTCTGTCTGTGGTAAGCTGCACTTCACCCAAACGGCTGCCATTTTATGTTAATCAACTTTTTTTTGAAGCAATATTGGTACAGAAAGGCCTGCTGCTTTAAAGGTCCCCTATTATGCTAAATTGACTTTTTTTTTTAGCTTTTAATCATGTTATAATGTTGCTTCCACCTCAAAAACAAACTTGGCATTGTATTTTGTTTCATTCACGCTTGTTTGAGTAATCCTGTTTGCTGAAGCCGCCCTCTTCTAACGATCTGGAAACGCTTGGCTCTCACCGCTCTATGTTGACGCATGAAACCAGGAAGTGCTACGGACTCATTTGGATCATTTCAGCACTTAAATTGCCGTCACTACAAAGCAGTCAGCTCATTTAAGCAGTCAGCTCATTTATCTATCTCTTTGCGTCATGTTGCTAATGGCTGTGCTAATTAGCCATTTAATGCTCTGTCCATTCCTCATTGTTGCCAGTATGAGGCGACACACCTAATCTGAGCGTTCTCTGCAAAGTCACAGCTAATTTTCGATACATATTCATTGTTTTAAGTTATAAAATGTGAAATACTAATGCGATAGAGTCCAAAACTATTTCAAAAAGCCTGACAAAAGCATAATATAGGACCTTTTAAAGCAACTCTAAGCATAGGGTGACCAGATTTTTAGACCCAAAAACTGGTAGACATATATTATTCACAAATCACAGTGCATTTGAACTCACCAAGTGACAAAAAGCTTCCAAAATCTATGCAATTTTCTGTCATGTTATAGAGTACATGACACTAGGGCTTAAATTCTGAATATGATGGATAACTATTGATAAAAAAAATTATATTGTACATAATTTTAATGATAAAAGTCTTTAGACAGATGTGTTTTAAGTTTTCTATGTCTTTCTATTGTTTAAAGGGGGGACAACTTGACCTGGTTTGTTGAAAACTTGGACATATGAGGGTATTTACAGATATGTCTTGGGACATGGGACAAGGAACCTAAAACTGGGACTGTCCTGGTTAAATAGGGATGTCTGGTCACCATAGCTAAGTAACCTTTTGGGATATGCACAGAGTAAAGGACCCTGTCTGCTATTACACTGCTGCAAACTGCAATGGGACTGAAGAAATGGAGGCACATACACAAACTAAACTGCTTGTAGACTGAGACATTGTGAAAATATGCCACAAATCAGGGAAATCAGGTTATGATTGATTGGCAGGGAATGGGAGGAGTTCAGACCCATTTTACTTTGCTATGAATGTTAATGATCCTTGCACGGGCTATAGCCGCTCTAATGTTGGTTTTATTCCACACATCTCAGCCCTAAGAGGATCCAGTGGGATGTGAGCGAGGCTGCCTCTCTAATGGACCGGTGTAAGTGCGCTGACTCACGTTCCCTTGGAGATCTTAAATATCGGTTTGCCCATTTTGTGTTGGCCTTGTCGCCTCGTGTGGGCATTGCACGGGTTCAGACATGTCATGATGGTTAAAATCACTCCGCTCTTTTATTTCCTACTAGAGCTTCTGCCCTTTCTGTTTGATTTTTTTTTTTTTTTTTTTTTTTTTTTTTTTTTTGGTGAATGGGAAAGGAAAGGAATTTTTTTGTCAAAGTGGAAATTACCTCATCGGTCTGTGCGTATACGGAGCACAAAGCAGGACATGTCTGGGAGCAGGAGAGAGATCCCAGGGCTAAGCGGAGTTCAGATGACAATGTGAGCCGCAGCGATGTCCCTTTGAGAGTTGACTTGTTATTGTCTGCAGTGAAAATCCACACCTGTGACATTTGTGCTGTGCTAGTGTTTCCAGTCAGATGCAGCTGTGTGGAGTTTCCTCACAAACACAAGTACATTTCTATTTCTATTGGACTGGGACATCAAGTTGACATTTTGAGCACAATGACGTTGAAGTTTAATATGTTGTATATTTTGTTATGCAGTATTTGATGCTTTTGTTCAACCGCTTATGAAGAGCTACTTTAGACTACAACAACAGGGGGTCAGTTTAGAGTAGCAGACAGGAGCAATGATGCCAAGACAAAATCATCTACTGCTGTTGTAAATGTAAACAGTAAAAAGTGTACTTTAAAGTTTTTAAATATGTCATCTGTGAATAATGATTTCACGATATGAGTTGAGAGAAGAATAACAATGTAAGTTGTTTCTTCTCTGTTTTGGTTGGCTTGACTCTCGTTTTCTCCTTCTTGGATATGTACAAAAGTTTCCTCTGCCTTTTGGGTGCTCTGCCATGACGAACATCTAAGAAATAAAGCCATCGCTGTCTTGTTTTTATGAATAAATTGGAAATGTTGCTTTCTCACGAGACCAGAAGAGTCTTACAAGACTGTTTTTTTGCCACAATATGACAGCCTGCAAGAACTTATTTAGTCGTCACACTGATTCCGAAATGGTTTAGTTAAGGTAAAAAACGTTACTTTATTCCCCTTAAACTGCTGTGCCACAGTAAAGCTCAGTGGGTAGAGCTGCAGTGCATATACAAGGACACTACAGCCTGCCTCAGCATCATGGGTTCGAGCCAGGACTCCAACACTTTGCTGAATGTCTCTCCCCACTCTCCCCCATGATTTCCTATCACAACTCGACTGCACTATCTAAAAAAGCCAAAAAAGGGCTAAAGAAATGTTAAAAAATTAGGTGCTGTGTGTAAAGATGTAGGTTTATACGGTATGTATAAAAACAAAAACAATAAGGTCCAGTATTATTATATTGCACAGTTGTTGTTATCACAGTAAATTGAATGTTATCCACAATACCACAATGTATTTGTCTTCTATGTTCCTTTGAAAGTTCACTAATTTAGCCCTGGATTAGTTATTATTAAAGAGTAACTAAACCCCAAAACAACTTGTTTTTGCTGATAAACTGTCTAAATGGGGCTCTAACTGTGCTGTCTTCTTGTTACTGTGCAGTTTTTGGCATTTTCATGTAAACTTGTTTAAATAGACAATCTTTGGTCTAGCACCATCTTAGTGCTGCCCTCTTGTGGTTGAAGTGTGGCTCCTGCAGTTGAATTTTCCTATTGGTGTAAGGCAGTTCATCTTGGTTTTTGTGTACGTCACAGGCCGTGGCTCTGGTATAAAACCATCTCACAGACACACGCCCTGTGGTGAGTCAGTTGAAAATTTGTCTGGGGGCAGGGTTAGCTTCTTACAGGGGGGTTAGCTCCACTTTAAAGGCTAAATTCAGTGCTAGTTTAGATAATTTTTAGCCCATTTTTGCTTTAGTCTTGTTTAATACAGCTCTAACCTTGTATTTGTTTATCAGTATTATTATTTTGATGTAATTTAAACCTCCACTACTAGAGAAACTACCATTGTCAAATGTAGCATGCAATATTCAAATAGTTATGACATTTTTTATGTTTTATATATATCGTGCTGACCTACTTGTTGGTCTTGGTGTGTTTTTACTGGCCCCATTTGCAGCCACAATAAGACAAAACCAGCATCATTGCATCTGTCTGCTTCTCCAAACTGGAGGTTCTGTTTGTGACGCATTTATCTCATAAAACAACTTGGAAAAATACTGGACTGTCCTTTTAAACACCAAAAATATTATCTTTGGTTGTTTTTATATATTTTTTTTACACTATTGACATGTCAGGAACCTGCTTTACATGTTGATTTGCATTAAACAAATCTGAATACGTATACTACAACAGCAAGCCCTCCTCGCTCATCATATACAAACCAGCAGTAAGGAGACAGCGCAAAGTGAGTTTTTTTCTTTTTGAGTTCTTTTGTAATGGCCGTTTTCTGCTCCATCCCCAGCTGAGACCAAGCAAAGAGGAGAACAGAAGGCAAACACACCACTACCACCACCACCACCACCATCCCTCTATGGAAACCTGCTAATGATCTGATGGTAGGAGCTGGTGTACATGCGCAGGCAAGCTGACTAATTAAACAAACCAACGGCAATTAGACAGGGCCCCCATACGCCTCATAACAACTAGGTCAATGGAGCAGAAAAAAACAAACATAACACAAGCTATTACTGCTGCACTACTACACTTAAAAACATTGTAAATCCAGAGATAGTCTTCTGGGTGATGAAGATATTTCACTGAGACACTAAATATTGCAATGTGTTGCTTTAAATGTCTTAAATTATGCTTTTTCAGGCGTTTTGAAATGGTTTAGACACTTTTGCATTAGTATTTAATGTTTTCTAAATTAGAATAATGTATATGTATGAAAATCATCTTTTGGGGAGCTGTTACTTGGATTAGGTGTCTGCCACATTCTGCTGGCAACGGTGGGGAATGGGCAGCATAAAATGGCAGTCTAGCATGGCTATTAGCAACATGACTCATAGATAAATGAGTTCAGTGCTTCGTAGAGATGGCATTTTAAGCACTGAAATTATTAGTTATAAGTCTGGTGACTGTGTATGGGCTTTAGAAACGCACAGGAGCACTTCTTAGTTTTAGGTGTCTATGTAGAGAGGTGGAACCAGACGTTTTCAGCTCTTGAGGAGGAATGAGCTCAGCATACAGGATTATTCAAACATGGGTGAATGTTACAATATACTCCAGGTATGTTTTTAATGTGCAAACAACATTATAACATGGTTAAAAGCTCAAAAAGTCAATTTAGCATATTAGGGGACCTTTAAGCTTGAACAGCTTTGGGTATAACTGGAAACAGGAGTCTCCAATGGTGTCTTCAATGACCACAGCTTGTTTATCTAAAATGAGACAGATTTTGTGTGATGCTCTGATAGGTTGTATGTTTTTCAGATTGCGCTGGGCCAAAGGCAGTTGCTGTTGTTCATTGTCTATCCAGTTGCATAGTTAGTATTAAAAATGTACACAGTTTGTTGGAGTACTACATTACTTTTAAATAATATGAAAAATGATTTCAAAATAACATCTCTTACTTTCCTTTTAAAGCAATGTCAAGGTTATTTGACCCCAAAATATAGTTTTGTTATTTGAACAATGACATAAAGGCCATCATTTAGAAAAAAAAGTATGCTTCTGCAAAAAGTGGATCACAATAAAATGATCAGGGATAAAATTAGGATTCATAATCAGGCTGGTTGAGAACCACTGCTTTAAAGCAGCACTAATATGGAGCCTTAAAGTGGTTATAATACAATAGTCTGTAGTTAATTTTAATGTAACCCAACAAATCAAGCAGCAAATCTCACAAAAATATAACCACAACACATAAATGTACATTGCCAATTGCATACATGAGATATTTATTAAAAGGTAACCTTGTCTCTATCCTAAATATTGCATGTTGCCTTAAGCTTGAACAGTAGTGGGTATAATTGGAAACTGCAGCCTCCAACGGTGTCTCTAATGACCACAACCTGCTTATCTCGACAGCAATCTTAACAGAAGATCACACCGCCATTTGTGGCATGAAGTACAGTGCCTCTTGTGTTTCAGCGCCTCACTCAGAGAAAGACTCGTGGTCCAGAACTCGGTGACATTTCTCTCTCTCTCTGTGTGACTCTTACCTACAGGCCCCTTCCTTTTCGCCCTACGCACATGATTTTATATTCACAGGCCACGCTGCCTACAACTGTGTGGCTCGTGACCTCTCTGGGAATGACCTAGGGCGCTTCCTTTTTGGCATGCACACTGTACATACGAGAAGGAAAACAATTGTGGGATTTTGGTGATGCTAAAAATGAAAAATATGCAGCTTGGGAACTGACTGGCCCCGGGTCAGCGTGTCGTAGCTGGCAACTCATTTGGATTCCTCTTTTTTTTTCTCCTTTGATTTTTTTTTTTTTTTTTTTTTGCTTTGAGATGCTCGCTCCCTGATGTTACCCCAGCTGCTCTGTCGTGGCCAAAATGTTTCATGCCTTATTAAAGGGAAAGTCTGGTAATGTGGGCAGTTTTCAGCAGTGGAGCAGTCACCAGGGTGCTACTTTTTATGTGCAAATTTTCTTGTGGAGAATTTCAGAGGCACAAAGCGAGTAACAGGGGAGCTGACTTTACATCAGTAGAGCTGCTTCTGCCAAGTTTAAATCACATTTAATTTAAAATATGTGCTTTTTTCTGCTGTGTGTGAGTAGGATTAATCAGTGACCATACAAGACCATACATTGGCTGACCTACACAGCTTGTCAACACTTGCGCAACGCAACAATTTTTGGTTGCTGATAATACAGAGAAAATGTCTCTTAAGCTTCTTTTTTCTTCTTTTGAACAAGAAGCAGACAGAGAGCGCATAGCTTCACCATGGCATCATCCCTATCTCGCAGTGGTAATGATATGGGGCAGAGAGGTGGGCTGAAACTGTGAATCTTCTAGTTCAGGGGTAAATGCTCTATCCATTGAGCCACAAAGCCATTTTTCTAGACAATTTACAATTTAGTGCATTCTTCATCCACTCCTCAGTCACATTTGGCGGCGAGCTACTTCTCCAGCCACAGCTGCCCTGGGGCAGACTGATGGATGCGTGGTTGCCAATCTGCGCCTATGGCCTCTCCTACCACCACCAAACACAGAATCTCACAATCACACTGACACATTCACAGAGGGAAGGTGGGTGAAGTGTCTTTCCCAAGGACACAATGACAGTATGCAGTGCTGGCAGTGGCTACCGAACCAAGCTTCAGTTAGTGGGCGAACGTCTCTACCGACTGAGTTACTGCCAATTGCAGAATTTGGCCATATTCTTCCTTGGTCTATTATTAATGACCTTATCTGAAAATGTTGTTAACATCTGATTGTTACTTTTTGAGTATCATGTTTAAAAAAACCAACAAATTAGTGCCCTCTAAAACATAACTTGTTGTGGTGATGAGAAGGACACAAGAAGCAGTAAATTTTGTCTTTGGTTGTACTTCTACAGACTCTCTTATTACTCTTATTCTGTCCATTATCATTTCATCTTCACAGCACCACTTAGTGTTTTAGCAGTTTTTAGCAGACTCGTCATGGCCTAGTTAAAAATGGTCTGAGCAGAAAGAGGAATGAATGACTAAAAGCAGAGTTTCCCAGCCTTGACTTGTCCATTTAATGCTTTCCGGCTTTCTATATTAATCACTGCCTGTTCTAGCCCTTCCTCTTTTTAATCTGCTATGTAAGTATTCTTTACGCAGACTGGTAGAAATATTATAGGCCTTTGTTACAGATGTAATTAGGGCAACCAATTAACAGAAGAACAGAGAAGTGAGCTCATGCCATTAGACGCTGTGCAGAAATAGAAATAGCTATTACTGACACCTCCACTTTTATTTGTGTTAGTTCATTCATAGCCACTGGCCTCGGGAGTGTGAAAGTGCTTGTCGTTTTGTGTCATTCTCCTTTAAAGCTCAAAGTGGTTTCTTGCTGCCAGTGTTTTGGATTTTTAAAATAGTCCCCTCTTGTCTCGTCTATTGAAGGAACACAGCAGCATGCCCTCCCACACTCCTCGCAGCACTGTAGAAATGCCATTTGGATTTGCTTCTAGTGGTGTTTGCTACTTATATCACTAATACACTAATAATACACCATTTAGGCTTCATTATTAAGCTCATATTGGCTTGTCTTTCCTACTTTCTTTTTGAAAGCAGGACAGTTTGGTTCCTCACTCGCGGACTGTTTCTCTGCGGTCAATTTGGAACTGGCCTATCACAGCCGTTTATCTGCAGCGCGTCTTACGAATACGGAAGCAGAGCGGACTGAATAACTTCTCTCATCCAATTAACTATGTTTAGTGCTTTCCTTCATCATCTGTTGGTTCTGCTGAATTCTGCGTTGTTGTTCAGTCCTCTGTAGGATTTATTTTTTCATCTTGTTGCCATTTTAACAACAGTAAAGTCCCGCTTATGTCTGACATAACAACATTCAAGCAAACAGACTTCTTCTACCAAGTCTTTGTACAAATGGCTTCTGCTGCTGTCTCGATTCAGAAATAAGTTCAGAGCTGCTCATAATACGTGTTTTATGGCAAAACCAGCAAAAATCCACCATGTATGTTTTGCTTATAGGCCAGGGGCCATTCGTTTCTCTAATTGGTTACGAAATTAATTGATTACTAGACAAAGATAAAATACAGAAAAGAAAAACATAAACGAAACTTTCACATAATGATTAGATATGTTTGGAAAATTGTGAGGCAATCTCGGCTAGAACCTATGATTTTTTTAGTTCAGGGGTAAATTCTTTACCCATTAGGGGTAAAGAATTTTAAATTATCTTGATGACTCTCCCTATTGTGGTGAATCCTCTGCAGATTATTATTTGTCTCTTTACTGACCCCTTCTGGCTGGAGTGCGTGTCTTGGCCTCTAGCTCACATTGGTACAAATTCTGTAAATTCTTGGGTGCTCTTTTTCAGCCAGTGTTTTTAAAATGGTCCCCCCTCTCTCATCTATTGAGGGAACACAGCGGCACGTCCTCCCACACCCAGCACTGTAGAAAAAGGCATTTTGATTTGCTTCTCATATTGTCATTCTTGTTGTTGTAGGTGTAATGAGAGCCCTGGTCATGGACAGATGATGGACGTGGAGGCGTCATACTCAGAGTTCATCAACTGCGATCGCACGGGCCGCAGGAACGCAGTGCCCGACATCACAGGGGACGGAGAGGTCGCGGCCAGTACCAGTGAACTGGCCAAAGACATGGCTGAGATGGACCTGAAGACTGCAGGTCAGTGAAGCCCCGCAGATGTGAATGTATTACATGTGACGTACTGAG
Organism: Bostrychus sinensis; assembly: GCA_020698575.1. Lineage (NCBI taxonomy): Eukaryota > Metazoa > Chordata > Actinopteri > Gobiiformes > Eleotridae > Bostrychus > Bostrychus sinensis. Next base: position 11,570,491 of record CM036250.1, read on the forward strand.
TGAATCTGAGACGCATATCAAATTTAGTGTAATATGTCTTTGCCCCTCTGGTTCTCAGCCCTCTCTTGTTGTTTCTGTGCTTATCTTGTGTAGGAGAAAACCCGGGCGCCTCTCCAGCCCCTGAAGCAGAGGGCTCCACCAGTCAAGACACCCAGGGAAGTGGAGGTCCATCTTAAACTGGGCCAGGGGCAGAACCCAGAGGAGAAACATTAGAAAGGAGGCATGTAAACATGGAGAGACAATTGGTTGTCCCATCTGGACAGGAGGACACCTTGCTCACTGCCAGCCTCTGTTTGTTTGCCTGGTTGTGCAAATGAACGTCTTTTATTGGCTCAGATTGTAAAGTGTGGGACGGAGCAGAAGTGATGAAGATGGCATGGATGCTGTCATTATATTTTCCAACAAGTCACGGTTTGACTGTAGATTTGAGTATGTAGAGATGGTCTCAACACAAGGGAACATTATCGTACTCTAGACATTGTTCCAGCCTAATGTGGAGATGTGTCATGGAGCGTATTCATAATCATTGGTTTGTCATTATTTTCTGTGTATGTGTGTGTGTTTGTGACCTTCTCTTTCAGTTTCATTGTCCAGTACTTTTGTTTTCAGTAACATAGTTACCATTTTAATGTTGTGTACGGACTTCATATTTATTGCTAAATGTTTGGTGATAACTTTGTGATAGCAATTTTCTTTGTGTAATAAAAAACCCTTGAATCTTTCACTGTAATACTTGTTTTTATGCTTTAAGATCTCAATATGGGAATAGGTGGCAGGTGGAGTGCTCTGCTGAATAGTTCCAGAGCCATAAATATTATTGAATTCTGCTTTTGTGTACATTACAATGGCCACAGGAAATGTGTGTTTACATTTCCACCTAGCATGGTCCCAGTGTTCCCATTTATCTCGTTATAAAGACACAGACACTGACAGTGCAGTTTATCTGTGTAGCCATGCACCGGCACAGGCAATCTGTCTAGGAGCCAGGCTGGCCTGGTCACAAGTAATTACTTAAAAACCTTTCCCCAGTTATTCCAAAAACAATGACATTGTATTAAGACAATCAAAACAGGCATCATTTGAATATGTTTTTATTGTATAAGGAGGCTGTTTATTTATAAATGCAAGTGCTTTCTAATGAAAAATACATTTTAAATAAATGCATGGAGATGGATAATCGTGGAATTCACAATCACCACGCAATAGTGTGGTGTTACAGGTGACTCTCATGCCACCTAGTGGCAAATTAAGACATTTTTGGTTGTAAGCTTGCATATCTGACACAGGATTGCCTAGTCGCCCTTAACGCTAAACACTTTTTCCCATATGTCATCCTTTTATCACATGCTTTTGTAATACACAGTTCAAATACTGTTTGTCTGTAATAACAATGAACAATCACTACACTGCTGTGGAGTTAGAACAATTGTGCGATATTAGCTTTCAAAGTTTCCCTGATAACTTGGGTGTAATAGTGCAGCGTAAACACAAAATGAAGAATGAGGTTTTAAAATTCACCGAAAAATGTCCTTCATGAACCAAAACATCGTATGCTTGTTACAGGAGTTGCAGTAAAACATGACTCTTAAAAATATTCTGTAAACTAGGTACAAAAGTAGAAAATACTGAGGGAATACTGACAACAGATATGCCCTTGTGCTGGTGCTACATAGCACTTTGAGGAAAACCTACAGGAGATGAGAGGACTATTTTAAACCAGACAGAAGCTAAATGTAGGAAAAGGACAGAAGGTGAAGAGGCTAAAGGGATACAAATATTTAGAAATGGTCTACTTAGAACCTACACTGAGAACTGAGAGGATTGCAGTGCACTACGGAGCCTTACAATTACGAAGAAGTGGAGCAGAATTGCAGCTGAAAGTGAAATCTCAAGGGCCCTATGCACTAAGCCAATAAAGACGTACCCTTAAGAGTTTTAGCTGTGGTGAAGGTATTGATTTTTTGAGGGTGAATACCTTCACAAGGCAATGTATTATTGTATAGGCTTTACGTTTGATTAAAAGAGGAAATAGACATTCCTTTGTGTCGGGCGGGAGATGAAGAGTCCAGAGCAATTTGTCCCTGGTTTAAGTCACATTGTGTCCTCAAACATCACTTCCCAGTCTTTAAAAGGCAGTGCTCTTTATCATCCCATAGGCCTCGTACAGAGAGTTCAGCAGATCCTCCTTCTCTTTGTTGGGCAAAAAGCACGACTTAGCTGCACAGATGTTCTACGAAACACACAGCTATTTTAGTACATGTAAATGGTAACCCCAGAATAATGTAAAGTAGATGATGTATTGCCAGTATAAAAAGAAAATCACTGTAAAATGTTTAAATAAACTATACAAATATGCATAGGAGAACAGGGCATAAACAGAAAACACTGCTAGTGCTGCTGACAGAACACAATCAATACACAGTACACATCCTAAATCAATCAAGTTTAATGTCTCAGATTTGACTTTCTGGACAATTTAAGGTTTAATGTGTTCATACTATGAGTTTCTGCTGTAAAAGGTTGTTTTCGTGTGATATCCTAACAGCCTATACAGAGTGTGAGATTGAGTTGGAGGCAGAAATTCTATAGAGGAATCTGCTGCTGAAGTGTCAAAATGCAGATGTCTTGGCATGTTTTATGGTTAATATCAATGCATTTACAGGGCCTATCCACAAGAAACAAAAACCGGCACAAATCAACAACATTAAGGAGAAAAGTTTTTTTTTACAGTAACCTAGCAAAGTCGTGATATTATTATTATACAGGTGTGAATGTCGTCAACAATGATGTCATAAACGATGTCATGGGGGGCAGCAGCCAGTATTTCTGTAAAAGTTAGATGCTATTTTCATAACAAATATCCAAAAAGCTAAGCCTGGTGATTTATATTAGTGACAAGGTCCTGTCCTGCCACACCAAAAACATCTGCCTGCCCCATCTCAATTAAACACTACAGGCCTATATAATGTTGTGATATCCCACTCCATGTTGCTCAAATGCTAAGCCTAATTTTTTGTTAGCAATTGCATCCACAACAACCTCATTATATTAATTTTCTTGTGGCTTAACACCCTGTCTACTGACAACAACAATCAAAGTCTGTGTGATGATTGAATAATATCATGACTTTTATTTGCGCTGACAGAGGAGGCGCTGAATTTCGTGCCAGTTTTTGCTTCCTTTTGATAGACCTAGAAACTGCAGAGTCATTAACCATACGCCACACCAGAACATCTGAATACTGACACTTAAGCAGCTTTCATTCTAGTGACGTCAAGTGAAAGCATGGGTCTGTCCTCACCAGTCTTTGGAACTCCTCCTCAGTGAAGCCCATGTATTTGTGCGCTATGTTGTAGTCGTCAAGCAGAGTTGAGTTAAAAATCAGAGGATCGTCTGTGTTGAGGGAGTAGTTGGCCTTGTCCTTCATAAACCTGCACCACAAAATAAAGAGAATGAGCATAAATAATACAACATTAAAAACCTTAACAAAGCACGTAAAAACATTAATACAAGGTTGCTCACGTGATCATGGGATGCTTGGTGAAGTCTGAGTGACAGGCACCTGTCAGTTTGCTAGAAACAGGACACATCTGAAAACAAAGCAGCATTTAGGGTGAATCTCTTTTCTCAAAACTTGCTTCCTCTTCTCCTCCGCAGTAAATCCCGCCCAAAGAGCAGACAGGCATAAAGGAAACACAATACCTCTCTTCTCTTTAGGCCTATCCCCTCTTTGGGCAGGATTTACAGTGGAGGAGTTTAGGCTATAAGGAGGCAAGTCTTGAGAAATGGGATTCACCCTTTGAAAACGCCACGAGTCAGATTAATGGGAGCTTCTGTACTACTGCTACGCGCCACTAGAGGTCAGTGTGTCAATATAGTGAAGTGAAATCACTGTCATTGCCTCATTGTCAGGGTCAGAACACCAGGAGATAAGAATTGCGGTATGGTAATGTAACCAAGAGCTTTATGTTAGTATTAGTCGGGGAAGTGTCATTTACCTCAAAGTGCATATTCTGAGCAAGCAGCTGCCTGTACAGAGTTGGGTCTTCCAGGGTCCTGTAACCATGCCCAACCCGTTCAGCTTTTAGCACCTCGACAGCCTGGTAATATCATACATGAGTTACATTCAGAGGGACATTAAAATGCTAAAATGTGTAATGAGTTACCGGTGATGACTTAACAACAAACTTGGTTTATCATGTCTGTGTCTGTCTTAGCTTATTTCCTTCCACTAATCAGGCCTTTATCCCCAAAAGACATCATCTCTGCTCCAGTTGTTTTCATTGGATGAATGCCTCTGCTCAGTTTAGTCAGCACGTAATAATATTGTTATGTTTAGCTGTAGAGCTGTTACTATGTTGCACAATGAAGACTCTGAGGACTTTTCCACCCCTGCAGGACATGTAGCATAGAAATGTTGAATAGTTTACCTCCTTGACCACAGACGGTGGGCCCACCTCCCCTGCATGCACTGTTCTGTGGATGCCACAGCGAACTGCTTCCTGTAACCAACATGTATAATTAAAGACATGAGCAAACAGGGCACATCTGGACATGACATCTGCTATGATGAAATAACCATAAAATTAAACCTTAAACTTGAAATAAAAAGACAACATGAATGAACTCCACTGAAAACTTGGGCACAAGTATGGCTTCATTTTGTATCTTGAAGTACTGTAATTATCAAGATAAGCCCCATTATTAGCCTGAACTCTGCTCACTTCTTGTTAATAATTGAAGCATGAGCAATGCATACAATCACATATACACGTGACATTACATAATCCTACAATAATATGCTGTATTGTAGATAACCTTGATAACACATATGTGATGCAGATGAATTAGACAAAAATAATGGTTTAGATGATATATGTATCTGTATGTAAAACGTGAAATTACCAAACCTTATGAGTTTTATGACCCACCTCACAGTTCATGACCAATCCTTCCATTTAACAGCTTGTGACTAGTTGTATTTTAACTCCATTATCAGTGACCTATGTTAGGATTTTTTAGTACTTTCATTTAAACATTTGTTTCAGAGTCACTTAGTTCAAGTTAGTGTACATTATGACACCACCCACATTTGGACTAATATTTAAGCTGCAGCTACCAAAACCCTACAAAGAGCCTGATCACATGTACGTAGAGTGTCACTGAAACTGTGTGAAACAGTGAAACTGAAATCAATTTTAACTATCCATTTGCTCTTGAGAGTAGGGTTTTGACAGTAAAACAATAATAATGTAACACCCAGTTCAGCAGGTTGCTTTGCCAGGAACACCATAACATGGGTTTCACCCTGTAAATACAGTACAGGGCATGTACAACCAAAACCAGTAGTGTGGCATATTTTGTAATCTTACAATCAGAGCAAAGCATCTGAACAGGATTTGATGCTGCCAATGTTTGGTCTCCTACTTTTACCTATTCTAACCTAATAGTGCATTTAATACAGTATCACTTCTGACCTTGATAACAAGTTCTCACAGTGTCTCTTGGCTGTCTACACAGCCTCAAGGGCAATCTGAAAAAATCTCTTTCTTTGTAGCAGTGACAGCACTTGTATCCTAGTTGTAATTAGACCTTTAAGTTATATCTAAAAATTCCTTGGTATTTCCGTTGCTTTGGGTGTGAACTCTGCAACACTAAGATTATAAAATTATGCAACATGACCCTAGTCCTTCTGTTTAATTACTGTACTACTAATAATAATGTGTAAGATTTATATAGCGCTTTTAAAGATTTATATAGTGCTTTTAAAGAACTTCACAACTCAGGCCATTAATCATTCACTCTACAGTCACACACAAGTTGCCCTGAGGTCAACTGACAAGACATGTGGCAGCCATACTCTGCCAATGGCCTCTCCTATGACCACCAAACACACCACCACAATCACTTTTCATTCATACACCAGTGCCACAGTTACTGGAGGCAAGGTGGGTAAAGTGTTTTGCCCAAGGACACCAGCAGTAGGAGCGGAGATTGAACTGCCAACCTTCCTGTTAGTGGTTCTACCTCCTGACACACTACAGCTACTTACATGGACTGCAATGTTTAACAGCATGATGGACTTCTTAAATGTCATTTCTGCCTTTTACTGTTCAGCAAACCATAGTCTAAAAGTAGAGATGACATGGGAAACATTTGAGACATGACACTCAATCTGGCGCCTCTCTGGTTTTAAATGGTATGCATTCTTCAGGTGAACCATCCAAACAACCTGGTTACTGTTAATACCATGGTTACATTCACAATGGATAAGGCACCCAAACAAAGACAAACCTAACTTGTCTTTCGAGTGAAAAAAAGCACTGCGACAATGGTTTGGCATTGTCAACAAACTCACCTTGTAGGCGTTCTTGTGGCCTGGATATGATTCACAGTTGAGTGACTCGTCTCCTGCCAGGTCAATGGCCACCACTCCATCATGACGGTACTTCTTACACAGCTCAACTACGTCCATGGACCAGTCTGTGAGTTTAAAGCACCACACATTACAATACAGTGCATTTCTTCCACACATACGGTACATAAGACTCACTACTACCAGGCACACATCTGTAAATTAAAATATTAAGGAAAAAGTTTGTTTCAGTAGTTCTATTTTGAGTGAAACAAATAGAATCTATATAATCTATGTATAATTTATAATCTACACTATAATTTCCATGATATTCTAATTTAGTGATATGCGCCCGTACATCCAAGCAGGTGCTGGCCATGTGTAGAGTAAAGAAAAAATACACTGTAAGCACCCATGTGAATTTACACATAAATATGATTTGTCCTAAAAACATGTTGGTAACCTCCTTGTATGAATGGGGTGAATAACACAGTTATCTCTGAGTACTATAATAAGTAAAATGTTCTCCTAAGTTTATGCAAACTTATAGAACTAAACAGCATAGTCCAGAAGAGGTGAGCTGTTGACATGAATTCCAGTTGGCAATAAATATCACTTGCACAGGAAACAGCTGCATGAATGAAGAGGAGCAGTATTTGAGCAATGACTGCTGATACAGCACACGCTCATGTTACTGTAGTTAATTTTACTGCTACTAGCTGTGTGAGTTAGTGCGGCTTGTGTACGAGTCTGTATGAAGTATAACTGAGGTCATATCTCAGAGGTGTTTGAGCAGACATGAACAGTTCATTACTTGGCATGTGGCGCATGCAGCATAGAATGGACCTGGCTTTGATATTGAAGGCCCTCTCCCCTTCACTGAGGCCCTCGTTCACGAGTTTCACCACTTCATCTGGGCTCAGGTCCCCTCTAAGAGGATTAAGAATGAGGAAAGAGCAGAAGATAAATGAACACTTCCAAAAGCATGAAAGTCACATATTTGTGTAACGTTTGGGAAAAAAATGGCTTACTCTTTCTGGTTCCAAGGGATAGGATCAACATTACTATTTGCCAGAAAATGTGGACTATATCTGACTTCCACATAAATCACTCCTTCGTTTGCTTTGTCCTCAACAAACTCATAGGCAACCCTCTTTATGGCCTCTCGGTCTCCACTGCAAATCAGTAAAACACAGTGATCAGGTCTGCACTTCGCCTCTAATTATCTTATCTCAGGGGCACAAATAAAATTATTAGTTATTGATTATCTGTCATTAAATTGCTTTCTGTGGTCTGTGTTCTTTTCTTTACAGATGAAATGGGAGCAGTGTCACAAGCCAATGGTCTATTTTTCACTTTTTGTTTTAAGAAACTGCAATTATATGGTGCACGTTTGCAAAAGGACAGAGTGGTATTATTTTGAGGTTGGAGCTCTGTTCCACTGCCACTGCCTACTTGACCAGTGGCTGACAGAGCATAAGTGGCTAAACAGAGTTAGATGTGCCTACACTCAAACTGATATTAATAATATTATGGTTACTGCTATTCTAAACCTTTATCGTTTTTTTCCCTCTTTCCTCAGCCTAGTAGACAAAATAACAAAAAGCTCATAACAAAAGCTTTGCACACTGACAATGAACGGCCATTACACAAACCTGAATGCCTCTTGTCCAGCTGTCTCTTATTTGCACAACACACAGCACTAGATTACCTCTGTGCCCATGCAGCACTTCTACATGAACTAAACTCCACTAGTAACTTCCCTATGTTTTCGGGCAGCACTGCCCATTGGGCCTTGATACAGAAGCTCCATTGAGCCACCACAGATACACATTGTTTGGCTGTTTCATGCTCATTGAGTATTGAAAGCACGGTGTATTTACTCTTTTCTAAACACTTAAAACTTGTCACCGCAAGACTAAATGTAAAACAGAGTGAGACCGGAAGAAGTCTGCAGGCAGCTTTACCCTGTTGACCATTGAAATACTTAATTTTGATGATGACGTTGTGCGTGTTTAGCATTTTAAATCACCCTTTCCCAATGGTCTCGCCCATATTACATAATCCCACAGTGCTTCAAGTCATTCACAAAGATAAGACACCTACCCTGGCGTTTTTTATTAAATCGCGCGTAGCTAAACCTTGACCTTTGGCAAAGTAACATTTCTGAGACTGGGTGCACCCTGACACTTCATCAATTAAAAATTATTTCTCAAATAAACTGCTTAGCCTGTGAGGAAGCTTATTAAAAATATATGAGAACTTACGCAATAACATGCATGTATTCAGCAAATTTTCCCAGAAACTCTGTAAGGCTGCCAGGCTTTTGGACGATTACAACCTGTGTCATCTGCTCCACAGTGTTCGCTGGCAAAGAAATACCACGCCTCCTAAAAATGGGAAGATAAGAAACTGTGTTAAAACATAATTTCTCTTGAATATTTATGAACAAATGCAGAAGGAAATCATTCGATTAATCCATTTAATTTTAACCTGTGTAGTGTTAGAGGCTAGAATTGAGGCATTTCAGAGTCTATGCTCATTCTTATGGTCACCATAAATCATGTTGTTTTATTATAAAGTCCCAAGGCAGTAGTGGCTAAATTAGAAGTAGCTTAACACTTTTGGATATCTTGAAAATTGGGGTGTTTACGGTAAATTGGTTAATCTGCAAGATGGCCATAGGCGATTGAAAGAAATACTAACAAATAATGGTTATGCTGTACAGTAAAGGTACAGTACCATTGGAAAGTTGGGGCAAATTGAACATAAAATGAATCAACTTTTCTAAAATATACAAGCCTGTAACTTGTCTTAAGTAAAAAAAAAAAAACACTTTTTACAACACTTATTATCGTTGATAACTTTGAATTTAATAAAGAGCTGCTTTTATAAAACGTAATAATAGGTGATGTCAAGCCAGAGGTTAACGGTTAATCAATAAACGTTTGACTACCAATTAATCGATTAAAGAAAATTTATTAAATGTGCCTCTCTACTCAAAAAGTGCCATATAATAACAACAATGCATTAGTCTTATATAGTGCTTTTCTAGTCACTCAAAGTCGTTTTACAATTTGACGAATTATTCATTCTCTCCTCAGTCGCACTGTGCCCTGGAGCACACTGTGACTGAGTGCAGTTGAGATCGAACCGTCAACCTTTGTGTTCGTGGGCAAATGTCTACCCCCTGAGCTACAGCCTTCAAATCAATGAAAGCCATTATTATTATTATTAAAGGAAAATATACAGCTAATAAAACAGTTTTTCCGAGTGTGTGGGATGTACCACTCTGCCTGAGCTTGTCTGGGAACAGCATTTTTGTATGATAGGTCACTAGCTGGGACGCATCTGTGGATCACCTGGGGTAGAGTAAATGGTTTGCTCCGGGACTTTCCCCTGTGCAATCTGATCTGCCTCATTACAATCAATGTTGAACAAGGAATAAAAGCAATAGTCTAGTGTAAATCTAAACCGACTGAATGGGGTTGAGCATGTTGCTATAAAAAACAATAGTTGAAACCAAGTACAAAATGTTCTAAAACTATAAAAAAAAAAATGGAAATAATTTGACTCACTTGGCAACATCAAGAATGGTCTGCACCCTGATGGCTCCATCGAGGTGTACATGCAGTTCAACCTGTAAGAGACAATCGTAGATTGAAGATCATGCAGTGGAGCAGAGTGGGCTTGGTGTTGGTTTGGCCACGGCTCGTCACACAGAGAACATAGTGCACGTTGCATGTCAGGGAGTGGTGAGAAGGCCAGAGGTGCCACAGGAGGGTCAGAGATGTCGAGGAAAAACTATCTGCTATCATCTATTCCCAGAGTATGACATAGATAAATGACACTCTAGATATAACAGCCAATCCCACAGCAGTCATCTGTCACTCTGTGGCTCTTGTGTGGTTTGGTTTGGACTGATGATTGTGGAGAGGAAATGAGCCCAGTCATTATGATCTGCTATGACTGTACATTGTAAACAGAGGCAGAGGTGAACAGTGATGGAGTTTGGCCATGGCGTTGAATGATATTGTTTTTATTGCTGCTCCACAAACAAGTCCATCTGTGATAATTTCATAAAACTTATCTGGTGAATGCTTTTGCAACACTACTGTGAAAAAATAAGAAAAAGATCTCCAAAAGAGGAACTCATATATGGAGAAATCTTGATGTCGTTGTTCATAACAATTTTGTAACACTGTAACAACTATACTGACCATAAAATGCCCTATAGTCCCCAGACAAAGCACAACAAAACTGCACAGTGAGATGAGATGTTGAGTCAAATCTTTAAACAACACATGTTTTTATAAACTCCTAATGCGTTCTTGTTGACATCTTTCATCTGTTCTGCTGTCAGATCCTCTGTGATAGTGCCTGGATCTGTCCTGAAACAGAGTACAGCTGCAGAACTCATCTGAAAATGCAGGAAGTTGAAGTTCAAGCCACACACACATCCTGTAATAACTGATAGTATGTTTTCTATGTATAATCTATGCTCATCTTGGCAATGCAGCAGCACAGTGTTCGCAGGAGATAAGTGTGGCCCTAGAAAAACATACTCCCATTAAGAGGTGTGCTTTAGTAAAAAAGTTGTTATGATGTTGTTGTCTGATCACTTTAAGTAACCTTAAACTTGTTGCTCAATATTGTGGAAGAAGTTCTTTCATACCATGAGAGACACGCAATTCCAAATTTATTTCACTGTTCTGAATGAAGAAACCTCAGCCGTTACTCAAACCAGTTAGAACACTCTTGCATAAAATTGTTCTTTCCAGTTCATGACCACAACAAAAAGTGTAACTGGGCACAGTGCCGGTCTGGTGTTGCTGTTAGGACAATGTGGTATAATTTATTAGCAGTAAATGAAAATTTAATGAGATTATCTCTGCAGGCACAGTCTGGAGTGCCTCAATAAGTGTGATATTACCCAACTCAGCAGCTCACATGTCCCTCACATCTCATCCTATAGGTGTGTTTGTGCCTTGCATTGCTGTGTCCTTCACTTCCTCTTACCTTATCAGCTGTCAGCTCCTGGCACACCAGGTGCTGCACCCTCAGTTTGCTCCAGAGGACAAAGGCACGAGTTTATTTCATAGTGGTTTTCCCAAATACTATGTCCAGCTTTCTGGCAACTGAACAGTGTGTAAGGTGTCTGTCAATATTGTGTGATCAAAAATAATAAATTTGTGAACATAAAGATTTATGTTCACAAATATCATCATCTGTTAACATAATAAGATTCTCGCTCTTCCCCATTTAATATCCAAAAACAAGGAAGAAAACTTCATAGATATCAAGTGTGAATGGTTGGTTCTGTGTATAAAACATCTGCGAGTGAAAATATTTAAATTTTCCAACCTTTAAGCACACATTTTTATATTTTTGGATGATTACTTTCTGTTCAATCCATAAAACACTCGGGGTTGACAACATACCACGCCAGCGCGTAAAACAATAGAAAGCCGTAAACTATTCATTTAGCTGAAATCAGTATCTTATAAAAACGCGTACCTTTGGCTTGTTGAACGCCACCGTTTCAGGGAAGACCTGTGCCATTGTGGAGAGGCTGCTGCTGCCGGTGAGTTTGACGCACACTGAGCTGAGCAGTGGAGACCCCAAGCCTGTCGCCGCCCTCCTAGCTATGACATGCATAGACACGCCTATAGTGGAGCCGAGAGGCAGCCATGCACCGCTGTGTGTCCACAGGCGGAGATCTCCCTCCAAGAGCAAAACAAGAAGCTCCAGGTCGGCGCTGCCTTAAGACCAAGTGCAGGATTAGCAGCCGGATATGGCAGCAGCTTTGCGGCCATGTGATGAAAGCTTTACGGTTAATTATCTCTGTTAAGAAACCAAGGGAAGAGCAAGAAGACCGTTATTTCAACAGTAAAAAATAACAGTTAATAACAGTTCATGGTCCAGAGCCAAAATCAAGCTTACAACCCTAAAAACAAAATGTTACATTGACCCCAAGGTCATGTAGTTATATTAGCTAAACGCGCTAACGTTAGCTGGCGGTACTGTTCATTATAGATAGTTTTCTTATTAATAGATATAAACCATAGACACACACCATAGATATAAACAATAGATACTGCGTGGGCCGGTTCTGGAGCGTTGCGACGCCGCCATCTTTGCTCGGTTCATTCGCACCTGCAGTATTATTAATCAATGGATTTAGAGGTCTATCAAAGATCATAGTTCACGCATTTTTCCATCTATTTTTAAGCTGTTTGTTTTGATTTGAATGGCAAACGTGAGTTTATGTTATAGGACAAATCTGCGTTGAACAGTTAAAGTGAACAGTTTTACATGCTGACAGGCCTGCATGTTGGCATGGGCCCCCTTATGATAGAAAACATAAGAAGACCCTGAGGCCCAGGACAACAGAACCCTTTGCCCCTACCCATGTCGACGGGCCTGCCAACATGCTACACAAATCCTTCTGGCTTTTTCCAGGGTTCAAGTGTTTCACTGAACGATACATGTCTTAAATGATTAAGGTTTCGACTACTGTTAATAATAACTACAATTCAATACCTCATAATGTTATAATAATATACATAATGATCATAATAATCACAATTAAAAGTATAGGCTACTATTATACTAGGCTACTACTATATCAGTATACTTTTTTTCTTTATTTCAACGTATGTGTGTGTTTTGTATGACTCTCATAAGTCCTATTAAAATGGAGTTTATGTGTTATTGGAGCAGATGCAAATGGTGGGGAAGTTCAATGCAATTTCAATATTCACCTTAATTTGAAACCTATATATAGTGTGTATAAAGTGTATATTGCATGAAATGGCAAAATAAATAAGAGTGAGCCATAAAGGAGAAATTATTTAGAAAAATAAGCAGACCAGTTGAGAGCTCCTGGGTAAATGTGAGAAAATAAAAAAGCAATACATATTCCCCTTATTAAAAAGGAGTATGTATGCAATATGTCCAAATTCTTATATTTTTATATTTATTCAGAATGAATAAGCCTTTTGGTTGTCTTGTTTGTATTGTTGTCAGTCACAAGCACTTGATAAGATAAATAATTGATGTTGTGGACCCATTAGTCAACAAAAAATATTCAGGTTCAACATGAATTAATTTTATATTTGGATACTAATGACAAAGCCCCCAGACATCTACGTGTCTGACGTTGTCATCCAGTCAAGTTCTTCCACTCCAAACTCACTTATCCATGTCTTTATGGACCGTGCTTTGTGCTCTGGTGCAGTCATGTTGGAACAGAAAGTGGCCATCCCCAAACCATTCCCACAAAGTTAGGAGCATGCAGTTGTCCAAAATCTCTTGGAGCTGAAGCATTCAAGGTTTCTTTCACTGGAACTAAGGGGACAAGCCCAGCTCCTAAAAACAACCCCACTCTATAATCTAAATGTAGTTATTTGGGTGAGTGAGTGAATACTTTTGGAAATATAGTGTATATTAAGACCATACTTCACACTAGGGCTGCAACTAATGATTATTTTGATAATTGATTAATCTATTGATTATTGTTTTGATTAACCAATTAATCAGATAGTGAAGTGTGTAGTTAAAGTGGTTAAAAACTTAATTTCACAAATTTTTGAACCAGATGAAATCACAAGTCTACCACTTGAGGACATTTGCATAGAGCATACACACACAAAGATATTTTTAATCAAAAGACAAAATGTACATTGTTTTTAACTGTTTTTGTTGCTTTACTGCTCTGTTTTGGTAATAAACCCTCCACTCTCTATGAGTCTATGAATACCCCAGGTAATGATTAAATGATTACTAAAGTAGTTGACACTTATTTCAATAATGGCTTAAAATCGATTAATCCGATTAGTTGTTGTAGACTACTTCACACTACAGAAATACAAGTCAAAAAGGAAGCCAGCAATTTTGACTTTTGGTTCCTCAAGCAAGGTTTCATACTATTTTACCCACAGTGCAACTCTATGTGCATCTATATTTCTCCAGTGTTATTTATTTCCTCACACTTTGAATTATAAAATACTATTTACATAACAGCTGAGAAGCCACATTAATCATCTCATATAACCTTTTTGGAGTTTCTGTGTTTTTGTAGCCACTCTGTCTCATGTGTTTATAAAAATAGCTGTGGCCTGGCGGTATAAAGTCTCTGGAGAGTGGATGATGTGTGGATGTTCAGCCAAAAACTGCGGACATAAACAGGCTGTTCACAGTGTTTAAATGTGCCTCTGGTGGTCACAGCAGCAGCAGGCCACAGATGACAGACTTTATGCAGCAAAAGATTTTAGAAACTCACACATTCAGCATCTGGTCACATGTGTGTGCCTCCCAAACTTCCTCCACGCACTCATTTCATGCTCGACAGAAAGAAGAACTCATCAATTTCGATCTGCACGAAAACAGAGAAATATACTCTTAGTGGTGTTTTATGTTGCTTGTGATCTGTCTTAAAAACAGTCTCAAAAGCAAAGGTAGAAGAAGTACTCAAAGTCTGCACTGAAGTAATAGTAGTTGACCATTACATCAAAATAATATTACTCAAATAGAAGTAAATGTGCAAAATTATGGAGTAAAAGCAAAAAATGTTTGGTTTTTTTAGTGGTAGCAGTACTTACTGCAACCACTACTACCATCAATATTACTACTACTACTAGTGATACTTCTGGTTCTACTACTGATTCTACTGCTGCTACTATTGCTACATACTACTAGCACTATTAATAATAGTATTAATACTTTTGCTATAAAATGCATATGGTCACCAAGGTCCAAAAATGTTTTACTTGTTTAGTGAGTAGTAAAAGTAAAGATTTTTGAGAATTCAGAAAGTACACTTTATACATTTATAAATATATGCTTAAGTAAAAGTAATTAGGCTAGTTACTGTATATCCCTCCTCAAAATGATGCAGGTAATGTGCACTGAAATTAACCGAATGAAAAGTATAGACTAAGAAAATGCTTATCAGTCACTACATTATGTTACAGTTAAACTTTAAAAGGAAATGTATTTGTATGTTCTAAATATATTTTTTTCAAGACTAAAATAACCATAATAGCAATACTTCAATGCCACTGTTATCAGCTGACCATGGGAGCGCTCTAAGGCAGTGTGATCAAATAAAAAGTCACTAGAGGGCGTTGGAATCTCACCAAACTTTACAGCGGCAGCCCTGCCTCGAGTCAAATATTCTCATCCACTAGAGGGCCTTAGGAAAGGGCCAACTTCTACTGTAGGTTTATCACGGGTCATGTTTAACAGGACATTACTCAGTTACATGCATTAACAGTAGCTCTGAAATTCTCTGTTACACAGAGAAAACAGTTTTCTAGGGAACAATTCCAGTATCTGGAATTGGCTTAGTTCCCTAGAAAACTTGTTTTGTACCACTGCTGTGTATTTCCTTCATGCTACTTCGAAGAGGAATGCAGAAATACAAAAGTGTGTAAATATGTAATCACTTCTTGCAGCGTTTGCCCCTCCCAGTGTCAGTTGTTAGCACGTTAACCTCATACCAAGTGCTCTAACTCCTGTCAGCACACCAACTCCTGTCAGCACACCTGAACTGCAACTACGTGACACTGGTGCACAACCAGAGCTGGAAATATAGCCACTGTGCACTAAATAGCAAGTGGTTTGACATATGAATCAGCACCTTGTGTCCTATTTATTTGTTCGCATTTATTTTTAGTAAATGAGGCTAGAAATGGATGGGTTGTTGGTTTAGGTGTGTCGACTGACTATTTTATACTCCGAGTTGCTGCAATCATGTCCACAAACATGTAGAAACCTGACCTGCTTTCTGTAAAATTTATCTCCCTTATCTGAAACTGAATATGATTAGTTTTAGTAGCTCCAGTATTAGTATGTCTACTAACACATCTGTCTGCATCTGTCATGCACATCTGGAGTAAACAGAGTCTACAGGCTCACATGTTTTTCTTTTGTTCCTGTAAACACATTGACCTCAGCCCCGTGTACGTCAACAGGTGACCTATGGTCGGCCTGATGTCCTTATCATGGGCGCTGGGTGTTCCTGTGGCAACACGGTGGGATTTTCACACTTCGGCCTGGAATGCCAGGCATCCAGATGTCATTCAGTGAAAACATTGGGGAAGGAGTTTTCTGTCTCTGCTACTGTAGCTATGTGGCAGATTATATAGCATATGACAAAATGATTCATTCACACCAAGGCCCTACCAAGGCTCAGGACACTTTCCATTGTGTCTACTTTAACCTCTGCCTGGGACATTTTAAGATTTCTGCAGGAATTCTGTTAATGACTGTATGAATGTACCTCTCTTCAAAGGGCTCAGGTGAACTCAGCCATGTCTCCTTTGTTTTCAGATTTATTACACTTTCGCTTCTATATTACATCATATACAGCTGTGCACTGGTAGTATTTCCACAGAAGTTTCCCAAAGGAAACACCTGCACATTTTGAAAGTACTTTTGCTGCTTAAAAATGTTCCACTCAGTGCGGCTAATTTTCTGTCTAAACACCCACTCCAAAGCTTTGGCAGAAATGGTTTGAAAAATCCGGCTTTAAAGTCATGTTAACAAGCCGGGCCTGTGTGAAGATCATTTAGTGCGAATGTTAGTGTTTATAGTGTTGAATATGGCTTTGATCATTTGTAGAGGTCATCCGCCGATGCACATGATTACATTATGTCTCCTAAATCCTTCCTGGAATAATGAGTCAGTTTAGCTCCGTACATCAACATCGTGAGCAGACGACTAATCACACACGGTTAGATGGCAGCTTTTCTCATTCTTTCATTTCTGAGCAATAGTTTGAACGGTCAAGGCTAATCTGCTCTGTGTAATGAAACAATAGCTCGCCAAACTTTACCTCAAGGACACCCTGGGCCAAAGCCTCAAAGACCAATTACCTATTATATTTGGAGCTGTCTTGTGTTAACTGCGGCTGTCAAATAATGTCCCGGGACATGATTTAGGTGGTTATTTATGGCTATAAAAACCCACAAAGTGTTCATTCTGAGTCACCTTCAAATCAGACACAGTTAGTAGTACCTAAAGCCACATACTGGCAAAAAGTGAATATTGTCTGGGTCTGCTGAGTTCATAGCACTGAGGGTAATATATTTTATATTTAAGTTGATATATTCACTACCAATTTATATTAATTATTACTTTTCATATTACTAGAAACAAAGGCAAAAAATACGTTACAAGTATAATATGATTCAAGACATAAAATTTAATATCTTATGCACTGACCATTTTTTTCAATCAGACACTTTTATGGGACAAATAATATTTTCAGTTCTAGTACCACAGGTTTGTGCCTACTTTAACCAACAAGGAAACCACTGTGCTTCATACAAACCATCACAGCAATCCCTGAGATTGAAAGGCTCATTGTACACAGATTTTTAAACATTGCTCTGTCCACCATAATACTTGTGTCTGTGAGGTTCCCACATCTGTGAGCTGTGGAAACTGTGTTGGGCCTTGTCCATCTCACTTGGTTTGAATTGGCAGATCGGATTATGCAGCAATTGATATTGGCTTGCAGCTTGTAATGTTATGACTTAGCTGTTTCCCTTTAGTGCTCAGGAATTAAAGAAATTTCTAAAATATCTAGACTAGTACATAGATGTTTTTTTTACAATGGTAAAAGAGTCTCCAGCTGAAATGTTTGTTACTTTGTCATGCTTGGTATGAGAGACTGTACTACATTCATGCACTACATGCATATGGGATCACTGGCAGCTTGCCTGAGGATCAAACCCACAATGTCCACAAAAATGATACTAAAACCATATAAATATCATAAAACTGGGCCCCGATTCTTTAGTTATTTTGAAACAAGGGTCCCCCATAAAATAAGTTTAGGGAACACTGATCAAGATGGACCCATTACATGTTTATTTGGGTAGCACACGCTAAGCTCAGTGTATTCGCCACTGGGACATACACAGCAGGTTAAATATTCTGAGAGCCATATGACCCATCGGAACAGCACTGTCGCTTTACACTGGCCTGCACCACAGGCCTATTTCTTACATATTAATGGTTTCTACACTGGTGTGTGTTACATAAAAAATTCCTCTCCAGTGCAGTCTTTCCAGCCTGTGTCATTCTTGGAGAGTATTAACGCACACAGTTAGGAGGCTAGAAAAGCAAGGTTTTCAGGAAAAGCTGAATTCTAAGCTTTGTAACATGTCTTTTCTGGCCCGCCACCTGGAGCCCACCTGCTGGGACATACATTCTTTCCTCTTCTCTATCTTTCTGTCTGTCTCAGTCTATTTATACCTCAAGTCTCTGGTGCCCACCCTGTGAGAAGTGGCCGATGTTGAAATTCAGGAATCTACTGTTTTTACCTGAACGCCTCCTGAGCCTGAATGGCTTACTTTCTGATTCAGTGGCAGCCATATGTATCCTGTGTAGTGTTTGGATTAAGTCACGTTAAGACCATGATGCCATCATTGTTTTATGCTGTATGTGCATTACAGTGTATATGTCTGTAGTGTTTATAAGGGCAGACAATATATACATGGCCTACTTACATGATACATTGTCAATGCTGCTGCAATAATAGCAAACCTCTGATACAATACAATGAACTTTTGTCTTTATGGAAAGTCATTCATTCATTGTTCTGTCATTGTTACAGTCTCAGAGCAGAGCTTTAACACTGCTGGTGACCTTTGACATAGTTTAGGGTCTGGGATGTGGCACAGAGTTGATGGAAGTCTTAGATTTAGTTGCCTTGTAATGTTAAATGCCGGTCTGTAAATAAAATTAAAAAAAATCAGACTGTACAATGGACATGTAATCCACTCTCATTGCACCTGTGCAATATCTATGATGTGCAATAATGGTTTTACAGCTGCAATTTACAATTACTATGGGGGTAAATGTTTTATATTTCAGATCCAGCACCGCATTGTGAATTATTTATTTATATATTTTTAAATTAATACATTTAGCCAATTATTTATTATGTTATAATATTAATATTGGTGTCAAAAATATAACAGTAAACACCATATTATATACCTTTTTGGTGTCTACAATTTAGTTATTTATATTAAAGGTACTGTAAGCAGCGTACGCTCGTACTAGTTTGAAAACAGCACTGCAGTCTAAATCAAAACAGTGGTCTGTGGGTTGCCAGTCTTTCTGCTTTTCTGATTGGACGATCAGCAATGCAGGGTTTTTTAGAACCAAAACAAAAAATGCAAACATAAACAACTTAGGGATTATATTCAACTTTTTTTTTTAATTGTGAATAAATTAGCTATACCATTGTTATCAGTAAAACTAATATTTGATTTGAACATGTTTACCTCATATCTTTGGACACGCGGATGATTTTTATGAAATATAAAAAATATATACTGCTTATAGCGCTTGTAATATATATGTAGCATCAGTAGTATATACTGTAAGGTCTATGTAAGTTTTATAGTTCAGTTTTAGACTATGGTGGGCTGCTGTAATCTTCTAAATTAATGGGAAACACTGATATACCATACACTCTATTAGACATATCTATAGCATATTTAGCTTGATCATAGTCTATTTTAATTTAATTAGCTTATTTAGTTTTAATGTATTTCTCTTTGGCCAGACTGGTCTCCGATAGTCTTCTGTGCTCTTGTTTGGCACCACTTTTTTGCTACTGTTTATTGCTAACGCCGCTCTAACTGTACTTCTGCTGTTGCCACAACGCAATTTCCCCCACTGAAGGAGTAATAAAGTTTTTTTTAATCTTACACATATCATCCTAGGTGGGCAACACATAGCCTAAACACAAACATGTCATTTGCCAGTAAAGGTCAACATTTCTATTAAAACCATATTAATAAAAGCTATAGGGCATCAACGAGTCATACTTTTACAGAATCCATTTCTTTCACAATGTTTGACTTTTCTCTTCCAGGGCCACCATTGTCTCTGTCTCTTATCCAGGCTTGGGACCAGCACAAAGCGTGCACTGGCTTTGACCCCCTAGTGACTGAATTAGATCATTACTCTCACAATTTGCTATAGTATTAGGGAACTAGAAGCAGGGAGTGCAGTGGTAGAGATACTGTACAGAGCTCTGACGTGGACAACCTGGGACCTCCTAGTTCAGGGGTAAATGCTCTCTATCAGTTGAGCTGAAGTGAATTAAAAATCCACTAAAACGAATCATGTGTTCATTTGCAGAGCTCTCGATCTTTGGCCTTAATTTGCAAACCAACCTACGCCAGCAAAACATACATAACCTACTTTGTGCAATTAATTAAACAAGTTTGTCAATTTCTAAATACTTTCTTTTACCATTTAAATGCATCGGGTGCCTTTAGATCCTTTAATGTACTGTTTAGTTTAGTAGGGCTGACACTTAACATATGTGTGCAGTAGGAAGGGAATACATTTACACAAAAAAGTCTTTATGCCAGCAAGCGCACTTGCAGCAATTAGGAAACCGACTAAGTAAACAAGCACTTTGATGTCTGGTTAGAGCCACAGATACAGTTGCAGAAGTGCTTTTGAACAATTAAAAAGTGAAAATATCATCATCATCTTCATCGTCATCAGATATATTTGATTTTCCATGTTGTAAACTGGCGACTTGTAAAAACATTGAGATGATAAATACGGTGGCCCTGAAGGGCAAGTCACACCAACAAAATCAAAAACATGCAAACAAAAACTGAAACACGCAGACAAATTTGGAAACACACACACAAATTCGGAAACACGCACACAAATTTATAAACATGCTAACAAATATGAAATCACACACAAATTTGGAGACACACACAAATTCAAAAACACGCTCAGATATATAAAAATGCACAGAAATTCAGATACACGCACACAAATATGAAAACACACAAACAAAAACACACTCACAAATACAAAAACGCGCACACAAATTTGAAATACGCACACAAATTTAGAAACACACAAAAATGAAAACACGCTCACAAATTTGTGTGAATGTTTCCAAATTTGTGTATGTGTTTTCATATTTGTGTGCGTGTTTCCAATTATGTGTGCGTGTTTTCAAATGTGCCACTGTGTCAGTGTAAATCAGAACAGTGGCCACAAAAACCCCAGAGGATGTTAGATTTGTAGACGAGCGGGGTAAATGTATTTTCTCCTCTGGGTTCATGTTAAGCTGTGTAAACTAGGAGCACCACAAGACTGGAAAGAGAGGGAGGAGAGGGGAAAGGGCTGGAGGTGGGTGAGTGGGTGTGCCTGTGTCTGGAAGTGGAAATAGGCAGCAGCAGTAAGGGAGGAGGAATGTAAAACATTTGTGATGCTGCTCCAGTGGCTGTTTACACGGTAGTCGGCCCGTGACATCAGAGTCCAGACTTTATAAATGTCAGCAGGCCAAAAGAATGAGCAGTGAGCAAACAGGCGCACCGCTACGACACAAGCCCTGATGGAGAGAGCGCCGCGTGACCGGGTCCAAAGAGCTCTCCTGCTGCTCTGTCTGACTGCACAGGTGAGTGGGGACAATACTTCTTTATACTTGTGTAGAAAAATGTCAGTTCTTCATTTTTAGCACAGCATAATTTAAGCAAAAATATTGTGGTTACACTGCATTGATTGACTTCTCATTGATTGTATGAATGACTTTATGTTGAAGAGATTAATCCCTTCAAAGTAAAGTCATAACATAATAAAGTTATTGGTGACAGCATTATGTAAAATGATGACGATTTATAGTTTATTTAGTAATGTCTATAACTAATTAGCAATTAAAAGAATTTGCAATAAAGTTTGAAGAAGTACCACATATTACTATTAAATTAAAGTACCCAACACAATTACTACTTGAGTAAAATGTACTGAATGTAAACATCTACTACACCTAATACTACTGCCACAAGTGCTATTATTACTAGTACTACTGCTACTACTTCTAGTAATATTAATTCTCACTTTATAAATGAGGCCAAAAGTACTTTTACTTATACAGAGATTGCTGAAATTATGTAAACTAAGTAAAAACAATGTTATTTTTTTCTCAAAGTCTTACTCAAGAATGTATAAAAATATTTAGTTACATTTCACCACTGCTCATCAACAACAAGTCTGTGTTTTGGCTGCTTTGTGCTGGCCACTATGTGTCATTGCTCAGTGGTTTAGTGTTACAGTGCTGGCCATTTGTGTGCACATTTACAAAAATTCCAGTAATGCCTCATCATCCTTCCAGCCTATCCAGTGTAATCACGGTGGAGGTCACGATTCCCAGTAAATACCACGGAAAAGTCAGCCAGTTACCTTGGCAAGCAAAGCATAACATCATAAAGAGACCTTCAAATGCTGAAGAGATGCAGTAATGGAGTTGTAAGAAAGAAACAAGACGTTAGTAGTCATTAAGTAGTTGTCACTTCTGGACATATATTACTGAAGTAGAATAAAAGAGCAATAGCTGCCACTGACAAAAAGCATAGTGACTATCTACCATCATTTCTTTTTAACTTGCTCTTGCTGTGCTCCCTCTCTGCTGCAGGTGTTGTGCCAGGTGTGTCAGAAGCCCTGCATGTGCCCTGGTGATATCCCAAAATGCCCTGCTGGAGTCCCTCTGGTGCTGGACGGCTGCAGCTGCTGTCAGGTGTGTGCGGGGCAGAAGGGCGAGCCGTGCACTGAGATGTCTCCCTGTGACGCTCAGAGAGGACTGCGGTGTGACTACAGCGCCAGCTTCCCCGGCGAGCCGGGGGAGTGTGTGGGTCAGTGCCTCAGTGTCAGTGAAGGAGCTGTGGTGAAGCTACATTAACTGGACACGCAGACAGTTGATAGTCAGGGACTGTCGAGTTAAGCAGCATGGCTCAGCCTAAACTTTAAATGCTCTAAAGGTGCATGTCCATAAATCTGAATATTGTGGAAATTATTTTAGTAGTTCAATTCTACAGAGTAAAACATGTTACTTTTAATAGGATGATTATATAATATAATGTAAAATACAAATTTTATGAGATACTGAATTTTGGTTTTCATTACATATAAGCCATAAACATCACTTTGAATTAAACTACTGAAGTAAATTCACTTCTCCACAATATTCTAATTTATCAGTGTGCGCCTGTACACGCAGAGCTGCTGTTTGACGCTTTTCCTCTAATGACTCTGAACATGATCGACTGCAGAGACAAGACTAGAACACACCTTTAGTTTCTCTGTAGAGACCTGTTTCCTCTAAACCACTAGCAGAGACAGTCCCTCCTGTGTCCTCACCTCTCTTTTATTTTCACACATAATCTAATTCTCTCATTTCCTGATGGTGCTGCTCTCACAAATCCTGTAGCTGACTATACTCTGTGTGTTGTAGGTCAGGACGACCTCGGCTGTGAGCTGAATGGTGTCACTTACAGTGAAGGCCAGTCCTTCCAGCCGTCCTGTGACACATACTGCCGCTGCAGAGCTGGAGGAGTCAGCTGTGTACCTGCTTGTCCTCTCACTTTTCGCCTTCCAACTCCAGACTGCCCCAACCCTCAATTTGTGCGTCTGCCAGGGAAATGCTGTAGAGAATGGGTGTGTGAGAACTTGGAGAACACAGTCATACAAGATGCAATCACAGGTAAAAATACAGGAAACAGCAGAATTTTCTTTTTCAGTCAAGCCCTTCCTTTAGCTAAACCTCTTGCACACAAACACTGTTGCTGCTGTGAATGGCCAGCAATTTTGCAACTGCTGACTCCTATAATTTAGCTTCCAACAATAAACAAGAAGAAAAACAAAACAATGACAAAAATGATTTTACTTTTAAACTTAGGTCATTGTCTCTACTTTCAGAGTGTGTGCATAAAATATTCCATCACTGGTAGTAATATGGCAACATTATACTTCCTTCATTTATTTGAGCTTTGTCACTCGTGTCATCTCTGGAAGTTTTTACTGGAGCATTCTTGCATTAAACTGGGGTGTGTCTGACCAAAGGAACACTCCCATGGTCTAAATATAACCCCCAAAAGTCAAAACATATTTTTCAGCTCCACTCACTTTCCCAGTTTTATAACACCACGGCTACGTCTCACTCAGTTAATATTAAACATACAGACATGCAGCTTTAAACCATTCCATTCATTAAAGTCTAAAGAGAGTACATGGCAGAGAAGCCCTAAAACATCTGGAATAAAGTCTGAGTCACACTGAGGGCTGCTGTGGGACATTGTGTTCTCGATGTGAAAAGCTGCTAGGTCATTCCTTGGTATCAGCTGATCACTAGATATTGTTGTAAGATAGTAGCATTTTGCATTTTTGTGATAATCTGATAGTAATACTGGCCTGCCTTGAACTTTGCAGCTAATAATAACATACTACACACAGCATCATAAATAATGTTTCAATCTTCCCTTTGTCCCCCAGCCATGCAACCACGACGGTTGTGGCCTTCCCTGCCCAGGACTCACTCTCTGAACAGACTGGCTCCCCCTGCACCCCCCTGTGTGGAGCAGAGTACCCAGTGGAGCGCCTGTTCTCAGAGCTGTGGGGCTGGGATCTCCACTCGCGTCTCCAACCAGAACCCGGGCTGTAAGCTGCAGATGGAAACTCGTCTGTGCAAAGTGCGCCCTTGCTACACATTTCAGCCCGCTGTAAGAAGTCCTCTGGTGAGCACTCACATCTAACACTCCTGTCAGTCACAGCTTAAATAAAAACTTAATTTGAGGTGTATAATGTGAAACCTGAGGCCAGGCCTAATGGTTAGTTACAGACCACAAGCTGCAGTAAAAGAACTGCTTTGGACATTTGTGGTAAACCAACATTTATACCTCATGTGATTAAATACTTCTGACAGAGATGCTCTGTGTTTAGCCAAGTTTGTTTTGAATGACTGAATGAAGGACAACCAATGACTAACTAATTTACCTAATACAAACCAGAACAATATATAATATGGAAATCTTGACCAAATAAAAAAACTGTTAATATTCAAACTGAAATGCTGAGTGTTGTCATCTTCATCGATTAGGATTACAATTGTAATCTGTAAAATATTAATATCTTCTCAGCCTAACCAACAGTTTAGTAGGACATTTCTGCTGTACTCTATCGCACACAGGTAGAAGATAACATTACTTTACCAAAGTTTCCTCTTAACCTATGGTGGATTTGTCATGTTCACAGCACTGGGGGCAGAAGGGCCTCTGTAAGACCAGTTACCTGTCCCCGGGGCCCATCCGGCTCGTGCACCAGGGCTGCTACAGCACCAGGGTCTATCAGCTGCATTACTGTGGACAATGCACTGACTCGCGCTGCTGTACCCCTCACCAGACCAGCACGGCCCAGGTCACTTTCCGCTGTCCCACCGGCAGACTGCTGCAGAAGGCCGTGATGATGATCCACTCATGTGTGTGCCACAACAACTGTCCCTACTCTCCATACAGTAACCCCGCTCTGTGGGGCTACAGGCCCTGAGGATCTGAATCAGCTGCACATCCTGTCCTAAAGAGGCTCAAAGGACATTGTACATAAAACTGTACAGACATGGAGTGACACCTCTGTCTGCTCTGCACTATTCTGAAATTGTACATAGAAATTTAAGTGAATCTCCTGTACAGAGGACACCAGACAACACTATGTCACTTTGTTCAAAGACTTCCATCATATGTCATGATTTATGCAGGACATCATGATATGATGATATCATGTGACAAACAGCTTCCATAAATGATATGACCATAAACCCCAAACAGAGTAAAACTAATCCAGTACTGATACATACAACGGTGTATGTACTGGTACAGTAGGCTAGGTTTGTTCTGTTGTTTTATATTTTATGTACAAATACTACTTCTCAGAATTTCAGGCTTATGTAGCCATGTGTCTTTGCACTTTTTTACGATTCTGTAAATAGTTGCTACTAAAGTATTTTTTTAATGTATATATGTGTATTAGTGTTTTCTTTCTACTTTTCACAGTTTTGTGTAGTTGTGTGTTATTTAGGGATGTAACGATTCTTCGTAAATCGGCTAAAAATCGATGCAAAAGAAAAACATTTTGAATCGTGTGGGGAAAAAATGAATCACGATGCCGCTTTAAGACACTGGTGCGTAATCTGGCTCACTTGTTTGGCGCTAGACATTATTACCTGGCCATTTTACTTAAAAGAAACATTTATTTATATCAAGTTTTAGTTTACAGAACTCGTAAAATCACTAGACCGATGTGCCGGGAACGTAAAAAGGCTGTACGTCTTACTAATTAGTCGGAGCGACTCGGGAGTGTACTTTCTCTCCTCGGTGCGTCTCACACACAGGAGGAGCACGCACAGCGCCCTCAGTCACAGGGGAACAACAACAAGCCCAATGCGGACAGAATGACACCTCTGAAGGTATTATTTAGGCAGCACATACCTGTTTGCTCCGTTTACCATCGTTCAGAAAGTAGCTTGTTGTTAGCAGCGAGCTAAAGGAAAGCTAAGTGGCTAACAACAGCCCATGGATCCATGCAACAGCCTCAAGTTTATCTGAAGTTTCAGTGGCCCCTCCCCCGGAGCGTTTCCTTGGAGATCAGATTTTTAACTGAGGATGTGTCCTCTGATGCTTTTACAAAACTTGATTTATATTAGGCCCATTTCATATTTCTTGAGGTGACAAGCTGCTTCCCTATGCATTGCTTGCTACTAAAGTGTATCTGTTTTTGGAGGAGTAGAAAGATGTTAATAAAAGTCACTAGCAAATTATGTTATATATTTTTTGTAATTTTTACATGTTATTGTTTTAATATCTACTTTTTTAATTACATCTCAGTATGAAATGTACAATAATTTAAGTTTGATAAGGAGACACAATTAGGCTCTGTAAAAAAATATTTTGGTCATAATTATACTGCAACTAAGTCTGCTAATAAAAAGCGAAAAAAAAAAGTCACTCGTGAACAGAAAATCATGATTTGAATCGTGACTTCAGTGAATCGTTACATCCCTAGTGTTATTACTTCTGCATTAATTCATATTTTCTATGAATTGTTCATTATTAAATATGTGTGCTACAATATTTCACTAAATGTTTTGGCCCTATTAAATCAGTTTTGTACATTTTACACAGCACAATACAGTATACACTGATTACTATGTGTCCCAAATTTCATAAGGCAGATACATGTCAAATTATTAGGCTAGTTGCCATAAACAAATAAAAACGATTATTACAAACTGTCCTCAGTCATTGTTACTCTTATCTGTTTGTCTGAAGTCCAGTACAAATGCATTTTAGGGCGCACTCACACTAGGGCCATTCGAACCGTGCTGTGCCCAGGTACGATTGGGGAGGGGTCTGAGTCCCCTGCTGGCCCGCACTCTCACCTGCACAAACGCGGTAAAACTGCCCCCAGTCCAACAGTAGGCACTACTAATGGAAATCTTATGGTAAGACTTTCATTCATTCATTCATTTATTTATTTATTCATTCATCTTCTTCTGCTTATTCCCGCTAGGGGTCGCGGGTGACTGGAACCTATCCCAGTAACTTTGGGCCTTTGATGGTTTATTCATTAAAATAAACCATAGGCTAGCTAGTCGCAGGCAGACACACAGACAGACAACCATTCACTCTCACATTCATTCACTAGGGGCAATTTAGAGTCACCATTTCACCTAACACATGCATGTTTTAACCCAAGCAAAGTTAAATGCCAAGTGTAAATGTTCATATATGAACATATTATTATCTTAACATATTTTTATTTTATTTTTCTCCAAAAATTTCTAGTACATTTCCTGCTGGGATGTTTCCAAGTATCCCCATTTGTGAAACAAGGGTTTAGATAATGAGCAATTTATTTGTGAATGTAACTTTTATTGTTTTTATGTTTATTGATAAAACATGCATTTTACTTTTAAAACATTAAAATCATGAGATAGCCTACATAGTATTTGTCACATTTCATGTTTCAGGTCACTGCCTTTGCTCTAGAGTGCACATAGGTAACACGTAGGCCTAGAGAGTGTAACAATGTCTTTATCATAAATGTTCTTGCGTGTGCTAATCAGTGACAGGATATATGTTCTTCTCATACGTCAGTGGTGCTAAGATGATTAATAGACCAGCACTGGGTAACATTAATAGCATGTTCTTACCTAAACTCACTGGTAGATTTGATCTTGGTATTTTTGGCTGCTGGGACAGGGCTGTTACTTTAAAATAATGTGGTTTAGTGAGTAACTAAGTAAATGATCTTAATTGATTTCTGTTCAGGATATTGAGGTTTGTAGAGTCTACTTCCTCAGGTGCATTAAAGTGTGAGAAGAGGAAGTCTGCTCATTCTACTGAATTTACTCAGCATGCTACAGGATGCAAGACAATGAATAAAAGCACGTCTCCTTCAGTTGACAAGTGCTGTATCTAATACGGTTACAAACTAATACAGCTGTAGCTCTGTGAACTGGAGAGAACATGAACAAATCCACTTGTCCACAGGTCAGCTTTGACTTCACAAGCAGATTCCTGCCTCCTGTCTACATCCTGGTCTTCATCATTGGCCTGGTCGCTAATGGATTTGGACTTAAGTTTTTGCTGCGCAACTGGAAGAAAGTAGGACACATCAATGTGTTTGTTTTCAACTTGGGACTCGCAGATGTATTATACCTGCTCACTCTTCCTTTCCTGGTGGTGTATCACTTCATGGAGAGACAGTGGATTTTTGGAGACACTTTCTGCAAAATCACACGCTTCTGCTTCAACATGAATTTATACGGCAGCATCGGCTTCCTCACCTGCATCAGTGTGTTCAGGTACCTGTCTCTTGTTCACCCAATGAGAGTTTGGGGCAGATTATCTCCGACCCACTCTGTTGTCATCTCGCTCATAGTTTGGCTGTTGGTTAGTGCTCAAAGTCTTCCAGATATGTTCTTCACTAAAACATCTGGAAATACAACTAGCAAATGTTACGACACCACATCTAAGTTATTTGTGGAGGATTATCTGAAATACAGCTTCGGCTGGACGTTCACTGGATTCTGTCTCCCTTTCCTCATCACACTGGGCTGCTATGGACATGTGATTGTGACTCTGTGTAAAAACACAAACATAGACAAGGGACTGAGGCAGAGATGTTTGAGGTTAATGTTCATCTTGATCGTGCTCTTCTCTGTTTGTTACATCCCCTATCACATCCTCAAGAACCTCAACCTCTGGTCAAGAGTTCTGTTAAAAAGAAAGCTCTGTCATGGATGGTTTAATGCAGTCTACATCGCTCATCAGGTCAGCCGTGGCCTGGTGTGTCTGAACTCTGCTCTGAACCCTGTGGTTTACCTTCATGTCAATGAGGAGGTCTCCTCTCAGCTCAGACAGATGCTAACACGCACTCAGCAAGCTGTCTCATGGCTAACCCTGACACCTTCTCGAATATCTCTAGATCAAAATGATGAAAGCTGTTAAATATTAGACTCGTAGTTTCAGCACCAGGTGCCTAATCATACAACTTTCATATAATGTATCATGTGTGTATGAAATGTATGATGATAATAATTGTTGTGGTTTTAAATCAAAGAGCTTAAAAAACATTGACTGACAGATTTGACAGTGGTGGAAAATCTCTGACACAGAAGCACCCACTTCCTGCAGCTTGAACTTTTCACAAAAAACACAAACAATGTGATTTCAAAATGACTCATGAAGAGAGGGAGAAAATACTGAGAAAAAAATATCTTTGAAGACAACAAAAACTGCAGCAATATTTTCCATATACAATGTAATATTGTACACAGTGAATACTGGCTGAATTACATTATTTGTTTTTGTTTCTCAATGAGCAAGTATTAAAAAGCCATAGATTACTCTTATGTTGTATAACTATAACTATATGCTGATTCAGTAAAAAAAATATTTTAAAGACAAGTTTCAGGAAAAGGTTGTGTGCCCATGATGTGTCACAGCTTTATTTCACAACAGGAGGAGAGATCTGCAACAGAGCACACTGGCAAAATCCAGGCCTTAGACAGAGAAGTGAAAGTTTCCCATATTCATGATAGCTTTACCAGCTCACTCACTTATTCTCTTGAAAATGTGTTACGGCATTACTTCAACAGTACACACCCCAAAAGGCAGTGGTGACATTTTACATAAATAAACAATTTCACCAAATGTGTCACTAAGATAATTACTAGATGTAAGCTTGTCAAGTGTATGCACGTTAATAGAAGTATACTCAGTACTTTATATTATATTTTTCTTCTATTATCAATTTCAGTTAGAAACTAATAAAATATAGGATATACCAGAGATAACATAACGTAATCATGTGGACCTATTTTAGATTTAATAATGTATTCAATATGATGTTAAGCTAATCTTCTATGAGACTTTTTTCTCACTTCTATAACTCCTCTGCTGTTTACTATTAACTCCTGCGGGACATTTGTACTGATACTGTGAGAGCGTTTTTTTTTTGTAGTCTCTCGTATTTACAAACAAGTCAGATTTGTTAAAAGGAGGTGTAATTCAGTAGTACCAAAGGAATGTATGATAAAACAAGCTACGGTATTATGTATCAGTATTATTGTGAGTCAGGACAAAGTTTGTGAATCCATATTTGGGCTGAAAAGCCAAAAGAGGAAGCTTTTGTCAGAAATATGTTGTCAGCTAAAGTGCTGTGTCTTATACTAGTTACACACTGATACAGCTGTAGTGCTGTGAACTGAAGCGAACATGAACAAAACCACTTGTCCACAGGTCAGCTTTGACTTCACAAGCAGATTCCTGCCTCCTGTCTACATCCTGGTCTTCATCATTGGCCTGGTCGCTAATGGATTTGGACTTAAGTCTTTGCTACAAAACTGGAAGAAACTAAAGATCATTAATGTGTTTGTTTTTAACCTGGGACTCGCAGATATCCTGTATCTACTCACTCTTCCTTTCCTGGTCGTGTACTATTTCATGGGTAGCAAATGGATTTTTGGAGACACTTTCTGTAAAATCACACGATTTTGTTTCAATATGAATTTATACGGCAGCATCGGCTTCCTCACCTGCATCAGTGTGTCCAGGTACCTGGCCATAGTGCATCCAGTCAGAGTCATTGGGAGACTGACAGCTTCCCACTCTGTGGCTGTCTCCGTTGTAGTGTGGCTTTTAGTGAGTGCTCAAAGTCTTCCAGATATGTTCTTCACTAAAACTTATAGAAACAAGGCAGGAAAGTGTTACGACACCACATCTAAGTTTTTTGTAGAGGATTATCTGAAATACAGCTTCGGCTGGACGCTCACTGGATTTTGCCTTCCATTCCTCATCACACTGGGCTGCTATGGACATGTGATTGTGACTCTGTGTCGCTCCAGCTCCACTGACCGAGTGCTGAAGCAAAGAAGCTTAAGACTGTTGTTCATCCTGATCGTGCTCTTCTCTGTTTGTTACATCCCCTATCACATCCTCAGGAACCTCAACCTCTGGTCAAGAGTTCTGTTAAAAAGAAAGGTCTGTTATGGATGGTTTAATGCAGTCTACATCGCTCATCAGGTCAGCCGTGGCCTGGTGTGTCTGAACTCTGCTCTGAACCCTCTGGTTTACCTTCATGTCAATGAGGATGTCTCCTCTCAGCTCAGACAGATGTTGGGACACACTCTTCGAATCATCCACAGCCACAGAATGTCTTCACACTCAGGACATGTTCCAGGAGCACAAGCACAAATCACAGACCAGGTGTAAGCCTTTGAATATGAACAAATGTTCACAATATCAATAATAAATACAATGTAAGAATTGCTATTAAGTTACTGTATTAATAATCTGTGTTTTCATTAGCCCTTACTTTTAGATGTGTGCAAATGAGTTATTTGTTTTCCAATGAGGCATCGATACTATTCTGGTCAACAGTGACCCCAAGTGGACACCTGAATGCTTACATTTAAAGTATTACAGTTTTATATCAACAGTATTATATTTAGCAGTGTACAGTAGTGGGCTGATGTTACAGCTAAAATATCTGCTGTTTTATGTAACGTGTGCCACCTCTGGGTGCCGCTCTCACCCCAGGAATGGACTTCCTATGAAATAAAGTTGGCTGTTTACCTGCCAATTTCTTTTGAGTGGCCAAGCGGGTTGCTGGGCTTACGCGCTCTATAGTTTGAGCTGAGTCTACGGTCGCTTTGATTTTAATATAGGCCTAATTGTTTTAATGGCCTGGCTAGTGGAGTTGGCTGGAGTTTATATGTAAGCTATTTTGTACTATGGGGTCACAATTTTAATGAAGATTATACTGAAATGTGCTGAAGTACTTTTATTGAGCGCGGAGATTCGACGCCTCAGGTATGCAGTGTTTTATTTGTTTTTTAGATAAAATAATTAAAGTTGTATTGTATCTGTTTGTCTGTCTTTAACGTTTTGTTGCGTTGTATGTTTTTGGTAATTTTGTATTTTTATTTTTTTTAAGTTTTCATGTCACTGCTGCCTGCTGTCATTTATAGTTTATAGTTTTGGTTTCGTTTTCATTAGTGCGCCCCCTCTTAAGGAAGGCCCCTGTTTGTTTCTAATTAAGTGCACTGGAGGACTAACTATTGTTATCTTTTTGTTTGTAGCCTATGTCTTGACTTTTATTTTGGGTCACTTCGCTGCTAAACAAAAAAATCAAACAAAAAACGTCCATATCGTCCGTATGTCAGAGCACTGTTAAACCCGATCACTTTCTCTTGGTTGAAATGAACTGAGTGCCGTGTGCATGCGGGTTTGTCCGCCTTATGCAGTGGTGTTTTTAAATAATTCGGGTTTGTAATCTTCTGAAAGCCACGAATGTATACAGCTTAACGGGAACACCCTGTATTATTGTCAGAAATAAAAAGCCTATTATATATTTTATCCCTGTGTTTATGTTTTCTAAGTCCCAATCTTAAAACATTTGTATAATAACGTTTTTCTTCTGCTAGAATTTGTAGGTAGCCCACTTTATGTAACAAGCATGGACGTGTGCCTCGTGCCTGAGGTTTAGATTAGATGAGATATGAGGTTTCACACAGGAGGTTCTGTATACAGTTAGGTCACTCCTGTCATTTCCCTTTTTTAATTCAATTTAATTTAATTTTTCATCCCTAAAGGTCATTGGAAGTGATTTGCATCTGAAGACAATGAATGAAAGCACTTGTTCACTGGTCAACGTTAACTTTGAGCACAAATTTCTGCCTACTGCCTACATCCTGGTTTTCATCATTGGCCTCACAGCAAACACATGGGGACTCAAATTTTTGCTGCACAAGTGGAAGAAAATAGGAATTGTAAATGTGTTTATTTTTAACCTGGGACTTGCAGATATCCTGTATCTACTCACTCTTCCTTTCCTGGTCGTGTACTATTTCATGGGGAGCGAATGGATTTTTGGAGACACTTTCTGCAAAATCACACGATTCTGCTTCAACATGAATTTATACGGCAGCATCGGCTTCCTCACCTGCATCAGTGTGTTCAGGTACCTGTCTCTTGTTCACCCAATGAGAGTTTGGGGCAGATTATCTCCGACCCACTCTGTTGTCATCTCGCTCATAGTTTGGCTGTTGGTTAGTGCTCAAAGTCTTCCAGATATGTTCTTCACTAAAACATCTGGAAATACAACTAGCAAATGTTACGACACCACATCTAAGTTATTTGTGGAGGATTATCTGAAATACAGTTTTGGCTGGACGCTCACTGGATTCTGTCTCCCATTCCTCATCACACTGGGCTGCTACGGACATGTGATTGTGACTCTGTGTAAAAACACGAACATGGACAAGGGACTGAGGCAGAGATGTTTGAGGTTAATGTTTATCCTGATCATGCTCTTCTCTGTTTGTTACATCCCCTATCACATCCTCAGGAACCTCAACCTCTGGTCAAGAGTTCTGTTAAAAAGAAAGCTCTGTCATGGATGGAATAATGCAGTCTACATCGCTCATCAGGTCAGCCGTGGCCTAGTGTGTCTGAACTCTGCTCTGAACCCTCTGGTTTACCTTCATGTCAATGAGGAAGTCTCCTCTCAGCTCAGACAGATGTTGGGACACACTCGCCAGTATTTCAGACGTCTTTCTTCAAGTGCTGGTCGTGGGATGGTACAAATTCCAGGGGGGGAATATGGGTAAAAAAAACAACTATTTACTAAATAAAAAATAAAACCAACATATTTGTTATTCACAATTTTATTTATCAACACCACAACAGTCCTGTATTGTATATTATAGATAAAAACAATCAGCATTTCAGCCAGTATTTACTTTATCTGTCCTAAAGTTTACACAAGTTCCACCTACTCCTTTTTGAACATTTATTTTATATGTACAGTTGTGTTCAAAATATTAGCCCTATGTGTGTCAAAGTGAATAAATCACAAAATCCTTATTCTAGCTTTTATTTACACTTCTCATTCTATTCCAAATCAAAACATGAACAAAAAATGATCAAATGTTATTCCTTTACATAAAGTGAAGAAAAAGGAATTATAGGCTGTTAAAAACAAACTCAAACATGTACGATATAAATTGAAAAATGCTTTAAGATTTTGGTTTCCTGTGGATTAATATTTAATTGTATAACCATAATTGTAATGATCTCTGTGATACGATAAATAGGCCCGACATCTTAGTATGTGAAACATCCCCATATCATGATGCTGTTCCACCAGGCTTTACTGTCTTCACAGTGTCCTTGGGCTGGAGCTCAGTATTTGGGGGTCGTCTGAGGTCCCTGATAGCACACCCCACTGCTATTATTTTGAACAGGTCCCTTTCAATTAATTATTCAAATAAAAAAACTAGCAGCATGCATTTCAGGACTGTTGGGTCTATTGCTTTACTATTTAGTTATTTCCCATGTAGATTTTTTTTTTTTTTTTTTACCAAAAACTGTTATTGTTTTGCTTTGTAATGTTGGACTACTGTTATTTTAAACACAACTGTATAACATGTGTATTAACATACAGTGTTGGTATGTGTTTTCTTTAGGTGCCTTATGTCTATGGGAAAGACCACCTGCCTCAGATTTTTTGTTGTTGTTATAATTATTGTCTGTTATCTGCATGTTCAAAATAAAACACAAACAAAGATTTGTATAAAGATGGACAATGTATGTCTTAATAATATAACTATGTCAGTTCTGAGACATCCACACAGATAAATTGGTCAACAATGAAACAATAAGCAAATAGACTCACTAATTTATGAGGCGGACATTTCACCACCAACCAGGTGGCTTTCTCACAATTTATGTCTTATGAGGATCTAGCTTGCACATTCCAGTTGGAGATATTCACAGATGAGGCACTGCTGAAAATTAAATTACAATTACAATTAGGATTATATTAAAATGTCACGTGATCGCCACACAGCCTCACAAGTTGTTAAATTACGGTTTAAGCGGTGAATTGTGAAACATTAAACATTTATAGCAGAAGGATTTGAATGTGGAGCGTACAAATGAGAAGTGGTTAGACTTTCTGTCAGAGAATGGAAAATATGTGAAGAAGCCAGAAACAAATGTTTAAGATTTACAGAGATATTATCATACTCCGACCAGACTTTACAAATTAAATTAATGTCAGATAATTTGTTTCTGATCTAAAGTTTTGGAAGTTTTGAGTGCCTGGTCTGACCCGAACCCGGAACTGGTTTTATTAGAAGATAAGTCCCAAATGCCACTAAATGATTCTTTTTCTTTTTCTGTGGCCACATCTAGGATTATTCTGTGACATTGGAAGACTACTACATGCCCTGAGCTGAAGGACTGGATTAAGGGCCTGTTTACACCACAACGCTCGCCAGAAAAACGCAACAGTCCTGCCGCCTTGGATTCGCATTTTCATGAAAACTCTGAAGTGTGAAGAAAACAAGAGTAAACTGTAGTACCGTATTTGCCAGCAAATGGCGCTGTGTGCTCTCCAATTGCTCTACCCAACATAGTGAGTGTTCTGGTCTGCAACTTAGTCTTAAGTCTTAAGTAAAAGTAAGTATTTATACAGTTATTACTGACAATTACGGTACAAAATATGAACGTATGAGAAATAAGAGCTTCTGACCACGGGTCAGCTGATATACGCCCTGCGGACAACCAATCATTATTCAGACTGGGGTTGTTGTGTCATCATTTTCAGTGAGACGCGTTTTGCCAAATCTAAAAAGGTTTGATTGGGTTCGGCCTTCCATTTACTCGAAGACAGAGTTTCCGTTTTCCGAAAACGCTGGAAGAGGTGTTTTGGTGTCACAGTGGAGAGCTGCTGAGAGCCATTCTGCTCTCGTGTAAAATGTAAAAACACTGTTTTCACTGAAAACGATGATGTAATAGCCCCAATCTGAACAGTGATTGGCTATCTGCTGGGCGCATGTCAGCTGACCCACGAGCGCAAAAAAGGCTTTTATGTCTCATACGTTCGAATTTAATCCAGTAACTGTCAGTAATATTTGTACAAGTACTTACTTTTACTGAAGAATTTATGAGGATGGTCCAGAAAACTACAAGGTCCTAAAGTAGTTGGGAAGGTGCAGACCGGGGGTCTCGTCTATAAAGCTTGCGTACGCCCAAAACGATGCTGAAATTGGCATACGCAGCTCTCTGCGCCAAAGGTGGAACTTAAAAACAACTAGACGTGAAACCTTGCGTATCCCTACGCCAGTTCTCACTCGTGCGTGCGCACATTTTGGAGACACGGCACAAAGGCAACTCTCACGGCGCTGCTGAAGTGAAGCAAGTTGGAGAAATCCATGTTTGCTGTGCGTTTGATACAGTTCACCTTCACTTTATATCGCTCAGAAAAAAACTAAGAATTTTATTCAGACATCGTTATTTAAACAAGTAGTGAGTAAAAGTGTGGGAAGATCATATGATTTTTCATAACTTCACTCAGTATTCCTGACATTTAAACGGTTCGTAACCGCAGTGGTTAAACATGAAAAGAAAAATACAAAATAACCTCTTCAATAAAGTCACATCTTTTGGGTTGGACAGGAATAACTTAATCTGATAAAGTAGCTTATAAAATTGTGTGATACAACATATATACATTCCATCATTTCCTTAAACAGCTGATTATTATGGATTATAAAAGGCCTACTATATTTATAATTAGTCCAGAAATGAATAGAAAATTGCTGTATCAATGCAGCTTATCATCAAAGCTCAACAATCAACATTATTTTAGTAATATTGGTGAGTGACAGGAGCTCCATGGTAACACTCAGGGGACAACAACAAACTACTTTGTTAAGGACAAAAACAGAACAAACAGGTAGGATACATCAGGCACTAAAACCTTCCTCACCTGTCTCCTCCTGTGTGTGTTTGTGTGTCAACCCCACGGCATTGTTCAGAGCGACCGCTAAGAAAAAGCTGCCAGCAGCCTCCACAACAGAACTGACGTAAAAGTGGCCAAAACTCTAATTGTTATTATGTTGCTTGTATTCTGTTTATTTTGTAGCTCGGGCAGTTTACTCGCACTTCCACAGTGTCCCATGTGTTAGAAAGAATCTCAGTCTGGTCATTCTCCCTGTCAATGAAATGCTATTGGCACATGATTTTATTTGGAAAGGCAGAGCTCCGTGATCGACTCACACTGCCTTTGCAATCGGCCAGTAGATCGTGATCGACGCGTTGAGCACCCGTGGTGTAGAGCATTTACAGGGCCCACAGCACTGTTTGCTGGACAAAATATTACAGTTAACTTTAGTTTTTGTCACACTTCAGCGTTTTCGTGTAACTGCGAATCGCAGGTGGCATGATTGTTGTGTTTTCCTGGCCAACGTTGTTGTGTTAACAGGCCCTTAGTCTCTTCTTGGTAATGGACTAGTTCTTTAGTCTTGTTTAACGCTGCAGGCCTGATAGCGTATCCTTAGCAAAAGTCACGGAGAAACACAGAGAATCTCTAAAATGGTGGAGATTGGTTCACTCACCACACTGGAGTTTACCAGTCCCTAGAGTAGAGCTAGTTATCATAGTATAAGAAACGCTGGCCCTTTCCGAAACCAATCTCCACTCCCTTGCCCTACTCACTTCCACTACACTCTCAGCTGAATGCAGTTCCCTTGATCACAGCAGGAGATGCTTGGCTTTCAGATGCACTCCCCTCGCTCTGACAGAACCAGGAAATAACAGTTACTGTATATAACTACAGTTTTATGAGTATTTGCGTAGCCCTCTAAGAGCTTCGCTAATGGATATTCATCCCGAGGCATTGCCTCACGCCTGAGAGATAAAAGAATCTACTGCTCCAATCATGCAAGGGTAATGGCTCCTTTTTAACTCAGCCATAGGAGAAGAGGGTGGGCCGCTGGGCATGCAGATAGATGGCTACACACATACTCATAGAGCTGTAGTTAAAACAGTAACTGTTATTTCTATGTCAAAAATGCTATGCCCTCTAGGACCCGCCAGTAGGAATATACAGGAATTTATTTATTTATTTTTTGGGGGGGGGGGTGCTAATTTGATATCAAATTGAAAAGAATGTTAGGAATGTTATCTTTTTATTATGTTTAAACAGGTGCTGACCTATTGACCCCTTTCATTTCCCCCTTCCCTCTTATTTTATGATGGATAAATTAATGTAAACACTTAAATATAGAGCAGGACTAATGAAAATAAAATAAAGAAGGGAAAAACAAATGATTTTGTTTGTATCAGTTTAAAATCTAAACCTAGTAGTTAGTAGTGTAGTATGCCATAGTTCGTAAAGGTGTAGCAAGGTAAACAGGTATATAGAAGTAGATTTAAAGAAAAAGCTGACCATATGGCTGATGTCGTAATAAAACAATACATTAGTTTGTAAGGTGTTGGGTAAGTCAATGTAAAGAGATAAACAAACCTAGAATAAAAGAAAAGAAAAGAAAAGAAAGGAAAAAAAGTTATATTTGATTAGGCTTCACTGAAGTAAGACAGGCAGTGTCAGTGATAAATGGGTTGTGATAAATGGTAATAAATATATAACTCACAAGTCTTTAATCTTAGCTAAAGTACAAAACAGAAATATCCCACAATTTGGACAGCTCATGAACATATTTGTTGAAATTCTACGTTTATTAGTTTTGAATATAAACTAGACTGTATGCTTCAAAAGAAATCTGATGTCTTATCAGGTTGAAATGCCACACTCTGCACAGGCCACTGAGTTAGTGGATGCAGATAAGTTCATGCCGTATTATATCATTAGTCGTGGAAGTCAAACTCATGTACAAGTTAAATACCACCTTGCAGATATAATGGAACTGCACTGTAGCTGAACAACTGTTTCATTCCCATATGAAGTAGTGTAAAACCAACCAGTATATCAATGCAGTAAAAGAACTAGCTATTGTGATAGCGCGGGTGTCTGTACAGTACAATGTAAACTTGTTCATTTCATGGTTGCTACATTCATCTATAGACTATGCATTTGAATATAATGAATACACAAATATAATGAATACACATGTAATGATACTGAATAGGGCAGATGAAGGGCTGGTTTAATGTAATGTTATAGGTGAGCTTAATAAAGTTTTCAGGCATTTGAACGTAAAGTACTGTCTTTTCTGTGTTGTTTTGGAGTTCATATTTTTCATATAATTTTATCTTATTGCTGGAACATGAAGAACCTTAAAATTAGAAATCTTGACTTACAAAAACCTAGTTTTGTTCTCTTTACCATTGGTCAAACATCCTAGCTTTTTGACAATTCTTGTTTTAAACTCCACAATACTAAGGACTAGCGGTAAATACTCAATACCAAGTTTAATTTTCTTAAGAAGATAGTTAAGGAATATTTACCTTAAAACTAGTTGACTAATCTTGCATAGAAATTATTTTGTAAGCAAAAAATATCTTAACAGGAAAAAACATTGATTTATTATTATAACTTTGTTTAACCAAAACCTTCAAAATTAAGTAACAATACTTTACAAGTTTTAAATGACTAAAAATACAGTATTTATATTGTTTTCTTGACATGAAGTTGTTAGAAGGAAGATTTTATCCCTTGGATGTGCAAGGTGAATGGGGACTTTCTGCTCCTTCTGTTATTGTTCACCTCTTGCCATTGCCAGGTTGTTAGATGACAAGTATTTGGATAAAACAGTTGGGTAAGGTGCTGTTGTGCATTGTCTGATTTGGTTTGTAATTGTTGAGTTGTACCTTGAAGTTATGTGCAAGGGTTTGTGTGAGAACTTGGCATTAAATAATATTTTCTTGGTGGTGAGTAGTCATGTGCTATAAACAATGTAAAAGCCCCTCCACCCAGAGTCACCACCAGCCATCACTGAGTGACATTGTGAGTGAGTATTGTATCTTATCATTTATGAAACAGACTTACTCCTCTCTACTTTAGTAGACATGTAGTGTTTCTGTTTCTGCTGCTGCATGAGGGAGAGTTGTTAGTGCAGTGGGTGATGGGGTAGATTGGCTTCTGATTGCTGAGACTACGGGCAATGCTGTGATATTGCAAAGTTGACTACAGGCTGCGAAGTTAATAAATCAAAGCTTACAATGTTCTTTTCATATGGACCTGTACACCTTACTAATCACAGAAAAAATAACACAGGTGCCTCACGTTTGTAAATCTGGTTTGATAAAAAGGTAGTGTTACAAATTTACCAAGACAAAAAGCAGCTCCAGGTTGAACTGTAAGACTCACTAAATATGTAACTGTGGGTTTTTAGCAGAAAAAAGCAAAACAAAACAAGAAGTTAAGGTTTATTTTGCCCAGGTTAAAACTGTAATATCGCGGCCCATCAGCATTTTTTAAATAGTAAATAATTCATGTTTTCTTTATCATCATCTGGAATTATGTAATCAAATTGGCATTTTGAGTTAAAGCCATGAAAATTAATTCACTTTTGCTATCTACAATGATGACAGGCTTTAATGATAGAAAACAACAGAAACAACAACAAAGTTTTTTACTTCATGTTTAAAATTTTCAAATGTGACCCAGTGACTTAAGAGGTAGAGTGTGATTTTTTTAGGAGGGCCTGAGGGGTAACTTGGGAAATTGATATTTGGATCTATATGTGTCTGTTTCTGTTAATCTGTTTGCCTGGGTGCCATTGGCCTGACTGACCAGTGGGCACATTTCTGATCAGCCGGTGGCAGACACCACATCTCTTTGATACACTCTGTTTGAAGTCATTTATCTAATCAATTGATCACGCTGCTACAGTTTTTCACATATGCGCTCCAACACGTGTTTGTGAACAGACTTTGTTTGGTGGATAGATTCAAAGACGATACCTGTAGCTGTTCAGTCGCTGAAAAGCAGTGTGCTTATCCAAGATGGCTGCTACTACATCACCTTGCTCAGTATCTTTTTATAACCCATCAAAAAAAAAAAAAAAAAAAAAAAAAAAAACTGCTGAATTAGCATAATATGGACACCTTTTTCTTACAACAAAACAAATTTATTATATATAAATATTGTTATTTTCCAAAGTGTATAGTATCAGACTTAACCTTTAAGTCTGGTGTTACTGTTTTTTAGCGTGTGTATTGTAATTATAATGGTTCATGTAAATTGATTAATATGACTAATTTGTGGTGTGTGTTAAAAACACCAACAGACATTCTTTTAAACAGGGTCTAATTACAATAAGCAAAAGTACTTTAGAACAGAGTAATAACTGTATATTATTATTTTAATTCAGGATGATGTGAATAAACGCTAGACTATACAGATACATAGTGAGAAAAAGTCAAGTATATTTTTATATTCACATTTATAGAACATCTATATGATATCTGTGAACATTTTATAAATTGTATACCAAAAATACTGGCAATAAAAAACAAGCAGTAAGGAATGAGTCTTTGTATGTAAAGCTTTGCAATATTGTCTTAAATAAAATGTGTCTAAAAATGTCTTAAGATCTGTAATTGCCAGACCCAGTAGGAGAACTCAATAATGTGCTACACTTGGAAAGTATTTTCACAAACATCCATTACAAGGAAAAAGGTGGTTTACTGTTAAGTCATATTATTGACCACTTTCCAGTTTTTTTCTGGAAAAAGGTATTTGTATTAGCCTGCATGTAAATTGATAAGACTTGGGACACTTGAAAGAACTGGGGTTTCAAGACAAAAAGAAAATTGTGTTTGCTATGTAGTTTACCTAAGTGGCATTTGTACACAAATAGTTAGAACTTTATAACCAACACAAATGTTCTGGCAATAGATATGTATACAAAGGGAAACCACAAATGACAAAAGCATTTCACTTTATATGAAGTACACTTAAAAATGTAACTAGTGAAAATGAGAAAAAAGATTTATAAGAATAATTTAACCTCAGTTTCAATAATAGAATAAAAACATTATTATAACATTAAAAATAATATGAGTAGAACGTTGCGAGCAGTTTTTGACTTTTATAAATAAAAAATTAGATAATTTAGAAACTATAGGAGAAGTCTTTTTTACCGTTATTTTGTGATGAGTCTAACAGTAAATTAAAATATGAAATCCATAGTACTGTGGGGTTACTGTAATATATGATAACTGTTAGAGCATTAAAATGTACAATATTTACACAATCTTTCCAACATAGAGTCTTTTTAGATGACACGGCGATAGCTAATGTCACTCAAGTATTCAAAAATGGTGACAAGCACCATATATCTGTTTGTTATAGTCATATTTTTGTTTGGAAAAAAGAAACACACAAAAAGCTTTGTGAACAACAATGTAAATTTAGGGGAAATTGAACCATTACATAATGCATTAATGCCCTCGTTAGTGGAGGTTATCTCTGCTCTAGATACTGACAAATATTCAATAGGTATATACATTAATTTGAATTAAAAAAAACAAAGCTTTTCATACTGTCAACATGTGTGACTGAAACAAGTAAACTGAACTTGACTAAGTGTATACTTTATCAAAATGATCCCTAATTCCACTTGGACACACGCTCGCTGAACTGAGTCACTTAACATTTGATGAGGAAAAAATACACCTGCTTAGGTCTCGTTCTCTAAACTTTGTAGATAAGTGGAAAATGTGTATTTTATACTAGTGCTGTGTACACAGTGTTAGACCTCTCACTACACAGTGACATGTTAAAGTACAGCAGTAAGAGACACTCCTGCTGCACAACACTATACAAACATCACAGGAAAAGTGTAACAACGGTATTACATTTATTCAGTAAAAGATCAGTTTATGTCCTTATCTAGTAAAATGTAAAAACAGTGACATACAATCAAAATAACCTTTCTTTCCTCTTTTTAAATGTAAACCTATATATCTGTTTCAATGGATTCATATAATACTTTACAAACAGTTTATTTTCATTCAGCCCCAACAAACCTCTATCCGTACGGTGGTAAGAAATACTACTGCTGTATAATAAACCCTTTTTAAGTGTAACAACAGAATAACATTTATTCAGTAAAATCTGATCAGTTTGTGTCCTCATCTAATACATTGTCCTCTTTTTTTTATTTCTTTCACTTTTTTTAGTCCTATATATATCTCTTTACGTTGATCCACTTTTCAAACTAGCGTACTTTATACCACTATAGCTAATAACACTAACAATCTTGTCTAGATTGAAAAACAAATGAGCCACCACCAAAATGATATGTTTTCCCTCTATATTATCTTTTTTATTTTTTAAAAATTAGGTCTACATCTCTTTACATTGATGTACCCAGTGCCTTACAAACTAATGCATTTTTGTTTACAACTATAGCTTTTAACACTACTACTTTGTCTAGATTGAAAAACAGTCTATCACAACATACTATCAAAACAACCTTTTTTTCCCTTTCTTTTCTTTTCTTTTATTCTAGGTTTGTATATCTCTTTACATTTATTTACCCAACACCTTACAAACTAACATATTGTTTTGTTACAACATCAGCCATATGGTCAGCTTTTTCTTTAAATCTACTTCTATATACCTGTTTACCTTGCTACACCTTTACGAACTATGTCATACTACACTACTAACTACTAGGTTTAGATTTTAAACTGATACAAAAGGAAATAATTTGTTTTTCCCTTCTTTGATTCTATTTTCATTAGTCCTGCTCTATATTTAAGTGTTTACATTAATTTATCCATCATAAAATAAGAGGGAAGGGGGAAATGAAAGGGGTCAATAGGTCAGCACCTGTTTAAACATAATAAAGAAATAAACATTCTTTAGGTAATTAGGTCAGCACCTGTGTAAACATAATTAAGAGATAGCAATCCTAACATTCCTGACATTTTTTATTACAATTTGATATCAAATTAGCATTTTAAACCACCCCTCCCCTCCCCACCCCCCACCCCAAAAAGTGCCTGTATATTACTACTGCCGCCTCTCCCAAGAGTGCCCACACATCCCAGCTGACCAGACCAGAGAACCAGTGATGCACAAGGCCGCCTCTATCAAGAGCTCTACAAAGAGCTCTACAAAGAGCGCCCAGCACCCCCCAAGAAG
This sequence comes from Bostrychus sinensis, assembly GCA_020698575.1. Classification (NCBI taxonomy): domain Eukaryota; kingdom Metazoa; phylum Chordata; class Actinopteri; order Gobiiformes; family Eleotridae; genus Bostrychus; species Bostrychus sinensis. Next base: position 11,615,147 of record CM036250.1, read on the forward strand.
AGATGCAATTCAATCAAACCACAAGCAAGCCGCCTCTCCCAAGAGCACCCCCATCAAGAAGGTCATGGAAAACTTTAGGACTCCCTGTATTGTGCAAGAAGTGGGGTTCAGCACTTTTGCAGAGCGCCACTCGGAAAAGATGCTGGAAAAATTAGCCATGACTCTGAGCACCCTAAACAGTGTCAACAGCAGTTGGGGAAGGCCTAAACCTGGTAATTTCCTACCCTCTGCTTCCAGACCATGAGCCTTTGCCCCAGCACCGGACATGAGTGCAGAGCCTCCTCTGCCTGGACCAAAGCCTCAGACCGGTCCGGGAGGGGCTGAGGGCCCTCCAGCACTATCCCCACAAGATCTGAATACCACCTGGCACTTGGATTGTCCGGAGACATGACTAGCACAACAAACAAGCCCTCTGATGTCACCCTGTGGAGCAGTGCTGCGTCGTCATGAGGTGGAGAGGCGAAAATGCATATAGAAGACCAATGGGCCATGTTCAATGGGTCAGCGCATTCACCCCAAGAGTATGGCCGTCTGACGACCTGAGGGCACACCACGTTCTCTTCACTAGGTATGAAGGTCAACCACTGGTTGCCTGAACCGGTGCTAGACCAGAGCTGTGACTCCTGGGGCTAGACCCCACTCATCGTGGAGAGGGCCCCCTCTAGATATCCTGTTTGCTCCCACATAACATGCCCCTGGGACGTGATGTGCTTACAGAGAGGACAGGTGGGTGCCCACCCACAAGAAAATCTCCACTGCCCTCCTGTGAAGGGAGGGGGATCACGCTGCTCCCAGTCAATGACAAAGCTCAAACCAGAGATGTGATCAGCACGGTTCAACATGTGAGCCTCAGCCCCCTGTGGGGACGAGGCCAGGGCAGGCCAGTTGTCGATGTAGGTTGGGATCCTGAGTTCTCAACCACAAAGTGGTTCCAGCACTGCCTCCACGCACTTAGAGAAAGGGCATAGGGCCAGCGAATAGTTGAAAAGGGAGACGATGATCCTCGAAGTATCTTTCTCCCCACCGGACAGGGCAGGAATTTCCTGTGTTCTGGAACAATGGAAACAAGGAAATAGGCGACCAAGAGATCAATCACCGGGCCTGGCACACTCATAAAGCTGCCTGACCGTCTAGCAACCGACACACCCATCAGCAGGGAAATGTTCCCACTACAGGCTGGCAGCATAACATGTTTCTGTAGGCCAGGGTTAAGCAGGGAGCACTTCATTCTATTGTGAGGAAGAAGTGTGCGCTTACAGTGAAAGTAACGGGCCATAAGGCCTTTAGTAGAAAACAAAAGTCCCCTGCTCATGCAACCAGAATCGGTCTGGTTTTGAGTGGCTCTCCCGCTGCTGTTACCTCTGAAGACCGTGCGGGAGCTGGGCGCTCAGGCACCATCACCATGGGAGCATGGAGGGGAAGAAGAATAACCGCTCCGCCAGATTTGAACAGGTTGCCGCTGAGGAGGGTGTGGGTCCCGCTGGGGCTGGAGATGAGAACCCACCTGTACCAAACCTCTAGAGGCGGACTCCAGGCAGTCAATCAAGGCCTGGATGTCTGGTCCAAGCAAGAAATAAGTGGAGATTGGCAGGTCAAGGAGCTGTCATTTCTCTTCTCTTACAAAGAGGTTAGACAGAGATGTCGACACCTGAGCTGAGCCACGCACATAGAACGGCTGCTGTCCATGGCCAAAGCTTGGGACATCTGGAGGACAGTCTCCGTCATAGTTTACCTCCTCCAGGTCCACCAGGGACAGTTTATTGTGCTGATGCACAAAAAATTGTCCAGAGAGCTGCCATGTTATTATGAAGCGCCACAGCCTGAGCTGTGTTAGCATAACAACGGAGCCATCAGTCTTTCCCACTCAGAGAGGAGCGACGGCTTTTCACTCGGCCATGGAGTTGAGGACAGGTGCAGGCACATCTTAACACCGTTCTCAATGGGCGGGACTCCAGACTCCACACACCAGCTTTGCACGGTACAATACAGGCCGAAGTCTGAGACGGGAACCCAATACCAACACCTCCATGGAATCATCCACCAGAACATAAGCTGTGATGCGGGAAGAGGCATTGACATGTGCCCCCAGCAGAATCACATTGCGTGGGCAGATAGCTCAGAAGGCAGCAGTCAGACTGCCCCTCTGCCTCTGAGAACATGGAGGCAGGGATATCTGGACCCATGAACCCACAATGCCACTTCCAAAAGTCCCGTAGTCTTGCTAGAAGAAATCTTGCTAAGAAGTTTTGTTCTTAAAAGAGCATTGCTCTCTCAAGTGCTGAGTAAAACAAAGGATGCATGCTTGCAAAGCATGATTGGAGCAGTAGATTCTCATGTAATGTGTGTCAAACGCAAGATTTTTTTCTAGAATAAATCCAATAAAGTTATATTTGGCCTTATTAACATTTTCTTTTTAATTTAAAAATGTCTACATGATGGTATTAAATGTCCAGGTTGACACATTAGGATCTAAGATGAACACGGAACTGAACTTGTGTGGAGCGTTTTGCATGTGGAGCTGAAGTGCAGTGTTACACACAGCCAACAAGTCTGCACCAGACCACACTCACTGTGGAGGAGCTAATAATCCCTTTTCCCTTGATCAGTTTCAGACAGCCCTTACTGTGACGGGTCCTTTGCGTGATTATGCAACCAAGTGGACGTGCGTAGGGCGGGGGAGTAAGGAGCCATTTCGGAAAGGGCCCTTGAGTCCCGCTTGTTCTGTGCACAGCCGCTGGCCAAAGATATTAACTCTGGGCGAAGCACGCAGTCCACCAGTACAACTCCCACCCCCCAACCAATCAGAGCCAATCAAAACAGCACAAAGTTGATATTGCCCTTGACTGACCAGTAAGGAAGTAAATCCTATGTGACAGGATCACGCAACTAGATGGAGCATTTACTGGCACTAATAAATACGAATTTTAGCGTATACACTAAGTTTAGTGTATACATATTTCAGTGTCATAAAGGATATTAGAGAATGTCACAAGTTAGTAAGACTTCTACTGTGTGTAAAGCCTATGATGTTTGAGATATAAAACAAGTGTAGCACATAGTGTGGACATTAAAATAAATAGTAATGTAGTAGTACATTAGTGAAGTAAATAAATATAGAGTGTTACAATGCAATGTACAGTATTTATAGTATTGTAAGTTTGTAACACTGCTCTGTGTGATGGTCTGGAATATCTAGTTCTCTGCTGATTACAAGAGACTATTCTTATTTTTAATGTTTCTATCTGTATCATGTCATTTTTTGGAAGCCTTGCTGTTACCCTGGGGAGGAGAAGGTGGGTGCCCCAGCCTTCTCTCTATTTTTGTTTTATATTTCTGTGTTAAAATCAATAAAACTTGGATGAGAGAAAATTCCTTCTGTATTATTGTTCAGCAGTCTTATAGTTAGATCCATAAGTAGTGAGCATGCTGGTAATGCAAGAACTGGAATATTTTCAGCTTCCAGGAATTGTGTACAGATCCTTGCAACATGGCGCGTGCATTATCAGGCTGCAACATGTGGTCGTGGATGAATGGCACAACAATGGGCCTCAGGATCTCGTCACGGTATCTCTGTGCATTCAACATGCCATCAAAATGCACCTGTGTTTGAAAATACAGCTATATAATCAATATGTTCTTAAAGTGCAGGTTCTCTTTAATTTGAGAGTATTCACATCCAAATTGGATGAAGGGTTAAGGAATTACAGCTCTTTAATTTGTCGCTGAACGTAGATGTCTGACATAGATAGATGCAAAGGGTGGGCCGACGTCTTATTAAACCCTATGGATTAAGAATGGGATGTCACTTCATATGCATGTAAATGCAGGTAAGCTAATACTTTTGGAAATATAGTGTATATCAACAGTGTTAAATTTAATAGTGTACTGCAGTGGGCTGATGTTATAGCGAGAATATCTACTGTTCTATTAACATATGTTTAACATAGTTTTTCTTCTGCTATAATTTGTAGCTACTTTATGTTCTAACATAGAAACACATGCATGCCTCGTGTCTGAGTTTTAGATTAGATCAGATATGGAGGTTTCACACAGGAAGTTCTGCATACAGATATGTCATTCTTGGCATTCCCCTGTTGTTAAGCACACATTTCTGCCTCCTGTCTCTGTTGTCATCTCGCTCATAGTTTGGCTGTTGGTTAGTGTTCAAGTGTTCCAGATATGTTCTTCACTAAAACTTATAGAAACAAGGCAGGAAAGTGTTACGACACCACATCTAAGTTGTTTGTAGAGGATTATCTGAAAAATTATTATCTGATTATCTGATAATCCTCCTTCATAATGTGTATGAAGGCTTCTGCGAGCCTTCATGCGTATCATGTTGTCGTACTGGTCAAATATTAGAGGAATGCCCAGAACTGGGACAGCATGGTAGATGGCTTCATGCAGGCCATTAGTACTTCCATGGGTGACAAAAACTTTGAGTTTTGGGTGACCTAGTAAATCGTTTTGTGGCATCCACTCTACCAACTTGGTGTTATTTCCCAGAGAAGCAAGTTTCTTTCCAAGATGCCTCCATATGACCTTCTGTGGTAGGGCTGCAAACGCTGATGCTATGATCTCTGAAATTTCAGGGCCCAAGTCTCCAAGCAGGGTGCCCAGGGTCATTATGATAACCCCATTATCACCCGAACTCTGCACAAAGTCTTCCCAGTCCGATGGGAGTGGCTTGGAAGGCCTACCTTGAAATCCCCCGATGTAGACCACATTGGGCATAGTGGGGCGAGGAAACTCAAAGGTGAAGTCCACTCTCATCAGCCAGATATCACCTCCTTGCATGAGTGACATGACATCAACGCCGGGCCCAAAGTAGCGATCGCACACGGCCTGGTATGGCGGGTTTGACACAAAATGGAACATATAGACCAGAATTACATGGTAGAATAAGTTAGTCATTCTTTGGAGGAAGTCCATTTTGTCTGAGTATTCAGAGAAAAGCTGTGGCACAAAGGACAGAGGAGAAGGAGCGATGGCAAAGTGGGCCTCTCCATTGAAAAGCCAGCACACATTGAACACTGTAGGAAGCTTGAGATAATGGCAGAGCATCACACCTCCTGGAAACGCAGGATCAGTCAGGAATAAATCATAGCCAGTGTCTGTCAGCTCCTTTATTAATGTCTTGTTCTCAAAAATAGTCACCACAAATTCAGCCACCACTTCCTGGTTCTCTCTGATCATGTCAAATAGGTTTTTATAAAAGTCCACCAAGGCCCACAGAGAGCCTCTATTCTGCCTGATCTCAGTCGACCTCCTGAGGAACAAGCTCATGAAGTCCTGGCTCTCCAGATTCTGTTTTTTCTGCTGCTCTATGGTGATGGAGGTGTAGTGGGGGCAGAACTCAGACACGTACCAGCTCATGGAGGAGCGCAGGACCGTGATCTGATGACCCTGAGAGTGAAGGGCCTCCACCAGGATTATCAGCCAGTGACTTCCATCAATGGGATATACCAGTGTTTTCCCACTGTCACAGATGGGACACAGAGCTGCGAACACCATCATGAAGGGCAGGATTTGACCCCATCCAATGAAAGACTGGAAATAGAAAATGTATTCAGTGTCTGTGTGTAAAGTTTACTCTTAGTTTGTGTAACACTGTGTTTGTGATTTAGAGGGCGATGTTTCCTTTCAGTGCTTTTGCATAAAGCACAGAAAGGAAACAGCGGCCTCTAAATCACTTACACATATATAATCTTTGTCACAAAATGTTACTAAATAATTACTAAATGTAAGCTTGTCCATTGTATGCAGATTGAATACTCAGTACTTTTATTGTATTGTTTTATTAACAATTTGAATCAGAAACAAATAAAGTGTAGAATATACCACACATGACAGCTGCTGCTGTATACTGTAAACTCCTGCCAGACATTTGCATAGATATTGAGAGAGCTATTGTTTAGTAGTCTCTCGTATCTACGATCAAGTCAGAGTACAGTTTTTCTCCATTGCTTTGTTACATTTCTCTGTTCAGAACTGTCATTTGCAAAGGTCGCACAGAAAACCCAAACAGGATTTTAGGATCTCAAAACAAAGGTTTTTATTTGCAAATTGTTGTTCTGCATCAAAAGTCTTAAAATAGCACCCAAGTTTTTGCATCACAATGATCAAATGTCAATCAGGTGACTCACGTGCACATTCGTGAAATGCAGTTCTCACTGATTTAGAGCAGTAAGCAGGTGGTTTCATGCTTTACAAAAATTAAATGAACAGGAGACTATGTAAGTAGAGAATGGCTATTTTGCTGATTTCTGCATTGTACACTATGTTAGAGTAATGGTAATGTTATGGTAATGTGCTGAGAACCTGCAGTGGTGTATTCTTTATAATCTGTATACTATGTGTCAGAAATGACCAGTACAGTAAACATTGTGTAGTAACAAGTGTTAGTATTTTGCTGCTACGTTCAAGATTCTATATTTAAAGAGACAGCATTTTTACCAAAATCCCTTTCCATGTCTTCACAGGCCTGTAGTATTAGCCAAACAAAGTGAGTTCAGTCAAACATTGTCTCTGTGTGAGAGCTGTGTGAAGAGTTCTGAGACAGAGATTGAAAACTGTGTGCAATAATGAGAGATGTTCTAAATGATTTGCAAACAGAGAATCCTGTTGAAATGTAGGTTTGAAGGGGAAGATTAACTGGAACCAGATTTTAGTAAATGAGATAAAGCATTGCGTAAGTTCATAAGAACCAGCTTTGTGGCTGTTTGTGGTTTTGGCCGACAAGCGAGAAGAGGAAGAAGCGCTTGTCAGTATAAGGTGCTGTGTCTTATACTAGTTACACACTGATACAGCTGTAGCGCTGTGAACTGAAGCGAACATGAACAAAACCACTTGTCCACAGGTCAGCTTTAACTTCACAAGCAGATTCCTGCCTCCTGTCTACATCCTGGTCTTCATCATTGGCCTGGTTGCTAATGGATTTGGACTTAAGTCTTTGCTACAAAACTGGAAGAAACTAAAGATCATCAATGTGTTTGTTTTTAACCTGGGACTCGCAGATATCCTGTATCTACTCACTCTTCCTTTCCTGTTCGTGTACTATTTCATGGATAACAAATGGATTTTTGGAGACACTTTCTGCAAAATCACACGCTTCTGCTTCAACATGAATTTATACGGCAGCATCGGCTTCCTCACCTGCATCAGTGTGTCCAGGTACCTGGCCATAGTGCATCCAGTCAGAGTCATTGGGAGACTGACAGCTTCCCACTCTGTGGCTGTCTCCGTTGTAGTGTGGCTTTTAGTGAGTGCTCAAAGTCTTCCAGATATGTTCTTCACTAAAACATTTAGAAACACAACTGACAAGTGTTACGACACCACATCTAAGTTTTTTGTAGAGGATTATCTGAAATACAGTTTTGGCAGGACGCTCACTGGATTTTGCCTTCCATTCCTCATCACACTGGGCTGCTATGGACATGTGATTGTGACTCTGTGTCGCTCCAGCTCCACTGACCGAGTGCTGAAGCAAAGAAGCTTAAGACTGTTGTTCATCCTGATCGTGCTCTTCTCTGTTTGTTACATCCCCTATCACATCCTCAGGAACCTCAACCTCTGGTCAAGAGTTCTGTTAAAAAGAAAGGTCTGTTATGGATGGTTTAATGCAGTCTACATCGCTCATCAGGTCAGCCGTGGCCTGGTGTGTCTGAACTCTGCTCTGAACCCTCTGGTTTACCTTCATGTCAATGAGGAGGTCTCCTCTCAGCTCAGACAGATGTTGGGACACGCTCTTCGAATCATCCACAGCCACAGAATGCATTCACACTCAGGACATGTTCCAGGAGCACAAGCACAAATCATAGACCAGGTATAAGCCTTTGAATATGAACAAATGTTCACAATATCAATAATAAATACAATGTAAGAATTGCTATTAAGTTACTGTATTAATAATCTGTGTTTTCATTAGCCCTTACTTTTAGATGTGTGCAAATGAGTTATTTGTTTTCCAAAGAGGCATGATATTATTCTGGCCAACAGTGACCCCAAGTGGACACCTGAATGCTTACATTTAAAAATCCTTCTGGAGTTCACCATTTGATGAAAGCATACATTTTCTAAAAAATGGATACAACAAATCCACTTCTTATTCACTCTGGTGAGGTTTGGTCTAAGGTACACTGGCTGCTTAAGCTTTCACATTATGTACGAAACTGTGCATCTCTCTAGAACAATCCATCTATCTGTACTGGAAAATCACCTGTGTTTTGGGGGCAGTGGCACTCACGTGGCATACACACTATAGGAGGTTTGTATAAAGATGGACAATTTATGTCTTATGAGGAAGATAAAGGGAACTTTTGAAGATATTTACAAATGAGGCACTGTGTGACCTCCAAATTTAAAGAGGCTGCTGAAAATTATATTTAGGATTTTATTAAGATGCCACGTGATCACCACACAGTTTAACAGTTTTACAAGTTGTTAAATTATCAGATGTTACACTTTTATAACAGAAGGATTTGAAAGTGGAGCGTACAAATGAAAAGTGGTTAGACTTTCTGTCAGAGAATGGAAAATATGTGAAGAAGCCAGAAACAAATGTTTAAGGTTTACAGAGATATTATCATACTCCGAGCAGACTTCACAAATAAAATGAATGACATAATTTGTGTTGGAAATGTAAAACTGGGGTTGGGCATTGTCTCTGGGAATTTTCTCTGGTCTCTCCTTTCTGGACTAAAGTTTTAGAAGTTTTGAGGGGCTGGTTTGACTCTAATGTCCCTCCAACCCCGGAAATGGTTTTATTAGGAGACTGGTCCCAAATGCCACTAAAAGATTTTTTTTTTTTTTTTTCGGTTCTCATGCTTGGACTGCATATGAGATTATTCTGAGACACTGGAGGACTACTACTCGCCCTGAGCTGAAGGACTGGATTAAATTAAAGGTTGGAGACAGCTTCTTATGAATCCATGCTTAACAAACTGAGAGCAGGCAACACAGACACAAACTGGGACAACTTTTAGAATTACCTGAAAGCTCAACAAGATATTCAAGACTTGAGTGTTAACTAAAACACAACACTGCTCTGTGTGATGGCCTGGATTACAGGAAACTATTCTTATTTTTATCTTTCTACCTGTACCATGTTATTTCATGAAAACCTTGCTGTCACCCTGGGGATTTGTTTAATGTTTCTGTGTTTATGTTTTGAATCAATAAAAACTTGAATGACGAAAAAAAAAAATCCTTATGGACACTATTCATCAGTCTTATATTAACAGTATTATATTTAATAGTGTAGTGGGCTGATGTTATGATGTTAGCTTAAATATCTGCTGTTTTATTTACATATGTTAAAGAGAGTTATTTCTTCTGCTATAATTTGTAGGTACTTTTTGGTCTAACATAGTAACGTATGCATGCCTCTTGTCTAAGATTTAAATGAGCAACCGCTACTTTGAAGTTTCACACAGGAAGTTCTGCAAACAGATATGTCACACTTTTCATTTCCTTCTCTTAGTTTTATTTGATACACCGTCCCTAAACGTAACTTGAATAGATTTTCTTCTGAGGACAATGAATAAATCCACTTGTCCACAGGTCAGCTTTGACTTCACAAGCAGATTCCTGCCTCCTGTCTACATCCTGGTCTTCATCATTGGCCTGGTCACTAATGGATTTGGACTCAAGTCTTTACAGCACAACTGGAAGAAAGTAGGAATTGTAAATGTGTTCGTTTTTAACTTGGGACTCGCAGATATCCTGTATCTACTCACTCTTCCTTTCCTGATGGTGCACTATTTCAAGGGATGGATTTTTGGAGACACTTTCTGCAAAATCACACGATTCTGCTTCAACATGAATTTATACGGCAGCATCGGCTTCCTCACTTGCATCAGTGTGTTCAGGTACCTGTCTCTTGTTCACCCAATGAGAGTTTGGGGCAGATTATCTCCAACCCACTCTGTTGTCATCTCGCTCATAGTTTGGCTGTTGGTTAGTGCTCAAAGTCTTCCAGATATGTTCTTCACTAAAACATCTGGAAATACAACTAGCAAATGTTATGAAACCACATCTGATTTGTTTGTGGAGGCTTATCTGAAATACAGTTTTGGCTGGACGCTCACTGGATTCTGTCTCCCATTCCTCATCACACTGGGCTGCTATGGACATGTGATTGTGACTCTGTGTCGCTCCAGCTCCACTGACCGAGTGCTGAAGCAAAGAAGCTTAAGACTGTTGTTCATCCTGATCGTGCTCTTCTCTGTTTGTTACATCCCCTATCACATCCTCAGGAACCTCAACCTCTGGTCAAGAGTTCTGTTAAAAAGAAAGGTCTGTTATGGATGGTTTAATGCAGTCTACATCGCTCATCAGGTCAGCCGTGGCCTGGTGTGTCTGAACTCTGCTCTGAACCCTCTGGTTTACCTTCATGTCAATGAGGAGGTCTCCTCTCAGCTCAGACAGATGTTGGGACACACTCGCCAGTATCTCAGTCGTCTTTCTTCAAGTGCTGGTCGTTGGATAGTACAAATTGCAGAGGATGAAAATGATTAATTTAAACTATTTACAATGAAAAATACACACACACAGACCAATTGTGTTAATTATAGATAAAAACAATTTGCATTTCAGCCAGTATTTACTTTATCCTCACCTCGTTACTTTCACTTTACTTTTACTGGAAATGCACAGCAGCTATCAATTACACGTGTCCCCAAACTCTTTATGTATCATTTAGCAGTACAAACTCAGTAATTACAGTTTATACAATTTATTACATGGCGACAAAATCTAAATTTAAACTCTTGCATGCACTATTTCTTTATTTTTTTTATTTATTTTTTTGTCTGTTTTTTGTCTAATCAGTCTTAGACTTTTTTATTCTGATTAGAGACCTAATAAGACATCTACCTAACATATAAAATAAAGTGACAGTTAGCAGGACACCTGCTAGTAGTGTTGCTATCACATCCAGGGAGTGATAGGCATACCAGGGTAACCTGTATGACTCAGTGCGCAGATGTGGCGCCCCTTTGTGTCTCATGACATACTCTATCCAGAAAACTGCACTGTCCAGGGGTTTGATCGGTTTGTCATGATGCAGCTGCGACAGTTTAAGCATATTGGATTTGTAAGGCTTCTCTGGGTCTAGAATATTCTTTAGGCTTCTCACAAGGTGCTCTGTGTCTAGTGTTGTGACTTCAACATATTCAGCCACTCCGCGAGCCTTCATGCGTATCATGTTGTCGTACTGGTCAAAGATTAGAGGAATGCCCAGAACTGGGACAGCATGGTAGATGGCTTCATACAGGCCATTAGTACCTCCATGGGTGACAAAAGCCTTGATTTTTGGGTGACCTAGTAAATCGTTTTGTGGCATCCACTCTACCAACTTGGTGTTCTTTCTGAGAAATTAATTTTTGATTAAGCTAATGTTATTGCTCTTTTTATGCAAGTTAATATAGTCTACATAGATTAGGCTTTGTATTTGCCTTTAATAAAGTTTGTTTGAGGATCTAGCCTGCACATTCCAATTGGAAGATAAAGGGAACTTTTGAAGATATTTACAAATGAGGCACTGTGTGACCTCCAAATTTAAAGAGGTTGCTGAAAATTATATTTAGGATTTTATTAAGATGCTACGTGATCACCACACAGTTTCACAGTTTTACAAGTTGTTAAATTATCAGATGTTACACTTTTATAACAGAAGGATTTGAAAGTGGAGCGTAAAAATGAAAAGTGGTTAGACTTTCTGTCAGAGAATGGAAAATATGTGAAGAAGCCAGAAACAAATGTTTAAGATTTACAGAGATATTATCATACTCCGAGCAGACTTCACAAATAAAATGAATGACATAATTTGTGTTGGAAATGTAAAACTGGGGTTGGGCATTGTCTCTGGGAATTTTCTCTGGTCTCTCCTTTCTGGACTAAAGTTTTAGAAGTTTTGAGGGGCTGGTTTGACTCTAACGTCCCTCCAACCCCGGAAATGGTTTTATTAGGAGACTGGTCCCAAATGCCACTAAAAGATTTTTTTTTTTTTTTTTCGGTTCTCATGCTTGGACTGCATATGAGATTATTCTGAGACACTGGAGGACTACTACTCGCCCTGAGCTGAAGGACTGGATTAAATTAAAGGTTGGAGACAGCTTCTTATGAATCCATGCTTAACAAACTGAGAGCAGGCAACACAGACACAGACTGGGACAACTTTTAGAATTACCTGAAAGCTCAACAAGATATTATTCAAGACTTGAGTGTTAACTAAAACACAACACTGCTCTGTGTGATGGCCTGGATTACAGGAAACTATTCTTATTTTTATCTTTCTACCTGTACCATGTTATTTCATGAAAACCTTGCTGTCACCCTGGGGATTTGTTTTATGTTTCTGTGTTTATGTTTTGAATCAATAAAAACTTGAATGACGAAAAAAAATATTTACAATATGTAAATATATTTAAAAATATATTTACATATCTTAAAGAGAGTTATTTCTTCTGCTATAATTTGTAGGTACTTTTTGGTCTAACATAGTAACGTATGCATGCCCCTTGTCTGAGATTTAGATGAGCGACTGGAACTTTGAAGTTTCACTCAGGAAGTTCTGCAAACAGATATGTCACACTTTTCATTTCCTTCTCTTAGTTTCATTTGATACACCGTCCCTAAACGTAACTTGAATTGATTTTCTTCTGAAGACAATGAATAAATCCACTTGTCCACAGGTCAGCTTTGACTTCACAAGCAGATTCCTGCCTCCTGTCTACATCCTGGTCTTCATCATTGGCCTGGTCGCTAATGGATTTGGACTCAAATCTTTAAAGCACAACTGGAAGAAAGTAGGAATTGTAAATGTGTTTGTTTTTAACCTGGGACTTGCAGATATCCTGTATCTACTCACTCTTCCTTTCCTGGTCGTGTACTATTTCATGGGTAGCAAATGGATTTTTGGAGACACTTTCTGCAAAATCACACGATTCTGCTTCAACATGAATTTATACGGCAGCATCGGCTTCCTCACCTGCATCAGTGTGTTCAGGTACCTGTCTCTTGTTCACCCAATGAGAGTTTGGGGCAGATTATCTCCAACCCACTCTGTTGTCATCTCGCTCATAGTTTGGCTGTTGGTTAGTGCTCAAAGTCTTCCAGATATGTTCTTCACTAAAACTTATAGAAATAAGGCAGGAAAGTGTTACGACACCACATCTAAGTTTTTTGTGGAGGATTATCTGAAATACAGTTTTGGCTGGACGCTCACTGGATTTTGCCTTCCATTCCTCATCACACTGGGCTGCTATGGACATGTGATTGTGACTCTGTGTCGCTCCAGCTCCACTGACCGAGTGCTGAAGCAAAGAAGCTTAAGACTGTTGTTCATCCTGATCGTGCTCTTCTCTGTTTGTTACATCCCCTATCACATCCTCAGGAACCTCAACCTCTGGTCAAGAGTTCTGTTAAAAAGAAAGGTCTGTTATGGATGGTTTAATGCAGTCTACATCGCTCATCAGGTCAGCCGTGGCCTGGTGTGTCTGAACTCTGCTCTGAACCCTCTGGTTTACCTTCATGTCAATGAGGAGGTCTCCTCTCAGCTCAGACAGATGTTGGGACACACTCGCCAGTATCTCAGTCGTCTTTCTTCAAGTGCTGGTCGTTGGATAGTACAAATTGCAGAGGATGAAAATGATTAATTTAAACTATTTACAATGAAAAATACACACACACAGACCAATTGTGTTAATTATAGATAAAAACAATTTGCATTTCAGCCAGTATTTACTTTATCCTCACCTCGTTACTTTCACTTTACTTTTACTGGAAATGCACAGCAGCTATCAATTACACGTGTCCCCAAACTCTTTATGTATCATTTAGCAGTACAAACTCAGTAATTACAGTTTATACAATTTATTACATGGCGACAAAATCTAAATTTAAACTCTTGCATGCACTATTTCTTTATTTTTTTTATTTATTTTTTTGTCTGTTTTTTGTCTAATCAGTCTTAGACTTTTTTATTCTGATTAGAGACCTAATAAGACATCTACCTAACATATAAAATAAAGTGACAGTTAGCAGGACACCTGCTAGTAGTGTTGCTATCACATCCAGGGAGTGATAGGCATACCAGGGTAACCTGTATGACTCAGTGCGCAGATGTGGCGCCCCTTTGTGTCTCATGACATACTCTATCCAGAAAACTGCACTGTCCAGGGGTTTGATCGGTTTGTCATGATGCAGCTGCGACAGTTTAAGCATATTGGATTTGTAAGGCTTCTCTGGGTCTAGAATATTCTTTAGGCTTCTCACAAGGTGCTCTGTGTCTAGTGTTGTGACTTCAACATATTCAGCCACTCCGCGAGCCTTCATGCGTATCATGTTGTCGTACTGGTCAAAGATTAGAGGAATGCCCAGAACTGGGACAGCATGGTAGATGGCTTCATACAGGCCATTAGTACCTCCATGGGTGACAAAAGCCTTGATTTTTGGGTGACCTAGTAAATCGTTTTGTGGCATCCACTCTACCAACTTGGTGTTCTTTCTGAGAAATTAATTTTTGATTAAGCTAATGTTATTGCTCTTTTTATGCAAGTTAATATAGTCTACATAGATTAGGCTTTGTATTTGCCTTTAATAAAGTTTGTTTGAGGATCTAGCCTGCACATTCCAATTGGAAGATAAAGGGAACTTTTGAAGATATTTACAAATGAGGCACTGTGTGACCTCCAAATTTAAAGAGGTTGCTGAAAATTATATTTAGGATTTTATTAAGATGCTACGTGATCACCACACAGTTTCACAGTTTTACAAGTTGTTAAATTATCAGATGTTACACTTTTATAACAGAAGGATTTGAAAGTGGAGCGTAAAAATGAAAAGTGGTTAGACTTTCTGTCAGAGAATGGAAAATATGTGAAGAAGCCAGAAACAAATGTTTAAGATTTACAGAGATATTATCATACTCCGAGCAGACTTCACAAATAAAATGAATGACATAATTTGTGTTGGAAATGTAAAACTGGGGTTGGGCATTGTCTCTGGGAATTTTCTCTGGTCTCTCCTTTCTGGACTAAAGTTTTAGAAGTTTTGAGGGGCTGGTTTGACTCTAACGTCCCTCCAACCCCGGAAATGGTTTTATTAGGAGACTGGTCCCAAATGCCACTAAAAGATTTTTTTTTTTTTTTTTCGGTTCTCATGCTTGGACTGCATATGAGATTATTCTGAGACACTGGAGGACTACTACTCGCCCTGAGCTGAAGGACTGGATTAAATTAAAGGTTGGAGACAGCTTCTTATGAATCCATGCTTAACAAACTGAGAGCAGGCAACACAGACACAGACTGGGACAACTTTTAGAATTACCTGAAAGCTCAACAAGATATTATTCAAGACTTGAGTGTTAACTAAAACACAACACTGCTCTGTGTGATGGCCTGGATTACAGGAAACTATTCTTATTTTTATCTTTCTACCTGTACCATGTTATTTCATGAAAACCTTGCTGTCACCCTGGGGATTTGTTTTATGTTTCTGTGTTTATGTTTTGAATCAATAAAAACTTGAATGACGAAAAAAAATATTTACAATATGTAAATATATTTAAAAATATATTTACATATCTTAAAGAGAGTTATTTCTTCTGCTATAATTTGTAGGTACTTTTTGGTCTAACATAGTAACGTATGCATGCCCCTTGTCTGAGATTTAGATGAGCGACTGGAACTTTGAAGTTTCACTCAGGAAGTTCTGCAAACAGATATGTCACACTTTTCATTTCCTTCTCTTAGTTTCATTTGATACACCGTCCCTAAACGTAACTTGAATTGATTTTCTTCTGAAGACAATGAATAAATCCACTTGTCCACAGGTCAGCTTTGACTTCACAAGCAGATTCCTGCCTCCTGTCTACATCCTGGTCTTCATCATTGGCCTGGTCGCTAATGGATTTGGACTCAAATCTTTAAAGCACAACTGGAAGAAAGTAGGAATTGTAAATGTGTTTGTTTTTAACCTGGGACTTGCAGATATCCTGTATCTACTCACTCTTCCTTTCCTGGTTGTGTACTATTTCATGGGTAGCAAATGGATTTTTGGAGACACTTTCTGCAAAATCACACGATTCTGCTTCAACATGAATTTATACGGCAGCATCGGCTTCCTCACCTGCATCAGTGTGTTCAGGTACCTGTCTCTTGTTCACCCAATGAGAGTTTGGGGCAGATTATCTCCAACCCACTCTGTTGTCATCTCGCTCATAGTTTGGCTGTTGGTTAGTGCTCAAAGTCTTCCAGATATGTTCTTCACTAAAACTTATAGAAATAAGGCAGGAAAGTGTTACGACACCACATCTAAGTTTTTTGTGGAGGATTATCTGAAATACAGTTTTGGCTGGACGCTCACTGGATTTTGCCTTCCATTCCTCATCACACTGGGCTGCTATGGACATGTGATTGTGACTCTGTGTCGCTCCAGCTCCACTGACCGAGTGCTGAAGCAAAGAAGCTTAAGACTGTTGTTCATCCTGATCGTGCTCTTCTCTGTTTGTTACATCCCCTATCACATCCTCAGGAACCTCAACCTCTGGTCAAGAGTTCTGTTAAAAAGAAAGGTCTGTTATGGATGGTTTAATGCAGTCTACATCGCTCATCAGGTCAGCCGTGGCCTGGTGTGTCTGAACTCTGCTCTGAACCCTCTGGTTTACCTTCATGTCAATGAGGAGGTCTCCTCTCAGCTCAGACAGATGTTGGGACACACTCGCCAGTATTTCAGACGTCTTTCTTCAAGTGCTGGTCGTTGGATAGTACAAATTGCACGGAATGAAAATGATTAATTTAAACTATTTACCAAGAAAAATAAAACCAGCAGAGAACACTTTTTTTTACTCATTCACAATTTTATTTACCAACACCCCGACAGACCAATTGTGTTAATTATAGATAAAACAATTTACATTTCAGCCAGTATTTACTTCATCCTCACCTCGTTACTTTCACTTTACTTTTACTGGAAATGCACAGCAGCTATCAATTACACGTGTCCCCAAACTCTTTATGTATCATTTAGCAGTACAAACTCAGTAATTACAGTTTATACAATTTATTACATGGAGACAAAATCTAAATTTAAACTCTTGCATGCACTATTTCTTTATCTTTTTGTTTGTTTTGTTTTGTTTGTTTTTTGTCTAATCAGTCTTAGACTTTTTTATTCTGATTAGAGACCTAATAAGACATCTACCTAACATATAAAATAAAGTGACAGTTAGCAGGACACCTGCTAGTAGTGTTGCTATCACATCCAGGGAGTGATAGGCATACCAGGGTAACCTGTATGACTCAGTGCGCAGATGTGGCGCCCCTTTGTGTCTCATGACATACTCTATCCAGAAAACTGCACTGTCCAGGGGTTTGATCGGTTTGTCATGATGCAGCTGCGACAGTTTAAGCATATTGGATTTGTAAGGCTTTTCTGGGTCTAGAATATTCTTTAGGCTTCTCACAAGGTGCTCTGTGTCTAGTGTTGTGACTTCAACATATTCAGCCACTCCGCGAGCCTTCATGCGTATCATGTTGTCGTACTGGTCAAAGATTAGAGGAATGCCCAGAACTGGGACAGCATGGTAGATGGCTTCATACAGGCCATTAGTACCTCCATGGGTGACAAAAGCCTTGATTTTTGGGTGACCTAGTAAATCGTTTTGTGGCATCCACTCTACCAACTTGGTGTTATTTCCCAGAGAAGCAGGTTTCTTTCCAAGATGCCTCCATATGACCTTCTGTGGTAGGGCTGCAAACGCTGATGCTATGATCTCTGAAATTTCAGGGCCCAAGTCTCCAAGCAGGGTGCCCAGGGTCATTATGATAACCCCATTATCACCCGAACTCTGCACAAAGTCTTCCCAGTCTGATGGGAGTGGCTTAGAAGGCCTACCTTGAAATCCCCCGATGTAGACCACATTGGGCATAGTGGGGCGAGGAAACTCAAAGGTGAAGTCCACTCTCATCAGCCAGATATCACCTCCTTGCATGAGTGACATGACATCAACGCCGGGCCCAAAGTAGCGATCGCACACGGCCTGGTATGGCGGGTTTGACACAAAATGGAACATATAGACCAGAATTACATGGTAGAATAAGTTAGTCATTCTTTGGAAGAAGTCCATTTTGTCTGAGTATTCAGAGAAAAGCTGTGGCACAAAGGACAGAGGAGAAGGAGCGATGGCAAAGTGGGCCTCTCCGTTGAAAAGCCAGCGCACATTGAACACTGTAGGAAGCTTGAGATAATGGGAGAGCATCACACCTCCTGGAAACGCAGGATCAGTCAGGAATAAATCATAGCCAGTGTCTGTCAGCTCCTTTATTAATGTCTTGTTCTCAAAAATAGTCACCACAAATTCAGCCACCACTTCCTGGTTCTCTCTGATCATGTCAAATAGGTTTTTATAAAAGTCCACCAAGGCCCACAGAGAGCCTCTATTCTGCCTGATCTCAGTCGACCTCCTGAGGAACAAGCTCATGAAGTCCTGGCTCTCCAGATTCTGTTTTTTCTGCTGCTCTATGGTGATGGAGGTGTAGTGGGGGGAGAACTCAGACACGTACCAGCTCGTGGAGGAGCGCAGGACCGTGATCTGATGACCCTGAGAGTGAAGGGCCTCCACCAGGATTTTCATGTTCAGCCAGTGACTTCCATCGATGGGATACACTAGTATTTTCCCGCTGTCACAGATGGGACACAGGGCTGCGAACAGCGTCATGAACACAAGGGCAGGCTTTGACCCCATCCCTGCACAAAAACAAAGATCATCTTAGTAATAGTGCAGAGAGTCCACTGTGCAGATCATATCTACAGAAATTCTTTTTAATGTCAGTACATGAGCTGCAACTCAAATGATATGATTGTGCAGTTTACAGTGTTTCTTATGATATAGCTTTTGAGATTAAAATTTACTGAAAGTGCATTGGTCTAAAGAACAAGGCTTACTGTATTAACCAAATAGTATATTTCAAAAAAGAATAATTCCCTCATTAGTTACAGTTCTCACATTAACCATATGAAACCATTTAATGAAAAATCTTCCTTTTGAACTTGATGGCTGCAGCATTGTCTCAAAACAAATTGGACAAAAGCAATAAAAGACTGGAAATAGAAAATGTATTCAGTGTCTGTGTGTAACGTTTACACAAAATAAAATAAAAAATAAAATGTTTCAAAACCTTATAGCCTTGTTTATTTTACATGTCCCATGGTCTTTGGTAGAAATTATACCTAAATGTGCTTCCAAATGTGTTTCTGTAGTTACTTGTTACTTACTGCAGTTTTTCACACAAAGTTTAGTCTTTGCTCAGCGTCTCGTCAGAACAGTTAAGTAATGCTCTGTACCTTTTGAACAAGTCAAAGTCCTCGGACACATGCATGATGTACATGTGTTATGTATAACATAGGTACAGTTACAATTATTTCATATTTTCAAAAGGGGTTACAGCCACATCTGAAACTATAAAGCATGGCTCAGATTTCATACCATGAGGAGAGTGCACAGGAAATGCCCATAGTCTAAAATTAATGTGTTTTGAATTTAGTTTGAAAGCACAATTCTCAGAAACAGGACATAGCTTACCTCAAAGCATTTATGTTGTGAAATTGCTGAGACACACTACTTTACTCAGCTCTGTTATAATAGAAAGAACAATAGAATGTAATAAATCAGATGCTCACCTTAGATGATCGTGTCCCTCTCTGTGTTTTGTCTCTGGCCTCTGTTGTGGCCAAGCAGCAGCCCAGAAGTGAATGTATAACTCTTGTGTCCCCAAGTTAATGGCTTCCTCTTCTGTTGCCTGCTCTTTATCCAAGTCAAGATCTGACCACACAGGACTCTCTCTCCTGACATCACCTCCCTCTCTCCCATATATTTTTTTTCTTTTTCCTAGAGCAGTTGATATTTATGGTCACATTCTTTCAAATTTGTACAAAATGTGACATTGTTTTTGGAAAAGTAGAGGTAAGCAAAGAAACAGTAGACTTGATTGATCATTAATCAAATCCGTCAGGCCAATCATCTGTTGGGTCCTGATTACCTAAGATAAGGGCTGATAATTTAAGACACAGTGGCAATTACATAGAAGCCCAACAAGTTTAAGAAAGATGTGCCTTTTTATTGCAGAGAGTATTTTTGCCACCTCCATAAGCTTTAATTTCAGTGAAACTAAACAAGCCTAAACGATGCTATTTAAAGGCTGCAAACATTTACTTGGTAAGTGTGGTTTAAACCCCCTCAGTCAGTATTTGGCTGAGGGCTCTCTTCTGATTGGACAGTGGGGGATTGACAAAACATATGGGTTTGTTTCACTGGGGCGTCATTGCTTCTAAGTGATAATGCTAAAAGCTTACTTATCACTTGTTGTTTATACAGTTCAGCTCAGAGAACAACAGTGCATTAGGGCGTCATGCAGTTACATAGAGGAATAATACAATAAAACTAGGACATGCAGTATTTTAATCCACTTTGTTCCACTAAAAGTTAAACTGGTTTAATAATAATAACCGAATTGATTTATATTGTGCTTTACATGCTTCTCAAAGTGCTTTACATGAGTCCATTATTAATTATTCATTCACTCCTCACTCAGGTGAGCTACGTACTTCTGTAGCCACAGCTGCCCTGGGGCAGACTGATGAAAGCCTGGCTGCCAATCTGCTCCTATGACCCCTCCAATCAGTACCAAACACAGTCACACTGACACATTGATACGTAGTAGGGATCGAACCACCAACCTTCATGTTAGTCTCTACCGACTGAGCTACTGCCTAAGTTTAAGTAATGAAATCCCAATCTCCACACTGGGCTCTACTTGCAGTGATCAAACTGTTTTCACTAACTACCCTCAGTCAGAGCAAAATGAATAAACGCTCTGATTGGTCAGTTGTTTTAACAAAGTCACAAA
This sequence comes from Bostrychus sinensis, assembly GCA_020698575.1. NCBI lineage: Eukaryota > Metazoa > Chordata > Actinopteri > Gobiiformes > Eleotridae > Bostrychus > Bostrychus sinensis. The sequence continues at coordinate 11,636,056 of CM036250.1, forward strand.
TGTCCAGAAGTGGAAAGTAAAGTATCAGAAAGTAAAGTGCAAAACTACTTTGTACTTTTTAAAACTTTCATCCCGTTGGGTTAGGGTTTTTGTCAAGTCAGTTTAATTTTTATTATGCTGAAGTTAATACTGACTTTGATTACTTTTGCCACCTCTGCAAAAATGTACATGAAATTCCATAATGTTACTGCAATGCAACCAATTCACTGTGATATGGTTCTTAGTTATTGTAATAACAAAACAGTCACTATAGACTTGTGCTTAAATGAAAGTCAGAAAGTCCTGCTGAATCATGAATGCGGTCTCTTGGGGCAAAACAAACCCCTCAGCCCCGACCTTCAGACTGCTCTGACCCTCCCTTAGCACATACTGCTTCTTCTTTCTGCAGAGCGGGAGCGTGGTGAACTCTGGCCCTGGCAAACATTAAAGGACAAGCCCAATGGACTGCGATCACATGTCCATGTGCAGAGTTGAAGGCATGTCGGGGGTGGGGGTGGACTGAAGGTACATAGCCGAGGAGTTTGGTTTCCCAATCCGTTCTGTTGCCTGTAATCACTGTGTTTTATTGTGTTGAAGGCCCGAGGCTGCTGCAGTGTAGTGGGCGCAATGGAGCCCGTACAGGAGTCATGGAAGCGCCACAGAAGTGACAGCGCAGGTGAGAGTCCGGAGCCGTGGGCATGACTCTTACTCTTACTCTTAGTTTCATAGTTGCACAGGATCTAACTTCCTTGTTGACTTAACCTCTGAACAGCTGGAGCAGGTAACAGATGAATATAGTAAGTAAAAGTGAAAGGTTAGCAGTGTCTCAGCTCTCAACACAGACCTATCAGTTGCGTACAAGATTAGAATATTTGCAGTGCAGTGTTGTGCATGAGTGACTTGACTGGTTTAATGTTTCTCTGCCATAACCATGCCATTACAAACAGACCAAAGCAGGCACATAAGAAAAGAATTTAATACAAAAACCTTGGTTTGAATGGCATTGTGTAATTGTGTGATGGTAGATGGGTAAAGGGACAAGGAAAACAGCTGTGAATGTAATCTCTGAGAATATGCCAGTCTGAAAATAGCATGTACCAGCCTCTAATAGTGGTGTCCTTAGCATCTATCTTACTCATGGTCTAAGAATATGTGCCAGGTGTTGAGTAAGTGATGTTCCCCGGGAGTGAAATAAGTAGCATGAATGACATTTGAGCTTTGATATGTCTCAAGTTGTATATTTGGCAATGTTTCCAGTGAAGATGCAGTTTGTTATTAACGCCTATCAAGTTGAAAGTTAAATTGGATTTAAGCAGCAGATCAATAACAAAGATGTCACATGTAGCACATACCTGGCAGTGAGCTGCTCAGTGTTTGTGATGTGTATAATTATATTTGGCATTCAGATGAAGTGGATGAGGTTAAACCTGCCCCAGTTAAGAACAAGATCACTGAGATAAGATTAATGATTTTAGTGCAGGGGTGTCCTCACTATGGCTTCATTCTCAATAGGCCCAAATTGCAGCAGTTTGTACTTCTTAGTCTTCATATTAGTGTGAGGTGGACCTGGGATAAGAAGGGAAGAAAAAAAATGAAAATTTGTGGTTGTGGCACTGAAAAACAGTGTTGGGAGTAACGCGTTACAAAGTAATGAGTTACAGTAACGAGATTACAATTGTCAGTAACGCAATTTGTCACTAACAAAATACCCAATTAGTTACTCGCGTTACAGTCACTACAGTCAGTTTCATTCAGCTGCAGTTTACCGCAAGGACACGGAATGAAAATGCATTAAACGAATAGCGCTAATACGTTTCCTACTTTATTTTCATCCGTTCCTTTCTCTGCTCCTATTTAAAGGCGCGCAGGGGCCACTCGTCCTGTCCGCGCTGATCCCCCTCTCCGCGTGTGTCGGGGTGCATGTGTGCGTCCGGGCGCATGCAGCTGCTCCTGCTGTCAGCGGGGACAGCGGGGAAAGAAGAAACATGCACCGCTTTGGCGCAACAATTGCATTTTAGCTTCAAAGTAGTGAAATAAAACTGTGTCTACAGGACCTGAACGCTGCACAGGAGCAGAGGTGAACTTAAAGGGCAGCATTTGCTGTGTCAGGCTGCCCTGCTGCTGAAATGAATGCAGCTAAAAAAAACTTGAACGCCTGTATTAAGATAATAACTGCTGGTCAGGGCAACAGTGAGGCTATAGGCTTCTTCTGTTTAGAATTGGGTTATTCATTTAGGCCTTCCTATTAGGAAGTAATCCAAAAGTAAAGTAACTAAGTTACTTTCATGAGTCATTAACTAAGTAAAGTAATATAGTACTTTTTAAAAGGGTAACTAGTAATCTGTAACTAGTTACTTTTTTTGAGTAACTAACCCAACACTGCTGAAAAAATATGGTACATGCTATGTGACAGTCCCAAGCCTGGATAAATCTGAAGTTGATAAATGTGGGGAGATCCCTGAAACTTAAAGAGTGTTCAATTGGAACTTAAGGAGTCGAACTACGTTATCTCTATTGAGTTGTCCTTTTCACATATATTTTTCATGTGTGGCCCTCAAAAAAAACAAAAAAAAAAAACAAAACTATTTGGACAACCCCATTTTAGAACATTAAACATTATGTAGACTGTACTTGTACTAAAATGTGTTGAGGACATTTGATGATTGTTTTACAAGGACTTGACAGGAAATTAGAGTAAGTTTAAACCTGTGCAACAGATCAAAGCGCACGTGCTTCAGCGGTGTGAGCAAGTCAACCACAGGTACATCCTCTACACTTTCACTGACTACCATGTGATTCCACAGATAGTAAGTTACTGTCTATATGCAGGGGCATAATATCAGGCAGTGCAGAACATGAGGGGGCCCATTGAGAGGACAGAACACGGCAGGCATGACTCCATTAAAGAACAAGCTTTTCTTAAATTAAAAAAGATAAAAAAGAAATATATGATATGCAAAAGTCCTTCACAATTTTTTACTTAATGCTTACAATGTTTATTTATGAACTAAAATAAACATCTCATTTTTTGTGGCACTGGCATGTTTGAATATTTTTGCAAAGTATTAGTCAACTCTAAGAAAGTACAGTGCACCTTTTTTATGTAAAAGATATAATAGATAATATATGGATGTACAGACTTCCTGAATGTGTTTAATAACTTTAGTGCCCATTCTAAAAACCTGCACTCATTACCACATGGGCTGTCATCTGCATATACAGCTACTTCTTGAGTTCATTTAGCGTGATATGAGATAGATAATGATAAGATGTAAGGTGAGCTTATCCATAAAAGTTAGGCACTAATTTTTCTGTTAAAGAGGGCGTTGAGATAAATGCAACACTATATGTTTAAATATTTTTTATTTAAAGGAACATAGGTTATCTTTTTTTAATACTAGCTATACAACAACATGAATGCAAATAAACTTCCCACAGATGAAGCAGTCTTTTTTTAAGCATATGTTGTTATGATATTTTAAGGGACTATCTTTTATGAGATTTTCAGTTTCATACGCACCATTTAAGAATAACATAATGTCTTTGAAAAGGTTGTAACAGCGCAATTTGTGCTGTAATCATCTTCACAACATCTTTTTATAGGGACAATTAAACGTTTTACCATATGCCAGGGATTAAGTTACACATAGGCTACTACCCCCAGGTGGTAACAGGAGGGAAAACAACTTAGGTCAGCCTCAATCTTGACAATTATTGTGGTTTATTCTGTACAAGTTTGTTTCGTACAAGTTTAGCACTGAGAACAGTTGTGCACAATAACACATACTCACTGTGCGTGTGGTCTGGCGTCAGCACGGACATTTTGGCAGCCCACTTAGACTTTTTACATTAACATATCATGAACATATAGACAGGCTGGTTGGCAGTATGTCCTTTGGCTCTCCCACGCTGCTTCCCACTGAGCTGCAGTCAGCTGACTGGGCAGTTGGGTGAAGCTCGGTGCAGTGAGTGCAGAGAGGGTCGGACAGTTTGCAGCGCGCCTGTTCCTCTGCCGGACACCCCAGACCTCCATATTATGGCTTTAGTCATTAACGCTTCTCTTGAGCAGAAGAAGCTCACCCAGACGCCTTTGCTAAAGATTTGGGTGCCATGGATGGGATGCAACTTGAATCGCAGAAGAGGATGTAAGTGCGTTTTTATTTGAAATTGATCACGCAGTGTAGTTTACGCTAAATACGCGGGTCACCTGTACAAGTTGTGGCTAATATTGTGATTTTTATTATTTAAAGCTGGAGTTGAGGGTCTTATATAATGCGCAGCAGCAGCAGCAGTAGTCAGACAGTGTGAGAGTGTGAGGGGGTCTCACACAGACGGGGGTGTAATGGGACACCGGCCAGGTCCGAGTTGACTCTTCATTCATTGACGCGGTTCTTTGAGCGTGAAGCTGGCGCAGCAAAACTCATTCATAACCGAACTGTCTGGACTGTGATAGTTTCACAGTGCATCCGGGTATTTCTGTGACACACACAACTGGTGGGACAGCTGCTTCTCATGTACAGTAGAACATTACAGATGTGACAAACAGCTGGGAATAAGAGATAAACTTCTGATATAGGAATAGGAGTTGCTCATTATATGGCAACTTTATCGTTATTGGAGTATGGCCAATAACAATATCACATAATGTTTTGCAGCCATAAACTTCCTAGATTAGTCCTAAAGTCCTACTCCTAATCCTAGTTTAGACCAGGTTTAGTAAGTCACGTATAGTTTTTGTTTAATACTGATTTAACACTAGTTTTAGAAGTTAGGTTGTTTGCATTTGCATTAAAATCAGCCCTTCAAACTCTTTTTCCAGAAATTTTAGGCCATATCTTCTCACAATTACCCACTGTCATTGTCACATATTGTTCTATGTTATGTGTAACATATTAAGAATCAGGTCTGTTTGTTCTCAAAGGATCTATTTCACTTTATTACAGGCCGGTTCACCATCTGACACTGGTTTTGCTGACATTTGAACTTCACCTGCAGGTTTCTGTTTCACAACTTAATGAAGATTAACCAGGCCGCGCAGAGTGGCACACAGACGCACATCTCTCACACACAACACCTGTCACTCCAGCTGCACAGATCAGACTGTAACCAGGACTAATAATGCCCCCCCTGACGTATTACTCCTGTTTGTTGTCATTTCAGCCTCCGTGCCTCAGTTCTGCAACTCTCCCACCATGATTGTGATGGTGGGACTGCCTGCCAGAGGGAAGACCTACATCTCCAAGAAGCTCACCCGCTACTTAAATTGGATTGGGGTGCCGACTAAAGGTAATTTTTACCCCCTATAAAAATATTACCAAGGCAGAAACGCTTTGTCTTATTGTTGCTGACCTACTTTGTATGTGTTTTCTCTCCTCTAGTGTTTAATGTAGGTCAGTATCGCAGGCAGGCTGTGAAGACTTATAAGAACTTTGAATTCTTTAAACCTGATAATGAGGAGGCCATGAGGATTCGGAAGTAAGGCCACACACAGATAACATTGTGCCACGAGTTGAATGTCTGAATTATAATACATAATATGATGTCTGAATTATAATACATAATAGTGACTCGTGTTTTGCAGTTGTTGTCCCTTTGCATACATGAGTGTAACTTGTCCCTCAGGGCCTGTGCAGCAGCTGCCCTCAAAGACGTCGCAGCCTATTTCTCAAAGGAACAGGGACAAGTAGCTGTGAGTATGGAAAACACAAACACTATGTAATTTTAAATGAATAAGAAACAGTGTATGTAACCTCTGTTAGCGTTTCAGTATTAGCCCAGTGGAACTTGACATCCCGTTTGTCCAAAAGGATACTGTGCAGTGTGTATGAGCCAATTCAAACAGTAGAGGCTCAAAACAAACACAGACAAATGAGTGATGTGTAATGGATAATTTATTGAAGGAATAACTTTAGACCCCAGCAGGTAGAGATGTCAATGATGCAATGAAGGGAGAGGTTTATGGATTGATTAGGGGGAAAGTATCCACCCAGGGGCCAGTGGGGAAGAGGAGGAGACAGAGAGGCTGAGGAGGCTGATGGTTCTGCTGCTGCTGCTGTGGAGTTGGAGGCGGAGGAGGGTTGTGGCTCGTAGCTGAACAGCAGGGTCACTGAGGGGAGAAGGCGTATATAAATAAATGTGAAGACTTGGGAGGTGACTGGATGAGCGGCAGGTGGCAGGCTGTGATTGGTTGACAGTGACAGACAGGTGAGTGTAGACGACCTGGGTGAAATTACACTACAGCCATTAGTGCACTGCACTGAGTGTAAGCTTATTAAATTTTCTGTACTACTAGGGGTGTAAGATGTTGTGATATTTTATTTGGTGATATTTTAATGATATAAAAACCTCTATCAATATTTTTGTATTTCACTGAAAAACATCTTGGGATCAAACTGTGAGCGTTTATTAATTTTTAAAATATTTTATTTAAAATAAATTCTGGACGCACTTTCATTTTGTTGTTTATTTGGAGAAAGGCAATTTGTTTGTGAAATACAGTGGCAGTACTCGTCCTGATAATTGAACAAAATTGTATTTTATATAAAAATTGTTCAGATAGTAGTGTATTGGTAAAAGTTATGCCTTAGTTACAGTATTGCGATATACAGATATATATCTTATCATGATGCTTATATATCTTATCAGCAGATTCTTGCCAATACACAGCCCTATGTACTACTATTACACATTTTGACCTAAAAGTATAAAACACACCAAGTTTAACCTGCTGTGTTGTTTAGTCCACCAGGTCATCCTGTGTTTACCTGCATTTCACTATACAATTATTAATTGATTGAACTAAAGAAAAAAAAAGCTACATTGATTGTAGTAATTGCTTGCTGCAGCCTTGGTATGTTTTATTAATAGCTTTAGATTATGGGAATTATGTAGTATATTGTAATGTAGTCTTGGGATTCCAGGTATTTGATGCCACAAACACAACCAGGGAAAGGAGAGCAATCATTTTACATTTTGCTAAAGAGCGGGGCTACAAGGCAAGTATGGTACATCAAACATGTTTCAGTGTTAGCAAAATATAACATTTAAAATGTGATTTAACAGGTATTTTTTGTGGAATCAATTTGTGAAGACCCAGAAATCATTGCAGAGAATATAAAGGTACAGGGGACATAATAACAAAGTTTCACTTGCACTGTTTTAAATGGTTGATAGCATGTTTTTACCTTGTAGCAAGTGAAATTTGGGAGTCCAGATTACGCAGATCGTGACTATGATGAAGCAAAGGAGGACTTCATTCAGCGCATCGACTGCTACAGAGCCAGTTACATGTCTATAGATGATGAGAAAGACAGGTATTACCCTTTCCTTATGTGGATGAAAACTTTTTTATATTACTCTTTTAAACCCCATATGTTTGCTTTGATAAATCTGCAGAAAGCTGTCTTACATTAAGATCTTCGACGTGGGCAGCCGGTACCTGGTGAACCAAGTGCAGGACCACATTCAGGGCAGAATCGTGTACTATCTCATGAACATCCACGTCACCCCGAGATCCATCTATCTGAGCCGCCACGGGGAAAGTGAACTCAACCTGTTGGGACGCATCGGGGGAGACTCAGGACTTTCACCCAGAGGCCAGAAGGTACCTGGAGTTTATCATTAAGACTTATTTTCACAGTGGTTCCTAGAAGGTTAGGGTTCACACAGGTCTTGTTTCCTGCAGTATGCAAATGCGTTGGCAACCTTCATTCATAACCAGAATATCAAAGACCTGAAGGTGTGGACGAGTCACATGAAGAGGACGATCCAAACGGCAGAGGCACTGGCCGTCCCATATGAACAGTGGAAAGCACTCAATGAGATCGATGCTGTGAGTAATACCCAAAATAAAAACATATAAACCCAAATCTAAAAATGTAAATAAAACAAGAACGCAAAGATCTACAAATCTCATTAAACCATATTTTATTCACAAAACATAAACAACATATCAGGTTTGTATCTAGATATTTGCCATTTCACAAAACACACTGGCTTATTTTGAATTTGATGGCTGCAACACATCTAAAAAAAGAGAGACTGGAGAAAAGTAAGTTGTACAACTAAGTAGATTAATTGGCAACATTTCAGTCCATATCATCTTACTAAAATGTTGCCAATAAACCTAATTAGTTGCAAAAGGCTGATTGTTTTTTATTAGTATCACCTGCTTTTCCAACCTTTTGTGGCCCCTGTCCCAAGGTTTTGAGATGTTGTTGTTGCTATCAAATTTAAAATAAGCAATTTTCTCATGAAATGTGTTTCAACCTGATAAGTTGTTTATATTCCATTGTGAATAAAATATGGTTTTATGATTTTTTTTTTAAACAGTAATCCTGTTTTTGTAGTACATATTGTTCATGAGTAATCTGTTTTGCTGTGCCAGGGAGTCTGTGAAGAGATGACCTATGAGGAGATTCAGGAAACCCACCCAGAAGAGTTTGCCCTAAGGGACCAAGACAAGTATCGCTACCGCTATCCCAAAGGAGAGGTGAGATTTGTTCTGGATCACACATGGACACAATGCCTGAGGAAGCAGAGAAAGATACAGATTTGTTACATGCACTTAACCACAGGAATAACCTATTTAGGTTTAATAATGAATAAGTTCCTGAATTATTCTGTCTCGGGCTAGTCCTACGAGGACCTGGTGCATCGTCTGGAGCCAGTCATCATGGAGCTGGAGAGGCAGGAGAACGTCCTGGTCATCTGTCACCAGGCTGTCATGAGATGTCTGCTCGCCTACTTCTTAGACAAACCTGCAGGTAGCACACAGGATATTTTTTTTTACATTTATTTAAAAGCCAATTCCAAAAACGTTAAGACACTTTGTAAACTATAAACACAGGATACATAATAAAATGTAATTTTATTCACAATAGAATAAAAACAGAATATCAGGGGTTAAAACTGAGACATTTCACCATTTCATGAAAATTATTGCCTACTTACTTACTTTAGCGACTGCATGTCACTAAAGTGGGAAATAAAGTTATGAAAGTAAGTTGTAGTAATAAAAAAACAGATTGAGATGCATTTTGCTTTGTGTAACTCGCAGCAAGGAGGTTTGTTAGATTGATTCTTGGGCAAATTGTGGCTACAGTCTTCATGTCCTCCCTGTGTCACTGTGGGCTCTCTCTGGGCACTCCTCCCGCCGTCCAAATACATGCATTGTTAGATGAACTGGTGACTCTTAATTCCCCTAGTGAATGAATGTGAGAGTGCCTCTGTGTGTCTCTGTGTCTGCCCTCCATCTATTTGGCCACTGACAAGAGTGGACCCCACCTAAAGCCCATAGTTAACTGATAGAAAACACATTTAGAGTCATTTCAAACAAGTATTGTAACCAGATGTGGGAGAAGTACTCAACATCTGTACTCAAGCACTATTACTTTCAAATAATATTACTCAGCCAAAGGCTAAAGTACTAAAAAAATATATATAGAAATTGAGTAGAAATTATGCTGCTGCTACTACTACAAAGTAAATGTCAATGTTTTTCTTTCAAACGGGAATAAGCTTAGTGTTCTATTATGTTGTTATTAAATTGAACACAGGGTCCATTTTCTTTGTTTATAATTAACTTCTGTATTATTTCTTGTGTGAAGACGAACTTCCTTATCTCAGATGCCCTCTTCACACGGTGCTCAAACTCACACCTATTGCCTATGGTAGGTGAGACTAAATTAAATATTGACTGCGCTCTGGTCATTTCCTTCACAGTCTGATCTTGTTTCCTTTAATTGTAGGCTGCAAAGTGGAGTCTTTTTACCTCAACATTGAAGCAGTCAACACACACAGAGAAAAGCCAGTAGTAAGTTTCAGCTGCCACATTAACACCTGATAGTTAAACCCTTTAGACCAGTGCTTCCCAACTGTTTTGGTTTTGTGTACCCCCAGGACCTGACTTAGTCCTGGTTTAGTCCTGATTTTGTCTTAGTTTAGTTCTGGCTTTAGACCTGGTTTGTTCCTGGTTGAGTTCTGGTTTTAGTACTGGTTTAGACCAGGTTTAGACTTGGTTTAGTTCTGAATAAAGTTCTGATTTTTTTTCCTGGTTGAGTTCTGGTTTAGACCTGGTTTAGGCCTGGTTTAGACCTGGTTTAGTCCTGGTTTAGACGTGGTTTAGTCCTGGTTTAGACCTGGTTTAGACCTGGTTTAGTCCTGGTTTAGTCCTGGTTTAGACCTGGTTTAGACCGGGTTTAGTCCTGGTTTAGTCCTGGTTTAGTCCTGGTTTAGACCGGGTTTAGACCTGGGTTAGGCCTGGTTTAGACCTGGTTTAGTCCTGGTTTAGATGTGGTTTAGGCCTGGTTTAGACCTGGTTTAGTCCTGATTTAGACCTGGTTTAGACCTGGTTTAGTCCTGGTTTAGACCTGGTTTAGACCTGGTTTAGGCCTGGTTTAGACCTGGTTTAGACCTGATTTAGATCTGGTTTAGGCCTGGCTTAGACTTGGTTTAGTCCTGGTTTAGACCTGGTTTAGGACTGGTTTAGTCCTGATTTAGGTTTATTTTAGTCTTTGAAAGCTAACTATATAAAGCTACTATAAATGGTCACATGACTCCATGTACCCCGTAATGTGCTCGTGTACCCCTAGGGGTCCCCGTACCCCTGATTGGGAAACACTGCTGCACAAGAGATCTTCTTACCTATTTCTTGTTTGTGATGATATTTTTGCAGAACGTTCATGTAAACAGAAACCCAGAGGAAGCTCTGCAGACTGTCCCTGACCACATATAAGTATCTGTTTGATAAACTCTGATCGTGGCTACACTAAAAGGACTGTGAGTCTACTGAAGCGCATGGACGCCCCCTGCTGTGAGTGTGAGGAGCGTGCACCGCCGTGTTCAACTGTGTTAAATGTGTTTTGACCTGTAGTTTGTTTGTTTTTTACATTTGTGGTCACAGTGTTTACAAAATGTGCAGAAATACTCCTCAAAAAATGTCAAAAATAAGCTTGTCACTGTAAAGACTTGTTGATAATGAAGTTAAAAATGTAGCACTTATTGTATAAAATAAGATGGTGTAAATAAATGTGTTTTGATGTTAATTGTGATAACATTATTTCTGTGCCTATGTTGTAATTAACATGGTGTTTGTATTACATTATTCAGGCAGCCATTTAAACAAAATCTGATCATATAGTTGTAAAAATGCAGTTCAGTGCCATTTGCAGTAAAAAACAAACAAATAAAAAAAAAAACATACTGAAAAAAGTTGCACGAGCTGAAGTGCACTGTCAAAGTTATCAAGTAAAACATAAATACAGGGTTAAAAAAACATAGTCTACATCAAACAACAAATGTTAAAAAAACATAAAACACAGGGTATAAATAAATAATCAATAAAATATTAAAGATAAAAAAGGTGCATGTCAAAAGAAGTTCAAAGTGCGTTGTTCAAAGTCATCACAGCGACGCATTTAATAGAACAATAACATTTCCCTGAAGCGAGGTCAAAGATCTGTCTTGCAACATCTGCATTATTTTGAATTGGATTATTTGATACTGCTCTTGCACAGTGGCAGAGTGGTTAGTGCTCCTGCCTCTCAGATTGTGTGTGGAGGCTCTATGTGTAGAATGTGTCCCTAAGTTTCAGCCCTGTGACTAACTGGATGGATATAGATGTATACTTTTCTTTCTACTATGATATCCTCCTGTCTTGGGCCAGATTTCTCAGTGACTACCAACTTGGATCATAATGAGCAGCAGTCAGCGTTCAGACACATTTAGCACAGGTGTCAGTCACAGTATTTGTGCTGAATTTGGCAGTTTTATAATGTTTGTCCCATAGAGGAGGCCAAGTTCAAATGGAGTCAATTATTCTCAAACAGACCAGTGTTGTTCTGTTCTTCATGGCCAGTAACAGCTCTGTGTAAGTGAGCAGTAAGCCAAGGGAAAACACATTTAGAAGTCTTTTCAAATGAGGAATGTAACCAGAAACTAACTAACTCAGGCTGTAACTCAGAATCTGTACTCAAGTGCTATTACTTTGAAATAAAATTACCCAGGTAAAGGTGAAAGCACTCAACAAAAACAGAAATTGAGTGCAAGTAAAAAAAAGTGCTGAATGTAAATTTTTACTAAAGTAGAAGTACATTTCACAGTACAGTACAAACTCTACTACTAAAAATACTACTGCCACTACCACCACCACTGCTAACATGACTGCTCCCACAGCCGTCTCAATAGAGTGAGAAAGGTAGGCAATTTCCTAGGGCCCAGAGCTGAATGTGGGCCCCCAAGGACGGTCATTTATCTGTACAACAGTGAATAAGTAGTTTCAGTGAATGAAAACAAACCACTGCAGTGGCTGCCTCGCAATTCTCCTAAAAGGACCCTATTTGGAGAGAAGTCAAATCATAAAGTGTAGCCAGCCTGAAATATTATTTACCATCAAAAATGCACCAGAAAACAGGAAATCATATGTGTTTTGTTCAGAGTTTTCTGACTGCGGACTCCTGGACCCCCCCTGGCTTATACTGTACCACACATTCAGCTGTCTGTTGTGCAGACAAGCTTAATATTGAAAATAGGAGGCAAAAAAGAGCTTATATTAATGCTTAGTAAAATTTAATCAAATGCCCCTTGTTACCATGTTTTTGGTTCAAGGACGGATTTGCAAAAAACAAACAACATAAAAATAAAAAATAAAAACTGGAGCCTACATAGGGCCTCATTTGTCCGTCTTGCCTAGGGCCCCTATAGTGTCTAGAAACGGCTCTGACAACTCCTATTACTAATACTCTTATACTACTTATACTGTTACTACTGCTACTACTACTAAGCAAACGTTTTTTCTACAAAATCTACTTTAGTAGACGTAGAAATGTACCAAAAAATGTAGTCCCCCTCCATCTCTGGAAACATTTTGGTGCACACGAGAGGAGGTGGAGGCCTTTTTGGTATCGCCCCACACAGTCGAGCAGGGGTTAATCCGTCATTTCTCAGGTGGCAGCAGTGCGCGAAATTTCCAGTTCGCGTAAACACAACCTGGGAGCTACGACTATTCAGACAGGTATTTCTGAACGCACGCCATCTTTTTAAATCTGCCTTTTGGATGTTTATTTATCTCTTATCGCAGCTTCACTTGTTTTTAAATCCCGGGAGGAACCTCTACATTGGTGAGGCTGAGGGAGGGAAGAGTGTGCCCCACCGTGAGATAACTCACCCTCGGAGAAGATGAGAAGTGCGTCCTGTGAAGTGCTGCGCCAAAGTTGACAACGTGACGGTGCTGGACACATCTACGGCTAATTTTGGAGCAGCGTTAAATACCAGCGTTAAAATGGACATAATGAACTCTGTAATCCAGTGTGTTTTAGTGTTATTAATTTTGTGTGTGAACGTGGGATTTACTGAAGACTATGAAGTGCATTTAAGAGAAAAATTACGTCTTCAAGTAAGTTTTTATTTTATTTATTTATTTATTTATTTATTTATTTATTTATTTATTTATTTTACTGGTTGTTAGAGTTAAAGTAGCCTATATGTGTACATTTAAGTTAATTTAGCCCAGGATTTCAAGCCAGATTTTTAAGGCAAACGCGTGTCTTTGTATCAATAATGCCACAGAACCTCTATTGTGTGGCCTTAGTGTTTCCACGATTAAAGTCCATTATAAAGTCCCAGAAAAGTGTAGGATATGTGGTAATGTATTGACACAGGAACGACTTGTGTGCAAAATGATCACTTGAAACCGAGGCGTGCAGCCTGACTGGCTCTGTGTACAGTGAAAGCATTTATTTCCAGTCCCACTTCCCCTCCATTCATGAATGGGTTTGATTCACACAATTTTGACACAAAATTCTGACTGAACGTTTGCAACTAAGATTACCAAAATAAAAGACAGGAGGTGTAGGTATTTTTACAGTGTCATTTTGTTTTTCTGGGCATAATTTACTCTATTCCTGGTTTGACCTGTAGCTTTATGTCTTTTCAGAGAAGAAAAAGACAAAGTAAGACAGAAAAACCAGTGGTAAGTCTGCTTTTTATAATGTTTTGTTTCTGAATTTTTACATTTTTATAAACCTACTGTAACTTGTGCATCTGAGGGGTGTCCAGATTTTTTTCTAAAGAGGGCCAGATATGAAGATGTTCAAGGGCCTGATGTTTTCTACGAACTGAACGCATGCAGTACAAATTAAAGGCAAACTCTGTTAAAAACAATTTTGCTTTCAAAAGCCAAATGTTTATAATTTATTTTCTTTGAAAACAAAATCTAAACCCGGACCCTGCAAGATACAAGGTGCAGAGAGCAGTGGAGGAGATGCACAAATGTACAGACGAAGCTACAGAGCAGCGGTGGAATGTAACGAAGTAAAAGTACTTAGTTACTTTACTTAAGTAAAGAAATTGAGTACTTCTTCCACCACTGCTACAGAAACACTATATGAAAGTGCTGGTGAGCCATAAGTAATGAAATTTCTCATAGAAGCCAAGGGCCAGATGAAATCTAGACCCGTGCCACAAATGGCCCCCGAGCCGCACTTTGGACGTGTCTGGTCCAAATGTAAGTGCCAGAATTTTTATAAAAGAACGTTCCCATTCAAACACCAGTGTACACAGACACTGAAGGTGAGGAGGGTGAAGGCCCTTGCTCAAGGGCAGTATGCAGCAGTATGAGCAGTGAGGATCGAACCACCAACCTACTGTTCTACTGTTTATGGGATGACCTGCTCTACCTCCTGAGCCACTGCTGTCCAGACACTTTACTCTAGACAGAAAACCCCATCCTTTCTCAGGTTATCAACATCCATTGGCTCCACTGCTTGCCTTAACTGTGAAAAAAATAAAAACTCTGAATATACTGTCCCATTCTGTCTGCCCCAGCCTCGACCGCAGTTTTCCATACTCTCTGGGCCGTCTTGTGGGGATGAGGATGTCGCCTCTGCCCGGACTCATGTGGCGGCTGCTACTGACCAGATTGGGCTCAGCAGGCGCCAGCGTTGCCCGAGTAAACACCAGGAGGGCGCAGACACCGGGCAGGGAGCATGTGGCTGGGGCAGAGCAAACAGAGATAGAGATAAACCGGGGGACACACAGTAGATGTGAGGAGCTTTTCACAGACGTCTGTTTTAGCGCGTCCCGACTGATGTTGTCTTTGTTGTTGATTTATAGTGCAGTTAACACAAGGCTTGACTTTACCACTGCTCTGTGTACCTAGATGTCTGTGTAATCACCAGTGTATTCACCTTCCACCCTGCTACACAGTGTTTATAAGTGCTTGATGTATTTAGTTATGTGTTTGTCAGACAGTGGTGGAAAATAACTACCTACTTTCTAGGCCTGTAGTCAAGTCAAGCCCAGTACAGCGATTAATCGTCTGAAAATCAACCAAAGAATATGTGGCGAGATTGATTTCACATTAATTAGAAGATAAAATGTTTAGAAAAGCAGGCTGTTAAATTTATTGCTATCTAAAAATCATATTTTAGTTAAACCAGCTTTATTGACGGAAAGACTTCATGCAACTAAACAACCAATAACATTTTAGTCGACCAAGACCTCACTGTCCGATTGATCAACTAAGCAACCAAAGCCTGTCAGCCCTACTACTTTTACTAAAGTAATTCACTAATGTAGATTTTTGGAAGAAAAGGTACTTCCTGAGTACTCAAGTAATTGTATTAAGTAATAGAATAATAAATGAGTAAAAGTATTTTTTGACCCTAGTACTAAAATAGCAGAAGCGGAAGGAAAGAAGGAGTTATTCTTTATGTTTGATTGTGTGTTTATGCTTGATTGTGTGTTTATGTTTGATTGTGTGTTTATGCTTGATTGTGTGTTTATGTTTGATTGTGTGTTTATGTTTGATTGTGTGACTAATAAGTTTGTAAAACCATTTGAGATGACTACTGTTGTGATATTGGGCTATATAAATAAAAATGAAGTTAATCAACCAATAAAATTTTAGTCGAGTAAGACATCACTCAAGTAGTAATAGTAGTAGTTGAGGAAGTATTAGCAGTAATAGTAGGAGCAGTAGTAGTAAGACTAGTTAAAGAAATTAATAGTAAAAATGATTGTAGTACTAGTAATAGTTCTAAGTCATTTGTGTGGAGCCATTTGTGGATAATGGCTCTCATCAAAAGCGTTATGGCTTTATAACCTTTGACCTTTTCTCAGATTTCCAAAAACTCCAGTTAATTACAGTTAATTAATGTATAGCTTTTTAATTGTTTACCTGAAAAACTGCATCTTGTATTTACTCTGGTTGTTTTTGTCTAATACTAAAAAGTGTTTGATGGTTTGAAACATTTAAGTGTCCAGATGACGCTGAATGAAAATCCTTTGTGTCCAGTGACTTTTAAAGCCCTGCGTTTTCTTTTCATACTGTAATTGTCTGAGTTACTAAATGTGACATCTTATTTGTGACTAGCTTAAGGTGACAGAATACCACGTCCAGTGCTCAGTGGTGTCCCGCTATGCAGTCACCACCGTCCAGAGCTCCGTGTGGAACCAGCTGTCCATCACCAAAGAGGCGGCCTTCGAGGTGGACCTGCCCTCATCCGCCTTTATCTCTAATTTCACCATGTAAGTCCCACAAATGTGTCTCCCACTCCACTTAATGGGACTGTGTTAAGCTTTTATACATATTTTTAAACCAATTTTGGTCACAACTAGAACAGCAGCGCCTTTTACGCCCTTTAAAAACATTGTGACTAAAAGAAAACATTTTTAATAAGTACTCTACTGGTGCCATAGAGAAAATTCCACAGAGTATAGGATTACTTAAATGTATGAATGAAGCAAAACACAACTTCAGGTATGTTTTTGATAAGGGAAACACATTATAACATGGTAGAGAGCCCAGAAAAGTTGATTTAGCGCCCTTTAAACACCATAATGTTGTTGAGAGTGCAGAATTTGGCTTTACACCTCACAGGCCTCATGTAAGAAAATCAAAAACTGGCGCCTGTGTTGATTACGAAGAGGGCTGGAACTCAGTTTCTGCTTTAAAAATGCTAAATATAAACAAAATAAGTCAACAGAGTGGGCCAAACAGTTAGCCGGGAGCTGCATTTGGAAGCGGGTGCAGGTCAGGAGGGGGCGAAACCAGAGGACACATGAATACAGGGCTTTGTAAATGGGGAGTCAAAAAGTTAATAGAGAAAATGACAGGAGTTTTTGCCCAGTCGCTCTTTTCTCCCCTGCACAGTTTACCCAGGCGTCCTGCCAGTGTAGATACGCCATGCTTTAACTACTGTATATCTAAGCTCTAAACCTTGAAAGTGTGATCCTTTACATCATTCTGTCTCTGTCCTTGGGACGCAGCCTTGCACACACAAACACACACACACACACACATACTCTGTCTATATGTTCACCTCCCCAAATACCCCCAGGAGAAGAACATTGGCGGCGTATAGCGTTTTTTTTTTTTAGCATTCCTGCTTCGGGAAACTAAGAACTTAGTGTTCTGTGTGCAAGTCACTGATGTACATTCAGCACTTGGGCCGCACGTAGAAACACAGGTTTTCCACTCTCATGCCATTCTGTCCCACACACAAGTCCCGCTTCAAGTCTGTGGGTTTATTTTAGTTAGACCTAATGTTTTTTCTCTCTTTGGATGTATTTTTTCCAGGGTTCTGACCTTAATTTAGCACCATGTCATGTGACTCCAACACTAAAATGTGCTTGAAAGTGATTTTTTGTTGTTGTTGTTTTTTTTTTTGGAAGTGGCGATCCCTCAAAGCGTCATCAGCCAGCAAGATCTCTCTGTATTAACGCTGTTTTTGGAGGGAAATGACTCTTTTCCACACAGCCCTTTTTATGACCCCCGCCTCGCCTTTTCACATCGCATGAACTCCATTTGTAAACAAACATGATGCGTGTTTTTTTTCCAGGGACATAGCACTTCTCTATGACGGCCGACCTGGAAATACAACCATCGAATTAAAGTCAATAGGGCATCACGGCTCAATGCGAGGGCCAATTGCGTTTTTCGAGCTGTAACATAATCCCGTTTCTGTAAGTTGCACACAGAAGGCTACTGTAGCTCTGATTCCATTTTTTCCCCTCTGTCCCATCAGCACCTCCAACGGCAAGGTGTATGTGGCCCAGGTGAAGGAAAGAGCTGCTGCCAGGAAAATTTACGACGCGGCGAAGAAGCAAGGAAAAACGGCAGGACTTGTGGCGACCAAGTGGGTTCCAAAGCAAAAATGTGCTATCGCTAATGTTAGATAATTGCACTTACCAGCCAGATTGATAGAGGCATCACTTCTAATGCTTTTAAGTGTAATGCAACTCAATGCCTTTACACTGGTTCAAGACAAACGGAGCATCAGAAGGAGGTTCAAATGTGATTTCAATATCTTCAAAAAGAGAAAATGCCCAGGCAGGTTTGGGTGTGAAAATTGTTTCCTTGTTGATGCAAAAGAGAAAGAGGTTTGATGGAAAGGCAACAGTAAACAATCCAAAAGTCTATCTCTGTGCGAATAAAACAATGAACCCTGGAGAAGAGGGACGACTGTAGAAACAACAGAAATTGAGCAGTGGTTCTCAAACGTTTCATACCAAGTACTAGTCAGTAAATAATCAAAGTACCATCCTTAACTAAAAATAGCCCTTATTTTGACTATTACAGGTCTAAACTAAGAATTAAAATCGGGATGAATAGAAAAATGCAATACCAAAGAAAGACAAAGCAGGGATTAAACCAGACTAAACCA
Organism: Bostrychus sinensis; assembly: GCA_020698575.1. Classification (NCBI taxonomy): domain Eukaryota; kingdom Metazoa; phylum Chordata; class Actinopteri; order Gobiiformes; family Eleotridae; genus Bostrychus; species Bostrychus sinensis. The sequence goes on from CM036250.1 coordinate 11,654,700, forward strand.
GGTTTAATCCAGAACTCAACCAGATCTAAATAGGACTAAACCTTGACTAAACGAGGTCTAAACCAGTTTTAAATCTAAACATTGTGTAAACCAGGCAATACCTTAACTAAACAAGGACTAAATTAGGCCTAAATCAGGTCTAAACCTCGATAAACAAGGATTAAACCAAGCTAAAGCTAAACCAGGACTAAATTAGATCTAAACTAGGACTAAACCAGCCTAAACCAGATCTAAAACAGGAGTAAACCAGGCTAAATCAGGTCTAAACTATGACTAAACAGAGGCAAATCCAGGACTAAATACAACTTGCTTTAAATATTTAAATTTTAATGGCAAAAGACTCCTGAGCACCACCAGAAGCAGCCCATGTGCCACCGGTGGTACCTGTACCACAGTTTGAGAACCACTACAAAAGAGAACTGAAAAAAAATGTCCCGGTCTCAATTTATGCTGCAACATTTGGAGGGTATGGCATAGACCCATCCTGAGGTTTGTCTTGAACATTTCTGCGTTCTCCAAATGCATTGTGTTGTTTCCAGGGAATTTGTTGATTAGATGCTTTCATTTTGAAGCAACAGAAGAGATCTATCTAATAATGTGGCCAATAATGACTGTATTTGGACATGTTACTGACACTTCGCTGTGCGCTGTCCCAGAGAGAGGGAGATTGAGAAGTTCCGTGTGGCGGTGAGTGTGCCCCCTGGTGTTCAGATGTCCTTCTGCCTGACGTACGAGGAGCTCCTGATGCGCAGACTGGGCCGTTATGAGCTCAGCCTGGGCCTCAAACCTGGACAGCCAGTGCGCAACCTAACACTGGACGTTACCATATCAGAGAGGACGGGCATCAGTTTCCTAAAAGTACTGCCGCTAAAGACAAGCAGACTGCTCTCTACCAACGCTCAGGGTAAAGTCCAGACTCTTAGGCTACATTTACACTGCCGGTCTTAATGCTCTATTCTGATTTTTTGCTTTTCTGAGTGTGTTGCGTGGCTGTTCACATTACAATTTAAATGTGACCTGCATGAGTCTCGTGTGTGAACTGTTTCCAGCCCTAAAGTGACTCGCATGTGCAAAAAAAGACCTGATGGAGCCTGGAGTGGTGGGTTTGTGATGTGAGAGTTTAGGATATTGTGGAAGATGTTTGAGTACATCTGTCTGTGACACTCCTCAATCCTAATTTCTTAATATTTCTCATCTCATTTCTCTTCACATTTCTCCTCAGTACAGTTACAAAATGACCCCTCAAGTTTAGCTTCAACAGAATTTTCACCTTATATACAAATTAGCTTTAAAACCTCAATTTTTTCACTGACCAGGCTTATTCATCATTTGATCTGGCCAGTTTCTGCCTCTTCCAGCACAGAATTGGGCTGTCTTTTGCATTTCAGTGACAGAAAAGTCAGATAAAAAGCGACTTGGCCGTTCAGACTGCAGTCACATTGTAAAAGATCAGATACTTATCTGATTTAGGAGCACATATGAAAGTGGCCTGGGTCGCATTTGAATAAATTTTATTTGTTCTGTCACAAAAAATCAGATACTGGTCACATATGGGCAAAAAAGTCAGATTTGGGCCACATTTACCTGCAGTTTGAACAGTTTGATGCTAGCCAGGCCAGACGTCCTAAATATCAACTGTACCAGACCGACTTTACCAAATTTATGCTGCCCCATACGTGTCACTTGTTGTGAAGTAACAGTGTTGTGTTGCAGTTGACGGTGACGCTCCTGCCTCCACTCGCGTAGAGAAAAATGTCAACTGTGCTCAGATCCACTACAGTCCCACTTTGCAGCAGCAGAGCAGTGTTTCCTCTAAAGGTCTCAGCGCAGACTTCATCATTCATTATGACGTCGAGCTCAGAGACCTCATGGGTGATATCCAAGTAAGTGATTTATTTTCTTAACTTAATCCAATTCAGACAGTTACAGTAAACGTACAATAATGTGTTTCAGGTAAACGATGGCTTCTTTGTGCATTACTTTGCGCCCAGAGGTCTTCCAGTGGTTCCTAAGGACGTTATATTTGTCATTGACATCAGTGGCTCAATGATAGGCACCAAGATAAAGCAGGTAAGCCACATTTTCACAGCAGCATAGAGTGTATAACGTATAGAGCAGTTGTTCCCAAACTGTGGTACCTGGATTTCTTCTAGTGGTACACAGGAGCCTTTTGCAGTTCAAGTCCTGATTAAGTTTAATTTAGAGCCAGTTTTAGTCCTGTTCTTGGTTTAGACCTGGTTTAACCCTGCATTATTCCTGATTTTGTTCTGGTCTAGTATTAGTTTAGACCTGGTTTAGTCCTGGATTAGTCCTGGTGAAAGATTTCTGGTTTAATCCGGCTTAAAGGTTTTATCTTGTTTTTCTACTCCATTAAATCTGGTTTAGACTTAATTTAGTCCTGGTTTAGACCTGAGTTAGTCCTGGTACCATTAAAGTGATCCTTCGATATGAAAGTATTTTCTGGGGTTGTACTTGGTGTGAAAAGTTTGGGGACCACTAGAAGCAGGAGACAATAGCACTTTTTTTGAGGCTGTAGTAGGTCATTGTGTGTGTCTGTGTGCCTGTTTTAGATTGTGTAACTAATCTGTAATGTGTTGTTTTTTATTGTTATTTGTCTTGGACTGCTGTAATCCCTTCTGCAAACAAATTACCCTTGGGTACTAATAAAGAAACCATGAACCTTGATAATGTATAGAATATAATAATTCTCTTAATTCAATACATAACCCTAACCCTAACCCCTAACCCTAACCCCCCCTAATCCTAACCCTAACCTTAACTACTTCAATACATCTTCCACGTTGTCAACATTGAGTATTGAATGCTAATAAGACTAGGTAAAAAGCCTAATTAATTTCTGAATAACAAATAATATCCTTCATTAATTTTCTTCCGGTAAGTCCCAGGGTTGCAGGTGGCACTTCTGAAGTCTGAGTCTGAGGCGAGGTATATTTACTGGGGGCAACTTTAGATTAATCAATTGGCCCCTTAGAATGAACTAATGACCTGCGTTACCCTCTGACTGTGCAAGCCATCAAAAAAAAAATTTGTGTTTTGTTTTTGTGGTTAGACAAAGCAGGCCATGAGCACCATTCTGGGTGACCTGAGGGAGGGCGACCACTTCAACATCATTACCTTCTCAGACAGGGTGCAAACATGGAGGAAAGGACGAACAGTGCGGGCGACACGGCAGAACGTACGGGACGCCAAAGAGTTCGTGAAGAGGATCAGCGCAGAGGGATGTGAGTCCAAATAGTCCACACTCAAACGTTATTCCTTGTGTTATAATAAAAGTGCTGATTTAACTTTGTCTCATTTAGGGACGAATATAAACGCCGCTCTGCTTTCTGCTGCTCAGCTCGTCAACCCTTTGTCTGTCAGCTCCTCCTCTTCCTCGTCCCGCCGCGTCCCTCTGGTCATCTTCCTCACTGACGGAGAGGCCACCATAGGAGTGACTGCCAGTGACACTATTCTCAGTAACGCCAAGAAGGCCCTGGGTTCTGCTTCTCTGTTCGGGCTCGCGTTTGGAGACGACGCAGACTTCCTCCTGCTGAAACGACTGGCCCTGGATAACCGCGGCGTGGCCCGGATGGTTTATGAGGACGCAGACGCGGCCTTACAACTCAAGGGGTTCTACGACGAAGTGGCCAGCCCTCTGCTCTCAGACATCCAGTTAACCTACTTAGACGAGCAGGCTTTTGACATCACCTGCTCCCTGTTTCCTAATTATTTCCAAGGCTCAGAGCTAGTGGTGGCCGGCAGGGTCAAACCAGGCGTCAAGGATTTGAAGGTCGCAATGAGTGCCACGGATTCAAAGCAGCGTGTGAATCTTGAAAATGACGTGTTGATATCAGGTTCACAAGAGAATGAGAGCGTGAGTGTAAATGAATGTGTAGGGGATTTAGACGGCATCTCCAGCTTTGTGCACCGTCTCTGGGCCTACTCCACTATTAAAGAGCTTCTTCTCGCTAAATTAAACGCCACAGATCCCTCCGTGCAAAGGTTATTAGCGGACAAGGCCACCAATCTTTCCCTCAAATATAACTTTGTAACGCCGGTCACCTCTTTAGTGGTGGTCAAGCCGGACGAAGATGAAGCAGCTCCGACCACTCCGAGACCCACCACGGCAGCTACTATTACCACAACAGCAACGACTACAAGCACGACAAAAATATCAAAGACTTCTAATGCCAGCAAACCAAACAAAACTAAACCAGAACCTCCTAAGCCGCCCCCAGTTCCACTTAAAAAAACGACACCGTCCACAGCTAAAGTTTCCAGGAGAACCACTACGACCACAAGTCCAGGTTTAACTAAAACTGCACCAGCGCCAATCCTGGGTAAGAAGCCCACTCCTTCCCAAAATGTGTCTAAAATGGCATCTCCACCTCCAGCTGGGAAGATATCCACGTCTGTTCTTAATGCTCTAAAAACAGCCCCACCGCCAGCGCCAGGGAAAGTCTCCACCACTCCCCACCCGAACATAGTCGTCCCGTCAGCGCTAAATACATCCAGCATGACAGGAACCAGTGCGACCACTTCTCTCACTACGACCAAAGCTGACCCCAGGACCGTCACCTCTCAACCCACAACAGTGAAAACCACATCGCCCCCTGCCAAAGTCACGGCCCTTCTCCCCGTCGGGACAGAGAATAACAGCACCGAGGCCACAGATGTCCAGGAGGTGGTCACTGTTACTGCTCTGCCCGAGATGGTGTCTCCGCTCGTCTCTCCCTCGCTGGCCCCTGCCCCAGATTTGGAAAAAAACAACAACTCAGACACAGACATAAGCATAGCCACCCTGGTTTCGGCCACCTTCGCCCCCATGCCTGGTGTGACAGATGGGCCCAGGCCGTGGGAGGCAGCAGGGCTTCTGGGTAAGGCAATCTTTAAATTATGTAGCCAATAGTAACAGTGCTTCTCAAATTTTTCACACCAGAACATTTTTGGCTTTCAAAGTAATGTCTTCAATGGACTAAAAGGAGCTTTGCTAAATAAAGACAAAACAGGGACTAAACCAGGAATAAACCAGGTCTTGCCAGGAATAAGCCAAGACTAAACCAGAAATAAATAATGACTAAACAAGGACTTAACCAGGTCTTACAAGGACTAAACCAGTACTAAACCAGGATTAAACCAGGTCTTAGCAGGAATAAACCAGGTCTAAATAATGACTAAACAAGGACTTAACCAGGTCTTACCGAGACTAAACCAAAATTATGATTAAACCAGGTCTTAGCAGGAATAAACCAGGACTAAACCAGGACTAAACCAGGTCTTACAAGGAGTAAACCAGGACTAAACCAGATATAAATGAAGACTAATTTGTGGGCTGCACTTATTTTAATCTGTAACCAAAACAGTTTACAAAACTAATTTTTGGCTCTAAATTAAACAAAAGCAGAACTGCAAAAGACACCTGAGTACCACCAGTGGTCCCTGTGCCACAGTTTGAGAACCACTGTAATAGAATATTTTACAGTACAGCTGAATATGTATTTTCCCTTTTTTACTGATTGTTCTGCATCTGTCCACTAGATGTCTCTACCTCTATTCAAGTCCAGAGAAAAGGTAACTGTACTCCAGGTGACAGTTTCACAGCATACAGTGCTATTTGAAGTGAAGAAAAATGCTTTCATTATTAAATTTACAAAATGCAAAGTAAGCAAACAAAATAGGTTTGTTTTATAGGATAATATATCAGGCTAAATTCAGGCTTTCAGGACTCCTTTTTCTTTTTATACTGAATATAGTCCTTATGTCATTAGCTACAGGTTTGTTCCCACAGTCCATTTTATAAACAGATGGAAAAAAGAAACACACACTTTTACACATGCTCATATATTTGACCAGTATGTATGTGAATAAATTAATAATTTCTGTAAAGTACAATATGTGCAACGAGACAGTAATGTCATCTAAGTAATTACTGTTTTTCTTCTACAGATATTGACCTTGATAAAGGTGAGACTAACTCTTCAGTCATCTATTATAATTATCTATTGTTATTATTATTATTATTATTATTATTATTATTATTATTATTATTATTATTATTATTATTATTATCTGTTATTAACATGATCTTTTCTCTCAAAAGCTGTTGCATTAATGTGTGCTTTAATGTTTAGACTATGATGCGACCTATGACTATGACTACAATCTCAACTACGACTCTTGTGAGTAACTCGGGTGGGCACTTTATTTTAAATTGTATTTTTTATGTCTAATTGATGAACTGACGTATTTTTAGGGGATGATACCGATACAGATACATCATTTGGTGAGACTGTGTGACTTACCGATATGCAAAAATCTCATGTAACATTTATACTCAACTAACATGATGCTATTTCCTTGTTTTTTAGAGGCTGAATCCGGACTCCGCACAGTGCGAGTATTCTCCTCATCAGGTCAACAAATATTATATTTTTACATAGATTTGTATGTTATGTCTGACTGTGTATTTTCATGTTGTGCTCATACTAACATTGTGTGTTTCAGTTGATGGTGATCCTCATTTTGTGGTCCAGCTCCCAAAGCTGCACGAGAACTTATGTTTCACAGTAGACGGCCGAGCTAAAGACGTCCTCAGACTGTTAGAGGACCCAGAAAGAGGTACACACACAAAATACAATATCATTAACTCTGGGGCTGCCCCTTGGCAAACTAGGCAGCTGCAAAAGGCCCCACAGACATTAGAGGGCCCCAAGGCTTATCCATCATTTACTGATTTGATTAATTTGTGAACTCTTTTTAATGAATATTCTGCTTGTTATTGCCAATCATTTTTGAGTGGGTTTGTCTGTGTTATACTCACTGTTTACCTGGGCTCCCCTTGGAGAGTTTGCAAGTCCAAAATGTATCACATCAATGTAACACATTCACCCACCTAGAAAAATAGTCTGCGTTTACATGCACTAGAATACTCCACTCAATATCTGAATATGAGCATACTCCGAATAAGATACGGAACAGAACACTGTTTTAAAATGACCATAATCAGATTAAGGTCATATTCAGCATAAGCCTTAACCAAAATAAGACTCCTGAATTATTCTGATCTTATTCGCATTATTGCTTCATGTAAACACATTAATCGCATTATTGATTGTTCACACCTTTTTTGCCAAAGTTACGGAGGCTTCGTGACTGATAAAAACTTTCTTAAAACAAGAGAAAACGTCCAAAGTGCTGTTATTCTTTGCAAAACAAGCTAACGGTTATCAGCTTTTATTAATACCAGGTCTTTCCGGTTTTAGATGGAACCGCGGGGCTCTCGCGTCATAAAACAAGCATTGTGTTTATTTTTAAAATTATATTAACACAAGTCAAATTAGTGATGTTATGTAGTCAGTTGTTAAAATGTAGGGTTTGTACAGTTGCACAGTGTAGAAAACAATGCTCAGAAAGCTGGGACTAAACTATTAAATACTGATGTTGTATTAATGTTTAAAATTTCCGCTATAAAAACATTACATATTTTATATATTAACACAACATTTAAAACTCTAACTCGCTTAAAGAAATAAAAGTTATAAAAGTAAAATATAACTGGTTTAAAAAATGACTGAGAGGCTGAGACTGGCCCCCCAAACTATCCTGCTTAGTGCCCTCAAATATACAGGACCGGCCCTGATTAACTCATCTGTGTGTCCTTTATTAGGCATCATTGTGGACGGTCATCTGATTGGAGCCCCGTCCAAGCCCGGAGCAGAGGAGCGCCCTCGGACTTACTTCGACCAGCTCGTCATGTCCATCGCCACCGGGAGCTCGACCGACGTCATGATCACCGTCTCGCTGGACGCCGTCGTGCTGGAAGGGGAAGGGCGGGACAGACTCCAGGTCAACCAGCAGGGATCGATCACGCGGCAGGGAGTGACCGTTACCGTGGACAACCATCACAACTGTTGGATCGAGCTGAGCAGAAACGTCCACTTCCTGGTTCTGTTCCACTACTACAAACACCCGAGTTACCTCCAAATGGCTCACCTGGGATTTTACATCACCAACGGACAGGGGCTCTCTGACTCCACACAAGGCCTGCTGGGTATGTGCTCCTTACATTTACCAAAATGTCATGAAACCAGTTTACGTTGACTAAAATGTAAGAAAATATAGATACTAAAATATTGCCATAATAATTTAGTTTTCAAAAATGGCTGTAAATATTTTTTATAAATTATTTCTTTGTTTTATTTAACAAACAAAACATGCAGCCTGTCCTGGGCCCCAGTGCCTGCTGTTACGCCCCTGCACCTGCTATGTATTCCCAGGCTCTTGCCAATTCACAGCTCTAACGTTGTTGTTTTTTTGTTTTTTTTTTTGCTTCAGGACAATTTCAGCACACTGAGATGGGTGTAACCAGGCTGAAGAATCATCAAGACGGAAGCAGTGCTAATCGCTCAAACAAAGATGCCGTTGTGTCCAGGGGCGTCCTGAGGTGGGGACAGGAGCACATGAGGGTCACTTTGCAGGATAAGACTTTGAAGGACACGGTGCAGAGACGTCATGTGGGCAAGTGCTGGGTGGTGCCAAAGGCCGAGGTGGAGAGACTTCTGGGTCATCCTTACGAGAGCTATGTCGTGGATCACGTGTAACAGAGAGCCGACCCCACCCTCAGCTCAGATCACACACACAGCCATAATCACGGGCTTGGTTACTGGACAAAGGACGAACTCCAGGCAGGACTCCAGGGGGGGCTCAAATAACATGTCGCCACAGTGGAAGGAGCGGAGAGAGACAGATTGAGAAAGAGAGAGGCCTACGAGAGCAAGAGAGAGACTTTACAAACTACAGTAAAAGCACCAAACACAGAGAATTATAAAGACAAGTTTCGCATAATGCAGTGAAGAGCTCAAAGAGGCCGTTGTGCCATTTCCATTACTGAATTTGAACTGAATTCAAGCCGTGTTCAGTATCTTACAACAGACACTATGTTCCTCTGTTCGCATGGCAACCATAAAATGTCCATTTGTGCCGCTGCATTTTCCTCCAAAATGTCTCGCACACAAGATATTCACTTATAGTCCACAAAGACATCTATTTTGTAATTATTAAATTGATATATTCCATTTTAGATTGTATGTAAATAGTGTAATATATCCTTAAAAACAAATACAGAAGACACATTTCCACAGGTTTGCCATGTGCTTTTTATTTTTCTATCATTTCAATTTCATAGTTTAATTCATTTTATTTGTTACACGAGACATTAGGCATTGTTCACATACTAGTGATCAAACAAGGACAGTAAGTTCTCTACTACTCAGCCTGAACTATTTCATTTGTCAATTTTAAGGGAAAATTCTCAATAATAGTGTTTTAATAGTGTTTTTTCAAAAGGCCAAACTGGATGGTAAGTTAAAACAGTACGACCACACAAGGCTTTTTTTTTTGTCTTCAATAACTGAAATAGAGAGGATGTTATTCGATGGCGAGGGAGGGGGGGCAACAAATATATACTCAGTAAACAGTTTTCCAGTTTTTATGTTTCCAGAATGAACACACACAATGAATGATGCACAGTGAGATACTGTTGTGAATATGCAGCAGTGTAGATGTCTGCTTTCAGCTCCATGACACACAAGTCTCCTTCAAAAGAACCTGTATTTGGAATGCTTATAATCATAGCAAACTATGATGAACACAGGAATGACCACTAAATAAGGTAAACACGTGACACAGCAAAAAACAAACAAAAAAAATAATCACCTTAGTGTGCATCACTTTGAAAATCAGTTCTACCATATTATATGAACATAAGCATAGCATATTCAGCATTAAACGTAAACCATTCACAATATCTCTGAAATTTAAATTGCAAAAAGGCCCAGTTTTTCAAGCATTGGTCGTTATCGTGTGACAAAGTAAAAGGAGAAATGCTGAAGCGTTACTGGGCTGCCTCATCAAAGCCACAGATCAGTCAGCTTTTACAAGATCCCTTCGATAGCATAGAGTCAGAGCTGTTTTGGGTTTTTTGCCAATAACAGTAACATTTTGGCACAAGAATGATCCAAAACAGTAAGATAGAACAAAGCAGTTTTACTACAAAGACCAAGCATTTCTCACTGAAACCCCAAATTAAGGCTACAACCAAATAAAAGCATCTTTGCTCATTCACATGGGGCAGCACTGGAAACTGTGGCTTCATACTTTTGCTATGCTACTGAAACTGTGTTTCCGTCATAAACCTCTATTTAACTACTACAATTTTTCATAGGATTTAGCCCCAAGGGGAGTGACTTTTTTCAGTGATACACAAGGGTTGAAACAACCAAGACACAATCTGGTGCTTTCACTCTGAGCTGAAATTTCAGTCTTCACCCTGAACACGCAATTCAAACTTCCTCATGTCAAAACCAAAACAGCCTCAACATAGATTCTCTTCTCTAAAACAAGTACTCTCAGCCTATTTTGCAATTCTCGGTTCTTACCACTCTTTCAAAACACTATGCAACAATACGATCTGCCCTCTCCAACCGCATCAGTTTCACATTTTCCCTTTTTAGTGATTAGCTCTTCTTGAAGACCACAGTTTCATCACAGTTCTGTAAACGTCATCACTTCAGCCAGTGAACTGTGCACCAAATATATAGAAATAAAACTCTTCAATAATTTAAAATGTTAAAACATAGACTATTGAAATTTTCAACTTCACGCAACAGAAATCAACATTTCCGGGTGGGGTGACAGTTAATAGCCACTGGATAGCTTGCCTGCTAGCACAGGGTCACAACAGCATTGCAAAGTGAGCACTACCAGTTGACAGAACAGGCCATTTATACAGGAATTTTCATCACGTTTGCCTGACCAACAGATTTTTGCAAAAAGGAGCGAAGTCTATTGAAGTAAGATGGGTAAAAGTCATAAGTAATGTGAAAGCAGGGTTGACAGGAGTAGTTGCATGGAATGGTCCAGCCTTTGTAACGCAGTGCTGCTCTATATACAATACTACTATGTGGAAAAGATGCATGCACGCCGTCTGGAGGTGGCCCTTCCAGACGATTCTACGCTAAGCCTTTACAACTCTCTCAATACAGAGTGACTGTTGTTTTCCTCCCAACATAGACTCTGATAACGAGAAGTTACTGAAAGAATGAATGCTTTGAAAATCATTAACATCAAGTAATAATTTCACTGCTATGATAATGTTTGATTATTGTATCTACAATGAAATTAATGACCGTATCAACCCTGCTTTTCTGTGACAGACATAAGGAGTGTAAGTATTTTAACAGCGTGTCTGTGTGTTTTTGTGAGCGCGCGTGTTTGAGCATGTATCCGGAGAGAACCAGGCTGAGGGGAAAGAGGCATAACGCTGAGCATGCCTCATTCCCTGGCCTTGCCCTCTCCCCTCGCCCCCAGTAGTGCTCACTGCTCGTCCTCCCCAAACACATCGTTCTGTTTGCGCTTCATGTTCTCAAAGTCAAAGTCGGACCCAGTCATGCGCTTGTAGATGTCCTTGATGTCGTTGCAAGTGGTTTCGAAGTGAGTGGTGGCATCATAGGTCCGTGAGGCAAATATCTGTGACAGAAATATTACATTATACTGCAGTTCAATATGAACATTCATTTCAGATGTTTTTTTTATTTTATTTTACTTTTTGTTTTACTGGATTACCAATAAGAAAACAAAGAAATAAGAAGTTATTCCTTTTTTTTTTTGCATGGTATACACTTCTTGATTTTCTACTTCCTTGTTTTTTATTAAGGTTTTCTCATATCTAAAACTAATCCTAACACATGGTTTCATGTGAAATTTCACAAACTCTCCAACATCTATCTAGTCCTGCTCAGGGCAATATGTTTGTATCCAAACCGCTAACAGTTCAACCACTGGTGTGGCAGTACTGGGCATATTTTAGGTTTTTTAACAAACCATTTTTTTTGTGTGTTCCTCTAATTGGATTTAAAAGAAAAAAGAAATCACAGCTGGTTCACCCAGTCACTGGCCAGATACTGTATATCTAGCCCTCCCAGATGGTTTTGTGTAACACAGGTTAGAAAGGAAAATAAAGCTCATAAAACAACTTTCTAAATATTTCTCACCTGACTTTCAGTTCCATCCTCTGTGGGCTCATAGAGGTCACTAATTGCCACAAACCTGTAGTAGTAGAAATAGTTTGATTAGTTGTCACCGTAAATAATTCCTTGTAAATAAATGTAATCTGTGATGTTAAAAGACTGACTTTTGGTCTATGGGCTCTAAGAGCTCCAGAGCTGGCTCTATTTCTGCCTCAGGCTCGGACGTTTCCACTGTGGTACTGACGATTGCGATGTACTTTCCCTGGGCTGCCACGTTGTGAGCATAGGAGATCATGCACACGTAGATATCTGAGGAGTAGGAAGCAAAAGCAAATACATAACAATGTAACCAGGTAAAAACAAGTGCTTCATGTAGCCGGTATTACAACTAAACTTAGCACCAACAGTAAGTGGTGTTGAGTAGATTATTTCTTTGTGGCAGTTTTTTTTTTCAAGGATGCAGCCTAAGCACTAAACTTTGTTGCCCATCCCACAATGCATGTTTTTTGTTTTGCAAATGTGGCACAATTTAAAAAGAAATAAACCGGCTTTGTAACAGTATAAGATTTACTGCCAGGCGATTATCTACCAACACACAATTTGTGTTACTTTTTGTGTTAAGTTCATAAAGCTCTGCTTACCTGATTTACGGTTGACCTGATTCTGAGGAATAATAATTTGGCAGGAGTTAGCGTCGTTGGTGTTTTTAATTGGGTGGCTAAGGATGCAGATGACACGGATCACCTGACCCGCCTTACGAACACGGTCAGGGATGTAGCTGGGATCACAGATGAGCTGCTTACAACGGGCCACCTGCAACATGAGACAATGTACACCAATCAAAACGTATTTTTTTCACTAACAAGCCTCCCTCACAATCACCCTCTTGTTACAAATGTTCACTGAGCATTGTGATGTAAAACAGTCCCGCATTGCCGTACCTCTCCCTCAGACTTCACCCCAATCACATGACCGCCTTCCATCACGATTTCATCCACTGGTTTGTTCAGCATGTACGTCCCACCATAGATTGCACTCAGCCTATAACAGTACATTTATATGTTTAACTACTATCCACAACAAAAACACCATTACACATAAATACTTGAACAGTGTATAATAAATACCTAGCGAATCCCTGTGGCAGCTCTCCCAGACCATACAGAGGGTAGAGGTAGGGGCTCTTTCCATATCGAGCCAAAGATTCACTGTACAGTTTGATGCGGTTGACTGTCTCCAAACAAGGTTGATCAAGGTAGCTGAAAGAAAAAAGAAAAAATTCATTCATTCATCTTCTTCCGCTTAGTCTCATCAGGGGTCATGGGTGGCAAGAGCCTATCCTAGCAGCTATGGGGCTTAGACGGGGTACACCCTAGACAGTGGACAGTTAGTCACATGGCTGACACAGAGACACACACAGACTGACAACCATTCACTCTCACATTCATTCACTAGGGGTAAATCACCAATTCACCAAACACATGCATGCCTTTGGATGGTGGGAGGAAGTCGGAGTATGAGTGTGACTGCCAGCACTAACCACTCTCCCATCATGTCCCCAAGAGAAAATTCATATATACATAACATAGTTAATTTGTACAAAAACGTATTAATAAAATAAAGATGAAAATAATTACCAATGCTACTAAATATAACAAACTAAGCAGAAAGTGTATGAAAAGTAGGTTATATTTCATTGTGTGCTGTTCTTACTCATCTGTCCTGTAGAGGGCCAGGGCGTGGCCAGTGAAGTCAATGACATCTTGGCCCAGGTCAAATTTCTTGTAAACGTCCCTCATTGTTGTAGTTTTTGGGTCGACACCTTCAAATGTCTTTGGGTCATTCTCATCAAAGTTGGCCACAAAGACTAAAAATTTCCTAAATCTGCGCTTCTCAAACATCCCCATTAGGTCTGAAATAAACAAGCAAATAAACATTATATTTTAAATAAGAAATAGTCACAGAAATCACAATGATTACTGCACAAGAAGAGTGGCTTACTAGAAGCTAGTGCCTCAGTTTCAGTTGAGGGCACTTTGTAGATTTTTCCTCCTTTATAGACAAAGCTTCCCTCCACTACTTTAAAGTCTAGGTACCGTGTGACCTCTGTGTACAGCAGCATCTTCACAAGTTGCCCTGCAAAAATACAAACACACAAATTTAACATTTTCAATTACTAATTTCTTTTATCAAACAAGTTGAATAAAGAATAAAGAATTTGCATCACTGATACATTTTTTGTATTGTGTGTAAATGAGCCTTACCATGTGTTAATTTAATGCAGCATCAGTGCTGGCATCTGCCTAGAAGGCAACTTGTATTTTTTACATTACAGATGAATGGATACTTATGTATCTTACTTTAGTTAATTACAGTAAATGAGCACATTTTAGAAGTATTAGCAGTAATAATGATGTGCTATGCTAAACATGCTTTAAATTTGTGGAATATCTGCTGTGACCGCTGCAATGAAGTACGAACCGTTTGCCATGAGAAACTTAGGGATGAGGTCAACGTTCCAGTCCCTTCCTCTGCCCATGGACTCAGGCGGGGTGTCGGGGAGGTTAAAACGCTTGTACAGCTGTGGACCACAAAGACTCAAATGAGCTACATCCTGTCAGACACAGCTAAACGTGTGACAGAAGGCAATGCAGTTAGCAAATTAAGGCAGTAAAACAGCAGCAGATGCACAAAAGCACTGGAGGTAAAATGAGATCTAGCAAGGGACGTAAAACCTATTGATTGGTTAAACAGATCCCAGGAGTGTCCTACCTCCTCCAGGGGGGTGATGGAGGAGCTCTCTCCTCCATAGTAGGGGTTCCTGTCCATGTGCAGAACCTTCTTCCCATTCACAGACATGATCCCAGAGAGGATGCATTCCTACACAAACAGTTATGTTTCAACAACACTGTTAACATTGTATTAAACAATATCAATATAATAAAGGTACAGATTTATCCAGGGGTAAAAGAAAGAATTAAAGACATTACTCAAGTCAAGGGGTTTGTGGTAAGTCTGCAGGGAGGTCCAGATGACTATGTGCGCATGCGCAAAATCATGCATTTACTACAGTAAGAGAATTGTTTAAAGCATATAGGCTGGTATTAAAGCAAAACAAATCACCGTTTAGCACAGTACCCATTACATAATTTTAATCTTTTATCCTAGTGATAATTATTGTTTAATAAGGCTACGGTTCACCCACTGAACTGTTTGAAACGCCTGTAATTTCATGAAGAAAAGCCTTTCTGACACACTACAGATTTAGGCGTTTGTCTGAGTAGGAAATGGAACTGGCATCGTCAGCAGCGGCTGAGCTTGGATATGGTTCAGTCTTTAAATGAAGAATGTTACGGCCTGCACCGCCGCCAGGATGGAGGCCTGTGTGCAGAGCACCATCACACACTGGGGTTACGCCTCAAAGATGCTACTGGCTCTAAGCACGCTGTGTCGCCTGCAACAAATGAAATATCCACAGACACTGTGACTGTGGAAAAGAAAGCTTTAGGTCCTGCATAATACTGGGTCTAACTAGTACCATTTTGCAACACAAGAATGCAGAACAGTATCACTTTCGGGGAGGTTAAAGGACTTTCTATAATGCTCTTTCCGTTCCTAAAACAAAGCTTGACTACTCACCGTGAGTCCGGTGCCCAAAACGATCACATCATATTCCTCATCCATGTTGTCAGCGCCTCTCCCGTCTCGCCCTCTTTTAGCTCTGAGAAATGAAGGGTACCGAAGGAAACAATGCCAGTGGATCCACTCGCCGGGTTTGGCTCCTCTGTTTTATCCAACTATTTTTAATGTTCCCTAAAATAAAAAATTCTTATCATTAGGTAACAATGATCAAAATTGTAGTGACCACACTGTCACCGGCGAGGACAACTAAAGATGGCCCTGATCGTATATAACTCGAGGATAATGTTCATGCGCGTCAACAAATAGTGCGCATCCCCTTCTCTCTCCCGTCACTGCGCCTGCCTGGCGCACACAATGGGCAGAGCTACAGCCCATGCTGTAATATGAACCTCGGCTGTGGGGTGGATTTACTCCGCATTTACGCCCTCAAGTGTTGTACTGGCCATGGTTGGCTTCGCTTATATTAACTTTTGCATTACTTGCCCTTTGACTATCTATACCCGTTTATTTTATTTCCCATGCTTCCTTTTCCGTTGTAGGCGCAGCATTGCGTGGAACCAGGTTTGTGGTATCCATCCGCCACCACAGCTACGAGGAAGCTACAAGGGAGTTGCTTTCACTGAGCGCACGCACACCATTTTAATACAACAGTCACAGGATTATGGATACATACATTTGATCACAAAAATAATGATAATAATAATAGTTATTATTTGTTTCCCAGACTTTCTGAGCCTGTTATGATGTCAGAGCCAACACGGGGTGTCAGCACCATGGACAGCTGCCAGGTGGACCCCTAATGACAAAGCACAAATTAGGAAAAGCACTTTGTACAGGACACTTTATGCAGCAGGTTCAGTTTAGCCGTGCACTTAGTAGGGTTACACTAAATAAACTTCAAAGAGCATTGTTTCAGCCAAAAAGACGCGTCTTCTGTGGATGTCCCTCTGTGTTCCCTGCAGCCACATAAAGACAGGAGACATATCTGGGTGTTCCTGTGCTGCCAATGGACACGGGGCAGGGCAAAGGCAGCGCACGGAGCACGGAGGCTGAATGGGCTGAATGAAAAAAGCAGGAAGTGCTGTCTTGAGTACACGCGCACATGACTGTCAGCTGGTCTGCGTCACGTGACCTCGACTTTGCGGAAAAGTAGCGTTTAATGAAAATGGCAGGGACGCGGTGGACAGCTCGAGCAGCTTTTATATCTTGTGTTTTAGCATTTTTGGGCACAGAGGCGTTTGCGGCGCAGGTTCCACTTTTGATTTGGTCCTCGGACAGGTAATACTTTTTAAATTTGTCGTAAAGTGAAAGTGATTTGCGACAGCTGTATGAATGCTAATGCTAAGCTAACATATACTTTTTTGGATTTATGGATGTAGATGCATAACCCACTAAAATATGCGCGTTGTTTTGACATTAAATTATGTATCTGACTCAGTTTTTTTTATTTTTCTTCAGTTTACCACCTCATGCCTCGCCAGCAGCTGGGCACATCACATCCAACGATGAACTCAGTGCCTATCTCAGTTCTGCTTTGGGCTCCGGGACCCACACAGTGCTGCTGTTTCTCCAGGACAAGGTGAGCTTGTGTTAAAACTTTCTTCATTTAATCATATTATTGTCTTTTTAAAACGGTGCACATGTGTATTGTGTGTAGTTGGTTAAAAAAAAGTCCCATGTGATGTAAAGCTATTCTTACCTTGGTGTGACACAGTGTTAGCATAACTTCCCATTTCACAGTTCCCCTGCAAAACCTTCCTCTTCAGTCTAAAGGAAGAGGTATTTACACAGGTAGTAAAAAGTAAAGTATTACAAATATAATAAATTTGTGGTCAAAGTCAATGCCTTAAAATGCCTTAAATCCTCTAGGCAGGTAGTAAATTCTGTTCATGTTGGTCTTATATTTAAAAAAGTTTTTTTTTTTTGGTGTTGGTAATGTGTAGATCATTAAATATTTCCTTGCAAACTATGACATTTATCAAATTAATCACACAAATTGTTGTGCAGTGAGAAATCACATTTATGTTCAGTCCAAGCAAGATGCTTATCCTTGTCAAAAAATACAGAATATTTGAAAGTAATACTTCATAACTAATAAAGACGTACAGTATGTTTTATTTGCAAGGTAGACTTAGCCATTAAATTCTATCATAAATAATTACAAAAATGGAATGTGGCTTTAGTTTTCCAAAGCTTTTACTTACAGGTTTATTTACAGGTTTACTGTTTATAGGGGCTGCATAATTTGGGAAAAACATTATTACAATACACCTAAATCTATGAGTCAGTTTTAACATTTTTTGAATGCAGAACTATTATTTACTCTGTATTTCACATTTAAGATAACACTTGAGTGTCAGAGTAATACAAATATTTAATTTGTGTAAAATTCATAGAGATTATTTTTTCACCGGTGATCCTGGCTTTAAATTTTATTTAAAGTGGCATTAAAACGTCTTAAAAAGGTGTTAAATTTCACAAGACAAAACCCACAACTACCCTGTTATATTATTTTTACTTTTTTTGTTTTGTGGTTTGTTTTTGTTGTCCCTTCCTTCATGCAAGATAACATACTGTATTGTTTGTTTTTTTCTATCTCAACAGTTGAGCCTGGATGACTTCACAGTTTATGGTGGGGTGTATGGAAACCCACAGGATAGTGCCTTTAAAAACTTGGAGGTATAGCTTCTGTCTATGTAATTATCAGTTTCTATAGCTATGCTACTATAACTACACACAATTGTTCATTTGGTTTTATTTTTATTTCTACCTGACAGCTTCTGTGTATATTCTGTATTGGGTTCAGTCCTCCAGCCCAGTCTCTTCCCAGTAGAACAAATGTAACGGTGCCATAACAATATAACATACCAGACAAACAGGAAACACTTACACTTAGCATGTAGCATGTGCTAGCAGCTCTCCAGCCTATACAAAACATAAAACTAGGGTGACCAGACTTCCCTTTTTAACAGACACAGTCCCAGTTTTAGGCTCCTTGTCCCATGTCCCAGCACATATCTGTAAAAACACCCTTATGTCCCAGTTTTCAACAAACCATGCCCCAATTTGGCTCCATTTTAACCAATAAAAAAAGCACAGGAAACTTAAAACACATTTGTCCTAAGACTTTTGTCACTAAAATGATTTACAATGGCTTTATTTTATACCAATAATTTAACATTAAAATTCAAAACTTAAGCCCTTGTGTCATGTACTTTAATTAAATATCAGAAAATTTTATGGATTTTAGAAATCAAATGCACCGTAATTAGTGAAAAAAATATGTTTCCCAGTTTTTGGGTCTAAAAATCTAGTTACCCTCCAAATACACCATGTTAGCATAACCTCGCCTGTCGTTGTCGTAATAAAACTACAAAACTAGCACTATGAAACAAAAGTGTCATAGCAGTTCAGAGAAGATAAAAATAAGCATATAAACAAAATAAACAAAAGTAGTGGGTTACAAAACTTACCTCTTCCCAGTGAAACAAATGTAAAGGGAAGAGGGAAGGGGACAGCTCAGTATATAGAGGTGACAACATTTTTGGGGCACATGAAGAAGAAGGTGGAGCTGGAGGACAGAACCAAATACAGAATATACATTGGATCTGTCAGGAATAAATGAAAATAACTCAGAATGAACAGTTTTGTGTAATTACAGCAGCAAAATGATATGAACCAGTTCTACCATAGTTCAGTTTTGCACTCCGGTCCTCTGACGCTTCTCCTTTTCTCACCACAGGCTGCACTCCACTCCCCATCATCAGTAACATTTCCAGCCCTGGAGTGGTCTGGATCCTCTGCCGTGCTTGCTATGCTAGAGAAGATACTTGGAGTCTCACCTGTGCTTATAGCTCCAGACACTTTGCCAGATCTCAAAATTGCCTCCTCTGTCAACAATCTGCTGCTCATCAAGCTGCCTTACTGTAGCCCAGAGAAGCCCTGCAGGGAAGTGCTAAAAAACAACGGTGAGTTACAAATTGTTGATTTGGTTTGTGTACCTTCTATAACACTATACACATTAACTCAAGTTTATTTTCCCCTCTAATAGATGAAATTGTTGGACATGTTCTGAAAACTCTAGAGTCCAAAAATATACCTTACACTGCAATATTCACTGGACTACAGCCATCACGGGTAAGATACGCAGTAATTGAACTACAAAGTTATTTCATTTTCACAATATAATGTGTCAAATAAGAGATGTTCACTTTTTGCATTCCAGGTTATTGCAGAACCAACACTTTCCAAAGAGTATGTGGGCCGTTCTTTGCTCCAAGCTCCTACTCCCCCTCCAACTGTAAAGCCCCCGATTGAGTACCATAACGAATCTGGGAATACCTGTATAATGCTGTGGGCTCAGAACCTCTATGTCAGCTTTACCTTGACCACAAACTGGACAGACCTGGCTTCTGAAAATGCTACCTTAACAGGATCCGTGTGTAACGAGACTAACTCAGTGTAAGAATATTTTCCCTGACCACTGCATACATACTTTTTAATGCTGATGTAAAACTAGACCTGCGTGACAGTAGAAAAACATGTCTATATATGCGATAACTGTGAAATATTACAATAACTGGCAGTATTTGGATGCGAGGTCAGATTAAAAATGAATAAAAAGACTAAACCAGGACAAAAACAAAGCTAAACAGGGGCTAAATGAAGAAAACAAAACTAAATCAGGTCTTTTTGGTCACAATGTAGTTATGAAAGCAATGATATGATGGTGATTTTGAGTGTAAATCTGCACAACAAGCACGCTAAGATCCTCCACCTTAGTGGGCTTGTTGTTAATGTTGTGCTTGTTATTGTGCAGCCCTTTGTAAAACCATACATACTTTTTTTGTTTGTGCAGACTTGTCCTTAACTATAATGGAGACATTACTCTGAGGTAAGTCAAATCAGTCAAACTCACTATGTTTTTTCAAAAATAATAATGTTTACTGATTTAACTCTATTTGTCATTTTATTCAGTTTTTTCATGAGTCAGCGTTTCTACCCTGTGTCCGCCCGGAACTGGTTCACCCTTGACTCCGTGGAGCTGAGCAGGAATGGTGTAACTGCACTGTACACTAGCCGCACCGTCTCCGCCCCTGCAGAGTACTCCTACCACTGCCAGTCTGTCACCAACATGAAAGATGGTCTTCTTGTGCAAACCAAAAGCAATGAAAGCATTACTCACTGGAAACTCAACTTTGTCGACCTCCAGGTACAAAAATTGTTTTGTTTTTGCCTATTGTCTTGTGCTAGGAGTGTGACGAGACACGAATCCCACGAGATGAGACATGAGATTGGGTTCATGAAACAAGACAAAACAAGATTTTTTTACACTATTTTCCCATAATTCCTTAAAGATAAATTAATAAATCTTACTCAATTGAAAATCATAAAATGTCCCAAAAAACATTTAGGTGCATTCTGAAATTAACTTGTAATGAATGTATTTACTCCTATTTGAATTATATGCAATTACCAAACATATTTACTGCCAAATGCTTGTATTAATGTTGTTTTAATGTTTATGTTTCTTCTATGCTTTTTATTATACAGATTCAAGGCTTTCGTTTGAACAATGGGACGAATTTCTCTTACGCCAGTGACTGCGCTGGCTTTTTCACTCCTGGGATTTGGATGGGGCTGCTCACCTCTTTGCTCATGCTGTTAATTTTTGTGTATGGCCTCCACATGATCCTGCAGCTCAACACCATGGATCGATTTGATGACCCCAAAGGTCCCTCGATTTCTGTGCCTCAGACTGAATGACACTCCTCGTTCACTGTCACCGGCCAAGAATAATATTACTTTGTGTTTTGTCCGTTGCCTTTTTAGAAAATTGTGGCTTTTTTTCCTTTGCTCATTTTGTCCAGACATTGTTCAGCCATGTCATTAAGTGCCAAAATGTTTTCTATTTCTAAGAAGATTTGTGTGTGCTAAATTATTTTTGTGCCACTTTTTGCAGGACCTTCTTTATTTCTAAAGCAAATTGCACTCTTACTGCAGAATGCCTTTTTTTTTGCAAACATGAATGTGATTGCTGAATGCTGTAGGACAATTTCAGACCTCACGGTTCCTTAACTTAAAATTTAAATACTACTGTTCAAGTGCCTGTATATTTTTAATGCTGTATGCTGAAGTGTTGCCTTATTGAATCTCCAAGTCGTTTACTCTCCTCAATGTCCAAGTGCCACTTTTTTATGGTTAGGTTTGCCAACCTTAAAGACAAGTTTAAATTTGTGACAATAACAATGAAGCACGTGCCACTATTGTTATGAGGTAAATTTTAAAATATAAATAAAATTAAAATATTAAAATAATTATCGCAGAATGTGGTTATTGTTTTGCAGAGGTGAATGTAAAGAATTACAAATACTACTGCATTTTACTATAATTAAGTTGATTTTTGGGGGGAATTTTTATGACTGTAATTTCACTTGTAATTGATTATAATTTAACCCATAATAATCTGTAATCTGCTTCACCTCTTCACAAAAAATTCCATTACTGAGTAGTTTTCTCATTTCTGTCTCATTTGATGTAATCTGTTCTCTGTTGATCAGCTCCAGTGAAGTCTTTGTTTTAGGCCCTCATAAAACCACTTAAGTTGTACAGCCCTGAATTTTAATTATAGATAGATAGATAGATAGATAGATATAGGCAGAACAAACGCTGTGAACGTGGTGTCACATTTTAAGACAAATGTTTTTATTTATATTTTTCTGTTTTTAATCACGATGAATTACTATATACTAATATTGATGTACACTGAAGCAGCGCAACATAAGGTTTGGCAACATAACTTATTGAATATGTTCTGTAGTCTCCAGCTCTGCTGTGTTGTGACCTCTGTTATTCTGTAACCTGCTGTAATATGAACAAGGACTGCTCCGCGCGCTTGGTAATCGGTTGCTATCGATACAACTCAAAACACTGCTGTTTGCGCTCGAGGAGCAGCTGACTTTTCCTGCTAAAGTTCATCATTTACTTTTTCTTTTTCAAACTTACACATTGGTCCCCAAAATGGCATCAGCTCCTGTCCGTAAATTATATTTTGGCAGCTCACAGGAGCGGCAGTTCGTGCCATTTAGTTTTCCACCAAACAGACTCGGAAACCAATTTCTGCGAGAGTCAGCGCCACACGTGGGCCCCGGCAGCTACGACAACGATCAGGTGAGGTTTTACTGCTGCGCATGACTTATTATGACACATTATACTTTAACTTTTACGTCTTCTGTACAGTTTGCCACCATCGTATATGACTTAGAGAAAACTCCCATGAGTAAGAAAGGTTATGGCCTCTCTGCCAGGACTGCACAACGCTTTCCATCTTCCAGCAAGGTTAGAGTCACCTGGATTTAACCCTCAGGCCCATCTTAAAAACAAAACAAAACATGTTTTTTTCCCCAAAAAACACGTTCTTCCTCTTAAAGCCCTTTTAGGTCACTGGGTCACATTTAAAAACATAAAACATGACACATTAACCCCGTCCTCACCATCCAGAGCAAAAGTGAATTCATTTGAATATTTTTAACCCTCTAAATGCAAGTTTGTTCACAAAATGCCAACATATTTGTATATAAAATGTGCATTATTTACTATATTAAGATGTATTTTTGTGTGTGCAGGGATTAGCGGCCGGATAGGTCACACATTAGTCCTAACACCAATTTTAATAGATTTTTAGTTTTTGTGCCATTACAAAAAAGGGGCAGAAATGTATTTATTAATGAATATCTTTGTCAAATATCACCTTACTAGCATAAGAAATAGCAAAATGTGAGCAAAAAATACATTTGAAAAGCCCTAAAAGGAGCCAGGAGTGCCTGAGGGTTAAACATGCAATCCCTATTAACCAGTAAGTGTGGTAACTACTTCAGTATCCAACATGTCCTCAGAGTGTGGCCCCTTCCCCACAACAATACCAACCAGATCAAAGTGTGTCCAAAACCATCTCGCCGGGCAAAACACCTTTCAACTCCACTGCACAGAGGTTCAAAAGGACATTTCATTTTGCTGAGGAGGGCCCCGGGTGAGGCAACATTCAAAGAGCAAAACCATGCTATTGTTGTTGTGTGGCATTAATTTACAGATTTATTTTTTAAGCCCTGGTAGCTATAATGCTTTTGAAGCAGAGACAAACAGGAAGGTGAGCTGGCCCATGTGTTTTGGGAGTCCAGACTGGTCTAGACTGCCTCAGCTGGATAAGAGGTCACTCCGGGTAAAGGTGAGTAACAAAACATGACATACATTTTAAAAAAAATTATATACAGCTTTATTTTCCATCCTGTGCCACTTATGAAGCCAAGACAACTGCTGAACCACCCCATTTCTATTCTACTTTCATAATATTATGTTTAAATAAATGCTTAAATCGCCAAAGTAACTGCTTACATTGGAACAAGTATTAAATGTAGAAATTGAAATATGACCAGAGTAAAATCATCCTGTGGTTTAATGTAATTTGTCTTTATTATTTCCCTTCAGATTAACACCGAAAAGGAGTTTCTGAAGCAAAGGAGCAGAGTGGCCTACCTGAGTTTGTACTATTAAAATTATAAATTATAAAATTATGTTATAAAGCTTATGAGTAAACAGTTTCATTTTATGAGTTCCGTTTGTCTTTTTGTAGATCTTAAAAAGTCTAGTAATAAAAAAAAAAAGAAAAAAGGTATTTTTATTTACAAAAACATCTCTGTGCACGATTTTTCTTTCAAAAATACATCACAGAAAACTTAAACAGAGGAGAGTGCTGAAAACTGACTTGACAACAAACAAACAAACAAACAAACAAATAAGTCCGTACATGAGTCATTAGCAGTACTGGCCCCGTAGCTTTTTGATAAGCCCCTGGCCCAGTTCACCCAGCAGGCTTCCACTTGTTGCTCCTCTCTTGGGGAGGATCTACAGTACAGTACTTAATGTACCACAGTGGATAAGTCCTAGGTAGCTCATTTCATTTCTTTCTCCTCACTTTGGGTTTCTTGACAGGTCGAAGGTAAGGATTGTCTATCATATTATCCTCGTTTGATTTTGAGGAGGGAACAACCCCACTGGGAGGAAGTAAGGAGTTCTCTTTGTCAGCACTCGGGTCATCCTGAATGGAGAAAAATGACACATGAATGACACAATATATGGACCATCTGTATCTTAGATATTGGTGGCAAATTTCTTACGGCAATATTGTTCCCTGCGGCGTTTTCGCTGTCCGTCTGGTCGTCCTGCTCTGAGGAGTCCGTCTCCTCCAGAGTCTGAAGCTCTAGCTCTGAAGGCAGGAGGGCACTGAGATATGGGATAGCACTGGGCTTTGCTGCAATCACTGTAACGTGTAAGAGAGGGATTTGTTTAGTCATCAACACATATACCCACAAAAGCATTATAACTAAGTATTAAATGGTCCCATATGGTGCTTTGAGGCTTTTGAAATTGTTTTGGACACCTTTGCATTAGTATTTCACACTTTTAAAACTTAAAATAATGTATGTGTATGGAAAACGTCTTATTTTGGGAGCTGGCAGATTGACTTTGCAAAGCACGCTTGGAGTAGGTATCTGTCGCCCTCTGCTGGCAACATAAGGGAATGGATTGGGCATTAAATGACTTATCAACATGACACCAACAGGTAGACAAAAATGAGCTCACTGTCTTGTAATGACAGCAATTTAGGTGCAGAAGTGATCAGAATGGGTCCAGTGACAATGTATGGGTTTTAGAAACATGCAGGAGCACTTCCTGGTTTCACGTGTTGACGTAGAGCAATGAGACTGTGCGTTATTAATTGATTAGATTGTTAGAAGAGGATGGGATGAGCAAAAAGGATTACTCAAATACGAGTGAATGAAACAAAATAGGATCCTAGGTATGTTTTTCAGGTGGAAACAACATTATAAAATTTTTAAAAGCTCAAAAAAGTCAATTTAGTGTATTAGGGAATCACTAACGGGGAAAAGCAGTGACATCATCTTTGAACAGGCTCTGAGTTTCTCCCGTCTTTGCCATGAACCGTGTGAGCGCTCGTTCCACATCTCTCCTCT
Source organism: Bostrychus sinensis (assembly GCA_020698575.1). Lineage (NCBI taxonomy): Eukaryota > Metazoa > Chordata > Actinopteri > Gobiiformes > Eleotridae > Bostrychus > Bostrychus sinensis. The sequence continues at coordinate 11,680,399 of CM036250.1, forward strand.
GAGTTGCTGCCTTTTCTCGAACCACTTGGTATTCAGATACAGGCTCTCTAAATGTCTAAAGAAAAGAGAAAGGGTGTCAAAGGTAGCATATACTGTATAACATTAACAAAATAATGGCTTATTGTACAGGGCTTGTACTTACTGGTGTTTTGATGTAGGTGTGCGGGTCAGGGAACTCTGGGAAATGGCTGGGAATGTGGGGTGGATGGGTACGTTTCTGTCCAGCCGAGAGCGCTTTGGGAGTTATGGGGGGGTTTGTCACAGGAGCTGAGTCATGATATAAAAACATTTATTACAGTTCAGACAACCAGTTTGTAATGCCATAAACATGATTTGCCTCTTCTTGAGAGTCCACTTACGAGCAGTTATAACCATCCTCTGAGATCTTTTGGCATAGACAGGTAAAGTGTCAACATTAAAACCTGAAAAGACAATATATTATTATTCAGTACAAGATTTCTGAGTCAAATATATGCGTTTACTTCACAAACCTACCCATTTCAATGAGCGTGATGACAGTATCTGATAAGGTTGGCACGCTTCTTGCTGTGTGTTCACAGTAGGCTTTGGCACAGCGACCTATTTCACTTATATCTGACAG